>OY723237.1:3268246-3868246 GCA_963210315.1 Rhynchopus euleeides
GGGTGAACATCCTGCAGGCAGTGCTGCCACGCTGCAGGACGGTGCCCGACTCTGCGCGCGCCCCGCGCTCCACATGGTACGCTGACGCCGTCGCACCGCCGTCATCACTGCTGCAGAGAGGTGTGTCAAGCCCAAAGCCTCGGAACGATGACACTGTCGCCAAGATCTCGATGTCCGCATCGATAAGGGACTCCAGCGCCACCTAGATGGGATGGTTGGTGTGTTGGGCCAGAAAACACAGGGCTTCAAATTTGGCAAGGGTGATACACGGTGTGTTGTACGTGCTGGGGACATCGCCCTCCGTTCATGCTACAGTGGTTTGGTTGAGCGCACTACGGGAAATGGAAGCCCCGACAGGGGTCAGAAAACTGAGTGCAGTGACGTTGGCTTTGAAGGTGAGCTGCCTCACAAAATAGTGGCAGAGTGGCACAGGTTCGCACAGAACAAAGAACAAAGGCTCCCAACAGTCCATTTGCCTCACATACCTGCACATAGACGAGCTCTTCGAAGGCACGTGCCTGCAGGCTGACAGAGAACGGGCAGTCGAAAGGGATGTTAAACCGCAGCGAGCTGCTCATCAGTGGCGGAACCTGCAAAATAAAGAACGGGCGGTGCGAATTGGAGAACAGCCCCCACCCCATTTCACATTGCCCCACCTCTCCCCTCCCCCCCCCCCTCCAAACCTCCAGAACCCCCCCAGGCTCCCTCCCTCTCCCTCCCCCTCTCCCTCCCTCTCCCTTCCGTTGCGAAAACAGCACGGATATCCCCACACCTGCCCCACCCCACCCACCCTCTGCACACCTCAAAGCGCTTCTGCAGCTGGTAGACGAAGCTGACGGTGAACGGTTTGTGGTACACGGTCGGTGGAAGCGACAGGAGGACATCCCAATACTCGGCCCCCTCCGCCTCCTCGCTGAGACACACGAAGAAGATCTGCGTAGGGTACTCGGGGCACGGCAGGAGGGACACGCCGGACGACAGCGGCTCGACACTGCTCGTCAGGCTGTCCTGATTCCTGAAGCACAGGCTGGTGAACGGCTGGTGGTGGTGGGACCCATGGTGGAGCCGCGACGAATCACCCGCCGCTGCACCCGGGGGCGCCGCGTCGATCAGCACCACGACGCCATCTGCCCCGCTCGACGCATCCGCAACACCTCCACCACGCGATATCCCATCGACAGCAATGAACCCGATCAGCTTCGACCCCTCCGGGGCAGGGGGAACCGCCACAGCCACATCCCCGAAGTCGGGGATGAAGCTTGTCGTGTCCAGAGAGGGGAGGGGGCAACCACCTCCGGCACCGCCACCCCTGGTTTTGCAGAGCCTGAGGTTCATCGAGTCATCCGTGTGGCTGAAGCGGTGCCCATATGCGAAGAAGTTGCACTCCGCGAGGTTGAGGCGGAAGTGCTCTGCCCAGAACGGGGTTGTGACCCTGATGGCCAGCCCCTTCTTAAGAATCGCCTCGTTTGACCGGAGGGTTTTCGCAGAACGGCTCGTCGTCGTGTTGGGGCAGCTGAACAGCAGATTCCCCGACGGCATCCGGTAGGAAACCCCAGACCCTGACGGGGCATTCGGGGCGGGCAGCACCAGAGTCTCCCCCGCCACCGGAGGCACCGACGACACACCCACAACACCCTCCAGCTCGACATCTGGCATAGGCTCTGCCTCGGAAGGGCAGTTTGGAGACGGGGGAGCGCCACTCCCCACAGGAGAACTCCCTGCGCTGGCGAGCATGCGTGGGGAAGAGGTGAGGGTGCTCAGCTTGGAGACGTCTTGGGCGGGGCTGGCTGGCACTGTTGTTGCAGCGTCCCCCACCCCTGCAGGCGTGCAAGGGGATGATGCCAGCTCTGGGGATTCCGCCGGACACCCCCCATAGAGGGAATGCACGGCACGCCCCGTGTTCTCCTCCACCGCAGGCGGCTGCAGGTCGAGGGAGAAGCTCAGCGATCCAAACGCCTGCCGGAGGGTCAGCGACTCCGGCACCCCAGCCCCTGCGCCCCGCGTGATGACGACCTGCACCCAACCTCCGGAGTAGACCCCAGCTTTGATCGGCTCCCCTTCGCACCGCAGCGCCACATCCGTTGTGGGGAACCCCTCGCCCTCACCCTCTGCAGGGCCCAGCTCGAAGCTGGCATGGTTGAGCTGCAGCACCAGCTCCGGTGCCCCCCCGGTGGCAGCACCGCCTGTCGGGGAAGGCGGTGCCGAGTTAACCGACGGTGGGTGGCTCAACGACCTCCCCCTATGCCGCGACGGGCGGAGCGGGGGGTGCTGCTGCTGCTGCTGCTGCTGCTGCTGCTGCTGCTGCTGCTGCTGCTGCTGCTGCTGCTGCTGCTGCTGCTGCTGCTGCTGCTGCTGCAGATGCTGCTGCTGCCCCTCGCCGCCATCCCCATGGTTGGACCTCTTCTCCGCATGCGCTGAAGAGGATGCATTTCCAGCGGCAGAAGAACTCCGGAGCTGCGAACCACCTCCACGGCTGTTCTTTGGCGTGGTGGGGAGGGGTCTGCTGCTCCGCCTAAGGAGGGGCGGATGCTGCTGCTGCGCTGCCGGTGTGTCGGAAGACTGCGGGGGGGGTGGTGTGGCGGCACCGCCACCCGAAGCTGTTGGCGATCCCGACAGGACCTCCTCCTCGCAGTGCCCCTTCAGCTGGATGCTGCACCGCAGCTCGCACTGCTCCAGGAGAGATCTCGGGAGGGGCAGCCGGAGGCTGACCTCTGCGCTGACAGCGTTGTTCCTCGCCTGGCGCGAGGGGGTCCCCGCGGTGAGCCGGGCGGACAGCAGCGTCCCGAAGGGGGACAGGGGGAGGGGGAAGTTCGTCACCTCCTGAACCTTCGCGGAGGTTCCCATCAGCGTGTCCCAATAGAGTTGCTTCTCCTCCACGGATATCCCATCGGAATCGACATCTGCCGCCAGCAGGAGCAGCAGCGTGCACCCCCAAAGGCGGAGAAGCTGCTTTTTCGCCCGGACTGAGTCATCCGGCTGGGTCAAATCCAATTCTCCAAATGTCGGCTTCCGCGATATCGGAGACGGTATGACGCAGCTGGGCAATCTGGAGGAGGCACTCATGGGCGACGCATATGTTGGGATCGCCGCCGAATCTGAATGGACCACCTCCCTCAGCAGCGTGATGAGATCCTTTCTCGCCCTTATGGACAGCCGTGCCCATTGGTAAGCTTCGTAATGTGTAATCTGCCTCTGCTGGAGTGCCACGCTGGCGCTGAGATACCTGCAAGCCGCAAGGGTTGGCAGAACCTCCCGCTCCAACCCCTTCAGAGCATGCACCCTCCCGGCACATTCGTTGTGCTTTATGGCATGCATACAGAACTGCAGGTAGAGCTGGTTGAACGCATCCTGGGAGGAGAGCGCGGTGAAACCAAAGGGATCCCGAACCGGGGCTGATGCGGGCTCATTTCTCCCGGGCTCGCTGGACCAATCCCCGGAGATCTCGATGTTTCCTGGGGGATCGGTGAGGATCGCGGCGGTCGGATCAACCGGAACCATCTCTTTGGGAACCTCAAACCCGTGGAGTCTCCCCAGGATGACAAACGACTCTCTAGCATGCTGGATGACCTCGATGTAAGCCGTGTGCATCGCCTCCACCCGGGATATCGAGAGCGATGACTTCTGCTGCCCCAACACCATCGAGCTCAGCGTGCTCGCCGTGGGCCGGGCAGGGCGGCCTCCCCCAGCTTCCTCCTCCGACGGATGTGCGCTCGCCTCCGGTGGGGTGTCAGCCGTCTCTGCCAAGCTGCTCGCCGTGCCTGCAAGCCCCTCCCCGTCCTTCCCCTCTTCGCTGAGGAGGGTCGGGGGTGTCACGCGGCCCGCCTCTAAGGGCGAAGAGCTGGGGTCGCCACTGCCAGAGGGGCGTTGGACTGCAGAGGGGAGGGTTGTCAACGAGTCGTCTGCGTCGGAAGCGAGGGCGTCGGCGCTCTGCACGCTGTCGATGCGGTGCATCGCAGCGGGGGTTGCGGAGCGGAAGCTTGAGACCTGTGTGTTCTGCAGGGGTGCGCCTTTAGGGGCGGATCTGCGCGACACATCCCACTGCCCCAGCATGTTGGCGAAGGCGAGCTGGAGGCTGAACGCGACAACCATCTTCACCTCATCCTTGATGTTGCGGTTGACGAAGCTCTTCAGAACCCTCGGCAGCCACACCCTGCTGAAAAGCGCCGCACTGCGAACCGGACCCTTCGACATGACCTGCCTCACGAAGCACACGATCCGGACATCCATCTCCCGGAGGCACGACACACGGGTCGGGTTCCCCGAAGCCCCTACCGATGGGGAGCCCGCCCCGCCTTCTGGCTTCTGGTGTGCCGCCTGAGCCAGGGCCTCCTGATGCTTCAGTGCCTCGAACACCTGCCGAGTCGGTGCCTCCACATCCGTGGAGAAGAGTGTGAAGAAGGCAGGGGTGTCGGGGACGTATTCATCGGTGACACCTCCCTTGTAGAAGCTGCGGGAGATCTGCTGGGGCTGCAGCGAGTCGAGGGTTGCGGAGAGGCGGTCGTACGTTGCGGTTGCCTCATCCGCCAGGCCGAATTGCTTCTGGAGGAAGCCGATCTCATCCATGACGGAGATGTAAGGGCAGATGTTTCCCCGGACAACCAGGCGCTGCGCCGTCTGCAGCATGTCCTGAAGCCTCGCGAGGAAGGTTGCGAAGATGCACCCACGGATCTCCCGGACGAGCTCCTTGCTGTCGCGGACATGCCACAGGCAGATGAGGCGCTGGCGGAATTTCTCACGCAGCTTCACCTCGACGTCAGCCAGCTTCTGTTTCGCCTGGTCGCTCGGGCTTTTGCGGGAGAAAAGCGTCTCGAGAGTCCCTTTCTTGTCTTCACGCGGCTGCTTCGCAGGCAGGGTAGACTGCTGCACGAGAGTGGGGTGGATCAGCACCACAAGGAACTCCTCCCCGTCGAGGCTGTTCGACCATTCGAAGAGCTCGTTCCGGCGCGCCTTCACGTCGGAGACAAGGTCTGCGTTGACAAGCTTCAGGTGGAGGAAGGGGTTGCGCGACACCCCTGCCGGTTCCGTAGCTTGGGCCGGTGTGGAGGCTGCTGGGGAGCCGCTGCTGTCGACCACATAAGCGAGGGTCAGGCGCTTGATGACGTAGCGGTTGCCATCGGGTGGCACGGTGACCGGGTGGAGGTGTGGTTGGTTCGTCGGCTGCCCGTTGATGTGATCCTCGACGAGCGGCCACATGTCATCGCTGTCATGAACGAGCACTCGCGGCTTCTCCCGTCTGTGGAATGGGGGGTGGAGGGGGTGTGTAACTGCAGCAGTGTCTATAAGAAAGAAGGGTCTCTCTCAGAGAGAGCGGTTAGAAAATGGAAAGATTCGTCGCGATTGCAAGATTGCAAAAAAAAAATGCAAAAATTGCCCCACGACCACACCCACACCCAACTCCCCTCCCCCGTCCTTCCCGGCTGGCAAAGCACAAAACAGGCAAACATACAGCACGGCTTCTCGCTGCGTGCGACTCATGATTCCCGCGGTGACTTCCTCTGCCGGTGAAAATGCAGCCACGGGTGTCTCCGGCAGGTGCCTAGTAGCAGCCAATGTGCGACAGACTGTGGGGCATCGGAGACGGCACAACCAGCATTGTGTTGTGTCTGTGCCTGATGTGGGGTGGGCGTGCTGTGGCTGGTGGGCTCGTTGTGCATTGCAGGGGGCCTTGCGCCTTCGCTGCCCGGTGTGACAAGGTGAGAAAAAGGTGGGGACAGCCAACACTGCCTGCAACTGTGTTACAACGCAGATCCCGCATCTGATGAAGCTGTGCGTGATGGGGCAACGAGGCAGAACAAAGGCGGGCGGAGGCGAGGGGTGGGGGGGGGGGGGGAAGAGGTGGAGGGTCTCGAGGGGGGCGCGCATTCGGCACGTTTTTGAGCTCTCGGTTGAAAGGTTTCAAATAACGACACCCCATCCCAAAAACAAAATTCCCCATCCCTGTCTCTCCACCTCTTGCTCCTGCCAACCGCTGTGTCCTGTGATCGGCCCTCACCAGCAACTGACCCCCCTGTCATCCAGGGCGACAGTTGCCTGGAGGTGGGCCACGGGACACAGCAACCCCAACAAATCGCTGCACTCTACCTGCTTGCCCCCACCCAGAAGGTTCTCTATGATCGGAAAGAACAACACAGTGCACATTTTCGGCCGAGTGGCACATAGCCCCTTCTACCGGTAGGCACCAGGAGTGAAAAACACAGAGGAAGCACATTTGGGTGGTGAACACACGCTCTGAAGTTGGGTCAACAACAGACAAGACAATCCACAGCAGGCAACGGCGCGAGTTTTGTCCAGTTGGGAACCGATGCGTCTTATCGCCAAGATCGGCCTCCTACCCCCCCACCCCCCCCCCCCCTACTCAAAAAATAGAAGGGTTGTGGCAACACACACTAACACGTGAATCGGTTTGTATTAGTGTAGAGCACACCAAGCGCACCAAACGCACCCTACACCCCCGCTCCTGACGTGATCTCACCACTGCCACAACAACACGTGAATCGCTGATTTTTTTTTTGCAGCAGACAGAGAGAGCGAGAGAGGGAGAGAGGGAGAGGGAGAGGGAGGCACATGCCACAAGCCCTCTGATTATCCCATCCATTTTTTTGAAAATGCGACACACTACTGCAAAACACGCTCAATAAAATACCACCCCCCCCCCCCCTCCCACCTCCTGGCCTGCGCCAGGACCCCCCCCCACCCCACCAAAAGAGGAATGGAAACAGCACCTCCCTGCGACGGCAAATTTTGTTGGAAAAAAACGGTGTGTGGGCTATAGGGGGGGGTTTGATCGTCGAGAGGGAATGGAAAAGTAAATCTCCCAGCACCTTCTCGCAATGTTAGTCCTTTTTGTAGTCACTACACCAGATATGTGGGCTATAGGGGGGGGGGGGGGGGGAGGGTTCGGAGACCCACACACATCCGTTCCAAGGTGCCGTGCGGGGGGTTAACAATAAAGAAAGCACGCCCGTCCCGTCTCCCCTCCCTCGTTGTCCCCCATGTAGGGGGGAGGGCGGTAGGGAGGAGCATGTCTCTGGAGGGTATAGCATGGTGAGTGCCCTGTGTTGAGGAGAGTGAAGGGTGTCGGGGTCGGCCTCCCAAAATAAAGAGGGGCGTTGGGGAACAGGGGGGGGGGGGGGGGGGGGAGCGGGGCAGGGATCAAGAATACGCGTCTGACCCCCCACGTATTCGTATTAATACGTATTAATACGAATACGTATTAATACGTCGAATACGTGTAATACGCGTGGTTTTGGCGACCCTTCTTTCCCTCAGTGGTTTGGGGTATTTTCCCTTCCGGTGTCTGTTTTGTGAGGTTTTTGGGGTGGAGAGGGGGTTCCTCCGGGATCGCGATGTCTGCAGAACATGTTGACGCGCTGCGGGAAGCACATATTCGTTGCGAGTTTGTGCTTCTCCAGTGTGTTTGAACCTCAGACGCCGTCCATGACGACGCCACACTCGAACTGACGGACACAGACGATCCAAGATGGGATCGGTCACGATCCTTTGTCTTCGTCTCCTTGGCTGACACAGTGATCAGCCGGTGCGATCTGCCCCACATACAAGCACTCAGTTGACCAGGTATCGCCACTCAGTTGATGTGGTTTCGCCTGTTCGACCACCTGGGGAGGGCGCAGGGTCGGTGTACGCCTCAACCTGGCGTTGCGGGTACCCAGGTGCAGGAAGGCCGGGTTTGCAAGGCCTCCTTCGTGATTATGAATGCCCCATTTCAGCTCCGCCCGACACATGGTTGCTCCGTGCTCTTCATAGCGCGGGTCCGGCCTCAGCAGCCGACAGGTTGTGAGCCCATGAAGGGGTCTACAGCGCAACTCAAGGAGGGAAAGGGGGCTGAACCAAAAACCCACGTATTTCAGGAAAATACCCCCCACGTATTCGTATTAATACGTATTAATACGAATACGTATAATACGTTTAATACGCGTATTTTTGAACCCTGGGAGCGGGGAGGGTGCCGGCAAAAGAAGAGTGTGTTAAGTTCAAGAAGTGGCACGGTTCGGCGGGGGAGTTGAAGGGGGGGGGGGGGATTTCTTTGCATTGCGCGCTGACATTAGGTCGGCATAAATCTTCAGCGCCGTTACCCCCCCTCCCCATGTGGCATAGCCCGGGGAGGGGAAGTGGCAGAAAAAATGACGGCACCCCAGCAGGTAGGTAGGTATGTCGGGCGGTGTCTTCCAATATCAGAGCGTTGCAATCGCCTCCATCCCGCCAAGAAGATACCGGTGGTGTTGCGACAGGAGGGCAGGCCACCCCCAGAGAGGGAGGCGCGGGGGGCGATGATGCGGAGGGCCGGGAGAACAGCGGGTTTACCAGCGTCCCCCCCCAACCCCCACGCCGACCCCCCCCCCCCTGCCACGCTGCAAGGGGATGCTTGTGGCTGCGATGGTGGGCGTGTGTGTGTGTGGAGGTAGAAAGAGCTTAGAGCTTGCTCCTCTGCTTCTTGATGTAGGCCTCGATGTTGGCGTGCATCTTCTCCTGCACAGCCTTGAGGGCAGTGATGGGGCGGATGAGGACCTTCAGAGATGTGGCCTTCCCTGAGTCTCCGTCGACCACAAACAGGTCAATCCCGTCGGCGAAAAACTGCTTGCCTTCGTGGGAAATCTCGGTGGTGAAGTGCAGCGCGACGCGAGCGGTGTTCGACGCCTTGTCCGTGCCAACAAAGACCTGAACGTACGTCAGCTTCTCCAAGACCTTCGGGATCGACTGGAGGATCGGGTCGTAAAACTTCGCCTGGTTGTAGCTCCCGCGGAGCACAGGGGAGGCGAAGGTGAAGGCGCCGTCAGGGCCCCAGGCAGTCGTCATCTGGCGGAAGACATTCAGCTCGTTGCCAGCCTTCAGGGTGGCCACCCACTGCTTCGCAAACTCGGTCCCAACCTGGTGCAGCTTGGAGTCGGCCGGCAGGTCCATCTTGAGATTGTGTGTGGGTGTGTGAAGTCGGACAGCCGGAGACCTGCAGGAAATACGTTGTGGTGGTGACGGGGCGGCAGGGGGGTGCGAGGAGGAAAGCGAGAGGGGGGGGGGGGTAGGGGGGGTCGAAAGCCTGCACGGTGGGGTACGACACCCGATGTCGGACCCTGTGGGTAACCCATTTTTTAGGTACCCTGGGGTACCTAAATTAGGTACCCAGGGTACCTAAATTCGGTACCCTGGGTCATGGTCTGCCAGTGGCTTGTGGCCAACTAGCAGCAGCCTGGTATGACAGGGTAGTCATACACAGGCTATATACAGGGTCGGCCTCGTCCTGGACCAGTCGTAGGCTTATGCTACTGTGGGGTAATCAGGCTGGGGGAAAAAACAACAAATCACAACGAATCACACCCGATCACAACAAATCACAACGCCAAATGTTGTGATTTGTTGTGATTTGTTGCGATTTGTTGCGATTTGTTGTGGCCAGTTGTGATTTGTTGCGACCAGTTGTGACGACTTGTGACCCTTTTGTGATGAGTTGTGATGAGTTGTGATGAGGTGTGATCTGTTGTGATCTGTTGTGATCTGTTGTGATCGCAATCCAAAATTTCAAAAATTTAAAATTTTGGATCGCGATCACAACAGATCACAACAGATCACACCTCATCACAACTCATCACAAAAGGGTCACAAGTCGTCACAACTGGTCACAACAAATCACACCACGTCACACCTAGTCACAACAAATCACAACTGGCCGTATTGCAATTTGGGTTAGCGTGCTGGCATCGCAGCCTGGCCCCGAAGGACCATACCGTGAGGAACCGGGCCCGCTATCCTACTCTTGCTCTACGTGACACCACACGGTTTCGCTCTCCTCCTCGTTGCGCTGTAAAGGAGGGGGGACACACACACACTGGAAGCCGGAGATTGCGCCTGCTGATACTGAGGCGCAATCTTCGCGACGACGCGTTGAAAAGAGCGCGGAATAGCCGCCGAACGAAAGATGGTGGGAGAGGGGATGCAGCGGGTGCGCTTCGGAACCGCACGCAACACCTGCTTCTGGAGGAAACGAGAACGAGAAGGACGGACAGCACGTGTCTTGCGCTCCAAGAAGCGCAAGGCCTGTGAGGCCCGTGGGAAAGGGGAAGGCACGCCTGATCTAGCTGTGCTGATGATCGTGCGGGAGGAAGGAAAACCTGCTCTGTTGTTATGAAACGAGCATCGCTCCAGGGCAGATTCGTCTGCCTCCCGCATGTGCGCTACACGTTTCTGCGCGCGGGGAACCGAGGACTCAGAAGGGGAGGAAGGGGAGAAAGGAAGTCGACGCCCCACGTAAGGGCTCGGCGACGTGCACTCGTGGGAGAGCGTGTCGCCCCCCTGGTGAGACGGCGTTTCTGCCTGCCAGTCGGGAAGAGAGGGGGTTGCAGTGTCTAAAGGCACTAGGGGCTCCTGACATGGAGAGGGTGGTGGGGGTGACACAGTGTCTGATGGGGGACTAAGCCGAGTGTCGACGGGCTGAAAGCCCGGCGAGTCATCCACAACAAGGGAAGGTGCAGGCGAGAGAGGAAGGGGGGAAGCAAGTTCTGATGGGGACATGATACTATCCTCGTCAGGCCGAAGGCTTGACGCTGAAATCGGTGAACCAGGGGACACGGGGGGTTGAGGTTCTACTCTTCTGTTGTTAAAGGAGCGTTGCCCCAGGGCAGATTCGCCTGTCTCCTGTATGGGTGCTACCCGCTTCTGCGCGCGGGGCACCGAGGACTCAGAGGGGAGAGAGGGAGAGAAAGGAAGGCGGCGCCCCACGCAAGGGCTCGGAGATCTCCGTTGCGTGGCGCTCTCTGGGAGGGGCGGCGAGCCCGACTGCGGGGTCTGTAGCCCGTCCAGCAGGTCTGTGTGCAGCACGAGCTCCGGAGCCGGAGAGGGCGCCGGAGGCGGTGCTGTATCTGCTGGTGGAGCGAGACGAGCATCATCAGGCTGGGAGCCCGACGATTCATCCGCATCAAGCGTAACGTGCTCTGCACCCATCTTACGCGGGGTAGGGGAAGCAGGGGTATTCATTCGAGGGGAAGGCGAGAAAAGAAAACCAGGGAATTCGCGTGGGGTCAACGCAGATGACTCCGCAGAAGAACCCAACTCGCCCTCACTGGGCTGATCGTCGGGGCAGCAAAGAGCCAAATGCTCAATCACGCCCGGCCAAAGAAGAAGAAGAGACGCACACATGTCCCACTCTGGCTGTCGCACACACACTATCCCAGCCCCCCAGAGGGACGGGCCCTCGTCAGAGTGATCTAAACAAATGGCGGTGCGTTTCACGGCATCCTGCCCCATCGAGTCCTCGTCGGAGGCGTCCAGAACGATGGCGGTGCGTTTCACCGCAGCCGCAGCCGTCGTGTCGCTATCCATCTCAGACGAGGGAGGGACTTCCTCGCTGGTGGAGCCCGCATCTGCAGCGTCGTCTCCATCATGCTCAGTGGCACCAGAGCTGCCCTCCTCTCCCTCGCTGTCAGAGTCGTCTTCGCAGCTGCTGCTGTCGTCATCCGTGCTCGCAACTTGGTCGACCCTGGGGGCGCGCCTATGGTGGCCGGCCGCGCAGCATGTCTTCACATTGGCGCAGGTGCCGCATCGCGTCATGTGGTGTGTCTCACAACACATCACCTTCAGGCCGTCCGCGTGGTGGTGGTGGACGCGGCAACACGCAGCTATCGTCAGTGCGTAATTCCGCTTGGCATTATCGCACTCGTCGCATTTCGGTTTCGAATGCGCGTTGCACACTTTCCGGGGGCCCAGAGACGTGCTCGCGAGCGACCGCGGCACTGGTACGGGTATAGCGCTGCGCGGCGGGGGCGGGCGTGGCCCATCCCATTGTGAGGCTCGCGTGGTCCGGGGGATCCCAGTGTAGTCTGGGAACACGTTTGTTCCCACCTCACGATATTGCCGTCTGCATCGACGCCTGCGGCCGCACATGCCTGTTCTGCACTCGCCTCTAACGCCGCGATCGTCTCTGCGCCACCTGCGAACACGGGCCGGGGTGTCATCCCGCCCCAGACCTCTCCAGCGCCTACCGAGCAGAGGGAGCCGACCCGGTCCTCGCGTCGCGCAGGCCACGGGGTAGGAAGGCTTAGCTGGTCGCATAGCCTCTTCAGGCAGCCCATCATCGTCCAGAGGAGGTTGCCACGCTCGGCCATCGCGGGGTTGGAGGTTCGTGCCGAGCGCTCCGAGGGCTGTAACGCCTTCCCTGTGAAGATTTCGAAGTCAAGGGCGAGCTCGATGTTCGACACCGTGCCTTGCTTCGTCCATTGGAGCGCTGCGAGCCACGCAAGTATCGCCCTGAGAGACGCAGCGCTATACGGCCACAGCCGCGCTGCTGGCTTCTCTGGGATACTGGATACGTCGAAGTCAAAAGCCTCTGCCGGCCAGGAGAGAGCAGCCGTCCAGGGGTGCACGAGGGGTCCAGCGCGCCGCATCTTCGCCTCGAGCTCCCACCGCTTCAGCACGATGCGCCCCATCAGCGTGTGCAGCAAGGTCTCGTCTACCTGGAATCCCTCTGGCACCACGCCGTATCTCGCAAGGCACGGGGGCCACCCTGAGCGGTCCAGCTGCAGCAGGGGTTCGTACTGAGGTTGAGACCTGACGGAGTCAAACGCACTGCATGCCCACCAAAGGTGATCGGGCGTGTCACTGTCCGCACCATCGCAGTGTACACACAGCTTGGGGTCCCGTACGTCTGCCTCTTCAGCCGCCGGATCGGACACGATATCCCAGTCGAAGGAATCCTGAGAACCGAGCAGATCGGCGTCTCCCTGCTCCTCGTCCTCCTCCTCTTCGTACTCGCACTCCTCCTCTTCCTCAGCTTCTTCATCCTCTTCGTCCCCTTCCATAGCCGCGTCAGCAGCCGGTGAGGGAGATGGGGCATGGGATGAGGAGTCCGACGTCTCGTCTGTCGTCGCACGCCTGCCAGAGACGTAGGCGCCGTTGCGCCCCCATCGTGTCGCGAAGAAGACACCACCAGTAAGCACCACCGTCAGCGCCCGCGAGAGGTTCCCGTCCTTCGTCTCCAGGCGGAGCGCGTTCGTCCTGTCGTAGTCCACACCGTTTTCGATCCCCGAGAAGGAAGGACGGTGCTTCGCCAGCGCCTTCCAGCCCTGCCGCCGCAGATTGTCGCGCAGCGCATGGTTCCGGGAGGACCGTGGTTCACCGGCGAGACACATATCCCCGATGGCACAGTCACGGATGTCGTCGCCCCACTCTAGTCCAGCAGCAGGGAGGGCGACCGAGATCGCGATGCCCACAGGGCCGAGGGCGTCAGCAGAGGAGAGGGTCGGGTGATCCTCGTACAGCACAGCGATTCGGTTCATCCTGTCCACCATGTGTGGGATGCGCACACACGTGTCGAAGAGATTGCACAGGATCCGGTAAGAGTTGGCTATCGCCGGATCTACACGGTGGGCTTTGTGCAGGATGGTGAGCATCGCGCCTACACTGCGGGAGGGGTGCTTGACGCCGAGGATGCCTGTCGTTAAACGGCTTCGAAGACGCTGCGTCGCCGTCTTCGACAGAGGGGCAAACGCTCCGCCCGACACCGTGCTCGACACGACATTCGACGCCACAATTTCCGCCCGTTGTCGTGTGCTCAGCGGAGAGGTCGGAAGTCGCATGAGCAGGGGTTTGTGGCTCTCGAGTCGCGCGTCGTTGCGGCGCACCTGCACCTTGTCAGAGACGCAGGCCTTTGCACCGAGGATCTTCGACGCTGTCTCAGTCGGGAGGATGTTGTCCTGAACACGCACCTGTCCCACGTATGGGTGTCGCCTCCTGAAACCCGACGAGCCCCTCGGGATCCCCATCGCCACCGTCTTCTTGACGTTGAGGGCCATGCCGGTGATGTTGCAGAAGCCTACCACGACATCGACAGCCTGCTGCACCGACGCCTCATCCTCCTGAGATACAAGCGTCCCATCGTCGGCGAAGGACTGCGAAGACACTGATGGCACGCGCACGTCGACGGCCTTAAACATGACCGAGAGGAGGGCGTTGATCAGGATGACCGATATAGGGCAGCCCTGCAGGATCCCGTTGGTCACCTCGAAGCGCCCGCCAACACCTAAGGGCAGCTTGAAGCGTCTCTTCAGCCCACTGTACATCGTTTTGAGGGGGCGCAGGATGCGCTGGTGCAGCCCCATGGCCTCCGCCAGCTCCAAGACGAGCTTCTGGGGTACCCGGTCGAAGCACTTCTGGAAGTCCAGGGCCAGCAGGTACAGCTGTTTGGAATCATCCAGGAGGGTCTCCTCAATCAGAGTCGTCAGTTCGTTAAGGACATCCTCGCACCTATGCCCCTGGCGGAAGCCGTGCTGCGTGTCCAGGGCCCACGTCTCCTGCCACTTCATTATGTCGATGAGACGGCGGCACGCCCACAGGCGGTAGACCGCACTGGTGACCGTGATAGGCCGGAGGTTCGTAGGCGAGAGGTCTTCGCTCTTCGGGATCAGCGACACCAGGGCCGTGAGCAGCCCCTTCGGCCATTTCCCCGTCCGTTCCACCAGGTTGAAGAAGGCAGCAAACCCGTCCATGAGAGGGAGGGGCAGCCGCTGCAGCTCGTCCATGCGCCAGCCGTCGACACCACACGCAGCAGACTTCTTTTTCCTCCGCTTCAGCATCTCCAGCAAGTCGGAGCCGCTGACGTCTTCCACCTGCATAGGGTGCTTCTCGAACAGCCCGTCGTACTCCCGTGCGAAAGGCGCAAACTCCGGCTCCGCCCTGTCGCCCGTGTACATCCGGTGGATGGGCGCCCAGGCTTCCATGAGGATGGCGTCCATTTCCGACACCTTCGCCGTCAGTTCACCGTTCCCCTTCTTCACCGTGTCGGCGGCTTGGCCCGGGCTACCCTTCAGGACAGTCACAAGGCTTTTGCGGTCGGAGGCGAACATCTGGCGCACAGTCCCCCGCCAACGCTGTTTCCGCGCCTTGCACGCCTCTCGGTTGATGTCGTGAAGGCGTCCGCGCACAGCATGCAGCAGCTTCTTCACAGTCGCGACGTCGGGGACGGAGCCCAGCAGGTGGCTCGTCACCCCACACTCCTGAGGTAGTTCACGTAGGACGTTGCGACACTTGCGCCAGCAGCGGACAAGTTGCCCCGACACCGCGCCCGGACCACTTTTTACGCAGGAGCGAGCGCGCACGTAGTGCTCCATGCGGCTGATGGTCGCGCTGTACCTCAGCTCCTTCGCCGTCGCGACTGTGCCCAAGGTGGCGGAGCTCGGCGCCGCCACACGTACCCGCTGCGGTTCTCGCGCTGCGCCCCTCCCGAGGTATGACCGCTCCTCTGACGCCGCCACCTCGCTCCCGTCCAGCAGATGACGCTCGCACATCCCAGAAAGGATCATCCACGCATCCTCGACTGCTTCCCGTTTCACCGCGTCGTAGAACGGCGCAAGGTCGGGTGGCTCCGGGGGTGTCTCGTCCGCGTCAGGTGACCGGGGGGGTGCAGGAATTGCACGGGGCACCTTGTACCTCAGGGTCTCCTGCGCGAAGGCGAGCGAGTCCAGCGTGACACTCACCAGCGAGTGGTTCGGCACCCCAGCCAGCGAGGTCGAGCAGCTCACGAAACTTTGCGCTGCGATTCGGTTCATCAGGACGTAGTCGATTCGCGAGCTGGCACGTGTAGAGGTGTAGGTCGGCGGGGGGTCACCACCGGTCACAACTGGCCGCAACAAATCGCAAAAAATCACAACAAATCACAACAAATCGTCAGCTGATTGAGGGTGTGATATGAGGGTTCTATCCAACAAGGATATCAAGGCGGCACTTTCAAAGTCCTGCCAAGGACAGCGCCACGTGGGTGTGTGCTTCTGATATATGTTATGTCATCATGTGAACCCTCCCCAGCGTGTGCCAACATCCCTGACACGCTCACGAAAAGCATGACACGGAGAAAACAGGTGCCGAAACAACCTGCCGAGCACACGGGTGGTGCCACGTTGATCCACGCAGCGATCTCCCATGACAGGAATCCTTGTCGCCACGGCAGAGTCGCCGCAGACTGTGGGAGAGGTGTCGCCAGTCACCTTGAGGTTGCAGTGTGTCATCAGGCTAAGACCCGTGCCCTCTTCACCTCCCCTGTTAGGTTGCTCCCATATCGTTGCCTGCTTTGGGGCCTGAAGGACATAGGGGTCCAGCAGGCACTTGAGCATCGCAAGGCATGAGTGGCTGTTTCAAACTCCTGGTGCAAGCACCCGTCATGGTCTGGGGAAGCCCTCCCAGGTAGTTTAACGTCTTGCCCAGGACAACAAATCACAACATTTGCCTTGTGATTTGTTGTGATCTGTTGTGATCGGATGTCCTGGGCAAGACGTTAAACTACCTGGGAGGGCTTCCCCAGACCATGACGGGTGCTTGCACCAGGAGTTTGAAACAGCCACTCATGCCTTGCGATGCTCAAGTGCCTGCTGGACCCCTATGTCCTTCAGGCCCCAAAGCAGGCAACGATATGGGAGCAACCTAACAGGGGAGGTGAAGAGGGCACGGGTCTTAGCCTGATGACACACTGCAACCTCAAGGTGACTGGCGACACCTCTCCCACAGTCTGCGGCGACTCTGCCGTGGCGACAAGGCTTCCTGTCATGGGAGATCGCTGCGTGGATCAACGTGGCACCACCCGTGTGCTCGGCAGGTTGTTTCGGCACCTGTTTTCTCCGTGTCATGCTTTTCGTGAGCGTGTCAGGGATGTTGGCACACGCTGGGGAGGGTTCACATGATGACATAACATATATCAGAAGCACACACCCACGTGGCGCTGTCCTTGGCAGGACTTTGAAAGTGCCGCCTTGATATCCTTGTTGGATAGAACCCTCATATCACACCCTCAATCAGCTGACGATCGGGTGTGATTTGTTGTGATTTGTTGTTTTTTTCCCCAGCCTGATTACCCCATACTGTTGGTTCTCAGGACTGGCCACCACTGCGCGGGTCAAATTTTTGGAAAGGGGGCCTTGACCAAAGGCAAACAGTTTTTGAGTTCTTGCACCACTTCATCTCGGGACTACTCTGATTGGATTCCTCGGATTCGTCGACACACTGTTTCAGAACTGTGCACTTCTCCATCCACACCGGCATCGGGTCACCCGCTGAATGCCGTGAGGGCCGAAGCCCAGGGTCAGATTTCGGTACAAGGCGATTAACAGGTCGTTGAGAGGTTCGCAAGTTTAAATGTACCTACAAAAGCTTCATGTACCCGGATAGGGATTTAGTCATTGCTATAGGTGAAGATCAGAGCCCAGGCGGGATGTAAGACAGGGTGTCGCAGATGCAACAATATCTCCAGAGCCACTTTGTATGCCTTTGTTCGGGATGCCCCTTCACCTGTCGCGCTTAGGTTCCGTCCAAGTTCGCCGATTCCAGTGCTTCAAGAGAGCACACAGTTCCTTCCCAGTAGTCTTCATCCTCGGTTCCGAATCATCGCAGTCCCTCGAATCCATGGTGCAGAACTAAATTCTCGAAAGGTGGTCAATGTTTTGAAAGGGGCCCGTGACCAGCGGAAATTGGAATTTTCGACCCAAACCTGCAAGTGTACTGTTGTTTAACGTTGTCCAAAGCCCCTTGCGGTGTGACAGTACATTCGTTATGTGAATATCTGTCACATGGCTATGGCAACACAGACACAGGCAAGCTGGGGAGGCGTCGCGTCCGTCGAAAAGATCATTTCTGCACAACTACCGGCATCGCAGCTACGGTAGAAGTGACTGACCCTGTTCTTGTAATCTTGACGCTGGAAAATTCCATTCGGAAATACCAAACACATCCACTGAAAGTGGATGGAATGGGCGTCAAGACCGTGATTTTTGGGGAGTGGACTGCCCTGTATCGTGAACCCGCTGAGGGTACAAAATACAGAACAGGGAGGCACAGGTGCAGCACAACACAGGCAGGCAGGCAGGAAACAATGGGTGCAGGTCAGACAAAATGTTCGGTGTCAATCGGCTTGGTTTGGTTTGTAGGGATGATGCGGAACACACAACCCGCACCCAACCTCCAGATTCAGACCACTGTACCCATTTTCACCAGTTATATCCGCTCACTCAGAGCAAAACCTCATTTATTGCAGAATCGAAGAGATTGCAATCCCCAAAACAAACCGAGTTCCGAACGCCAGAAGTGATGTGCGGTAGGTCTGGGGTTTTTTTATTGGGAGCTGTCTCGCACTCATGTGCCCTCGGACGGATGTGTCCTTTTTTGGGGGGATTTCCCTCGAAAAATACTACGAGAAACACTCGGCCTCGATGCTGTGAGTGTTGCATTGGACGTTTAAAAGATAAGGCGTTGTGTGTGCGCCAAACCCGGGTGAACAAACCTCACGTGGCTTGGCTGATGAAGGTTGGTGTGAATGTGCGCACAGTCATAACAACAAGGCAAGGTAGATTGTGTTTGTCACCCAAAGCGCTGCCAACTATCTTTTTCACTGTGGGGGTCTTCGCTACGGGATGGTCGTCAGTGCATCTTGGTGTATTTGCTGTTGAAATAGTGAAAACTGACGAAGATTGACGAAGAATAACGACCAGCGAAGACCCCCTGTGACAACCTTCTTGTTGTGTGTGGTCTTGTCCCAAAAAGAGAACTCGTCCAGCCAGTGGGTCGCAACAAGCGACACTCACACCTTGCCATTTTGTAAGTTCGGCGTAGCCAACTCAGGAAACTTTTCACCGTGCGGATCCTTGCGAACACTTCACACGCCCGGCAGGCTGGTGGGGTGTTCTGTGTTCGAAGAAGTTCGACTGTCGTTGCACCGTCACACCCCACTCACCCATCCTACCCCGCCACCAGAAATCACACTCCAGAAGATGGGTTGTTCTTTTGCGGTGGTTTGATGGTGGTGTCGAAAGCGATTCGCGCAAGATACTGAACGACGCACAACACTTTTCACCCAGAAAAGGGGGGATTTGGCCCTTCAATGAAAACCTGCCACACAGCCGCTCAGGCCTTGCGATGCTCAAGTGCCGGTTGGACCCCTATGTCCTTCAGGCCCCAAAGCAGGCAACGATATGGGATCAACCTCACAGGGGTGAATAACAGGGTGAACAAGGCACGGGTTTTAGTCTGATGACACACTGCAACCTCAAGGACTGGCGACACCTCTCCCACAGTCTGCGGCACTCTGCCGTGGCCACAAGGCTTCCTGTCATGGGAGATCGCTGCGTGGATCAACGTGACACCACCCGTGTGCTCGGCAGGTTGTTTCGGCACCTGCTTTCTCCGTGTCATGCTTTTCGTGAGCGTGTCAGGGATGTTGGCACACGCTGGGGAGGGTTTCACATGATGACATAACATACATCAGAAGCACACACCCACGTGGCGCTGTCCTTGGCAGGACTTTGAAGTGCCGCCTTGATATCCTTGTTGGATAGAACCCTCATATCACACCCTCAATCAGCTGACGAAAACCTAGGAAAAAACGAGTGTAGGATAGCGGGCCCGGTTACTCACGGTATGGACCCTCGGGGCCAGGCTGCGATACCAGCACGCGAACCCAAATTGCAATACGAAAACCTGAGATTTCTGGCTGATTTGGCCATGTACCCAGGTCCTCAGCAGGAGCTAGATATCCGCGGTCCCATTTTAGGGCAACGAATGGGCTCAAAATTCATAAATTCCTTTGAAAACGGACCCAAATGTCCAAAATAGGCCCACCCCAAAAAAAATTTCGAAAAGGTCCCCCCCACAGAATTTCTCAGAATTTTCCAGATTTTCTTTTTTTTTAGGAGAGGGGGCCCGGTGCCTGCGCGCGTCCTGTCGTACTGTGGCTGCTTGGTGGGGCTAGCGCAGCAGGTTCTACTTTTGCTTCTACGGGCTCTTAGCACTGTAACATGAACAGATTTTCTCAGATTTTGGCATTCTGGCCCGGATTTTTGCAGAAATATTTCGATGAGCCATTTTAGGGTTCAAAATGGGCTCAAAATTCAAAAATTCCTTTGAAAATGGGTCCAAATGTCCAAAATAGGCCCACCCCAAAAAAAATTTTGAAAAGGTCCCCCCACAGATTTTCCAACTTTCGGGGGTGGGGGTACCTAAATTCGGTACCCTGGGTACCTAAATTCGGTACCCAGGGTACCTAAATGCGTTATCGGATTTTCGGCCGATTTGGGTACCGAAAAGGGTTACCCTCTGGTTGTCGTACCCCACCGTGTGTCCCAAAATGGTGTTTTTCGACATAGCAGCTGCGGCCCTCTATTTGACCTTCTGACCCCCCAGAACCCCCTATACCCCGGTTTTTGGGCCCTATGAGTCCGATTTTCGGGTTCTCGAGCCCCGGAAAGTCGATTTTTAATGATGTCAAAATTTGTTCCCTATACTCAAGGCGATCAGCCCCTCCGGCGGAGGGCCCTCCGGAGGCCCTCCGGAGGGCTCCGCCTCCGGAGGCCCTCCGGAGCCACTTTTTTTGGAGTGCCTCCGGAGTGCCTCCGGAGGGCCTCCGGAGGGTCTCCGGAGGGCCTCCGGACGGCCTCCGGACGGCCTCGGTCACGAAAAACACAAGTATAAAATGGGCGCCTACCCACCAAAGACACTTTTCAGGGACCAAAAAGTGCACGAAAGGGGTTAAAACGGCTTAATTCGTTGATTTGTTGCATTTCTCTGCTAAAAAACGGTTTTTGTGTGGGCGAGTAGTTGTAGAAAATCGCGAAAAATGTCAAAAAATCGAAATTTTCACAGAGGCCCAAAAACTGGTTTCTGGCCATTTCTGGGTGGTTTTTGGGGTTTCTGGCCATTTTTCTTTTTTTTTTTTTTAGGAGAGGGGGCCCGGTGCCTGCGCGCGTCCTGTCGTACTGTGGCTGCTTGGTGGGGCTAGCCATTTTTCAGCCATTTTGATGGCTCAAATCAGGTGGAAATATAATATGCCGAAATCCAAAATTTTGGGGTCCCGTCCCGAAATCCGCCGAAAATCCGCCAAAAATCAAAAAAAATGGGCCAAAAAAAAATTGGGGGTCCGGTCCCGAAATCCGCCGAAAATCCAAAAAAAATTGGGCCAAAAAAAAAATTGGGGTCCGGTCCCGAAATCCGCCGAAAATCCAAAAAAAATGGGGTCCGGTCCCCCTCGCCCCCTTTTCCCCTCACCAGCGGGCTGCCCCTTGTGAATGGTAGATTTGCCTACAGCCCCTTGTTCATGCCGCCAGCACGGAGCCCCACGCAGCTCAACCCCGGCCAGTGCGCGGTTTGTTTGCCCTAGAGCTTTGTTGTTTGTGTAGTTCATGTTACAGTGCTAAGAGCCCGTAGAAGCAAAAGTAGAACCTGCTGCGCTAGCCCCACCGAGCAGCCACAGTACGTAGAGGAGGCATAGCAAACGGAAATCCCTAACAAAATTTTGTCTCCGAAATTATTTTGGCCAATTTTCTCCCGAAAAACCTAGAAACCAGACCCACCGCACATCGAGAATGTCATTTTTCGGTGATTTCTGGGGTCTGGGGGCCTTTTGCCACCCTCCCGTGCCTCATCATGTGTTGATCCCTCCTTTATTAATTGTCAGGTAGGTAACCCTGCACGGGTGTTGTCACCGTTGATCACTCTTTATTAACTGTTAGGCGGGTAAACCCTGCACGGGTGTTGTCACTGTTGATCGCTCTTTACTAATTGTTAGGCGGGTTAACCCTGCACGGGTGTTGAGCCCTCTTTGTTAATTGTCAAGTGGGTAACCCTGCACGGGTGTTGTCACTGGTGATCACTCTTTACTAATTGTTAGGCGGGTTAACCCTGCACGGGTCCTGGCCCGTGCCTGTGTGTGTTGGGGGGGGGGGGGTAGTGAAATAGAAGTAGAAGGGAGCGGAGCACAAGAATGGTGTGTTGGGGGGTGGGGGAGCTCTTTCCAACATGTCCGCATCTGCATTAAAACCTATTGTCTCTTTGTGCCCCTCACCACTCAACCATAAAGGTTGCCCTGCCTTGGGAACAGGGAATGGGGTTTAACACGTGTGGCGGTCCTGTTGGATGGAGTGCACATGGAACAGTATGGTGTGGGAATGTATCGTGACTTGTGAAAGGGAGAGTGGGTGGGGGTGGGGGCGGGGGGGGGGGGGGGCGGGGGGCTTCCTTCAGCGATTCCAGTGAGCTGCAATCCCAAGGCTGTCCTTTCAAACGCTTGCCAAGGCGTACGCCGTTTAGGTGTGGACTATTGAAATAAAAGGAAAACGAGGCTTTGGAAAAAGCCAAACTGATCGAATGGAAGATTGAAGGATGGGCAAAGTTTGTTGAAAGTAACATGGGGGGGGGGGCAGTCAAGAAGTGGGGGCTTGATTGTCGAGAGTGAATGGAAAAGTGAAGTGGGGGGGGGGGGGGTTTGATCGTCGAGAGTGAATGGAAAAGCAAGCCTCCCAGCACCTTCTTGCAATGTTAGTCCTTTTTGTAGTCACTACCACTACACCAGGAGTGGGGGGGGGGGGGGCAACCCCTTGATTGGCCTGTGTCAGGTCCCAGCTCTTGTTGAAACAGAACGCAAACCCTTGCGATGTGTGGCTTCCAAGTTGGCCTGTGTCCCTTTGATCCACATGAAATGATCCCCAACCCCAGCCTGACCCAGGTTAGCCAGGGTCACACGTCTGTCTGGAGGAAAATCCTGGAGGGTGGTGTCAATGGAGGTGAAGTTGTAAGAAAGGGGGACATAACTGTTAAATCCTGAAGCAAAGTCATCATGATTACCAGGATAAATCATGTTCGTGACGACTGTGATCAAGACATTCTTCATTGTGGAAAGAACAGAAATTTCGTCATCCTCTGCATACCTTCTCGTTCTTAAACGGGTAAGCACGTATGGCTCACTACCGTCGTCAAGGGGTTGGCAGGGATGGTACGGGAGATTTCCCCACATTCTCACCGCCTCCACTTCCGGTTGCACCTCTCTGCATGAAAGAGAAGCCGCCATTGCAGTCACAAAATTGACGGCTTCTTCGCGAAGGGAAGCGCCCCCACGTGGGTTGCCTGTGAGACATTCATGAAAAGCATGAAACAGGCAATTCCCATCACCAGGCACATTGACTGTGCTCAGGGAAAACAAGAGAAGACGTTGCGTGAGGGTATCATGACGAGACGCGGGATTGTCGATGCCCTTGTCAGGTACGTGGGGCCTCCGTGGACCGGGACAGGGGAGTGCCATGGGGACCGCCTTCCTCCGCATATCCTCTTGCTCCATTTGTTCTTGTGCGTTTTCCACGTTTGGACCCATGTTCTGAATTCTATAAAAAACACTTGAAGCACGGGAAAAGTCACGCTCAGTGGGGAGGTGGAGGGAGTAAAAATTCGTTTGGGTATCCTGCCGGTACTGGTAAAGGAAGATAGTAGGGAGAGAAGCCGTACTTCCTGCTTCCCAGTTCTTTGCCTTCTCACACCATGTGCGAGGCCGTAACTCCCTGACCCTGGGTTTACCTTCCTTGTTCTGAGTAATAATTCTCAAGCGAATCTGGTGCACATTCACAAAAAAATGCAGGGCAAAAGAACCACCACGTTGGGTCACCTTTTCATCTTCCGCCGCTTTGCACATACTCTTGCGCCAGTGAACGAGAGACTGGTGCCTTTCATGTACGGGCAGGTTCTTCTCCCCCTTCTCTTCAAAAACAGAAGCAAGGGTATCCTTGTGTATTTTCATGAGGTACACCTCCAGGTCGTGTTTCATGTTTGTTGCGTCACCAAAGGCACTCTCACGCAGAGCGCGGACTGACTGGTACGCAGAAAAACGGTTGAAACGGAGGAGGGAAAGAAAAAAGCCGTCACCTTCCTGCACAGTATCTGTGACGGGGAGATGGTGGTATTTCGAAAAATACAGCAGGGTCTCTGGGATGAGGTGGCGTTGGGAAGTTGCTGGAATGTATGACTCGTCACTCAGTTGAGCCGTATCATACCTCCCATGTCCAAGGCGCCCCTTCTTGTCTCTTGGGGTCTCTGGCACCTGGGAGAGGTCAATGACTTCAGTCCCCCCAAACCGTTTTCTCTTCCGGACTGTGGGCCCGCTCCGAACAACAGAACGCGACTTCACTGCCACAGGGAATGTGCGCCTGGGTCGGGTGCCAAAAAATTGTGCCTTGGTGGTGGGGAGGACACCTTTCGGCACAAGTTTAAAAACTTCATATGCATGGCTTTCCCGATCCAGATCCCCTGCGGCAATGGCGCGCTTGGCAGTGTCCGTGTCGTGAACCACCCAATAAAGCGTTTCGCGCGGATAGGCGTGCAGTTGGGCTGGAGTCAACTTCTGCAATGTGGCAACGGTGTCTTTGAGGGGGAAGGCAACCATCCAATGCAGAGTTTGACGGTTAAAAAAAAAGAGGGCTGGGGAAGAAATAGACTGAGGATCATCAACAAAGGTATTTTTTTTACTTACCGGCAGAAGCCGATAGCCATTGTTCCGGAGTCCACTTGTGTGCTGTTCGATGGCCCGTTGCATCGTTGCCAGCGTGAACTTACCGGTCCAGTGAAAGCTCTCTGGATTGACCTCGTGTTGCAAAACCTGCATCTCCCGGAAGGTGAGAAACTGGATGCCACACTCACCCAAAAACCAGTTGAGGGAAGCCCAACCCCCCTCGTGCGTGGACTCTGACGCATGCAACACACCATCCTTCTGCCGCCCACAACCTGGAGAGGCGTGGAGGCCGAGAGGAAAACAATGCTCATTCAGGAGAGCGATCCTAGCCGCCCCAACATCATTTGCCTCAGGATCAGCCTCATCACCCACCTCCACCTCCTCTTCCTCCTCCTCCTCCTCCTCCACAGCATCCACAGCATCCACAGCCTCCTCACCATCCTCACAACCCTTGCCATCCTCACCCTGTCCCTTCTCCTCTTTCAACGCAGCAGGTGCAGTCTTCACTCTCCGGTAGAGCTCCGTGATTGTATCTACCACGGAGGGCGAGATGGTGTCGGGGAAGGTGCGGGCCTTCAAGCCAAGGGTCTCCTCCACGGCCTCGACATGGCCACTCAACTGCTCCGTCCAGTTGCGCAGGAGGAGGGCGGAGAGGTCGCGCTTCGTCTCCCCAGCCTCCACCTTCAGGCCCGCCTTGGCCAACAACGCGAACAGGGTGGGGGCGTCGAGGCGGCCCAGCCGCTCCCTCGGCTGCAGCTGCTGCCCCTTCTCCCGCAGAATGGGGAGGATTCGCCCCCACTGCGTCAGGGCAAAGCGCACACGGACGTCGTGCGACGCAGACGAGACAGCGTCGGACCCCCACGGCTTCAGCCCCGCCTTCCGCAAAAATCTGGACAGCGGTTTCGAACGAACCGGAAGGATGCCAACTGCCTCCTTCACGGACTTCAGCCGCTCCACCCAGACACGGGCATCCGCAGAGCCAGGGCCACACAGCTTCTCAGCAAAGCTGCGTGTCAGCGCCTCCTTCTGCCGCGCCACCTCCTTTCCCTTGCTCATCGCCGTGACAGGGATGGCGTGGAGGGCGCAGAGGCGGACGAGGTCAGGGTGGGCCACCCCGCTGACGGCCTTCAGCGCAGCCGCAGAAGCCCCCGTGGCGGTGTTCGCCGCGGCCTCGGTGTACATCCCGCCACGGGTCTTCTTCCGCGCCCGCTTCGCCTGGCGCAGCAAACGGCCGTACCTGTAAGGCGATGGAAAGGAATGGTTGTACGACGAATCACACTGAAAACAGGAAATGGTGATAATGAAGTAGTCTTCTTCGTGACTTGGAAAAGTCATGAAGAAGAGAGGAAGAGAGAATGACAATGAATGAGATAAAAAAAATCTATCGGTTCTGACTCTGCCAGCATATGTTGTTGCGATGTAAAAAAAAAGAACGAAGGGAGGGGAGAAAAAAGGAGGCTGAAGAGCCTGCATACCTTGCGTTGTTGCAGTTGCCATAACCCAACAGGAAGCGGTTCACCTTGCTCTGGGTAATCCCAGACAAGGCAGCAGAAGAGAGGTTGGGGGCCCTCTGCGCCAAGAACGATGCATTCCCAGCCACACACTCTGCGAGGTCTTGTGTGGAGGGTAGCGAAGGGAGGTCTTCGGGTGATGCCGACGCCATTGCAGCTTCATCGTAGCCGATGAACCTTGCCAATGTGCTCGCAAACCCCTGGATGCAGGGAACCCAGACCTCCGCAAATACATCGTGGTGATCCTTCACCACCTCCAACGCCTCAGCCCGCCCCACCTCCTCCTCACCGTGGCGGGGTTGTCCCCAATGCTTCCGCAGGGCAGGGAAGTCGTTGTCGGCGGAGTCGGCGCTCAGGTCGCGGGCGAGGAGGTGCAGCGGCCTCAGCACACCCCATCCCGCCTCGAAGTTGACCTCGAGGCGGCCCGTCTCCTCGTTCAACCGCCTGGGCTTGAGGTCGTTGAGGAACCTCAAGTACAGGCTGCCAATGAAATGGCAGGCTGCACAGTAGGCGGCGACGGTGGGGGTCCCCAGAAGAGTGAGGATCTCTGTCGCAGTCGGGGTGAACCGCTCCTCTCTCACCATCTCCAGGATGGAGGCGGAGAACTTGAGGAGGCGGGAGCACTGCTGAGGACGGGCATGCCACTTCGACCCCCGCTCACGGGCAAACCCCAGGCCCCGGGGGTAGCGCATGTCAAGTGCTTTCCCAAGCTCAGCATCCACGAAAATGACCCCGGCGGTTGACCGGCCGTTTGTCGGGTCGAGGACTGCAAGTACGCTGGCAACGTTGGCTGCCGGGTCGACCCGATGAGACATCATCAAGGCCTTCCCCGCCGTCTGCACTGCGTACTTCAGTGCGCCTCCAACCTTATGGTGCATGCACCGTAGGTGGACGATGGCGCCCCCCGCGTCCCTGGTCGCCTTCGCCTCCGTGCTAGCATGGTCGCTCAGGGTGGCGTTGCTAATACGGAGCTTGTGGGCGGAGACTATGCGGCGGACCGCCTGCAGGTTGGAGGTCTTCCCTGCAGCCTTCCCGTTCTTCAGGGGGAGGGCGGAGGCGCAGGCCCCGCGTACGCGATTCTCGTCTGCAGCGACGTGGGCGGTGACAACGTGCAGCGAGACACTACTCCGGCCCAAGGAGGAGGTGGCATCGTGGGCGAGGGAGAGGGTGGCCTTCTGCCGGTCTTTGCCTAGGCCCCCTCCGCCGGTCTGCGTCCTCGCGACATCCTCCAAGAAGA
The DNA here is from genome assembly GCA_963210315.1 of Rhynchopus euleeides. Taxonomy (NCBI): domain Eukaryota; phylum Euglenozoa; class Diplonemea; order Diplonemida; family Diplonemidae; genus Rhynchopus; species Rhynchopus euleeides. The sequence goes on from OY723237.1 coordinate 3,295,242, forward strand.
CGGCGAAGGAAGCCGCTCCGCTCGGGATCTCGAATTCGCGGAGCGTCCAGCGAGAGGGGATCGGCATCTCCACCCCATCGCTCAGGAGCTTGATGATGTCGCGCAGCACCCTGCGCGACGACTCCTGACCGATGCCAGCCATCCGCAACTCCAACAGCGCCCGCAGCACCTTCATGGGGTAGGGCTCGGTGCAGGACTTCCGGCCCGTCACCCCACGAAGAACAATGTCCCCCTTGCGCCCGAGAACCTCGTGCGCAGCAGCCAACTCCTCCGTCAGCTGCGCAATGCGGTCCTTCGCCCTCAGCAAGGCCTTCTGCAAAGCCTTGACCTGCAAGACCCGCTCGGGGAGGGTCTTGGAGGGGCGCCCCACGGGGGCCGGCGGAGGCGTGCCCTGTCCGACGAAGTGGAGGCTGCACGGCCGTCCCGGCACTGCATTTCCGATGCAGTACTTCTTCTTCATCCCCCGGGTATCACTACCCTTCTCGTGAGGATGCAGAGCAGAAGACATGCAGTCGGCGTTCTCCTTCACCAGGGAGAAGAGGGCGGTGTCCGACACCTTCGCACCTGCGGGCAAGAGGGAGCGCAGGAGAGTCAGGTACTCGGCGCTGCTGATGCAGCACCACCCCTCACCAGCAGCCACAGCGTCACGCAACGCGTCCATCGCAGTCGCAACGGGGGAGTCGGTGTTGGCGTGGGAGGCGGAGTCAACGGGGCAGGCGGAGTCGGCGAGGTCGGCGAGGTCATCGAGGCTGGCGAGGTCGGCAGGGTCACTGCACACAGAAGAACCAATGTCGACATCGTCGGCGGGACTCGTCGGAGACGTCGGTGGGAGCGCGGCAGGCAGAGGTTTCGGCGGCACGGGAGTCGGTGACGGAGGCGCCTCAGGCTCATCAGGCTCGTCGTTGCCAGCAGCAGCAGGACCCCGCGTGACCGCCGAGATCACGCTCTGCGAGACGGGATCCGCATACTCGGGGTGGGGGAGGAGCGCCGCCTGATCAGCGAGATCATCGGGCTCACCCAGAGGAGCGATCAGGACATCGTCGGGGAAGCAGCGGCCCGGGGACGAAGCAGTCAACTGCCGGATTGCCTCTTCGGAGGAGAGGGGATTGGGCCGACGGATATCTGCCAAGCAATACATCTTCTGCACGCCGTTTGAGGTCCGGCTCGTTACGGGTTTCGGCCATCCTGCGTTGCGGAGAAGCGCACCCGCGACCTTCCCCGTAGTCTCGTCTGGGATACCCTGCAGCTTGCACGCTTCCGCGAAGGTAACCAAGCCGGACATTATCAGAAGCTGTGGAACGTGCCAGTGCCTGCAGTGGGTTAGTGCTGTGTGAGCAACGTAGGTGCAGCAAAGTTAAAGTTAAGCAGTCTGCTGAGGGGTCCGCACACAACATCTGGGAGGCACGCAGAGTGACCGAGAGTGGAGGGGGCAAGGGGAGACACCGTTCTGTTTCGGTTACAATCGGTTACATGCCAAGAACAATCGGTTACAATCGGTTACATGCCAAGAACGATCGGTTACAATCGGTTACATGCCAAGAACAATCGGTTACAATCGGTTACATGACGAGGGCAATCGGTTACAATCGGTTACATGCCAAGAACAATCAGTTACAATCGGTTACATGCCAAGAACGATCGGTTACAATCGGTTACATGACGAGAACAATCGGTTACAATCGGTTACATGCCGAGAACAATCGGTTACAATCGGTTACATGCCAAGAACGATCGGTTACAATCGGTTACATGCCGAGAACAATCGGTTACAATCGGTTACAGGCCAAGAACAATCGGTTACAATCGGTTACATGCCGAGAACAATCGGTTACAGGCCAAGAACAATCGGTTACAATCGGTTACATGCCGAGAACAATCAGTTACAATCGGTTACATGACGAGGGCAATCGGTTACAATCGGTTACATGCCAAGAACGATCGGTTACAATCGGTTACATGACGAGGGCAATCGGTTACAATCGGTTACATGCCAAGAACAATCAGTTACAATCGGTTACATGCCAAGAACGATCGGTTACAATCGGTTACATGACGAGAACAATCGGTTACAATCGGTTACATGCCGAGAACAATCGGTTACAATCGGTTACATGCCAAGAACGATCGGTTACAATCGGTTACATGCCGAGAACAATCGGTTACAATCGGTTACATGCCGAGAACAATCGGTTACAATCGGTTACAGGCCAAGAACAATCGGTTACAATCGGTTACATGCCGAGAACAATCGGTTACAGGCCAAGAACAATCGGTTACAATCGGTTACATGCCGAGAACAATCAGTTACAATCGGTTACATGACGAGGGCAATCGGTTACAATCGGTTACATGCCAAGAACGATCGGTTACAATCGGTTACATGACGAGGGCAATCGGTTACAATCGGTTACATGCCAAGAACAATCAGTTACAATCGGTTACATGCCAAGAACGATCGGTTACAATCGGTTACATGACGAGAACAATCGGTTACAATCGGTTACATGCCGAGAACAATCGGTTACAATCGGTTACATGCCAAGAACGATCGGTTACAATCGGTTACATGACGAGAACAATCGGTTACAATCGGTTACATGCCGAGAACAATCGGTTACAATCGGTTACATGCCAAGAACGATCGGTTACAATCGGTTACATGCCGAGAACAATCGGTTACAATCGGTTACATGCCGAGAACAATCGGTTACAATCGGTTACATGCCAAGAACGATCGGTTACAATCGGTTACATGCCGAGAACAATCGGTTACAATCGGTTACATGCCGAGAACAATCGGTTACAATCGGTTACAGGCCAAGAACAATCGGTTACAATCGGTTACATGCCGAGAACAATCGGTTACAGGCCAAGAACAATCGGTTACAATCGGTTACATGCCAAGAACGATCGGTTACAATCGGTTACATGCCAAGAACAATCAGTTACAATCGGTTACATGCCAAGAACGATCGGTTACAATCGGTTACATGCCGAGAACAATCGGTTACAATCGGTTACATGCCAAGAACGATCGGTTACAATCGGTTACATGACGAGGACAATCGGTTACAATCGGTGACATGCCGAGAACAATCGGTTACAATCGGTTACATGCCGAGAACAATCAGTTACAATCGGTTACATGCCAAGAACGATCGGTTACAATCGGTTACATGACGAGGACAATCGGTTACAATCGGTTACATGCCGAGAACAATCGGTTACAATCGGTTACATGCCAAGAACGATCGGTTACAATCGGTTACATGACGAGGGCAATCGGTTACAATCGGTTACATGCCGAGAACAATCGGTTACAATCGGTTACAGGCCAAGAACAATCGGTTACAATCGGTTACATGCCGAGAACAATCAGTTACAATCGGTTACATGCCAAGAACGATCGGTTACAATCGGTTACATGACGAGGACAATCGGTGACAATCGGTTACATGCCAAGAACAATCGGTTACAATCGGTTACAGGCCAAGAACAATCGGTTACAATCGGTTACATGCCGAGAACAATCAGTTACAATCGGTTACATGCCAAGAACGATCGGTTACAATCGGTTACATGACGAGGACAATCGGTTACAATCGGTTACATGCCAAGAACGATCGGTTACAATCGGTTACATGACGAGGACAATCGGTTACAATCGGTTACATGCCAAGAACGATCGGTTACAATCGGTTACATGACGAGGACAATCGGTGACAATCGGTTACATGCCAAGAACAATCGGTTACATGACGAGGACAATCGGTGACAATCGGTTACATGCCAAGAACGATCGGTTACAATCGGTTACATGACGAGGACAATCGGTTACAATCGGATACATGCCAAGAACAATCGGTTACAATCGGTTACAATCGGTTACAATCGGTTACATGCCGAGAACAATCGGTTACAGTCGGTGACCTACCGAGAACAATCTCGCATCCTGGAGCAACCTATTGGCAGACCGTCCACAACCGTCTACAGACGAAAAAGAGACGTACCGTCCCCATCGTGACCAACTGGGGGTGTTTTTTGGGTGTGGACGGTCCGCCCGCAGCCTAGCAACCTCCAGTAACCTCTTGGCAGACCGTCCACAGCCGTCCACAACCATCCACAGCCATCCACAGCCGTCCACAACCGTCCACAGGTGAAAAAGTGCCAGAACACCCCAATATTGACCACCTGGGGGTGATTTTTGGGTGTGGACGGTCTGCCTGAGGCCGTAGAATGCGAAAAAACCGATTTTGGTACTCTATTGGCCTGTGGTGGCCCGTAGAAATGGAGTGTTTGCGATTTTGAGCCATTTTCCTAAGGAAACTGGCCCAGTTGGCTGGAAAATGTGAATTTTTGAATTTAAAATGCAACATCGAGCATTTAGAGAGTGTGGACGGTTGTGGACGGTCGTCCCGGACCGCTTTGGGACCACTTTTGGTATAGGGTCGAAAAGACAATGCGATTTTAAAAAAAATAATTTTTTAGACAGCCAGGTCAGCAGGCTATGCCTCCTCTACAGTACGACAGGACGCGCGCAGGCACCGGGCCCCCTCTCCTAAAAAAAAGGTCCGGTCCCGAAATCCGCCGAAAATCCAAAAAAAATTGGGCCAAAAAAAATTGGGGGTCCGGTCCCGAAATCTGCCGAAAATCCAAAAAAAATGATTCGAGGGGGTGGTAGCGCGGGCCCGCGGCATGGCCCCCTGCGTCTCGATGGGAGGAGCCATCCCCCGCACCGTCGAGGCGTGGAGGCACTGCTTCCACCCCAGCTATGGCCTTTGCCCCCTCTCGCCCAGGGTGGCAGGTGACGTAGCGGCGGAGTGGCTGCAGGCGCGCATCCTGCAAGGGGGCGCGCAGGCCGAGCCCGGGAACCAGACGAGGGAGCCGGGGATCAGCCTGCGCGTCTACATGCGCAAGCTGCAGACGGAGGTGGAGCGAGGCGAGTAGGCGGAGCAGCGTCCCCACCCCCACCACCCCCCCCCCCGGGACCTTCCCCCCCCCCCCCTTTCATAGATGTGTGCAGGTGGCCGTTGTGAATGGTTAGACAGGGGCTGGCCACCCCCTCCCCCGGGCTCTGCACAGCAGGTCTGGGTTAGAAACAACATAACCCCCCCCCTTCCTCCCCTCCCTTCCTCCCCCCCCCCTCCCCTCCCCTCCCCTCCCCTCCCCTCCCCTCCCCTCCCCTCCCCTCCCCTCCCCTCCCCTCCCCTCCCCTCCCCTCCCCTCCCCTCCCCTCCCCTCCCCTCCCCTCCCCTCCCCTCCCCTCCCCTCCCCTCCCCTCCCCTCCCCTCCCCTCCCCTCCCCTCCCCTCCCCTCCCCTCCCCTCCCCTCCCCTCCCCTCCCCTCCCCTCCCCTCCCCTCCCCTCCCCTCCCCTCCCCTCCCCTCCCCTCCCCTCCCCTCCCCTATTGATGTCCCCCCCCCCCTCCCCCAGCGCTTTGCCGCTCGTGTGAGTACCGCCCTGACTGGGAGAAAGGGTAGGGCTGGTTGGGTTGGCGGAGTTGGGCGGATGGGCGAAACGGAAAAATCGACGAGGTCGCAGCGTCAGGGCGTTCTGGGCTGGCTGGTGGTGGTTGGGACAAGACCGACGAGATTAGAAGCGGCACTGGTAGACGGGTTTTGAGGCCCCCAGTGGATATCCCCCGTGGCGAAAAAAAAATTTTTCTCCCAAAAAAAATATTTCTGGAAACCAGCTTGGCGAAAAAAAATATTTTCGCCACGGGATTTTTGGCTGGGGGAAAAAAAGTCCGAGTTCCCTGCCCTGGAGGTCAGATTTCTTTTCAACTATTTCTCAAAGCCCTGAACTCTGACGCACAGCAGGCCAAGCTGGTCGATACATCGACAGCGAAATTTGTGTCCTCGGTCGGACTTCACGACTGTGTCAAAGGCAGGCACAGGCCTCCTGGAGGGGGGTGAAGACTATGCTTCGCCAGTTCCGTCGAGAAGTTGCTAACAGTCATGTACACTTTGGTTGTTTATGGTTTACACTTCCCCGCAAGACTTGCTCGATGATGTCCTCAAGTATGCGAGGTTATTTGGAGTCCGGCCTCCCAGTTTCCGCTCTGCGGGCTTCATTTGATGACATTCAGGTCATCCAGACGGACAAAATAATGCAGAGGAAAACCTCGTTCGGGCAATTTGGCAACGGCAAGTACGCGTGTTGGGGCGGAGGTTCCAGAAGGGCGCTCATGACTGACCGAGCGGGTTGAGGTTTCGGCGCCCGAAGGGCGCCGAAAAAAATTGAGGGGTAAAAAAAAATTCTGGCAAAATCGAGGGCAGGCCTGGGCGGGGAACGAGCCCTTTTTCCAGGTTTTTTGGGTCGGGGAACCAGGTTTTTTCTAAGAATTTTTACAAGGGAATTTTTGCTCGCCCCCCCACAGTTTCCAGGCGCGTGCCCGTCAGGCGGGACTTTTTCTCTGATTTCTCTCCGCGTCATCATTGACAGCTCTCGAGTGATGCCCAGAGATGCTTGCGGCAGAGAGTGCCCCTCATGCGCGTTACAGCTGAAAATGAATGAGGATCATCTGGCACTCGTTCTCATCGGGGGTTGTGCTCCGCAGGGACTCAATACACCTTGGCACTCTCGCAGGGCTGGACATGCCAGCAGCTGGAGGACAGTTACAAAGCTGCCCCCGACGCCACCCACCTGCTGGCCCCTTCAGGTCTGAAAGCCCAAAAGCTCCCGGGGATTTTGCAGTGGTGCGCACCATATTCAGCGCAGGGTGATCTCTCCGATTTTCCAAAACTGCTGGTTTACGGGTTTGGGGAACGGTCGTCGGCAGACCGTTGAAATGCCCGTGTTAGCAAGGCACACTCACGTTTCAGGTAGCGTGTCGCGTGTCACGCATGTCGCGAACGCGGCAAGTGTACTTCCCAGGTGGGGAAGCCCGACCTCCTGTCCGATGTCAGTCAGGCTTCGAAGAAGCGCTTCATGGATGCGGCGCTGACCCGGGGAAGTGAGATAGATGGACGGGCACACGCTACATGGGGGGTCTGGGGGGCGGGCGTGAGCCCCCCAGCCGCCGGAGGCCACGGTAGCGAACATCTGTTCGTGTGGGCGTACAGATTCTGTGCGAGTTGGCTGCGTCCTCAGAGGCGACTGGAGTGGTTGGACCCCGACTTGATGGGATTCGAAGGACTTGAGTACGAGACGTACGCCACAGGGGGGTCTGGGGGGCGGAGCCCCCCAGCCGCCGGAGGCCACGGTAGTGAACGTCTGGCTCTCCAGTTGGCCAGCAAGGCGAACGGTACGTGGGACAGACTTCCCTTCCATCCTTGTGCGCACCCTGTCGACTGGGGAAAACTTAGAAAAAGTTTTTTCCTCTGCGAAACAACCTTAGAAAAAAATTCCCCTAACAAAATTCTTAGAAAAAAACTTTTTTTCCCCTTACAAAAATTCTTAGAAAAAAAGTTCGGAATCCTGAAAGTGGGGAACAAGCCCCCCAGTTAGGAACAGCCCTGATCGAGGGTCGAGAAAATTTTTTCGCCACCGGAAAAACCAGATTTTGGTGTCAGGATACAGCCTGCCGGATACGCGAAAAAAAAAAAATTTAGGCGGAAAAAAACGCCGTGAAAAAAAGGGAACTTTTTTCACGGTGTAAAAAAACGCCGTGAAAATGTATGAAAGCTTTTTAGGTGGGGCGCAACGCCGTGAAATATAGGAAACAATTACCGTTGGGTTTCCTGGCTTGTTGGAGCACTCATCAAAGCAGCATACGTCCTTATCTTGTCCGTCGGTGGACCACCAGGAGGGGGGGACCCGGTGTGAGGCACTTGGGTAGGCCAGGGAGGGGACCTGGGGGCTTGGGGCCTCAAAACCCCGTCACCCCGTCGGGCCCGTGGAAAAAAAGAAAAACGCCGTGAAAAAAAGGGGAAAAAATTAGGCAGAAAAAACGCCGTGAATTAGTCCGAGGGCCGGAGGCCCGAGGCCTTTTTTTCCTGCTCGAGGGTGCAGTTGAGGCCGACACGGGGTGCAGATGATGGTTTCTTGCCATCACCCGGCACTTTCGAGCACAGCACGACGGGACTGTTCTGCCTCGGACTTGGTCAGACAAGCCAGTACCAGGTTCTGCCGGTTCACCCAAGAGGTGGCGGGAACGTCCCAGATTGGCACGGACACACCCAGACACGCCAGATCTGGGTGCGTGTGGGCTGAGACAGCAACTGTGGCTGTGTGTGGGTGTTGAACCTGCAGATGGCCCGAATCCACCTATACACGGCACACTGGGCCGGATATGGGTGTGGGTGGGTTGAGCCTGACAGTCTGGCTGGATGTGTGGGCGCGGTCGGATCTGGGTGTCTGGTCCCAGTCACTGGTGTCAGACTGTGTCACGTCGAAGGGACGTGGGAACAGCCCACACTGGGCCACAGAATCAGCCACAGCCAGATCCAGGCTGTTTCTGTGGCTGACAGTGTGTGCTGGGCCGTACAGTGTTCAGCAGGTCCCGCACACAAGGCGAATTCGGCAGGCAAAAAGTGGGGTGTGAGATCTCCACCCAGACTTCACCAGAACGGCCCGAGTCGCCACGCATTTGAATTTCCGGTCACAATTTGGGGCAATCCTGTGAGTGGCTCCCACTTCCGTGGAGTTCTGCGGCAATCCCCAAACTGCACTACGGGAGCTTTTTCCTGCACTCCTGGCAGTCCTGGAGATATCTGCACTTAGTGCAGAAAAGCGGCCCTGGAGTGCTCCAGGAGTACGTGCAAGAAAGTGCCGGGGATGCAAGAGAGTTTTTTTTGGGGTGTATTTTTGAGGGGGTGCCTTCAATGTTTGAGGTGGCCCAACTAGCCCAGGGTGCGATGCAGCAAACAGACGTCCTGAGGATGGCGCGAGCGAGAGAGGAACCCATTCGGTACATGACTCCAGGGAATGGAGATGTGACAACGCAAGGAGGTGTCGTCACATGTCGCAACAGGCCGCAGCAAAGAAGGCTGTCAAGAAGCCGGCTGCTAAGGCAGCCAGCTCAATCCCCCTAGCAAAGAGGCGCCTTGTTGGAGACCCCCCGCAGCGCCGAGCGCCACGAACAGTGCGGTGGCAACCCTCCTCGACTTCCTGATGCCACAGGCCTAGAAGTCACGTGTAGTCCATTCCGCCAGCACAGCAACCAGCCTGGTGCCCAGTGCGTTGTTTGTTGATCAGAATTGTTGTTGTTCATGTTCCTTGTGCTCAGAGCCCGTAGAATAAAATGAACAGAACCGCTGATCTTGCCCCAAGCAGCCTTGGAACAGATACAGGTCAGCGAGCAGTGCCAGTTTTGGCCTCAGACGGTCACTCCTGACAAGGTGACCAACGGTACCGGTACTGGTACCGGTACTCCGGTACCGGTACCGGTACTGGTACCAGGAAGTACCGGTACCGCGAAAAAAATACAAGGCAAAACCGGGTTTCAGCCCACAAAAAACGTGGTACAGGGCCCGGAATGTGCCCGGATGGGGCGCGGTCGACCCGGGTCGACCCGGACGGCGACCCAGCGCGGTTTTCGCAAGTCCCAAAAAATCGGTCCCAACTTTCTGAAAAATCTCTATGTCTCGAAAAATTTTCCCCGTGGCAAAAAAAAAAAAAAAAAAAAAAAAAAAGTGTCACCAAATCGGCAAAAAAATTCGATTTTTTTCTCCCGGTACTGGTACCGGTACCGGTACCGGTACTCCGGTACCAGTACCGGTACCGTTGGTCACCTTGCTCCTGAACATGCCAGGTTCGTAATACCTAGAGAAGGCATAACCCCCTCCTTGTCAGCTAAAAAAAGTGTCACGAAAATTATTTTGGCCGTTTTGGCACGTTTCAGACGAAGTTGTGGACCTTGGGTGACCTCACCGGGGACTTGTCGTGACTGTCGGACACCGTCAGAGGGCCGACCACCAGGAACACATACGCGCGACTTGAACCATCGTCGCGATTCGGAAGATCTGGCAGACACCCGTCTGCGCAACAAAGCAACAGTGCCAAACCGACAATGGAACCACCTCAGAACGGCATGTAACAACCTGTAACCACCTCAAGACGGCATGTAACCACCTGTAACCACCTCAAAATGGCACGTAACCACCTGTAACCACCTCAGAACGGCATGTAACAACCTGTAACCACCTCAAGACGGCATGTAACCGCCTGTAACCACCTCAAAATGGCACGTAACCACCTGTAACCACCTCAAGATGGCATGTAACCACGTGTAACCACCTCAAGACGGCATGTAACCGCCTGTACAGTAAATATAGAAAAGTTTCGTACGAAAAAAGTTCGAAATATTCTGGGTGTTCGAACATTTTTCGTGCGGGTTTTTTTTTCGTACGGGGACTTCTTCACCCAGTCCAGCTCACCCCCCTCACAAAACCCTTCAGAAAACCCCACCAGGAAAAAATACCCGCACGAAAAAAGTTCGAAATATTCTGTAGAGGGGGCCTACCTCCTTTTTTTTTTTTTTAAGGAGAGGGGGCCCGGTGCCTGCGCGCCTACCTCCAGCCATCCCTCACAAAAAAAGTGTGACGGAAATTATTTTGGCCAATTCTGCTCAAAAAAACACGTTCCTGGACCCCGCACACACATCGACAATGCCAAAAAACACATTTTTGGACATGTTCGGGTGGGGGACACTTCACCTTGGGGCCAGACTGCCGCCAGAGAATACTCCCAGGGCAGAACAACGCAGAAACAAATGACTGTTGGTCAGAAACACACACCCGCGCAGCGAGTAGCAGGGTAACCCCGGCTGGGTTTTCACCTAACGAAAAATGCAACAAATATTATTTTCATACTTGTCAAAATTTTGACGAAATTATCGGCACTGGGTTTCCCGCCCAACGGGTAGCATTCCGCCGCACTCTGGCTTCATTCCGGCGCAAACGGACAGCATCTCGGCTTCATTCTGGCGCAAACGGACAGCATCTAACCGGCTGTAACCGGCTGCAACCGGTCAAATATGGCTTGTAACAGCCAGCAGCCCGGCTTCATTCCGCGGGAAACGGTCAGGACCTCGGGTTCCTACTGCGACGAACGGACAGCATCGCAACCGCCTTCGGTGGCAAACGGGCAGCAGCTCTAACCTCTAACAAACCGGTCACGGCAGGGGCGCGGGGGGCGAAGCCGCCCGCGCCCCCGCCGTTGTCGATTGCAGGGGGATCCGCTGTCGCCGCAAAGTCGCTCTGCCGGTCGCGGGGCGCCGCTTCGCGGCAGCCCCGGGTCCGAGCGACTTTGCGGCGCCAGCGGATCCCCCTGCAATCGACAACCCACTTGCATTTCCACACCATTCCGACAGCTTCCACACCACTTCCACACCATTCTGGGCACTTCCACACCATTTCCACACCATTCTGGGCATTTCCACACCACTTCCACACCATTCTGGGCACTTCCACACCACTTCCACACCATTTCCACACCATTCTGGGCATTTCCACACCACTTCCACACCATTCTGGGCACTTCCACACCATTTCCACACCATTCTGGGCATTTCCACACCACTTCCACACCATTCTGGGCACTTCCACACCACTTCCACACCATTCTGGGCACTTCCACACCACTTCCACACCATTCTGGGCACTTCCACACCATTTCCACACCATTCTGGGCATTTCCACACCACTTCCACACCATTCTGGGCACTTCCACACCACTTCCACACCATTCTGGGCATTTCCACACCACTTCCACACCATTCTGGGCATTTCCACACCATTTCCACACCATTTCCTAACGGAACCAAGGCAAAATAGGTGAAGAACACGAAAAAACGCCGTTCCGGGCCGCCTCCAAGGTCCTCCAAGGTCAGAATGGTGTGGAACCCACCCAAAAAACCATTCTGGACCCATTTTTCGGGGTTTTGACCTTGGAGAATTTTGGTCTCAGCCGACCCAGCCTGGGGGTTACCCTTCTACAGCGAGGTGTTGGTCGGAAATGGAGAGAAACACACTGGGACGACCTTCGACTCGCCACGGAGACATACGTCGACAGCTAGCCGCTGCTCGGGAATGGCAGACGGGCAACGCAACTTCCAACAAGCCGCTCGCCAGGGGGGCCCAATGCCTGCCTCCAGTCCCAACGTCTACGGGCGCCAATACAGGAACACACCAATCGGTGGAAACAAACTGATCGGCTTGTTTCCACCGATCAGTCAGAACAAAACCAATCGATTTGTACAAATAAACCGATTGGTTTAGTTCAACTAAAACGACCGGTTTTAAAAAACCGATCGGTTTCGTTCTAACTAACCGATAGGTTTAGAAAAACCGATCGGTTCTGTTCCAACAAACCGATCGGTTCAGAAAAACCGATCGGTTTCGAAAAACCGATCGGTTTTGTTCCATCAAACCGATCGGTTTCGAAAAACCGATCGGTTTTGTTCCATCAAACCGATCGGTTCAGAAAAACCGATCGGTTTTGTCCTAACAAACCGATCGGTTTCGAAAAACCGATCGGTTCTGTTCCATCAAACCGATCGGTTTTGTTCCATCAAACCGATCGGTTTCGAAAAACCGATCGGTTCTGTTCCATCAAACCGATCGGCTTTGTTCTGACAAACCGATCGGTTTTGTTCCAACAAACCGATCGGTTCAGAAAAACCGATCGGCTTTGTTCTGACAAACTGATCGGTTTCGAAAAACCGATCGGTTTTGTTCTGACAAACTGATCGGTTTAGAAAAACCGATCGGTTTTGTTCTGACAAACTGATCGGTTTAGAAAAACCGATCGGTTTTGTTCTAACAAACCGATCAGTTTCAAAAAACCGATCGGTTTTGTTCGAACAAACCGATCGGTTTGTGTCGACCACGGGCGACCTGAGGCCACCCACTTTGGGCTCCGTCTACCACCGTCTACCACCATCTACCACGCAGAAATGGTGATTTTCACCCAGAAACACCCCAAAATGGGCCATCTGGGGCCGAAAATCTTAGTCTACACCCTCAGAAAGGGCCTAGATCGGCCAAAAACTGATTTTTTGGTTTTTGGACCCTCTCCAAGGGGGTCTGGGGGGGGTACCGAGTGGAAATAGCGGGAAATGGCCATGTTCTCACCCAAATTGGCTGAAAAATCAAAAAATGCGTTTTTCTGGGCAAAAATCGAGCATTCCTGGGATGTAGACGGTGGTAGACAGAGGTTTTTGTCCATTTTGGGGTCACCTGGTGGGTTAGCTGGCGAGTAGTTGTCCAAAATCGTCGAAAATAATTTTCGTCACAGCTTTTTCCTGGATGGGCCTCCTCTAATATTCTGGGTGTTCGAACATTTTTCGTGCGGATATTTTTTCGTACGGGTCCTTTTTCGTGCGAACTTTGTTATAGTTACTGTAACCACCTCAAGATGGCATGTAACCACCTGTAACCACCTCAAGACGGCATGTAACCACCTGTAACCACCTCGGAAAGGCATGTAACCACCTGTAACCACCTCGGAACGGCATGTAACCACCTGTAACCACCTCAAGACGGCATGTAACCACCTGTAACCACCTCGGAAAGGCATGTAACCACCTGTAACCACCCCGGAATGGCATGTAACCACGTGTAACCACCTCAAGACGGCATGTAACCACCTGTAACCACCTCGGAACGGCATGTAACCACGTGTAACCACCTCAAGACGGCATGTAACCACCTGTAACCACCTCGGAATGGCATGTAACCGCCTGTAACCACCTCAAGACGGCATGTAACAACCTGTAACCACCTCGGAAAGGCATGTAACCACCTGTAACCACCTCAAGACGGCATGTAACCACCTGTAACCACCTCGGAAAGGCACGTAACCACCTGTAACCACCTCGGAACGGCATGTAACCACCTGTAACCACCCCAGAATGGCATGTAACCACCTGTAACCACCTCGGAACGGCATGTAACCACCTGTAACAATGTGACAATTGCTACACCGTCGCTCGAGTAGCGCTACAGTCGCTAGCGATTCAGCGATTGCGACTGCGACGGGTGTAGCGACTGTCGCTGAGTCGCTCACCCATTTTTCCAACTTTGATTTCCGGAATTTTTCCGGACCGTGGTGGGGTCACTTTGCTCTGGGAGATGAGTTTTTGGCCAATCGAGTTTTCGGGCCAAGTTTCATAAGGGCCGAAAAGTGAAATCGAAAAAAAACTTTTGTGAGAAAAAAGTCCACCACTCGGAAAATTTTTTCAAATTTTTTTTTCGGGTTTGTGGGAAAAATCGAAACCCACGAACAGGCCTGGGCGGGGAACGAGCCCTTTTTCCAGGTTTTTTGGGTCGGGGAACCAGGTTTTTTCTAAGAATTTTTACAAGGGAATTTTTGCTCGCCCCCCCACAGTTTCCAGGCGCGTGCCCGTCAGGCGGGACTTTTTCTCTGATTTCTCTCCGCGTCATCATTGACAGCTCTCGAGTGATGCCCAGAGATGCTTGCGGCAGAGAGTGCCCCTCATGCGCGTTACAGCTGAAAATGAATGAGGATCATCTGGCACTCGTTCTCATCGGGGGTTGTGCTCCGCAGGGACTCAATACACCTTGGCACTCTCGCAGGGCTGGACATGCCAGCAGCTGGAGGACAGTTACAAAGCTGCCCCCGACGCCACCCACCTGCTGGCCCCTTCAGGTCTGAAAGCCCAAAAGCTCCCGGGGATTTTGCAGTGGTGCGCACCATATTCAGCGCAGGGTGATCTCTCCGATTTTCCAAAACTGCTGGTTTACGGGTTTGGGGAACGGTCGTCGGCAGACCGTTGAAATGCCCGTGTTAGCAAGGCACACTCACGTTTCAGGTAGCGTGTCGCGTGTCACGCATGTCGCGAACGCGGCAAGTGTACTTCCCAGGTGGGGAAGCCCGACCTCCTGTCCGATGTCAGTCAGGCTTCGAAGAAGCGCTTCATGGATGCGGCGCTGACCCGGGGAAGTGAGATAGATGGACGGGCACACGCTACATGGGGGGTCTGGGGGGCGGGCGTGAGCCCCCCAGCCGCCGGAGGCCACGGTAGCGAACATCTGTTCGTGTGGGCGTACAGATTCTGTGCGAGTTGGCTGCGTCCTCAGAGGCGACTGGAGTGGTTGGACCCCGACTTGATGGGATTCGAAGGACTTGAGTACGAGACGTACGCCACAGGGGGGTCTGGGGGGCGGAGCCCCCCAGCCGCCGGAGGCCACGGTAGTGAACGTCTGGCTCTCCAGTTGGCCAGCAAGGCGAACGGTACGTGGGACAGACTTCCCTTCCATCCTTGTGCGCACCCTGTCGACTGGGGAAAACTTAGAAAAAGTTTTTTCCTCTGCGAAACAACCTTAGAAAAAAATTCCCCTAACAAAATTCTTAGAAAAAAACTTTTTTTCCCCTTACAAAAATTCTTAGAAAAAAAGTTCGGAATCCTGAAAGTGGGGAACAAGCCCCCCAGTTAGGAACAGCCCTGGACCGGAGAACAGCCCTGGACCGCCGGAGGCCACGGTAGCGAACGTCTGTTGGCCTGGCTCCATAGTCGCATACGCTCAAGTACAACACAACTGACAGATAGCGGCTATAATCATAGCACAGGTCGCATGGGGGGGTCTGGGGGGCGGAGCCCCCCAGCCGCCGGAGGCCACGGTAGTGAACAACTGTTGGTTTGAGCTCGAGAGCAAGCCTCTCACACCACCGCCCTCCGACCCCCCTCTCCACCCCCAGGTGCAAATTTTTTTTGCATCCGGAAAATGTGTTCTTTTGAATGTTTGAGCACATCCAAGACCGGGAACATAATTTTTTTCTGCCAATAACAAGTAGGGTCACAATAAAATCCAAAGGAAAAAAGTGCAAAAAAATAGTGCAAAAAAATATTTTCCCCCCAAATTCCTATTTTCATTCCGTGAAATAGATACACGCCTGGACCGGACCCCCAATTTTTTTTGGCCCATTTTTTTTGATTTTTGGCGGATTTTCGGCGGATTTCGGGACGGGACCCCAAAATTTTGGATTTCGGCATATTATATTTCCACCTGATTTGAGCCATCAAAATGGCTGAAAAATGGCCAGAAACCCCAAAAACCACCCAGAAATGGCCAGAAACCAGTTTTTGGGCCTCTGTGAAAATTTCGATTTTTTGACATTTTTCGCGATTTTCTACAACTACTCGCCCACACAAAAACCGTTTTTTAGCAGAGAAATGCAACAAATCAACGAATTAAGCCGTTTTAACCCCTTTCGTGCACTTTTTGGTCCCTGAAAAGTGTCTTTGGTGGGTAGGCGCCCATTTTATACTTGTGTTTTTCGTGACCGAGGCCGTCCGGAGGCCGTCCGGAGACCCTCCGGAGGCTCCGGAGGGGCTCCGGAGGCCCTCCGGAGGCACTCCAAAAAAAGTGGCTCCGGAGGGCCTCCGGAGGCGGAGCCCTCCGGAGGGCCTCCGGAGGGCCCTCCGCCGGAGGGGCTGATCGCCTTGGTCAGGAGTTCCCCATCGGTTCCTGTGTGAGGGAGGCTAAGTGTACGCAGCAACAAACCTTTCCTGTCCCAGTTTTTGGCAGAGTGCCGTGATTTGGCCGAGTGCCTGCATGATGTCCTGGCCGAGTGCCGGTGTTAATTCCAGTTGGTGTTGCCCCGGGGTTTCCCCCCCTTTCCCCCCTTTCCCTGAAATGTGTGGTGGGGGTAGGGGGAATACCGATTCGGGGGGGGAAAAGACTGGGGAGGGCCACCGTTGCCCCCCTTTCCCCCCTTCGTCGTGCGTGCACGCCCCGCCAGCTTGGCGATGGCCCGGTCAGCAGCGGATGCTTCCGTGTCGGCCGTCCGCATCTCCGCCTCCACCTGCGCCCGGGGGATCCTGTGTTGTTTCCACGCCTCATTCACCACCAGCTCGTGCAGCAGCTGGTTCCCCATCTGGGTCACGGTGGTGGACCAGAACCCCCGCTCAGCAGCCTCCTGCGCGAGGGCGACCCACGTGCTCAGGTGGGTCACCTTGTTCGATGTCCCGAACTGCAGCCTCAGGTCCCGGATCATCTCCCGCGCCGCTGCCACCCCTCCTGCCTTCAAAAAGTCCTGCCACTGGGAGACGCAAGCCGGCCTCATGTTGGGCAGGCTGAGGGCCGACTGCAGGTTCCCGATTGTCGGGAGCTTGGGGGGGTCCTGGGCAGGGGGGCTGCTCCCCTCCGGTTGCGCCTGTGCCGCCCCGGCCTCACCTCCCGCTTTCCCCCCAGTCCCCGCCTGCTTGGCGCCTTCGCGGACCGCCTTGGCGAGGTCTAGTACCGACTCTCTCATGAGGTCGAGTTGTGCCTTGGTCTGCTTCCTCGCGTATTCATGCACCGATCTGAGGTTGGCGTAGTCAAACCCCACCACGGGGATGGTGCATTCTTGCAACCCCGTGGGCTCGACTTCATCGAGTTCCTCTAACGGCAGGGTATAGAGGATGGTGTACGTGTTGTCGTCGTTTTTGCGCAGCACCCCCGCGTGGCGAGAGTACTCTCCCCCAATTTCGTCGCCATCCTGTGGGGATGCTCTGACCTCGTACACAATCTCGGTCACTCCGCGCTGGTGGAGCCTGTCGAGCATCTGCGTAACCGCTTCCATTTTAAGAGCGTTCTCCCACGGACTGCTTCTCTGAAGTGTAAAAAGAGAAAGGCTTTGCGCAGTCCGTGGGAGAAAGTAAGTTGGAGCTTGTCGTTACCTGAGGTGTGGGGGGTTGTGTGTAAAACCCAAGAATTATACGGACTGCAAGCCAACATTCCTGTGACCGAATAGAGAAGGGGAGAGATGGCATGGAACCGAGGGGAGAGGGGGGCAGGAACCTTGGGAACTCCGACTAGTGAGCAGGCCCACTGTGGCCAGTGCACCATTTTGGGACCACTTTTGGGGTTGGTGGGTCGAAATGGGACAATACGAAAATCGCAGAATTTTTGCATCACCGCCCAAGGGCAAGTGTCCCCCCTCTACTGGAGATTGCCCCCTATTTGCCGACTTGCAGAGGGATCCGCTATCACCGCAAAGTCGCTCTGCCGGTCGCGGGGCGCCGCTTCGCGGCAGCCCCGCTCTCCGGCGAGCGACTTTGCGGCGCCAGCGGATCCCCCTGCAATCGACAACCCACTTGCATTTCCACACCATTCTGGGCATTTCGACACCATTTCCGTGCCATTCTGAGTACTTCCACACCTCTTCCACACCTCTGTGGGCACTTCCACACCATTTCCACACCTTTCTGGCCACTTCCACACCTCTTCCACACCTTTCCACACCTCTCCACACCTATTTCACCCAGTTTCGGCCTATTTTAGGTGAAAAATAGGTGTGGAGAGGTGTGGAAGACCCGAAAAACGGCATATCTATGGCAGTAAATGGTTGCGGATGGCCCATGTACCCCAAAAAAGTGATTTTTGGGGGTGCTCGGGGGCTGTTACAGGTTAGTTTATGGGTGTTACCGGTTTGTACTGCATTTCTGGCCCATTCTACAAGGGTTTCAGGGGGAAATGGGCCAAAAATGACCGCAAACCGGTAACATAGGTGTGGAACGCATTCCCCTGGTGTGGGACAGGTCTGGACAGGTCAGGTGCACCATTTTGGGACCACTTTTGGGGTTGGTGGGTCGAAATGGGACAATACGAAAATCGCAGAATTTTTGCATCACCGCCCAAGGGCAAGTGTCCCCCCTCTACTTTTGAGCACAATGGATTTTTTGGCGCATCCACCCTGGGCTGACGGTCCGCCCTCTAATGAGAGCCATACTGCCGACTTACAGAGGAATCCGCTATCACCGCAAAGTCGCTCTGCCGGTCGCGGGGCGCCGCTTCGCGGCAGCCCCGCTCTCCGGCGAGCGACTTTGCGGCGCCAGCGGATCCCCCTGCAATCGACAACCATGAGAATGCAGCTGAACAGTCACAGAACCGCGTAACAAAACGTTAACACCCAAAGGAAGGTCAGAAATACCCCCTGGGCGACGTTTTTTTGGGTGTTAACGTTTTGTTACATAGCACATCTCCCATAAAAACATGTTTTGGGGGTCTAACTGGTCTGGTAACCACTTCCGGTGAAGTGTTAACGTTTTTTACTGACTATTTGGCCTTGTCTTCGGCAAAACCCTAAGGGAAACCCACGGAATGGCGGTGCATCGGGAGTTCCCCATCGGTTCCTGTGTGAGGGAGGCTAAGTGTACGCAGCAACACATTCCGGGCAAGCCTTGCCCTCTTGGCACTTAGCCTTCCTACAAGTGTGGTGGAGAGGGGAGTGGGGAGTGGGCAGCACGATCTTCTGTTACCATTACTGTTCGTAGCGCAGGGGTACGCTGAGCGCGCGGCTGAAGTCACCAAAGACGCAGGTCGCCGCAGGACGCAGCGGAAGAGCCGCGCGATCAGCGCCGAACGACACCCCGGGTGGGAGGGAAGGGAAAAAGAGAAAGGCTTTGCGCAGTCCGTGGGAGAAAGTAAGTTGGAGCTTGTCGTTACCTGAGGTGTGGGGGGTTGTGTGTAAAACCCAAGAATTATACGGACTGCAAGCCAACATTCCTGTGACCGAATAGAGAAGGGGAGAGATGGCATGGAACCGAGGGGAGAGGGGGGCAGGAACCTTGGGAACTCCGACTAGTGAGCAGGCCCACTGTGGCCAGAGTTCCCCATCGGTTCCTGTGTGAGGGAGGCTAAGTGTACGCAGCAACACATTCCGGGCAAGCCTTGCCCTCTTGGCACTTAGCCTTCCTACAAGTGTGGTGGAGAGGGGAGTGGGGAGTGGGCAGCACGATCTTCTGTTACCATTACTGTTCGTAGCGCAGGGGTACGCTGAGCGCGCGGCTGAAGTCACCAAAGACGCAGGTCGCCGCAGGACGCAGCGGAAGAGCCGCGCGATCAGCGCCGAACGACACCCCTTCGCTACCCCTGCGCTACCTCCGGCTCGGCTTGTCTGCGGGGTTATCCCGTGATTTGATGTAGGCCCATTGCACCGCTGTGAAATATGATGACGTCAGCCCCAGGATCCGCATCACCTCTCTGTTCAGTGCCCGAGCCGGAGAATACCCGCGCTGCAGCGCCCCGATCACCGCGGTGTTGTCAAGGTACCACTTCACGTTGGCACCCCAGGCGTTCTCCCCGACACACTCCTCCATGCCGTAGACCACAGCACGTGCCTCAAGCACCGCGATCCGCGTCGACCGCTGCTCCTCCGGCAGTTCGTCAGCCTCTTCCCAGGTCCAGCGTCGCCCAAACGATCGAAGAGCGCCGCCTGCTGACACCACAACACCGCACCCCGTCACCGAAGCATCCGACCAGATCTCTACCCCCCGGCCTCGGCTCATCTCGGTGAACTCCTTGTACATCCTCGGTTGGAGCGCAGCGTCGATCCAACGCACCGCCGCCTCAGTCGTTTGCGCGGAGAGCTGTACTTCTTCGTCCGGGTGTGCACCACGGTTCAATGCGTTGCTGTTGCGGCGCAGGGCGATGATGGCGTCGATAAACCTGCCCAGAGGCTGCACCACCAGGGGCGAGGCCCACACCAGACGACCACCCAAGGATTCCAAGTCGCACCGCCTAACCCTCGGCTTCGTCTCGCCCTGAGCCATCAGGTCCGCCCGCGCCGCCCTCAGCTTCCTCGCCACCTTGGGCCCAACGCCCACCTCTCGACGGCAGTGGAAGCCGAACCCGAGGAAGACGTACTCCGTGTCACCGTCGCTCGCCTCAGATATCGTCGCGCCGGCGCGTCTCGCTGCCACGTCAAACGCCGCCGTTGCCTCCCGAACACGCTCCCAGGTGCCCGCGTACCGCACGTTGTCGACATACACGTCAACGCACAGTTCCGGAGTGGATGTAGATGGGGAGGGAGAGAATACCGCCGTGGGGGGGGTTGAGAGATAGCAGTGGGAAAGTGCATACATGATCAGGTGCATCAACTCTGGGGACCACGACGCCCCCATTGGCAAACGGGTCAGGCAGTATGCCTCCCCCTTGTCATCACGGTATGTGAAGTATTTCTGAGACTCTTCGGGAATGGGGATCTGAAAAAAGGAAGCCGCTAGGTCTCTTTGGGAGGCGCACTCGCATTCCACCCTGGACAACACTGTTGGGGAGGTGGGGAAAACAACTTGGCAGCGGTATCCATAAGCTGCCGCGAGGGAGTTGTGGTCTTTGGTCCACATGATGGGCCTCAGTCGGCCCCCGTGTGGGCCATACCCCTGCTTTTCTTCGAAGACAACGAAAGGGGAAATAGCCAGAACAGGGTTTCTCTTGCCAAAATCAAAGTCCGGGGCTCTCCGCACCAGCCCTGCCTCTTCCAGCTGCACCGAAAAACGAGAAGAAAAGGCCTGGCTCTTGGGTTTCACAGTTGCCGGGGTCCAGCTCTGCTCTGAGACCTCCCGCGCCATGGCCTGGGGGTTGGCTGTCATGTCCAGCAGTGTGCTGATCCTTTCACGCACTGGCCCCTTGGCCATCCGAAGTACCTCAGGAATAGAAATAATAGGGACTTTTTTGCAATGCAACGGGGCTTTTAGTTGTTCTTGGGTTGGAAGGGAACCCCTGGACACCCGTTTTCCCATGCCGGAGTGGCTACTATGCTCGGGGGGGGCACCAAGTTCCGTTAAAGACGGGCACAACACTCTGGGGAGAGAATCATACCTTGGCCGGCTATCGCAGACAGGGGGCACACACACGTCGACTCGGCTATAGTTCTCCTGGTGGTGTGTGTGCGCAACGACAAGAATGGCAAAGGCAATGGGTAGTGGGGGTGTTGATGGGAAGGAGGAAGGGGGACTTCCGGTTCAGCTTTTCCTCACTTGCAACGCGAAGGGGTTAAGAGATCCCGCGACAACCGCCAATTCAGGCTGTTGAGGCGAGGTCTCCGCCTGCCCCACCGCGAGTGAAGAAGCGCCGCACCGCAAGTGAAACCTGGTCCCGGGTTTCGGGAGAAGAAATGCAAGAGGGGGGGATACGGGAAGGGAGATCTGCCGGATTGGCAGAGGTGTGGACGTATCCAACGGAAAAAGACAAAACCTGGAGGGCTGTGAGGTATTCTACCGCCTCCAGGACGGACTTGTTAATAAGATGGCAGGCGGCACACAGCCGCTTGCGCACAACAGCTGCCACGGTCGTATTGTCGACCCAGATCTCTACAGCCCCCCCGCACACAGACCGGGGAAGGGCTCGCACTGTTTTGTTGAGGGCCATCGCCTCGAGAATGTTAATGTGCAGCTGGGACTCGGCTGCGGTCCACGAGTCACCAATGACCTGCATTTCTTGTGTAAAGGAATCTATTAAGACGCCACCCCAGCCCTTGAGGGAGGCGTCAACAAAGCAAGTAAAAGACGGGGGTGTGGACTGAATAACTCTTCTGTGGGGGGGAACACGCGCAACCCCCACACACACACACCACTGCCGCAACTCCCGGCAGACCGATGGGGGGATCCGCACAGGGTCAGGCGGCCGAAGGACCGCCCGGTTCAAAAAATTAGTCACCCGGCGGAGGAACTTGATCCCAAACCAGAACCTCCCCGGGGACACTCCCGAAATGGCGCTGGCGTGGAGCAACCTTCCACCCAGCGACTCCAGCTCACCAGCCGTCACCCTCTGCCAGTCCACGCTGTCCAGCTTCGCCATCAGCCTGTCCGACGGAGACACGGTCTGGGCAGCATGGTCGAATGCCACCCCGAGAAACTCGTAGACCGTCGCCGTGTCCACCGAGTCAGACGGCTTCCATGTCGCAGCGCACGCCGCAGCCACCTTGTCCATCTGCCGCGTCGCCATTTCGACACTGGTGCGGGGGCCGGTCAGACGCACGTTGTCGATCCAGACGTCGACCCCCACCTCAGGCGCAGTGCAGAACTCCTGGCGGACGTAGTCCCGGTGCCCACCCACAACAGCAGCCAAAGTGTGCATCAGCTCGGGCGCACAACAGTGGCCCATGGGCAACCTCAGCAGCTCATACCAGTCCCCCGACTCGTCAGCGAAGCGGAAGAACCTCCGTGCAGGCGCAGGGATGGGGATCTGATAAAACCCGCACTTGAAATCCCGCGCCGACCCACACTCCGCAAACACCGCGTCGAGGTACCCCGAGATGTGCCCCAGGGGGACGTGTGCCGTGTAGGACTCCTCCAGATCGTCGTTTGCCTGCTTGGTCCAGAGGATGAACCTCTGCCGCAACCCCGACGGCTTCTCCTCCATCACAGTGAAGGGCACGCACAGGGAGGGGCCCGGGCCCGACGCAGGCCCAGCCACTCCGTTCTCCACCAGCAGCTCCGCATGCTTCTGTTGTAGATGCGAGGGGCGGGAGCGCCCCTCAGAGGGAGAAGGAGTAAAAGTGCCCGGCGGGGGCGCATCAGGGAACGTCAGCCGCCACACCTCGTCGAACCTGCGCCTCACAGTGGCGGTCATCCTCGCCCGCAGCGCCTCGACGTCCATCTCCGCCACAGAAGACACATGCAGGGGCGCACGGCGCTCCTCCTCCGTCGCCGGCAGCCTCGACTGGTGCGCACGCCGCGTCATCGAGTGCAGCCCCCGCTGCTTGCGGCAAAAGGACTCAGGGTCGGCCATCACAGATGCCGTGTCACCTCCTGCGTCCGCAGCGCCCTCGCCATCTCCGTGGGGCACCCCCCGTAGCGGATGGTGGTGCTGGAGAGGCCGCTCTCGCCGTGGTGCTTCGCGAGGCGGCCCACCAGCATCTCCGACAGATCCGCTCCCGACCCGATGAGCCCGAAGAGGAAGGTGAGTGCCCCGCGCTTCACGCTGTGGCCCGAGTAGTCCTCCATCTCCGGTGTAGCCCGCCACATCGCCGTCACATCTGCCGTCGAAACCGCCGTCAGCCGCTCGAAGGGGCGCAGGCGCGTCACCAGCTCCGCGATGAGGGGGGTCAGGTCCCCGCATATCACCGTCCACTTGGAGGGGGTGAACGGGTTGGCCCGGCGGCCCTTCGGGGAGGTGTGCCAGTCTATTATCACCTCCCCGGGCTGCACTGCGATGTACTGCTCCGAGGAGAGGGAGCACACCTCCCCCCACCGGCTGGCGGTCTTCCACGCCGTCAGCGCCGCCAGCTGGAGGTGCGGCTGCTGCTGCAACGCCCACGCCACGAGCACCCCCTTCGGCATCGGCGTCGCCTGCCGCTGCGGAATGGCCCCGCCGGCCGCCCGCAGCGCGCTTGCCAGGCTGAGGAGGGGCTGCTGGCCGAAGCCGAGGTGCCGCATTGTCCCGGAGAGCGCCTTTGCGTAGGCCAGCATCCCCTGAGGCGACACCCCTGTCGCCAGCACGAACAGCATGGCGGTGTCGGCGTCGACCTCGAGGCCGTGCTCGTTGGCCCATCGCACCAGCCTTGCCCACAGGAGCTGCCTCTGCGACGAAGTGCTTCTTGCCCACATCCCCGCCACCACGGCCTGCAGGCGCTCCACGGCCTCCCCGGGGGCGACCTCCACCTCTCCCGTGCGACGCGCCGCCACGCCCCCGACCCGAGCGGCCACGTGCCGCATCATCGCCCTCCCGAAGAGCGATGGTCTCCCGCTGGCGGCGCCGGATGCGCCTGAGGGCATTGCGGGCCCTGGCTGAGCGGGGTGGGGTCGAAGGGAAGTGGCGGGTGGAGGAGAAGTTGCTGAGGTGTTGTTGTTGTTGATGTTGTTGGTTGTTTTGTTGGTGACGTTGTTGATGATGTTGTGGGCGGGTGCAGGGGGGTGTGTTGGGCGGCGAGGGGCGGGGTGATGTAGAAGCGTGAGGGGGGGGTGGGTCTGAAGCCGGAAGGTGGGCAGTCACGCGCGCCCGCCCCCGGCCCTGCCGTTTCCCGGCGCCCTCGCCGGTGCCTTCGCCGCGATGCGCTGCTGGGGGGCCCGAGCAGCGGCGCGGGGGCGCGTGTGTTGTTGTTGTGTGTGGGGGGCGGCGGCCCCCGGCCCCACAGCCGCAGCCGCCCGCATCACCGGGTGGGAAGTGGGGTCCTCCTTCGCAAGGTGCCGCTCGATGGCGGCGCGCGGCACCCTGTCGCGCACGAACGCGACCTGCAGCAGCACCTGTCGCAGCAGGTGATTCCCCAGCTCCCGCTGGGGAGTGCGCCCCCAGCCAGACACGTACGCCGTGGCAAGAATCCACAGGCGCAACGCTGCGAACGCCTCATCCAGGATGCGGCCTCCAGGGAGGTGCGACGACCCCGACACCCAGCGGGTCTCCAGCTGTAGCACCAGATACGGTGCGTCGGACTCGATCAGCGAATCCCACTCCAGGACGTCGGCTGCGTCCGCGGGGTGTCGCTCCGACCCGGGGTACGGCATCCCGGCAGACATGGCCATGGGGGACGGCGGTGCTGGCGGAGACGGTGGCGGGTGAGCCCACTGCTGCTGCTGACGTTGCACATGGTCCTGGTGCTGCCGCAGGCGAGCATCCAGCTCCAGCCGGAAGGACCTCGTCTGCTCCTCCGCACGCTCGCGGAACTCCTGCGCCTGCTGCTCCAGCGAGCGTTGCATCGCTTCCTGCGACGCCGTCACCGCGCGGGTGGCGCACTCCGTCTGGTGGACAGACATCTCCACCAGACGGGAGTACTGCCACCCGTCCGCCGGCATCCTGTACAGGACGTCGGGCCCGCGGTGCTGCTCCGTGTCGGATACGTAATTGTACGCCTCGGACAAGCGCACTTCGTACCCCGCAGCGTTCCCCTCCTCGTCATGCGCCTGCGACAGGCGACCAGCGAACCGCCGAAACGGCTGGCTCCCGTCGACGGGTGCACAAGAGTACACCACGCAGGCGTCGACGAGAGCCGCCGCCTGGTCCCCGAGCATGCGGGCGGTCATGATCTCAGGGGCGGGAAGCCCCTGTCCTGCCGTCGCAGCCGGCGACGTCGCCCGCACCCTCGCCGTACCGACCGCTGATGGGGTGTACCCGTCGAGGTTGATGCAGTCCGGCGAGGGAGGTGGGAGAGACATGGTGTCGGGGTGGTGAGAGTGTAACAATAAAAGAAAGCGGACAAGACGAAGAGTGTTGGCCGCGGGGAGATTACCCTGATGAAGGGGGTGTTGTGTGGTGTGGTGTTAAAGTTATATACAAAGTGTCCCGGGAAGGTGCATGGGCACAACATGGGGGGAGAGAGAGGGGAAAGGCAACAGGATTGGGGTTGTGGGGTGTCAGGGGTGATGAGGGGGATGGGGGTGTCTGCTGCCAATGGCCTTGGGTCATATTCCCTCAGTAAACTGTGAGGGCCAGGGCCACCTCCTCGTTCACGTTCGCGAGGTATCTCATGGTGGTGGGGGGAAGAATGGGGTTCGCGGTTTTGTGCCTGGCAATCCTGGGGATGTCCTGGGGGGGGAGGATACCGTTGGCTGCCAGTGTGGCTAGAAATTGCAGGGCCCCCCGTCGGGGTGAATGAAGCGTCCACTCTTGGCAGTTGGGGCATTGGCGGAGAAGGCGCAGAAATTGGGAGTGGGGGACACCGAACAGAAGGGATTCCAAGGGGCATGTCTGTCTTTTCTCCACCACGAACGCAATCAGACGCTCCAAACCCGCCCCCGCTGCAACTGCGAACCTGCGATCCACAAATGGGGTCGTCTTGATTGCCTTTGACCTGTAAAAATCCACCACGAGTCGTGTTCCACATGCTGTGGGTTTCACATCCTTTACCGTGAGATCTGCCGCATCGCGGTAGCGGCAGGCTGTCTTCCACAGAAACAACAACAGGTTCGCCTCCACCTCGTGCCCCCTTGTGAACAGAACAAACACCGCCTGGGTCACTTCGGCCTTTTTTGCGGGGACAGCTTGCTTCGGGGGGGAAAAGGGGGTCGCACGAGCCAGTGCGTTGGCATAGCCCTGAAGGGGGAGCGGGGACCAATTCCCCTGCTGCAGACCGACTGCGTTTATTGCCGATGCATAATTTTTGACTGTGCTTGTTGTCAAGTGGGTCATTCCCGCCAGAAACAGAACTGCTGCATCTTCCGAGGGGGGTAGGGAGAGGTCTGCTGTCACACACCAACTTTCCAGTCTTTTCCATAGCCCACCCCTGGTGGAGATTGTGCGTTCCGCCAGGCTCTCTTTCATGACTTCTTCCAGCCGTTCCTTTGCTTCCCACAGAGTGTGGTCGTCCCTGGCCCGGGTCCTTGCCGGCGCAGCTTGCGTGTACACCTCCGACAGAGTGTTCTGGACGATGTTCTGGGGGGCGGGAGGGGGGGTAGGGGGTTGGGGGGGCCTTTCCTGTCCCAGTTTTTGGCAGAGTGCCGTGATTTGGCCGAGTGCCTGCATGATGTCCTGGCCGGGTGCCGGTGTTAATTCCAGTTGGTGTTGCCCCGGGGTTTCCCCCCCTTTCCCCCCTTTCCCTGAAATGTGTGGTGGGGGTAGGGGGAATACCGATTCGGGGGGGGAAAAGACTGGGGAGGGCCACCGTTGCCCCCCTTTCCCCCCTTCGTCGTGCGTGCACGCCCCGCCAGCTTGGCGATGGCCCGGTCAGCAGCGGATGCTTCCGTGTCGGCCGTCCGCATCTCCGCCTCCACCTGCGCCCGGGGGATCCTGTGTTGTTTCCACGCCTCATTCACCACCAGCTCGTGCAGCAGCTGGTTCCCCATCTGGGTCACGGTGGTGGACCAGAACCCCCGCTCAGCAGCCTCCTGCGCGAGGGCGACCCACGTGCTCAGGTGGGTCACCTTGTTCGATGTCCCGAACTGCAGCCTCAGGTCTCGGATCATCTCCCGCGCCGCTGCCACCCCTCCTGCCTTCAAAAACCCCTGCCACTGGGAGACGCAAGCCGGCCTCATGTTGGGCAGGCTGAGGGCCGACTGCAGGTTCCCGATTGTCGGGAGCTTGGGGGGGTCCTGGGCAGGGGGGCTGCTCCCCTCCGGTTGCGCCTGTGCCGCCCCGGCCTCACCTCCCGCTTTCCCCCCAGTCCCCGCCTGCTTGGCGCCTTCGCGGACCGCCTTGGCGAGGTCTAGTACCGACTCTCTCATGAGGTCGAGTTGTGCCTTGGTCTGCTTCCTCGCGTATTCATGCACCGATCTGAGGTTGGCGTAGTCAAACCCCACCACGGGGATGGTGCATTCTTGCAACCCCGTGGGCTCGACTTCATCGAGTTCCTCTAACGGCAGGGTGTAGAGGATGGTGTACGTGTTGTCCTCATTTTTTCGCAGCACCCCCGCGTGGCGAGAGTACTCTCCCCCAATTTCGTCGCCATCCTGTGGGGATGCTCTGACCTCGTACACAATCTCGGTCACTCCGCGCTGGTGGAGCCTGTCGAGCATCTGTGTAACCGCTTCCATTTTAAGAGCTTCTCCCACGGACTGCTTCTCTGAAGTGTAAAAAGAGAAAGGCTTTGCGCAGTCCGTGGGAGAAAGTAAGTTGGAGCTTGTCGTTACCTGAGGTGTGGGGGGTTGTGTGTAAAACCCAAGAATTATACGGACTGCAAGCCAACATTCCTGTGACCGAATAGAGAAGGGGAGAGATGGCATGGAACCGAGGGGAGAGGGGGGCAGGAACCTTGGGAACTCCGACTAGTGAGCAGGCCCACTGTGGCCAAGTGTCACCCAATGGAAGATCTATTTTTTGACTTTTTTTGGATTTCAGATCCAGTTGGGCGGATTTGGAATCCCAAATCCAGGATTTGGCATCCGCTGCAGCCTGTGCCCGGGCCCACTGCCGCAGCCGCTCGCATCACAGGGTGGGCCGTGGCGTCCTCCCTGGCGAGGTGGCGCTCGATCGCAGCTCGCGGCACCCTGTCTCGCACGAAGGCAACCTGGAGCAGCACCTGTCGCAGCAGGTGGTTCCCCAGCTCCCTCTGGGGGGTGCGCCCCCAGCCTGCGACGCACGCCGTCGCCAAGATCCAGAGGCGCAATGCCTCGAAGGCCTCCCCCAGAATGCGCCCCCCGGGGAGATGCAGCGAACCCGACACCCAGCGAGACTCGAGCTGCAGTACCAGGTACTGCGCGTCGCCCTCGATGGCCGCATCCCACTCCGCGACGTCCGCCACATCCGCCGGGTGCACCGCCGCGCTCGCCATCGGCGCCGCCATCTGCGGGTACATCGGGGGCGGTGTCACCGGGGGAGCACCCATCTGCTGAGGAGGGGGAGGGGGCTGTGACGCCACCATCGATGCAGCCTGCTGCTGCATGGTCGCGACACGCCGGTCGAATTCCTCCTGGAACTGACGGGTTTGTTCCGCCGAAGCCTCGTCGAAGCGCCGCTGCTGCGCTGCTGCCTGTGCATGCACTTCGTTCAAAGCCTCGCGCACCGCTGCCACCTCCCGTTCTGACTGCACCCGCATGTCCTCGATGGTCGTCGCCGCCATCTCGGTCTGGTGCACCGAGGTCTCGACGAGTCGGATGTAGACCCAATCCGGAGCGGGGAAGGGGTAGGTCACATCCGGACCGTCGTGCACTTCGACTCCGGCCACATAGTTGTAGGCCTCCGACAATGTCACTTCATATGTCGGAGAGCCGTCCTGGTCAGGTGCACCCGCAGAGAGACGCGCTGCGTAACGCGCGAAATCCGTCGAACCGTCCGACGGTCTGCACGTGTATACAACACACGCATTCACCAGGGCAGCGGCCTGGTCCCCCAGCATCCGCACCGACATCTCCACAGGGGCCACAAACCCCTGCCCAGCGGTGGCTCTGGGGGAGACCGCCCGCGCCCGCTGAGTTCCCACCCACGACATGGTGAAGGGCTGCAGGGGGACGACGTCAGGGGAGGTTGTCATTGTGTAGCGGGCGACGGGCGGTTGGAAAGGGCAGTGGGGAAGAAGGCGTGGGAACAGAAGGTGAAAGTGTAACAATAAAAGAAAGCGGACAAGACGAAGAGTGTTGGCCGCGGGGAGATTACCCTGATGAAGGGGGTGTTGTGTGGTGTGTGTTAAAGTTACCGTATACGTAAATATTTTGGAACGTAAATATTATGGAACGTAAATATTATGGAACGCTGGTGGGTTGGCGTTCCAGATTTTTTTCGTTCCATAATATTTACAGGGCTTTCTGCGACTCGGGGACTTGGACCAGGTGATCGGACGGCGTACAGAGTCCCTGACGGGACCTACTCGTGCACTTTTCGCGCGATTCCTGACGCAAGCCGTCCTCACCACCGAGTCCCCAACTGGCCCTGTAAATATTTTGGAACGTAAATATTATGGAACGGACCGGCCAAAAATGGGCCCGTTCCATAATATTTACGTTCCATAATATTTACGTATACGGTATATACAAAGGTGTCCCGGGAAGGTGCATGGGCACAACATGGGGGGAGAGAGAGAGGGGAAAGGCAACGGATTGGGGTTGTGGGGTGTCAGGGGTGATGAGGGGGATGGGGGTGTCTGCTGCCAATGGCCTTGGGTCATATTCCCTCAGTAAACTGTGATGTAGCAGAAGCCCCCATATTTCGTAGTACGTTCGTGTTTAACCCCTTGGGGGTGTCGGTTTTATGTACCCTTTTGGGGCTCTTGAGAAACCTGAGTTGTGGATCTTCAGCCACCAGGAGGGACACAGTGTGAGGCAGGCACCTGTGCCTGCCTCACACCGCGATTGACGTCCTTCAGTTTCGGAAGCTTTGCTTTTCCATGACCTTACGTCCCTTCTGGAAACAGGTAGAGGAGGCCTACCTCCAGCCATCCCTCACAAAAAAAGTGTGACGGAAATTAATTTGGTCAATTCGGCTCAAAAAAACATGCTCCCGGACCCCGCACACACTCCGACATTGCCAAAAAACACATTTTTGGACATGTTCGGGTGCGTGCCACTTCACCTTGGGGCCAGACTGCCGCCAGAGACTACTCCCAGGGCAGAACAACGCAGAAACAAACGACACTTGGTCAGAAACACACCAAGAACAGCGGGGTGTTGGTCACTTTTGGGCACGGGCGACCTCGGGCGACCTATTTTCGGGCACGGGCGACCTGGGGCGACCTGTTCTTGGCCACGGGCGACCTGGGGCGACCTATTTCTGGCCACGGGCGACCTCGGGCGACCTATTTTTGGCCACGGGCGACCTCGGGCGACCTGGGGCGACCTATTTTTGGCCACGGGCGACCTCGGGCGACCTGGGGCGACCTATTTTTGGCCACGGGCGACCTGGGGCGACCTACTTTTGGCCACGGGCGACCTCGGGCGACCTGGGGCGACCTATTTTTGGCCACGGGCGACCTCGGGCGACCTGGGGCGACCTACTTTTGGCCACGGGCGACCTGGGGCGACCTATTTTTGGCCACGGGCGACCT
This sequence comes from Rhynchopus euleeides, assembly GCA_963210315.1. Classification (NCBI taxonomy): domain Eukaryota; phylum Euglenozoa; class Diplonemea; order Diplonemida; family Diplonemidae; genus Rhynchopus; species Rhynchopus euleeides. Next base: position 3,326,255 of record OY723237.1, read on the forward strand.
CGGGCGACCTGGGGCGACCTATTTTTGGCCACGGGCGACCTGGGGCGACCTGGGGCGACCTACTTTTGGCCACGGGCGACCTGGGGCGACCTCGGGCGACCTATTTTTAGCTCCGTCTGCCTACGTCTGTCACCCAGAAAAGGTGATTTTCACACAGAAACACCCCAAAATGTGCCATCTGGGGCCGAAAATCTTAGTCTGCACCCCCAGAAAGGCCATAGATGGGCCAAAAACTGGTTTTTTGGTTTTTGGACCCTCTCCAAGGGGGTCTGGAGGGGGTACCGAGTGGAAATAACGGGAAATGGCCATGTTCTCACCCAAATTGGCTGAAAAATCAAAAAAAGCGTTTTTCTGGGCAAAATTCGAGCATTCCTGGGTTGCAGACTAAGGCAGACGTAGGTTTTTGTCCATTTTGGGGTCACCTGGTGGGTTACCGGGCGAGTAGTTGTCCAAAATCGTCGAAAATAATTTTCGTCACAGCTTTTTCCTGGATGGGCCTCCTCTACATGTAGGGGGTGGCAAGTTTGAAATTTGGCTGAAAATCCCTTGTAAAAAAAAACCAAAATCCGTGTACAATATTGGTGTTGCTGAAAGTGCTTCGCATGATGTGCGCACGAACTACGCACAAGTACGCACGAACTACGCAATATGGCCTCGTAATGTCACTTTTTTATTTTGTACTGGGGCGGGACCAGTAATTAGCTCAAAAGGGCTGAAAAAATGCCGAAAATTTTCGAATCCCAGTCAGGGACCACTCTGAATCACCTGTATTGTGCAAAGAAACGGGTTTGTTTGCCGGAAAATCACAATGTGTGCCCTCCACAGGCCCCCCTACCCCCCGAGTACTCGGGGGGTAGGGGGGTATGAGGGGGGGGTGGTTTCACCCAATTGGTGTTCCCAGTAAGAGGTGTAAATGGACACCCCATGGCCAAAACGACCCCACTGCGATCCGCACAGATCCCAAACGTTCCAAATAACGGGTTTTTGGAACACCCAAGGAGGGGGTCCCGCTGGGTGGGCTGGTGTGGTTGCCTCTCAGTCACATCCTATGACCAGCCCCTGGGCCAGACCCACGTTTCACGGACGAAGCTTGACAGCTCGACCACAGAAATGACCCCACTACGATCCGCACAGATTCTAAATAGTCAAAGGAACGGGGTTTTGCAACACCCGAGTAGGGGGCTCCTTTAGGGGGCGTTTTGCTACAATCTCGGCTCTGTAGTGATAAGGGGTTTCGCAGGCAGTGTCCTTAGCCTTCAGCCACTGTCAAGTGAGCCCATTCTATGGCTTGTCTTGCGGGTGCGTTGTCATCTGTTGGTCCCAGGTACAGACAAACAAACGCTGCAGCTGCGAGGGCTGACTGATGTGTCTTCCGACGTTCGAGACTTCGGACAACCTAGTTTGGAGAGTCTCGAGCCAGGCTCCTAAGGCCCCAGAGACAGGTCCTTCCGCAGCAGTCAGAAGAATGACTTCCTGCAAACCAGAGGGCCTGGGTGGATATTTGGGCCACATGGAGGCCCCCTACATCAGGAAATGGGCACCACAAGGTCTGGGACGAGGCCGGTGGTAGTGTTGGTGCAGTCTGGGCTCTGTATTGGAGGTAGCATGTTTCCCACTGGAGAGAATAAAAAAGTGGCATTATTGCTTATGCACAATGTACGCACAAACTACGCAAAACTACGCACGAACTACGCAATTTGGGCCTTTCAGCAACACCAAATATTATTGGTGAATTTTGGGGCCGTTTGGGCCAATGCCCAGCCACCCTGGCCACAAGTCTCGGCCAAATCGGGATTTCTGGCCAGAAAGTGGGAAAACAAGCTGTATTTTCGCATTCTGAACCGGAAAAAACGACACCTCATCCGGTAGAAATGTGGTGCCGGTGCTTCTCTGGCACAACTACACGTCTCCTACCCGGAGAATACTGACAATGTGCACTCTACGCCGAGAAGAACACGCAGGACCTGGTCTGCTGACTCTCAGGAACCTCAAGCCTCCCCCAGAGTGGAGGGAGCCCTGCACGGGCAAGCCTCTGAAGGGGGTGGTAGGTGGGTGGTAGCAGATGTCACTCTCTCAACAGTGGTGCACAGTCTCTTGCATCTGATGACATCATGTTGTAGAAATCCTGCACCTGTAGGATTGTAGGATGGGTGTGTCTCTGCACCGGCAGTTACAAACACAGACAAGAGGGCTGTTGGGGCAGGGGCAGGGGCTTGGAGGGGAGTCCTCAGTCTGTCCTCACTGTGTGCGGCTCCGCACCGAAACAGGTCGCTCAAGATCGCTCCGAGGTCGCTCACAGCTAACAGAGGTCGCTGACGGGCGGCTCCGCACCAAAACAGGCCGCTCAAGGTCGCTCCGAGGTCGCTCCTCGTCGTCCCTGCATCCGCACCCAATCCAGCAGGTCTGCACGTCGCACAGCCAATCACCCACTGACACCCAGCGCAAAATACGTGCACACCAAAGCTCCGACCACACGCCACAACCCCACACCCGACGCGCTACACGGCTCGCACCCGCAACCGCACTATGGTCCCACTCACGACCCGCACACAGGACGTGGCGTTGGTTCCCACCCCCTTGTCCTCCACCCACTGCCAAAACCAATCTGCAACCAACCTGCAGCAACCTGCAGCAACCTGCAGCAACCTGCAGCAACCTGCAGCAACCTGCAGCAACCTGCAGCAACCTGCAGCAACCTGCAGCAACCTGCAGCAACCTGCAGCAACCTCTAGCAACCTCTAGCAACCTCCAGCAACCTCCAGCAACCTCCAGCAACCTCCAGCAACCTCCAGCAACCTCCAGCAACCTCCAGCAACCTCCAGCAACCTCCAGCAACCTCCAGCAACCTCTAGCAACCTCTAGCAACCTCTAGCAACCTCTAGCAACCTCTAGCAACCTCTAGCAACCTCTAGCAACCTCTAGCAACCTCTAGCAACCTCTAGCAACCTCTAGCAACCTCTAGCAACCTCTAGCAACCTCCAGCAACCTCCAGCAACCTACAGCAACCTCCAGCAACCTCCAGCAACCTCTAGTAGTAGCAGTGCATCTGAACAGTCACAGAACCGCGTAACAAAACGTTGACACCCGAAGGAAGGTCAGAAATACCCCCTGGGCAACGTTTTTTGGAAGAACAGCTAGCTTTTCGCACTAAAAAGACTCGTGGCAGCGTTCGGTATCTGCACACATGCACTAGCAGGCACCGTTCGTACAAACAAAAACTGGGTTCGTACTCAGTAAAATATGTCGCAGCTGAGCTCGGTTGATTGGAGCAAGGTCACAGTATCTGTCCTTCCGGAGGGCGTTAAGCCCGCCGAGCCGCGTGCGCGCTGCATCTTTCCGCGCTGTGCCATCGAGCACAAAAGCGCGGAATCGGAGCAGTGCTGGAGGTGTGGGTGCCGGGGTCGGGTGATCTGCCCGGAGTGGAAGGCAGTGTCAGGCGAAACAGGGGCCCTCAGCCCGTTTGTGAAGGGCGAAGGGGCGAGCGAGTGGTGTTGCCCGCTGTGCGCGTTCGCTGTGGGAAGCGGTGAGGACCCGGAAGGGGACCGGACCACGAAAGCGAGCGCAGAGGAAAAGGTGAGTGCGGCCGCGACTGAAGTGGCTGAGGCCTTCTCCGTGCCCTTCCCTAACACACAGCACTCCCCCCAGGCCCCTGCAGAACCTGTCTTCCCTCCCTCTGTCGTGCCCCCCCTCCCTTCCCCTGTCCCTCAAGGACATGTGCATCCCGTGTACGCCCCTCAAGGGCCGGGCTCTGCTAGGCCAGCGAACCAAGTGCACCCACTGCAGGCCCCTCAAGGGCCAGGTGCTGTCGCGCAGGCCGCCCCTCTGGGTTTCGTCCAGCCTACCTATGCCCCTCAAGGGCCGGGCTCGGTGTTACCGACGGGCCAAGTGCACCCCATGTACGCCCCTCAAGGGTCGGGCTCTGCCACTCTGTCCGCCCAGGGGCACCCAATGCAAGCCCCTCAAGGGCTGGGTGCTGTCCCTCATGCGGCCCCCCAGGGGATCGTCCAGCCCACGTATGCCCCTCAAGGGCTGGGCTCGGTGTCACAGACAGGACACTCCCTGTACCCCCCTCAGGGGCAGGGCTCCGCAGCACTCCCGCATGCTCCTCAGGGAGTGGGTCCCGGCATGCCTGCTGTCCCCCAAGGGCAGGGGTCATTCGTGTACGCCCCTCAAGGGTACGACGCAGCGTACGCCGCTCAGAACCCCTACGCAGCCATGCCGAGTTATGGAGGGCAGTGGCCATCGGAAGAGCTTCCCGATTTGGCGCGGGTTGTCACATGGCTCCCCTTCCTGAACGACCCGAACAAGCTGGAGAGCTTGTGGACGCACCTGATCATGCGCCATGACGCTCCGGCTGCCGCCACCCAGAGCTCCCAGTTTCACGAGCGTCGTGTCCTCCTGAAGAGTCTGCGGAGGATGATGTACATGCAGGGGGCGGCATCTATGGGGGTCCTGATGAACGACATGGTGGTTCGCCTCGAGGCCATCCTAGTCAAGGAGGTGCTGATCGAGGCTGGCCTGCGCCGCGAGCAGGCGGCTGTGGGCGCTGGGGAGTTCGAGGAGCGACTGGCGGCCCTCCCCTTCATGTCGGTGACGCGCGAGAAGATGACTACCCTGCAGTCGGAGGCCCGCCTGGCGGCCCAACGCCACAAGCCCAGTGCGGAGCCGAGCCCTCGCAACCCGCAGAGGCCGAAGGGGGCAGACCGGGTCACCGGATACAAGCACAAGGGGGGTTTTCAGCAGGGCGGAAAAGGGAAGCACCCTCGCCAATGACTGGGCCCCTGGGCTCCCCTCCTCGAGCGGCACCAGGTGCGCAGACCTGCACCGCCCGTCTCAGAGGAGGGGTACAACGACTTGCGGCACGAGACGTCGTCCTTCCTGGCGGGGTGCTACCGGGAGAGTTCTCTCCGGGCGATGATCTCCGTGGAAGCTCGTGCCGCGCAGTTTTACGCAAATCTTTCTCCCCACGACCCCAACTTAGATCCCGAGATGGCCTTCTTGATGTGGCTCAGGTCGCTCATGCAGCAGTCGAGGATCTCCCCCGCGAGTGCCAGGCAGTACCTGACGTACCACGCCATGGCGAAGATCTCCTCCGGCGAGGCGTTCCGGAGGGCAACCCTCCAAATACCCAGGGAGGAAAGACGGCAGCCGGAGACAGTGAACCCGAACAGGGTGTTCAACGTTGTTTTTCGCAAGCCGGTAAGCCTCCCGGCTGTGGCCCTCGCTCTGCAGTGGAGCACGGGGTGCCGGTGGAGCGACATGGAGAGGCTGCGGTGCCGGGATGTCAGCTTCCTGGACTCGGGCTACATCATGGTGGTGTTTGTGGGAGGAAAGACAGATCTCTCCCAGAAAGGACAGGCCCTCCTGCTACCCCCCACAGGCCGATACATCGGCCTCCTGCGCCACTGGATCACTCATCGGCAGCAAGTGTCCCCTCAAGGGACCTTGTTCCAGGGCCTGCAATATGCCCACTACAACACCTACCTGCGGGACTCTCTATGCATCCTGTCCCAAAGACCGTTCGTACAAACAAAGAACGCAACTCCAAGTCTTTTTTTGGGTGTCAACGTTTTGTTACATAGCGCATCTCCCATAAAAACATGTTTTGGGGGTCTAACTGGCCTGGTAACCACTTCTGGTGAAGTGTCAACGTTTTTTACTGACTATTTGGCCTTGTCTTCAGCAAAACCCTAAGGGAAACAGCCCTAAAATGACAAAAAAACGTTGACACTTGAAAAAACGGCCTCCCGACAGGGTCCGACAGGGTCACAGACCCCCATATGACCTATCTGGGACCGATTTTGGGGTCTACAGGCACTTTTGAGCACAATGGATTTTTTGGCGCATCCACCCTGGGCTGACGGTCCGCCCTCTAATGAGAGCCATACTGCCGACTTACAGAGGAATCCGCTATCACCGCAAAGTCGCTCTGCCGGTCGCGGGGCGCCGCTTCGCGGCAGCCCCGCTCTCCGACGAGCGACTTTGCGGCGCCAGCGGATCCCCCTGCAATCGACAACAACGTTCACCAGTGTGAGCATTTCCACACCTCTCCACACCTATTTCGCTTAGTTCTGGCCCATTTTAGGTGAAAAATAGGTGTGGAGAGGTGTGGAAGACCCGAAAAACAGCATATCTATGGCAGTAAATGGTTGCGGACGTGGCAGCGTTCGGTATCTGCACACATGCACTAGGAGGCACCGTTCGTACAAACAAAGAACGCAACTCCAAGTCTTTTTGCATCACCGCCCAAGGACAAGTGTCCCCCCTCTACTGGAGATTGCCCCCTATTTGCCGACTTGCAGAGGGATCCGCTATCACCGCAAAGTCGCTCTGCCGGTCGCGGGGCGCCGCTTCGCGGCAGCCTCGCTCTCCGGCGAGCGACTTTGCGGTTTCTCGGTCATGACATCGCTCAGTGACACTCGCCATGTCTTGGGCTGGGCAACTTCGCGACGACACCTGACCCCCTGCACTCGAGGAGTGGGGAATCTGGGGCGCGCCCCCCACCGCTTTCATCTGGATATCGACTGTGTGCTCGGCTCCTCTTGCAGATCTTGACAAGCCAGGCCGTCTCTCTTCCCCTCTCCAGCCTTTTGGGCAACCTATTGCTTCGTTGTTCTTCTCGGTCGCGCGGTGATACTGACTCGGAACTTTTCCATGCATCCCCTGTCCCACTACCCCCCGCGAGAGACGTCCCTCCCCCACGCCCGGATGGGGGAGGGAACGTGTGTCCCAGTGGCACACCATTCTTCCTCCACACAAGTCTCTTTCTGCTTGCTTTGACTGGGGTGAGAACGTTTCGCCTCTTCTCTTTCGCAGGTATGTCTCACTTCGCTTCCACGAAGTCACTCGCCCCTCCCTTCATCCAACCTCCCAAACCTTTGATTGCCCGTTTTTGTGATGGTGTGTCGGGAACCCTCCTTTTTTGGTGTTCTACCCCTTGTGTGCCCTGTTTGGGACCCCATGCGGGGTAAGGGAGAGGTTGTGAAGTGCCCAAGTCGACCCCCAGGCCCCGGAAATCACCGAAAAATGACATTCTCGATGTGCGGTGGGTCTGGTTTACCGTTTTTTCGGGAGAATCTGACAGAAATAATTTCGGAGACAAGAATTTGTGAGGGATTTCCGTTTGCTATGCCTCCTCTAGTCTGGAAATGCTGCCGCCACACTGCCACCTGAACCCTGCAGGGCCTGCCTGCCGTTGGGTGGCGGCACCACACGATGGAGGTTTTTGCTTGCCTTGCCGGCACAGATGTGCGTGTGCCTGTAGAGCTCGATGCCGATGAGACGGTGTGCGGCCTGCGTGACAAGGCTGTGCGGTGCCTGGGTGTGGAGGGGCAGGTGTCGGACGGTGTGTCGCTGCGCTTGGCAGGCAGCGGCGACTTGCTGGGCGGGGACGACACGCTCCTGCAGCACACGCAGCTGGAGGCCGGTGCGACGGTCGAGGTGGTGCTGATCCCGAGACAGACCTTCGGCCCCGACGAGGGTGTCACCTTTGACGACGGAGCAGAGTCCCGTTCCTGGGGACGTGTTGTCGGTATCGACATCGATGCCTCCCATACCAATACCCGTGCGAAGATGGGACTGGCTCTCACTTATGCCAACGGGGTGTGCGTGGCACATGGGTATGTCCGCTTCTCGAGGAACGGTGAGAATCACATCATCCTTGACGAAGATGAATATGTGACAGGTGTGAGGGGCTGGTGCGGGCAGCTCAGTTGGCAGAGCATCACGTTCATCACCAACAAGCGCCACCTGGGACTATTTGAAGCACACAGTGGCGAAGGGGCTCGCACTGCTTTCTCTCTCGACTTCGGTGCAGGTGACGAGTTGACGCATGTCTATGGACGCATCGTCAAGGGCTCAATCACTCAGATAGGTTTTGGGTCCGGTTGCCCTGTCAATGTCCCGTGTGTGCGTCGCACACCGCTGATCAGCTACAGAGCGGATCCCTCTGCCACCCACCTCACTGATGGCAGTGCAGAAGGTGTTCATCTCCGTGCACGCATCTGCGGTGTCAGTGTGTGGACAGGTCGCTGTGGCTCGCAGTCGTTCGTGAATGGTCTCGGTGTCGCCTACACCGACGGGACGTACCTCCGACACATCCAGACGATTTCCATAGACGACGTGCACACTACAGGGCTCCACCTCCATACTGTTGCTTTGGACGGCGACGAGTTCATCAGCGGTGTGGACACTGTGATGAATGAGGACGTGCTGAACCTTCCCATCGCACAAGTCGCATTCACGACCAACAAACGCAGAATTGGCCCTTTCGGCAGCGGGATCGGCACCGACCGAGCATTCCGACGCCACAGCCAGACCTTTGATGGCGAGTTGTTGTTCATCTTCAGCGAGCCAGACTGGCTGGGCCGTCTGGGTTTCGGGCATGGGCCGCCTGCCACTACTGCCACCAGGACAATGACGCAGCAAGAGGTGCTCCAGGGCATGCGGCAGGCGGAGCTGTCTGCGATGCGTTCTGGTTCCGTCTCGCGTAAAGTCTCCCTTCTGAGCGAGAGAGCCGAGAGACGTCGGTCCACTCGTGTGACAGAGACGGCACGCTCAGACTGCGGGTGCACGGTGTGCTGATTCCATTGACAACCACCTGACACATGTACGACAGACGGGCCGTGACTGGCTGGGTCGCGAGGACTACGGTTTTGTAAAGGACCCTGTTTGCCCGCCCCCCTCTCCCGTCTCTCACGCTTACACAGTTCTTTTTTGCAGAGCGACAGACCCTCGTCCGGGCTCTTTCCGTCACCCCTCCTTCTCCACAATCAAACCCCCCTTCCTCCCACCGGCACCCGCCTTTCCACAGGGTTTCTGTTGGCCAAGATGGCAAAGCTTGCAGACATGGATCCTAGGTGGATTGTGGAGGACCGAGCGGACGGTTCCAACGTCAACTCCTGGCACTGGAGTGAGAAGGATGTGACTGGGGATGCGAAGCGCCTCTTCCGGCAGTGGGCCACCAAGCGTGTCATCTACCAACAAGAGGATGCCGTACTCCGCGTGCTGGACGTGCGTGGCGAGCTCGAGGGCGAGAGCACCGCACTGAACCGGCGGGGGAAGCAGGGCGTGTTCTTCGACTTCGACGTAACTCTGGAGTGGCATGCATCTGTCAAGGACCAGTACGGCTACCAGAGCTGCGATGCACACGGTACCCTGAAGTTCAATATTGACCAGCACACCATCGACACCTTCGAAGTTGAGACGCAGCTGGACAGCTTAAAGATGCCGGGCGTTGACGGGCTGCTTGCTCTCCTGAAGAAGGAGGGCATCCCCTCGCTCCGCAACCTGCTGAACCGGTTCTATTCGGAGCTGCGTGCAAAGTATGACCCACGGATTGCAGCGGAGCACGCTGCTGCGGAGAACGCAGCCACGCAGCGGGCTGCAGAAGCAGAGCATGCCGCAGACCTGCAGCGCATTGCGGAGGAAGAGGAGTTTCTGCTGGAGCAGCAGCAGCAGAAGTCGAAGAAAGAGCAGCAGAAACAGCAGCAACAGAGCCAGCCTGCACCGGCAAAGGCCCACCTTGCGCCGAAAGAGGATGCTGCGCCCATCTTCAAGCGTGCGCCAGAAGAAGCTGCAATGGCCGAAGGGGCCGCGGTGACCCGCACCTCTGAAGCAGCAGAAGTATCAACAGAGGCGGCACAGCAGGAGAAGGCCGCACAGCCCAAAGCCCTCCGCAAACAGCCCCAGAGGACCGAGGAGGAACTTCTGAGTTTCATCATGAGTGACGACTAGAGTGCCTATTCTGTTACGATCTTGCGGCTGCTGCTCGGTTTGTTGCCACGTTTTACTGCGATCTCACAGCCCGGTGTGGTGGGGTGGGCGCAAAAACCAACCCGAATGCTTTTGAGATTTTCGGGAGAAAATCTCAACCCCAGCAGGGAATTCCTTTTTTTTTGCCTATTTTTTTTGTGGTTTATTCCTTTGTGTGCCATAGGCCAAGGCCTTCGCGATCGGCGCAGAAAACGGTGCGTATTTAGGTGCAATCCCTCCTATTTAATGGTGTGCCTGAGACAGCGTTGTTCAACTTCTGATCGAAGGGATCTCAGGAGCACCAGTGCACCTGAAGCAGCGTTTATAAGTTTCTGATGAACTTCTGATCAAAGGGGTCTCAGACGCACCATTTATATGTGAAAAAAAAACACCGCCAAGTTTTGCCAAAGAATCGCCGGTAGTATCGGCCACCCCTCACGCCAGCCCCCGCCTCACCCTCCCACCGCAGGGAGGCGAGCTATGGAACGAGGGAAGGATCACTTACACTAAACTGCCAGTCTCCCTCCCCCATCTCGTGCATTGTCCTCCCACCCATGCCGGGTTTCTTGCCATGCAGGTGACTGAAGTGTGGGTGGGATCAGACCCTTGTTGGCCCAGCCTAGCCGCCGGATAGTTTGAGCGGGTGTCGCAATCCCCGACGCACGTATGGCAGGAGCATGAAGGAGCATTCCCCGCCCCCCCCCCCCCCTTCCCCAAGAGAGACTACGTATTACGGACAGTCACCTGGTCGTGTTTTAGTGATACTGTGTTGCGGTTCAACCACCAAGCCACTGACAGACAACTGCTACACACCCTCCCATTGTGCATTGATCTGCCTTGTACAACATATCTGGTGTAATGACTACAAAAAGGACTAACATTGCAAGAAGGTGCTGGGAGACTTGCTTTTTCCATTCACTCTCGACGATCAAACTCCCCCCTCCCCCCCCCCCCCTTCCCCCTTTGTCCTTTCCAAAGAACACGGTGGCCTGGTCAGACCCTGACCAGGTCAAAACCTGGTCAAATCTTGACCAGGTCAGACCTGGTCATTGACCAGGTATGACCTGGTCATTGACCATGTCATACCTGGTCATGACCAGGTCATTTTCACCCATTTTAACCGGGGGAACATGCTGAGTGGCCAAGCAGGGGGAACAATTCGCATATTCCGGACTCTCTCCGGCTGTTCTGGAAAGTATGAGTCAAAAGGGTTCAACCATACCCCGAGTCGAGAAAGAAATCGAAGCTTGAATCATGTTGGGCACAGGGGAAAAATGGTCAAGAATTGGCCAAAATTACCAATAAAATATGATGCGGGATGATGAGGGGCAGGGGGGTGGCGGGGTAGGGGAGGGTGGGGGCAGGTCGGCGACGAAACTTCATTATCAGCAGCTTTCTGAGGGCTTAGTGATCCTCCCAGTGTTCCTTCATTCCTCCTGCTGGTACCTCCACAAGGCACAGCGGGCAGTGGGTTGGGGTCAGTTTGCCCTTGTGCTGGGCGTAAAAGTGCTGACTCAAGCCATTTTTTTTCACCGACGGCCACACAACGGACACCGCGTTTGACACATTGTACAAGGGAGGTTGCTTCCAGCCCTGTGTTTTGCGTCGTAATGTGCGAACAGTGCACCCCCATTGTCGAATGTCTTGTTGCATATGACGCAGTTCATTGGTTCGTCGTCGTCGTCGTCGTCGTCCCCTCCTTCGGCTTCATCTTCTTCCGCTTCTTCACACTCTTCCCCTTCTTCCTCTTCTTCGGGATCTTCGTTGTCGTCGTCGGCTTCACAGGCCCGTGCTGCCTTGCCTAACACGCCGTCCTTCGCATCCTGGGTGTGGATCGGCGGCTGCTTGTCGCAGAGGCAAATACGGAGACCATGCAGTTTGTTGCAGGCAGCATCGCCAGTCAGTAACCAGCCATCGGAACACTTGCCGAGCGAATCGATCGGGCCGACAGGGGTTACCCGACTACTCAGACCGAGAGTCGTGAGACGGTGCCGAAACGAATCGAAGTTTTTCATCCATACAGGACCCGCTGTCATGCACTCCCCGCACAACGATATGGCATTGTATTGCAAGAGGGTACACGAAGATTCTTGCGGGGTCGTTGCCGAAACTGGTGCGGGTGCATAGTTTGCCAGCTCGAACATCATCAGGTCCCTCTCCCGTGTCGGCGCTCGTGAGGCGCTTCATGCCGACTCCGATAAATACGGTGTCGGAGTTGCCAGAGACACGCATGGAGTAGACTGCGGGCAGCGTCTTCGCCTTCTTCTTGTCGGCCACTTCGCTCCGTGTCAGCTTCCTGCCCCACTCCGTGCCAAAGTGGGTGGCGATGGCTTTGGTGAGGTTGCCACCCGCACACTTCACCCGCGTCCCCTCGGCTGGGACAACCTTCTCGAACAGCGACGCGAGGCTGCTGTGAAACAGCTCGCCGCCCTTCCGCTTTACAATGTAAAGCTTGACGAACGAGAGCAGGGTGTTGGACTCTGCGTCCTTCTCCTCCACACCACCCTTGGCCGCCTTCGACGCCTTCTGCGTGGCCTGGGATGATGCAGACCTCTTCGACATTTTTTTTGGGATTCTGAGGGGCTGGTGGTGACGTGACAAGAAGTTTGCAAAAGAACCACCTAATATATTTGCATGTCCATCGGTGGGCCACCAGGGGGGGAGGGACCCGGTGTGAGGCACTTGAGTGCGTCCAGGTGGGCAGGGAACCTGGGGGCGGGGGGCCTCATTCCTTTTTGGTAGTTTTCGGCCAATTCTTGATCATTTTTCCCCTGTGCCCAACATGATTCAAGCTTCGATTTCTTTCTCGACTTGGGGTATGGTTGAACCCTTTTGACTCATACTTTCCAGAACAGCCGGAGAGAGTCCGGAATATGCGAATTGTTCCCCCTGCTTGGCCACTCAGCATGTTCCCCCGGTTAAAATGGGTGAAAATGACCTGGTCATGACCTGGTCAGATTTGGACCTGGTCAAAACCTGGTCAGTCAGCTGACCAGGCCACCGTGAAGTGAATCAGAGTCTCAGCAGATTCTCTCCTCAGCCCCTCAACCCCTCAACCCCCTTCCACCACAACCACCACCACCAGGCATCATCTCCACTAGGTGGAGAGATCACACAACAACCCCGACCCAACACCCCCTGTCTCCTCCCACCACCTTTCCACACCCACCCACCCCACCGCTCTACTATACACCCCCCCCTGGGGGGTGGGGGCGGGGGAAAGGACCATCCGCACCGCATCCCCACCTGCCAACTCCCTCCGACCAGCAAACGTGGATTGATCCCCCGGATTTGGCGTGGGGTGTGTGTGTGTGGAAAGGTGATCGGATGCCAGCCATCCCCGGGTCCGATGGGGCTGCAACAGCAGCGGCTGCCGGGCGGATCCGGGGCCTCCTTTCGTTCGCCGTGCCGCTGTTTGCCATTCTGTGCGCCTCATCCGGGAGAGGTGTTGCGGCCGCACCACCCCCTCCTATCCCAACGGCAACTCCCACACTCACCGTGACCCCCAGCGCGACACTCACCGCAACCTTCACCGAGACCTGCTCGGTGGGGTGTGCTGGCGGGCCTCCGGATGAGGCATGCGTCATGTCCTCCCCTCGGGTGTCAGGGAGGGAGCCCCGGTGTGTCCCCGAAAGCGCTGTCCGATCCCCTTGCTCTTTCTTACTCTGCCCCGAGGGAGGCACGACATGCGTTGCGTCAAAACCCACGGCAACGCCGACCGTTGTGGTTGGGTCCCCTTTTCCAGGCCTGGAGGCACGGTGCGCCCTACTCCCTTGCAAAGGCCATTCCTCAGAGCTGAGCGACGCAGAGAAGCAGACCTGCTGCACAACCCAACGCCTCTGGTGCGGAGTCCCCCCTCCAACGGACTGCCTCTTCCGCACAACCCTCCCCAAGTTTGAGCTGAGCGCCGCCGAGATGACCTCCTGCTGCAAATGGGGGTATACCGCATGCCCCGAGAGCCATTCTCCGGACTGCTCTGGGTCCACCTTTCTCACCCCGGAGGACAGGAGATGGTGCTGCGCGCGCGTGGGCAAGGGGTGCCCACCACCTGTGCCGACTCTTGCAGTGGTGACACCACTCCCCCCCACCGCGGCGGAGTGTGTTGCACAGATAAGGCTGGATCCGTCTGGGGGTGGTGTCGCGGCAGGGTGTTGTGGGAACCATGGGGTTGGCTGCCCCTCAAGGCTCGGTGTGACTGATTGCCTCACCGCGGATCTGGCTGAGGGGTCCGCAGAGCAGAAGCGGTGTTGCGCAGAGCAGGGGATTGGGTGCGGCTTCGCCTGCCACCCCTCCACCACGGGCCCATCCGGCACCCAGGAGCAGTTCTGCTGCGAAACATTTGGCGTCCTCTGCGGGAAATCGATCCGGATCGTATCCAACCCCATCCCAGAGTCGATGGGGTCCCGGACATTCCGCCTCTCCATCCACACCGCAGGGGCGGATCTGAAGGAAAACCCAAAGGGAATGGCGGGGCGTATCCACCGCGCCCTCCTGTCCTCCTCCGCAACCCTTCTCGCTGCCACCTCGGGGATTGACTCCGCCACAACACCCCTGGCTATCCTCCGAGTGGTTTCAATGGGTTTGACACCCCCAGCCTCTTCCACAGTTCCCCCGGAGTGGGTCGTCTCTGTTCCTGCCAGTTGGAGTGATAGTGCCATGGCTTTCACCTCCCGGATTTCAACCACGGAGCCCCCATCTGCACGCGGGTGGGACCCGGTCTCCATATCTTATGTTATCGCATCTCAGGATACGGCGGTGCTGGATAAGATCGGGTCGGAGATTGCCGCGTCCCTCATCTCGCCTCCAAAGGATGGCCCCCGTCTCGGGGGAACGGAACAGCTCATCCCGGTTGGCTCAGCTGCGCCGGAGATGACAGCCTCACAGGCCCCCCCGGATGATTCGACGGGATATCCTTGGGATATGGAGCTGTGGCAGTTCATTCTGGCGATCTGCGGCGCAGCCCTCCTCCTCTGCCTTATCATACTTGCCGTGTGGTTCTTCGCCTGCCGGGGGAAGCGCACCGGCGGGGGTGGCAGCAAAAACAAAACCCCCTCCGGAGACCCCGAGGGGAACCCACCCCCAACCGACCCCTTCGACCCCGAAGGATTCCCCAACACCCACGGTGGCCCCGACGCGGATGGGGCCTCCTCCGCAGAAGGAGACCCGCTTCGCGGTGGATATGCCTACTTCGGGGAAGGGCTTGCCTCACCGTTATCCCCATTGGGTTCGCAGGCGATGGAGCCGCTTGGTGTAGGGGGCTCCGCAAGGGAGAGGCAGTATCGTGGGGCTGTGGCGTCGCGTTCCACAGATAGCTCGATGGAGAGGTCGAGGGGGAGGAGGAGGAGAGGGGAGAATTCTGACAGGCCGAGGAGACGGTCCAACGATGATCCTTGGGAGTACGACAGCCGGCACGAGAAACGGCGTGACAGGGGAAAGGACAGGAGCGGGAGGCGGGACAGGGGGAAGAGCAGAGACCGGGAGAGGGAGAGGGAGAGAGAGAGAGACCGCGGCTCTGGGAGGCGGAGCGGGGGGCGGTCTGCCTCGCCCCGTGGGAGGGACGGAGGCGGGAGGCGGCGGAGAGGGGATGATGCTGATGGCGACGACAGGGGGGGGCACCGGAGGGGTGCCCCAGCCTCGACGGGGGGGAGGCCGTCGTTTCAGAACCCGCCGGATCTGTCTGGGATTTATGTTGTGTAGCCGCAATGTGGAAGGGAGGGTGGGGGGGGGGGAGTGGTGGTGGTGGTGGTGGTGGGGTTAATCAGACAAATTAGAAACAGCAGTTCCGCCCCCCCCCCCCCTCGCAGGGAGGGGAGGGGGGGATGTCCTTCGATGTTGCTTAACCCTTGGGCAGGTAGCTCCCCCCCCCATCCATCACCCCTTCGCAGATTATCGGCCCCCCAACTTGCATCCAACCTGCGTGTCGATACCAGAGCCGCGGCGCTTTCCCTTCGTTGGGTGACTGCCAGCATCTTTCTCACAACCCATATTTTATTCAGCAAAGACAGGACGGCTCTTCTCCTCCCCCCCCCCACACCCACCCACCCACACACACGCACAATACCAGCCAACCCCAGCCCGGGGTCACCTCGGCCACTCCATCTATTGTATTGGACACCCCGCCCCCAGAAGCATCAGAAACGCCAGCAACAAGTGAAGGGAGATCATCCGCGTGCTCCCTTCGGGGGCCCTCGCTACCAGATGCGACTGAGTGAGAAACAGTGAGGCACGGTCCACTTCCCCTCTCTGACTGACGAGCTGTGACTGGTAGCGAGGGACCCCCTTCTACTTCTATTTCACCCCCCCCTCTCCAGAAGCAGGACAACGATACAGGGGCACAAAGTATATGGTGTCAAGGAGAGACTACGTATTACGGACAGACACCTGGTTGTGTTTTAGTGATACTGTATTGCGGTCCAACCACCAAGCCACTGACAGACAACTGCTACACACCCTCCCGTTGTGCATTGATCTGCCTTGTGCAACATATCTGGTGTAGTGACTACAAAAAGGACTAACATTGCGAGAAGGTGCTGGGAGATTTACTTTTCCATTCCCTCTCGACGATCAAACCCCCCCAGAAGCAGGGGGAGGGGGTATGCCGGAGTGTGGAGGTTGTGCCCGCGAGGGCTGTCTGGCAATTAGGAATAAGGCAAGATGGTTGTCGGCCCCTATGCAGGGCCCAAGCCAAAAGCAGTCTAAAGGTTCCTGGGTGTTGTGTGGATGGAGCAACGGAGGGGGGTGTTTGACCCTCAAGAAGGTGGTTGCTGTGTGTGTGTGTGTGTGTGGTGACCACGTTTTGTGTGGGGAGATCCTGCGCGGATCATTGCCCACCCCCGCCCACTTCTACGTCACAGCGGAGGCCCCACTCGGGTTAGAGTGTGGGGCCAACTCAGTGCCACTCCGGGGAGGAGGGCGTGCAGCATAGCCAGCGTGGTGTGTGTGGCAGCAATGTGTTAGTGATTTGCCATCGCTGTAGCAGTCACCGCATCGGTCCATGCTGTGGCGTTTGCAGAAGCCCATAGTGACCGGGAGCCCGTCCCCCTCTTTGTGGTGGTTGCGGCAGCACACCTCCTCTGGGAGGCGTCGCTTTTGGCATGCCGAGCAACGGGGCTTCCAATGCAACTTGCAGGCAAGCACCTTTGCGTTCCTCCTGGCACCAGGGGGGGCAGTACGGGGGGCAGCGCCCCTCCGCTCCCATGGGCGTCCCACCCGGCTGTTGGCCTGCCGACCGCGCGCCGCCCACTGCTGGGCCGGCTGCTGCCAGCCCTCTGGGTAGTGCGGCTGTGGGGCGAAGGTGGCGGCCCACGCCATTCCGCGGTCATGGAATACCGTATCTTGCCGGCTGTGGACTGGCTCAGCCAGGTGTGCTTGGAGGCTGCGCATCACCGATTCAGTGGCAGGGTTCAGTTGGGCCCTCCTCGACAGGCCCGCCGCCACAGTTCCGCCGAGAGCCGTGAGGACCGTTGAGTTGGCAGCATGACCGCAATGCCAGGGCCCTTTGCCCACTTTCGTCACCATACTGCAGAGTCCTTTCAGCGAGGCGGCTTTCCCTAGGATACTGCTCTGGAACACCGTGAGGTCCTGCTGGAGCTTCTGCCGCGAGGCCCCCAGCCTTTCAGCCTCATCCATCGCGGCGTTGTGTGTGTGTGTAGTGATAGTGGTTTTAAGTGGGTAACCCTGCGCGGATCTGTGCCCACTCCCCGCCCACCCCTACGTCACAGCGGATGCCCCACTCGGGTTAGAGTGTGGGGCCAACTCAGTGCCACTCCGAGGAGGGCGTGAGGCATAGCCAGCGTGGTGCGTGCCGCAACAGTGTGTGAGTGATTTCGCACTGCTGTGGCAGTCCCCGCACCGGCCCATGCGATGCGTCTTGCAAAATTCCATGGTGACTTGCAAGCCGTCGTTCTTCCCGTGGTGGTCCCGGCAGCAGTCCTCTTCCGAGAGGCGCCGGCGCCGGCAGTCCACGCAGCGGGGTTTCCAGTGCAGAGCGCAGGTAAGCATCTTCGCGTTCCGTCTGGCTCCAGGGGGGGCAGTCCGGGGAGCAGCGCCCCGTCGTTCCCATGACCGTCCTGTCCGGGCGTTGGCTTGCCGGCTGCTGGCAGTCCATTGCTGGGCCGCTTGCTGCCACCCCTCTGGGTAGTGGGGCTGCGGTGCGAAGGTTGCGGCCCACGCCATGCCGCGGGAGTGGAAGGCTGTGTCCCGCTGGTTCAAGCCCGGGCCTGCCGTGTGCGCTTGGAGGCTGCGCATCACCGACTCGGTGGCTGGGCTGAGCTGGGCTCTCCTGGACAGGCCCCCTGCCACGGTTCCCCCGATCGCGGTGAGGACAGTGGAGCTCGCAGTGTGGCCACAGTGCCATGGTTGCTTGGAAGTCTTGCGCACCACCTCGCAGAGCTGCCTCAACGAGTGAGCCTTGCCCAGGATGCTCTTCTGGAAGGCTGCGAAGTCCTGCCGCAGCTGCTCCTGCGAGGTCTCCCCCTGCCTCTCAGCCTCGTCCATGGCGGCGTTGCTGAGGGCGTCCGCATCGACGTTGAGCTCCCTTTTCACGTGCTCATACGTAAGGGTGATCCGGGGCCCGAGGTCGGCAGCCAGCCGTGCCGTGCTGAGGAAGAGGGGGCGGAGGGATTTATCGCGGCAAACCGCTTCCCCTTTTAGGTGTCGCAGCACCACCTGCGAGTCACCCCGCACCGTAACGTTCCCCTCAGGGGGCGGGTCGCCCCTTCTGAGCAGCCGTAGGCCCGCTCGAACCCCTTCGTACTCAGCGATGTTGTTGCTGCGTACGTTCAGCAGAGGGAGGATCTCTTCCGACACCTTGAGGCCGTCTCGGTAGAGCACCGCACCTGCACCCGCCAGGGCGAAGGGGGTGCCGTTGTCCCTTGCTCCGCCGTCGAAGTAGAGGGTGAGCCCCGGGGCTGTGTCCTCGGGGATGCGTGGGCGGGCCTCCCGCGGCCCCCTCTCAGGGGGGTCAGGTGTGTGGGGGCGGATGCGGCGCGTTTCGACTTCTGGGAGGGTGAGGCCGGTCGACAGCTCAAAGTCGACAGCCAACTCCATGAGGGTCACGGTGTGCTCCCCTCCCTGCGGCCCCCATTTCAGGCCCCGCAGCCAGTCGCAGAGGGCCACCCACAGCTCCGGGGGGCGCTTGCCCCACGTCTGTTTGACAGTGGACGGCGCCCGCACAGGGATGCAGGCCCGTTCGGGGTTGGGCGTGCACCACCCCCATGGATAGTGAAGGGTGCGGTGGTGGCGCGCGGAGCGGTCGAGCAGTCCATCTTTCTCCTGCCGCGCCGAGAGGATTGCAATGAAGTAGCGGTGCAGCTGCGCCACTATATCCACCCTGCGTGCGAAGGATAGTGGCAGGGGCTGCCTGTCCTCCGGGATGCCGTGTCTAAAGGCGGGCGCCACCCCGCATAACGCCAAGCAAGGTGGCCAGGTTGACCGGTCCACAGCCGTAATGGGGTGGTTTTGTCGGATTGGGTCCCACGCGGAGCACTCCCACCATAGGTGCATCACCGTCTCGGGGGTGCCTGCGTTGCAGTATCGGCAGATCCCGCCCTGCCCCGTGCGCCCTCGGACAGGCACCGCCCCTGCAATGACGGAACGAAGGAGGCCCCGTTGGTATCCCGTGACCGCGGCGCCCTCTCCCTCCAGGACGCAGCGTGTGGCTTGCCCGTCGATGCCGTGCTGAGCGCCCGCAAAGTCGTCACGACGACCAGCCAGCGCCTTGGCCACCTGTGTACGTAGGGCCTGGCGGAGGTCATGAGCGAAGATCCCCCATCCGCTCGTTGTTGCTGCGGTGGGGTCGAAGACTATGCTCCGTCCCGCTTCATCAGTGTAAGATAGGGTGGTCGCCGTGCTCCAGCTCCATCCTATCCACCGAAGGGCCGCTCGGAAAAGCGCAAAGGGGCCTGTCCCTGTAAGCCTCACTCTGCTATCCCAAGCCGTCTCAGACAGAACCCTGCAGCGGCCCCACTTCTTGACCTGCATGGCCCAGGTGGTGATCTGCCGGTAGCGGGGGGCGACGGCGGGGTCCACCCGATGTGCATGGTGGAGGACATCCAGCACAGCCTCCCGCGCCCTGCGGGGGGGTCCGGACCACAGCGCGGCGACGAAGAGCCCCCTCCATCGCCTGATGTCGGCGTCCTCCCAGCGGGTGACCAGGGCGTCGTAGTAGAGCCTGGACCCCGCTGTCATCGCTGCTGCCTGCCCCTTCCACTGCACCGGTAGGGGCAGTGCCGAGGTCCTGCGCAGGTTCTGCTCTGCGCCCTCTTTTCGGCGGGCGACGCGCTCCGATTTGGGCACCTCGGGTCCCTCGAGCGGGCGCGCATGCAGCATGGCCCCGAGGCAGTCGAAGCTATCGCGCTGTCGAAGGGGGGTAGCCGTGCCGTCCCGTGTCCGGTAGACTATCGGGGTCAACGGCTCGGGGGACGTCGAGAAGACATGTGACTTGACCTCTGCGCATATTACCATCCCGGTATCGTGGGAGAAATCTGCAGAGTCATCCACCACTGCTTGCAAGGTCCCCGGGCTGGGGGTCACCGCGTACACATCGTCCACAAACGACAACGCCCTCGTGCCCTGCCGGTGCTCCGCCATGCGCATCCATACACCCACCAGCACGTTGATCAGCACGACGCTAATGGGGCAGCCCTGCATGATGCCGTTGGTTGGCAGGAAGCCCTCTCCGATAGTGCCGCTTACCCGGAAGTGCCGCTGCATTGACCCGTACGCTGCCCGCAGGGTGCGCAGGACTCGGCCGTCGAAGCCGAGCTCCGCAGCTAGACAGAAGGTCAGGTCAATCGGCACCGTGTCGAAGCATTTCTTAAAGTCTAGGGCGACACCGTACAGTGGCTGTCCTGTGAGGTGGGCCTCTTCGATCCGTGCTGCCAGGTGCCAGATGAGGTCCTCCGCGCCGTGGCCAGGTCTGCATCCGTGCAAGTCCTCAGGCGCAATGCTCTCCAGCCACTTCAGCGCAGGCTTCACTCGGATTGCTGCCCACACCCTGTACAGCACGGGAGTGATGCTGATGGGGCGCTGCGACAGCGGCTCACCTGAGCTGCCGGGCTTGGGAATGAGGCAAATCATGGCGTGCATCAGCTGCTCCGGCCATTCGCCCGATCTCTCGACCTCATTGAACACCTCCGCGAACAACTTGAGGAGGTCCCCTGGGAGTTGCCGCAGCTCGTGCACCCTCCAGCCGTGTAGGCCCGGCGAGGTGGATGTAGACATTTTAGCCAGCGCTGTCCCAACGTCTTCTGCCGTAATGGTCTTACACTCCATCTCGGCCGGGTCAGGGAGGAAGTCGCTGTACCTCTGTCGGAAGGTGTCCCAGCGAGGCTCAGGCGTCGTCGCATACTTCCGGAAGTAGCCCCCCCACGCAGTATCGCTCCTCAGCAGTTCATCCGCCTCCTTGGGGCAGGCCGTGAAGGAGCCATCCTCGCGGCGCATGAAGGTGGTAGGGGCGCAGAAGCGGTCTGCGAGGTACGAGAACACTATCCCCGCCTCCTGCGTCCAGGCCTTCTGCATCCTCGCCTTCCACGTGCGGAGTCTTTCGTCGCGGAGCGCGTCGAACATGCCTCGCTGAGATCCCTCCAGGGCGACAAGGGCCATCTCCATCGTCTCGAGGTCCGGCAGTTGTGAGGTGGTGCCCGCCAGCGCCGCCTCCAGCCCCGGGGGAAGGCCCCCTCCCTTCAGCCGCTTCTTCGCAGCGTCCCAGGCGTGCTCTTCGTTGGGTGTGGGGGGGTATGGCGCAGACTCCAGCAGTCGGTGGCGGCCCTCCAGGATGAGGGTCCGGAGGTTCCCCAACAGCTTGTCCTTCGCCCGGGTGTTCTTGTCGCCCGCTCCTCGGGCGGAGGCGGGGCGGTGTTTGGTGGCCACCCTCGACTGCTGCATGTGGTAGCCCTCCGCCCTGCCCGTGTACGCCGCTTCCTGCCTTCCGAGTTGGCCCACGTGGACACGCTTCAGGAAGTTCTCGCTGCAGGCTGAGGCCCGGTGGAGGAGTTGCGCTCCTGTTGCACCCTTTTTCGTTTTCTCTGCGGTTAGCACATCCAGCAGCACCTCTCTGGCGGCAGCGCCCCCGAGCGTGGGCTTGCACTTAGGAAAGGGGGCGGGGAGGATGCAGATTTGCTTCGGTCGGCGGAAGGCGGCGAGGTCGAGGTCGACGAAGAGCGGGCAGTGCGTGGGGATGCCGTATTCGCCCTTTTCTGCCACCTCGACGGAGCGCAAGGCCGGCGCCGCGCAGGGGTTCAGCAGGCAGATGTCCAGTCTGGTGCCTTCCTTCGATGCCCAGCAGGTGTTCCGAACTTCCTGCTGCTTCAGCTCTGCGTATGAGACCGCCGCATCGGTCCAACCACCCACCCGGCACGCCTGGGATAGGACGGCACTGGTCTCCGGGTTGGTGTTGAGGTCCCCCAGCAGCAACACGGGCACCTGCCCCAGGCCGGCTGCGAGGTCCAGCGCCTCCTGCAGGAGGGTCTCCCGCTGCACTCGCACCTCCATCCCAGAGTGACCATAAACGCACAGGATGTGGAGCGCTGTCTTGCCGTTACTGGTTGCGAGCACCACGTGTACCAGGCGGGTACTGTCGTGCAGCTTCTTTTCCAGCTTGGTCTTCGGTTGCACCACTTGCGCTACCAGGCCCTCTTTTGCCATGACTGCCACTCCTCCGGGTCGGGTCTGCTCGTAGCCATTGGCCCCCTTGACTTTGGGCATGCCCTTACCCCAGTGCATGGACCAGCCGTGGGCCGCGAAGTAGCTGCTGAGCGTGCCCTTGCTGGGGTCCGGGACACGCGTTTCTTGCAGGGCCACAACGTCTGCCTTCAGGTCCGCCACATCACACAAGTGGGTTGACAGCGACGTGACGTTGGCTGACGCCACCCTGAGTACCCCAGGAGACGCTGGCCGCGGCGCGGGGCGTCGCGGCGGCGGCCTGGGAGCAGGGCCGCGTATCGGGGAGATTGTGGTAGCGGCGGTTGCGGTTGGAGCTACAGGAGGAGGAGTGGGAGTCGCGGTGGGGAGTTTCCATCTGTTTGTCGTGGAGGCTGCTAACTCCCTGGCTAGCGTGAGGGGGATGCGCAGCACGTCGTAGTGGAAGGGCCTCCACGTGAGGCATATCACTTTGTCGCCTGACCCGACGCGCCCCAGGTGCAGCCTATCCGTAGTGCCGAGGACCCACACCTGGGCCCCCAACACCTCAGCCGCTACCCTGAGTGTAGCCCCGTCCCCGTAGACCCCGCTCTGTGCCTGCGCCGCGATGTAGTCGTCGTAGGACGGGGGTGCCCGGGGGTCATCTATATCGGGCGCGTAGGTTGCTCGCCTCTCGGCGTCCTGTCCCAGGGCTTCGACTACAGCTGCTCTGAGAGAGGCCGCCGTCCATCCCGCACATTGCACCGCGAGGCCGGTGTATTGGCAGTTGCCGTCTTTTGCCACCGCCTCACGCACTGCCAGCAGTCGTTGCGCCATCTCTGCCAGCCATCGGTCGTCCTGCTCTACTGAGGAGGGGGAGTACTCCTGTCCCCCTCCTCCCCGGAGCCCCCGGGGTTCTCCTGCCCCAGGGGCGTGGCTTCTATGCACTCTCGCTCTATCTAAAGGCCCCGCAGAGGTTACTCCTGTCCCTGCGGGTTTTGGTTCTCTATGGGGGGGTTGTGGGGAGGGTTCGCCGGCGGCGAGAGGGTGCTGCGCCACGGGCGCTCCCCCTATCCCCTGGTCGGCGCCCCCGCCGGGGGAACCGGAAGCCTTAGGGTGTAGGCCGGGTCCCCCCTTGAGGGGGCGCCTCACCCCCTAGTAGGGGGTGTAGCGCTTAGCCCCCCTCCACAGTAGGGGTGCCTTGCCGTTCTTGCCCGCGCCCTTTCCCGCCACTCGGGGTGTGTCGGTGACGTCCTGATCAGCTGCCGCGTCCCCTTGTCCGGCCTCGGCCCCTTTGTTCCCGGGCGCGGGTTGCTGAGGGGGGGGTAGCTGCTCGGACGCCGGGGGCTGCCCTTCGCCTCCGCATCCAGGGTCAGGCTGCTGCTGCTGCGGTGCGGGCACGGGTGTATCCCCGGGCGCAGGGGCGGCTGCGGGCGCTGCGGAGGTGGCGGTGGTGGTGTTGTTGTTGCTATCAGACGCGGGGGGTTCGAGGTCAGCGTTGGCTGTGGGGGCAGGTTGGTCAGCCCCTGCCGGTGGTGGCGCGATTGCCGTTTTGGTCTGGGCCGGCTCCGCTGTTGCCGCCACTGGGGGGGGTGGCGCCGTTGTTGCTGTTGTTGTTGCTGCCGTTGCCGTAGCATGGCGCAGCGCCTCCCTCACCTGCACATCCTCGCGGATGACCTCTTGCAGGGTCGCCGAGGCCCTCTCCCGTTCCCTGGAGGTGTCCCTGCCCTCGCGGTTGCGGGCCCGCCGCGGGGAGCGGCACCGGCTCCTGCGCTGCTCACCTGGCCTCCCCCGGGCGGGCTGGGCATGGTAGTGGTGGTGGAGCTCGGCGAGGTGCGCCCTCGTCTCCTCCGCGACTGCCCGCTGTGATTCAGCGAGCTCGGCGCGCATCCCCTCCAGCTGCCGCCGCCCGTCTGCCACCATTGCCTGCTGGGCGTCATTGCCCACGCGCTGCCTGCCCAGCTCCTCCCGGAGCTCGCCCAGCTGCTGCTCGCTCGCAGCCCGCAGGCCGTCCGCAGTCGCCTGCGCTGTCGCCTGCACGTCGGCGAGGGCGGCTGTCAGGCGCGCGTCCGCCTGGGCTTGGCTGAGGCGCCCCTCCTCGGCGACGGCGGCCAACCGCGACAGCAGCTCCACCCCTTGCTGTTGCTGCTCACCTAGCGCGGCCGTGATGCGGGCGACCTCCGCCTGTCCCGCGCTGCTCACCCGCTTCTGTTCGTCCTTGAAGGACTTGAACTCCTTGCGGAGGCCGCTCATGCCCGTCTGCAGGGACTTCGCCTGGAGCTGGGGCAGTGCCTGCTGCGCCTCCCCCACGCTCCCCTGCAGCCCCAGCATCGCTTCCCGGGCCCCCTGCACCTCCGCGAGCAGGGCGTGGCGGTGCTCCTCGCTCTGGTCGTGGCGGGTGGTGTGCTGCTGCAGCTGCTCCCGCACTGCCCGAAGGCTCGCCTCCAGCGTCGCCGCCCTCCCGCCGAGGGCCTCACCCCTGCGGCGCTCTTCCCCGAGGCCGCTCTCCGCGTCCTTGCGCAGGCCAACAAGCAGGCCGCGCAGCTCCCCGTGCACTCGGGCGTGCTCCACGCCCTGCCCCTCCAGCTGCGCCTTCAGCTCGCGCACAGCCTTCGGTGTGCCAGGCTGGGGGGGAGTCGCGGCGGGACGCTCCTGGAGGTCGTCCAGCTGGCGCTGCTGGGCTGCCAGGCGCTGCAGGAGCTCATCCTGCCGGGCCTGCTGCTCCCCGAGCTGCTGCTGGAGTCGCCGTACCTCGGCGCGCTCCCCCTGCGCGGCTGCCTTCTGCTCCCCAAGCTCCTGTTGAAGTCGCCGCACTTCGGCGCGCTCCCCTTGCGTGGCCGCCTGCTGGTGGCCTTGTTGTGTAGCGAGTTGTTGCTCAAGGCGCTGTCGCTGCTGGTCCTGCTGCCTCTGCTGCTCCTTGAGCAGATCGTGCAGGCGCTGCACCTCCTGCTGCAGCGCGGGTACGCCGTCCTGCGTGGCGCCGGCGCCAGGGTCGGCTGCGGTGGCGGCGGCGGTGGTTGCGGCGGGGTCGTGGCCGAGGGCCACGAGGCGGCGGCCCAGACGCTCCAGGTCCTTCTGGAGCCGCTCCACACGCTGGCGGGCCTGCTGCGCGTGCTGCTGCGCGGCCGCCGCGGCGCCACCCCCGCGTCCGGTCTTCCCCAGGTGCGTCCTGGACTTGGCGGCCCGGCCCGCTGTGTGTGTGTGTGTGTGGTGACCACGTTTTGTGTGGGGAGATCCTGCGCGGATCATTGCCCACCCCCGCCCATTTCTACGTCACAGCGGAGGCCCCACTCGGGTTAGAGTGTGGGGCCAACTCAGTGCCACTCCGGGGAGGAGGGCGTGCAGCATAGCCGGCGTGGTGTGCTTGGCAGCAATGTGGTAGTGTTTTGCCATCGCTGTAGCAGTCACCGCATCGGTCCATGCTGTGGCGTTTGCAGAAGCCCATAGTGACCGGGAGCCCGTCCCCCTCCTTGTGGTGGTTGCGGCAGCACACCTCCTCCGGGAGGCGCCGCTTCTGGCATGCCGAGCAACGGGGCTTCCAATGCAACTTGCAGGCAAGCACCTTTGCGTTCCTCCTGGCACCAGGGGGAGCAGTTCGGGGGGCAGCGCCCCTCCGCTCCCATGGGCGCCCTACCCGGCTGTTGGCCTGCCGACCACGCGCCGCCCACTGCTGGGCCGATTGCTGCCAACCCTCAGGGTAGTGCGGCTGCGGAGCGAAGGTAGCGGCCCACGCCATTCCGCGATCATGGAACACTGTATCCGTCCGGCTGGGGGCTGGCACAGCCAGGTGCGCTTGGAGGCTGCGCATCACCGACTCAGTGGCAGGGTTCAGCTGGGCCCTCCTCGACAGGCCCGCCGCCACAGATCCACCGATCGCCGTGAGGACTGTTGAGTTGGCAGCATGGCCGCAATGCCAGGGCCCAGTGCCTACTTTCGTCACCATGCTGCAGAGCCCCTTCAGCGAGGCAGCCTTCCCCAGGATACTGCTCTGGAACACCGTGAGGTCCTGCTGGAGCTGCTGCCGTGAGGCCCCCAGCCTTTCAGCCTCGTCCATCGCGGCGTTACTGAGGGCATCAGCATCTGTGTTGGATTCCCTCTTCACATGCTCGTATGTGAGAGTGAACCTCGGTTGGAGGTCCGCAGCTAGCCGGGACGTGCTGAGGAACAGAGGACGGAGGGCGGCATCCCGGCACAATGAGTCCCCTTGGAGCTGGCGCAGCACCACCTGGGAGTCGCCCCGCACTGTGACTGGGCCCTCAGGGGCATCACCCCTCTCGAGGAGGCGCAGACCTGCACGGAGCGCCTCGTACTCAGCAATGTTGTTGCTACGCACGTTCAGCAGCGGGAGTACTTTCTCTGAAACCTTGCAACCGTCTTGGTATAGCACCGCCCCTGCCCCCGCCACGGCGAAGGGGGTGCCATTGTCGCGCGCACCACCGTCAAAGTACAGGGTGAGCCCTGGGGCTGTGTCTGCAGGGATGCGCGAGCGGGCCTCCCTCGCGCCCTTCCTATTCGGGTCCACGTGGGCGGGGGGGCGGATGCGGCGCGTCACGGTGTCTGGGAGGGTAAGGCCAGTTGATAGCTCGAAGTCCACGGCCAGCTCCATCAGGGTCACAGTATGCTCACTCCCCTGCGGTCCCCACTTTAGGCCCCTTAGCCAGTCGCAGAGGGCCACCCACATGCCTGGGGGCCGCTTGCCCCACGTCTGCTTGACTTCGGAAGGCGCCAGTGCAGGGATGGAGGCACTCTCGGGGTTAGGGGTGCTCCACTCCCAGGGGTAGACGGTAGTACGGTGATGGCGCACAGAGCGGTCGAGCAGCCCGTCCTTCTCCTGTCGCGCCGCCAGGACTGCGATGAAGTAGCGGTGGAGCTGTGCCACGGTGGTGATCCTGTCCGCAAAGGACATGGGCAGCGGCTGCTCGTTCTCCGGGACGCTGTATCTGTAAATGGGCGCCACCCCGCACTGGGCCAGGCATGCCGGCCAGGCCGTCCGGTCCCTCGCTGCTATGGGGTGCTTCTGGCGGACTGGCTCCCATGCCGCGCAGTCCCACCACAGGTGTGATACCGTCTCCGGGGTCCCAGATGTGCAGTATCGGCACACCTCCCCCAGACCTGTGCGCCCACGAGCAGGCACCGCCCCTGCAACAACGGAGCGGAGGAGGCCTCGCTGGTACCCCGTGATTGCAGCGCCCTCTCCCTCCAGGACGCAACGTGTCACCCTCCCGTCAATGCCGTGCTCTGCTCCTTGGAAGTCGTCTCTGCGTTCGGCCAGCTTCTTCGCCGTTGCGTTACGCAGGGATTGGCGGAGGTCGTGTGCAAAGATAGCCCAGGCGCTCGGTGTTGCAGCAACAGGGTCGAAGGTGACATCGCGACCAGCTTCGTCAGTGTAAGCCAGGGTGGTCGCAGCACTCCAGCGCCATTCAATCCCCTGCAGGGCGGCCCAGAAAAGCGCGAAGGGGCCTGTCCCCTCAAGCCTCTCTCTACTCCCCCAGGCTGCCTCGGACAGCACCCTGCTGTGACTCCACTTTTTGATCTGCTTGGCCCATGTGGTGATCTGCCGGTAGGGGGGGGCGACAGCGGGGTCCACCCGGTGCGCCTGATGGAGGACACACAGCACAATCTCCTGTGCTCTGCGAGGTGGGCCAGACCAGAGCGCGGCGACGAAGAGGCCCCTCCATCGCCTGATGTCCTTGCTGTCCCAACGAGTTACGAGGGCATCGTAATATAGTCGAGCCCCTGCCGTCATCGCCGCCGCCTGCCCTTTCCATTGCACCGGCAGGGGCAGCGCTGAGGTTCTGCGGAGGTTCTGCTGCGCACCTTCCTTCCGGCGGGCGATGCGCTCGGACTGGGGCGCTGTGCGCCCTTCCCTGATCAGGCGCGCGTGTAGCATGGCCCCGAGACAGTCGAAGCTGTTGCGCTGCCGGAGGGGAGTGGCCTCGCCATCCCTTGCCCGGTACATAATCCGGAGCGGCCCGGGGGATGTCGAGAAAACGTGAGACTTGATTTCTGCACAAATAGCCATCCCGGTGTCGTGGGAGAAACCCGCAGAGTCGTCTACAACGTCTTGCAGGATCTCCGGGCTGGGGGCTGTGGCGTATACGTCGTCAACGAAAGACAGCGCCCTTGTGTCCTGCCGGTGCTCGACCATCCTCATCCACACACCCACCAGCACGTTAATCAGCACGACACTGATGGGGCAACCCTGCATGATGCCGTTAGTTGGCAGGAAGCCTTCCCCGATGGTGCCGCTCGCCCGGAAGTGCCGCTGCATCGTCCTGTACGCTGCTCGCAGGGTGCGCAGGACACGGGCGTCGAAACCGAGCTCCGCAGCCAGGCGGAAGGTGAGGTCGATTGGCACCGTGTCGAAGCACTTCTTGAAGTCGAGGGCGACTCCGTGCAGCGGTCGCCCTGTGAGGTGGGCTTCTTCAATACGTGCCGCCAGGTGCCAGATGAGGTCCTCCGCACCGTGGCCAGGCCGGCAGCCGTGCAGGTCTTCGGGCGCGATGATCTCCAACCACTTCAGTGCCGGTTTCACCCGGATAGCTGCCCACACTCTGTACAGCACGGGGGTGATACTGATGGGGCGCTGCGACAGTGGCTCTCCTGAGCTGCCAGGCTTGGGGATGAGGCAGATCATGGCGTGCATCAGCTGCTCCGGCCACTCGCCCGACCGTTCAACTTCGTTGAACACCTCCGCGAAGAGCCTGAGGAGTTCGTGCGGGAGTTGTCTCAGTTCGTGGACCCGCCAACCGTGCAGGCCCGGCGAGGTGGACGTGGACATCTTGGCCAAGGCCTTCCCAACGTCTTCTGCCGTGATGGTCTTGCACTCCATGTCAGCCACCTCGGGGAGAAAGCGGAGGTACTTTTGGCGGAAGGTGTCCCACCGGGGCTCTGGCGTCGTTGCGTACTTACGGAAGTACCCTCCCCACGCCGTGTCGCTCCTCAGCAGCTCGTCCGCCTCCTTGGGGCAGGCCGTGAAAGAGCCGTCTTCGCGCCGCATGAAGGTGGCTGGAGCGCAGAAGCGATCTGCGAGGTACGCGAACACCTGCCCTGCCTCGTATGTCCAAGCTTTCTGCATCCTCGCCTTCCACGTGCGGATCCTCGCGTCGCGGAGCCTGTCGAACATGCCCCTCTGCGACCCCTCCAAGGCAATGAGGGCCTGCTCCAGGATCTCCAGGTCCGGCAACTGCGAGGTTGTGTTCGTCAGCGCTGCTTGCAGCCCCTGGGGGAGGCCCCCCTCCCTCAGGCGTTTCTTTGCGGCGTTCCAGGCGTGCTTCTCCCCATTCGTGAGGCCGTACGGTGCATCGGCTTGCAGTCGCTTGAGACCCTCTTGGACGAGGCATCGGAGGTTCCCCAACAGTCCGTCCTTCGCCCGGGTGTTCGTGTCACCGGCCCCCCGTGCAGAGGCGGGGTGGTGCTTGGTGGCCGCCCGCGACCACTGCATGTGGTAGCCCTCCGCTCTGCCTGTGTAGGCCGCTTCCTGCCTCTCCAGGTGGCCTACATGGACACGCTTTAGGAAACGCTCGCCGCAGGTGGAGGCTCGGTGGAGGAGCTGCGCGGCCGTTGCTCCGTGGCGCAGTTCCCCCTCTGCAAGCACGTCCTGCATTATCCCTCTCGCCGCAGCGTCTCCCAGCTTGGGCTTACCCGCAGGGAAAGGGGTGGGAAGAATGCAGATCTTTTTGGGGCGGCGGAAGGCAGTGAGGTCTAGGTCTACAAAAAGCGGGCAGTGCGTGGGTATGTCGTAGTCCCCCCGCTTCGCCACCTCAACGCGACGCAGGGCCGGCGCTGCGCAGGAGTTCATCAGGCAGATGTCCAGCCGAGTGCCGTTCTCCGACGCCCAGCACGTGTTCTGCACGCTCTGTTGTGCGAGCTCCGCATGCGTCGTCGCCACGTCGACCCAGCCGCCCACCCGGCACGCCTGGGACAGCGTGGCGCTGGTTTCCGGGTTGGTGTTGAGGTCCCCCATCAGTAGCACGGGCACCTGCCCCAACCCAGCTGCGAGGTCGAGCGTCTCTTGCAGGAGGGCTTCCCGCTGCTCACCCACTTCGGTCCCCGAGTGGCCGTACACGCTCAGGATATGAAGCGCCGTTTTCCCGTCTCCAATCGCTAGCACTACGTGCACCATGCGGGTACTGTCGTACAACTTCTGCTCCTGCGCGGTCTTCGGCTGCACCACTTGCGCGACAAGGCCCTCCTTCGCCATGACAGCCACACCTCCGGGCCTTGTTTGTTCGCGGCCGTTCGCGCCTGCGACCCTGGGCATGCCCTTGCCCCAGTGCATAGCCCAGCCGTGGGCTGCGAAGTAGCCGTTGTGCGTGCCCTTGCTCGGGTCCGGGACTCGGGTTTCCTGCAGGGCCACAACATCCGCCTTCAGGCCCGCCACGTCGCCTAGGTGCGTCTGCAGTGACGTTACGTTCGCTGTCGCCAGCCTGATCACTCCCGGTGTTGTTAGTTGATATGCAGGATGCCGCAATCGCCGCGGGGGCGGTGACGCTGTGGACCCCTGGACGGGCGTAGGCACTCGCGTCCCGTCCGCTGTGGCCGGGGTGGGCATAGGAAGGGCTGCAGGGATGTCCCACTGGTTCGTCGGCGTCACAGCTAGCTCCCGGGCCAGGCTAAGGGGGAAACGGAGCACATCGTAGTGGAAGGGCCTCCACGTAAGGCCCAGCACCTTGGCTCCCTCCCCACACCGGGTCATGCATTGCTTGCTGTTGGAGGCGAGCAGCCACACCTGGGCATCCAGAATTTCTGCCGCAACCCGGAGGGTAGCCGCGTCTCCGTATGTCCCCGGGCGCGTCTGCTTCTCGACGTAGTCGTCGTAGGATGTAGGGGCCTGCGGGTCATCGTGGTCGGGCACGTACGAGGCCCTGCGCTCTGCGTTTTGCCGCATGGACGACGCCACCGCTGCACGCAACCCGCCTGCTGTCCACTCCGCGCACTGCTCTGCAAGGCCGGCGTACTGGCAGTTGCCGTCCTTCGGCACTGGTACCCGGAGCGCCATCAGTCTCCTTGCAGCATGCGTCAACCACTGCTCGTCTTGCTCTATGGTGGAGGGGGAGTACTCCTGTCCCCCCCCACGGAGGCGCCGGGGTTCTCCTGCCCCTGTCGCCAAATCTACGGGGTCCCAGCACGGGGCCGTTGCCCGGGTATCTCCTGCCCGTACAGCGGCTCGGCTGGGTCTAGGTGGGGTTGGGGGTGATGTTGGGGTTGGGGTTCTACTTGGGGTGTGTGGAGGTGTTTGTATACGCCCCGAGACCTCCTGTTTCTCGGGGTGGGGTGCGGCTGGGGGCCCGACGGCGAACGCGATTTGTCCCCAGACGTGGTCGGCACCCCGGCCAGGGGGAACGTTAATCTCTTGCGCGGGTCCCCCCCGCTGGCCGGAGCGCCCGCCCCCCTATTCCTCATCCGGCTTCTGCGGGTAGGGGGTAAGGCGGTTGGAACGAGGCTTCAGGTACGCCGTGATGGAGGCCTGCCTGGTCCTCCCGTTCCTGCTGGCTCCCGGCACCCTACAGGGTGGGGCCTCATCCCCGCCAACTGCCGTGGGCGTCAGGGCTTCGAGGAGGGGTGGGGCCGGCGGGGCAGGCTGGGCAGGCGGCGCCGGTGCTGCCGGCGGCACTGCTGCTGGCTGCGCTGGGGTCGGGGCGGCGCTCGACGTTGTTGGTGCCCCGGGTGCCATAGGTGTCACGGGTTTACTGCTCGAATCACTGGGCGGGGCAGGGGCGGAGGAGTCAGAGGCGGCGGAGGTGGCAGAGGTGGTGGTGGTGGTGGTGGTGGTGCTGGGGGAGGAGCGGGCGGGTTTTGTGGGTGCTGGCAGGGCATCCGCAGCCGGCCCGGCCGTGGGCCCCGCCGGCGGTTTGCCCTTCGCCCCCTTGGACGCACCCAGCCCCTTTGTGGCAGCGCTCAGCTCCCGCCTCACGGAGATGAGCATCTCCTGGTGTTGCAGCTTGCGCTGCTCCTCCGCGTCGCGCACCCCCTCTAGCAGGCCCTGCCAGCTCTGCCCGAGCTCGCTGGCCTGCTGCGTCAGCTGGCGCTGCACCCTCTCGCCCTCCTCCTTCCCTGCCTGTTGGAGGTCAGCTCGAAGGGTAGTGTCGAGCTGGGTTGCCTTCTCGGCAAGGGCCTTGAGCTGCTGGGCCCCGTGCCGCGCCATCTGCGCCTCGCAGGTCCCCCGCAGCTCCCCACACACCTCATCCAGGCGGCTCTGGAGGCGGGCCACCTGCTCCCCGGTCGCCCGCTCCGACTGCTGCTGGGCGGCCGTGGCGTCCTTGCGGTCAGCCTCGCAGGAGGCTCGCAGGTCGCGCACCGTGACCCCCAGGCGCTCCGTCTGCCGCCGCAGCTCGCCCACCGCGGCTTCCCCCTGCTGCGCCTCCCACGCCCTGCGGAGCTCCGCCACCGCCGCGTCCAGGCGCTGCTGCTCCTGCCCGCGCTGCGCCTCCAGGTCGGCCCTGACCGCGTCCACCTCCGCCTGGAGCTGCTGCGCCTGGTGGTGGGAGAGGGGCGTCTGCTCGCTCGCCTCCGCGGCTTGCAGGCTCAGCATGGCCTTGCAAGCGCCGCTGAGGCGCTCCTCAAGCGCCCGGTGCTTGAGGTCCCGCTGCGCGAGCTGGCCCTGCATGTCGGCCTCGAGGGCCTTGTGGCTGGCCTCCCAGCCCTTGCGCGACGCAGTCAGATCCGTCGCATGCGCGCGGCCTTGCCCCTCCAAGGCGGTGAGCCCAGCAGCCAGCTTCTGCAGATCCGTGCTCGCTGCTGCCTCACCCACCGCCTTGCCCAGCCCTTCGACATGCTCGCGGAGGCGGGAGACCGTCACGCCCATCGACTGCTGGTGCTTCGCGACCTCCAGGAGCTGGGCCTTGCGCTCCTTTAGTTCACGCTCCGTTTTCAGTGTGGACGTAGTGGCTGTAGTGGTGGGGGGTGTGGTGGTGGGGCGCTCCTGGAGGCTCTTCAGCAGGGCCCCTTGCGCCTGCAGCTGCTCCTCCTGGCGGCCGAGGCGGTCCCCCATGCGCTGCATCTGCAGCTCGTGCTGCTGGGCGTGGCTGTCCAGCCGGGCCTCGAGCAGCGCCACCTGCTCGGCGTGCTGCTCCCCCTGGCGGCGCAGGCGGTCTTCGAGCCACTGCTCTGACAGGCCCGGGTGCCCCTGCATCGCCTCCATCCGCTGCCCCAGCTCGCCCTGCCGTGCCTGCTGGGTCAGCAGCTGGGCCTCCAGCCGCTTGCGGTGGCCGTCCTGGTCCTGCAGGAGGCGGCGCAGGCCCTGCAGCTCGGCTTGACAAGCCGCGCCGTCGCCCTGCGTGGCGGAGTCGGCGGCGGCAGGTGCGGGGTCATGCCCGAGCTCCCGCAGGCGCCCGGCGAGCTTCTCCAGATCCTTCTGGAGCTGGGCAGCTCTCTGCTGTGCCTGCTGCGCCTGCTGCTTCGCCGCCGCTGCTGCTCCGCCACCACGCCCGGTCCGCCCAACCGTGCCGCTGGCCTGCGACTTCGCAGACCTTCCCGCCTTCGCGGCCGTGGCGCGCTCCTCCTGGAGCCTGTCGCGGACGCTCTCATAGCGCCGCTTCAGGCGGAGCACCTCCTCGGCCTGCTTCTTCGCGGCCGCCTCCCTCTGCTTCTGCTCCTCGAGGAGCAGCGTGTCCGTCAGGACCACCTCCTTCCCGTTGACTACTAGAGTCCATGTGGGGGGGGTGCCGTGGGTGGGGGGTTGCTCGGCAGCGAGGACGGCGACGCCGCCCTCCAGGCTGTCCAGCGCCGCCTCCCACCGGAGGTGGTCGAGAATGGTGCGCACGTGGGCGGCACCATAGAGGGGGGGAAGGGGTTGGAGCTCGTATCTGCGAGGTTCCGTGAATTCGAGGGGGGGCAGGGGGGCGGCCTGTTGGCCACCGGCCTGGGAGCCGGTGTTCCCGGAGGAGACCCCGTGGAGGTCGGCCTGTGACATCCTGCCCGTGTATCCCTCTCTCCTCCTGTGTGTGTGTGTGTGCCCCTCAGAGTGCTCATCTGAATATCATTTCAAATATCAACCGCGCGCGAGATGCCAGGGGGGGGGGGGGGCAGGGGCTGGGGTAATTTTCTGGGGGGTCGTGAACGTCGGGGGGGGGGGGGGTAGGGGGGGGGGCTGGCGTGCAGGGTGCAGGCAGCGCGCGCAAATGCGACCTGTTTCCGGGTGCCCGCGCGCTCCCGGCGACCGTGCACCCTGGGTGCACGGGTTTGGGCTGAATCTGGGTGACGTACGAGTAGGGCTCCCACCCTGAAAATGGGCTATCTGCAGTCACTCCAGGGACCTGACATCACCTGAAAGTGACCCAAAAGTGCGGAATCTTCGACTCGCGGAATCGCGATTGACCCCTTCCATTGCACTCTTTGGGCTCTGTGCGGATCGTAGTGGGGTCACACTGTGGGTCTAGGTGCCAAGCTTCACCCATGAAATGTGGGTCTAGTTCAGGGGCTGGTCATAGGAGACTGTGATGGGAGGCCGAGAGTCAGCCAGCCCACCCACCCAGCGGGACCCCCTCCACGAGTGTTCCAAAACCCCGTTCTTTTGAACGTTTGAAACTTTTGCGGATCGTAGTGGGGTCACACTGTGGGTCTAGGTGCCCAGCTTCACCCATGAAAAAGCGGTCTGGTTCAGGGGCTGGTTATGGGTGAAGGGTGACTGGGTGACACACACCATGACACCCCACCCCACCCAGCGGGACCCCCTCCTCGGGTATTCCAAAACCCCTTTCTTTTGAACGTTTGGAATTTGTGCGGATCACAGTGGGGTCACTTTGATGGTGTGTGAGCCAAGTATCACCCATGAAACACGGGTCTGGTTCAGGGACTGGTCGTGGGAGAAGGTGGCTGGGAGGCAGCCAGTCCACTACACCCCACCTACCCACCCAGCGGGACCCCCCCCTCGGATTTTCCAAAAACCCGTTCTTTTGAACGTTTGGAATCTGTGCGGATCGCAGTGGGGTCATTTTGGCCATGGGGTGCCCATTTACACCTATTACTGGGGAACATCAATTGGGTGAAAGTACCACCTCCTGACCCCCCCCCCCCCCATCCCGCTGCCGCGGGAAGCTGCCGTTCGGCACAACGCAGCATTACCGGCAAGACACGCTCGTCCACACAAAGAAAGCAGCTCCAAGCCAAAGTCTCTCCCTCCACTCTGTGTGTTATCTTTTTTTCCCCCGCGCCCAACGAACGAACAGGGCCCCAAGGCTTTGGTTTTACTGTCAGTCAGCCCACCAAACACAGCGCCACTCTTGCACGATCCAACGCGCTGACAGGGAGACGGGGAGTGTCAACGGGCAACAGCTTGCCTCTGGCTTGCGATTGTCGGTTCTACAAAAAAAGAGAACATCACCGACACCCCCCTCCCCTCGCCCCCGCCTCCGCCCCCATGCACCATCCCCAGATCCATATCTCGGGAGAGGCAAATCTGGGGCAATTTTTACGCCCCCCCCCCCCCTCCCGCCCCCACAAAACAACACCTGCGCCCCACACGCGCCTTCCTGGCAACGCACTGCACATCGCTGGCCAGTTTTCCTGTGCAGCGCCGACTGCGATGGAGTGCAATCTCCCCACCACCCCCCCCGACGTCAACTCTCACTGGGTCTCCGACGCCACCCCAGCTGCTGTTGAGTGAATGTTATTTCTTTATGGTGTGCACGCCCTACGCCATTGCGTGCAGGGTTCGGTTGTCTTGCGCTTTCCCCCCCCTTTTTTTTCTGTAGACGAATTCCACCGCTTCATTCTGTTCTCCTTCATACACCCCACCCCCACCCCCTCCATCCCCCCAGCCCCCCTAACGAGTGGAGGGTGATCAGTCTTGTGCTCCCTTCTACTTCTATTTCACTACCCCTCCAGCCCTCCCTCCTTCAGCATCGACACTGTGTCCGCTATCTATCATCACTTATGTTATGCGACACCTGTTGTGCCGCAGGGGCAGTGTCTTGCCTGTTGTTATGTTTCCTGTCCGTCGTACAGTTTCCCCCGCGGGAGGTGCTCTTTCATGGTATGCGGGGATGTGAATCCCTCAGGGAGCAGCGCCCCTGCCACAAGCAGAGCTGGATGGTATGGCTCGATGTAAAGTTGGAAAAAAGGAGGCCAAGAACCGCTCCGGAATTGATCACCCGGAGTCCTTAGATCCTGTGAGTACGCTGACGAGTTGCAACACAGGGGAGGGATCCGTACGGAAGGCAACGAAATTGGTTCTGACCTATCCTCCAACTGAGCTGAAGTATCCTCATCCCCCTACCCCAGTACTCCTCTTCAAGTAAGTATGTTTACTTTTCCTTTGAGTAAGAAGCATCTTGCGCCTTTCTCCGCGAGGTCATCCACATTTGTTGACGGACAGAGCTTGACCCGGACAAAACAGAACAGTGCACACTAAGGGATGGGCCGAGTGAGTGCGTGACATGGGAATGGTGCCCCGCCGTGGTCGCCCCAGGCCTGACGCGGCCCGAGTGCTATCATCTACAGCATAAGTGCCCTACAGAGGACTTGAACCTCACCGTGTGTGTTGCCCGCCCTCAAGGGGCGGCAGATTGCAAAACAAAATGACCACCATCGACAACAAAACAAAAAAGCACAATACACCGGAGCGCATAAAAAAAACAGTTCCCCTTCCCGTAGACAAGTCTTCCCACACCCCAGGGTGTGTGCGCTGTGGAATAAGTTAGCCGCATCAGGCCCCCCCCACCCCCCCGCTGGAGTCGTCCTCTCTCCAGCCAAAATTTGGGCTTTACGGCGACAAAGACAGCAGCACACACAGTGCACCCCACGCATCCTAACCATGAAGGGGCAAGGGGAGTGAGTGGCACTGCTCTGGGGTAGTGGGTGCTGGGGAGTGATGGCAGTGCGGACAGCCCGCAAGCGACTACGCCCCCGCCCTCACGGAGCTGCAGAAGCGGCTCCCGACAGGAGGCAGGACCGATAGAGCTCCTGTGTGTGTGTGCCGTGCGCGCCACCAATCCCCTACAATACGCCCCACGCCCACGCCCTCCCCCACCCCAACACCCATGCTTTACATGCTTTTGTCATCACACCCGTGCGCCCACAACAAGTTAGGCCTTATATTTGGCTGCGTTCAACGAAAATGTTTAGCGAAGTCGAGGCCTCACTCTCTCGTCAGGAGTCAACAGCATTGCGGCGAAGGTCGCGTTCAACCAGAACCGGTCAACATCGTCATCAACTGATGACAGCAGCTGAGCGGTTTTAGAGGAGAAGCGGGTCGCGTGCGCATTGCAATACATTCCTTTGCCTTCTCTTCTCGTCGTACTCCATCGACCCTGAGGCGATGCTGACCTTCTGAATCGGAAGCATTGTACGAACAGCCTCCCTCACCCCAGAGGGTGTTTTGTTGCGGAAGTGGAGTGACTTGCTGGCAACCGCTGCCGAGCTGTAACTCCATATGCTTGCTCCGCTAGCCGAGCAGGCGGTGGCTGATCGTGTAGGCTTTCACTCTTCAGCCGTGGTGTGATCTTCACCAGGAGATCAATATCATCGTTCTTCAGGGCGATGGAAGTACCGACGAGACCGATTAAAGGCAAGCTGCGTTCAACGAAAAAAGACACTTCTTTCCGGAGTTTAGCTAGCACCAGGGCTTCCGCTAATCGCCCACCTCCAAAATTTCTGTGGGCGATAAATTTCTTGCAAAAAAGGCCCCTAAAAAAATTTTGCTCGGGCGCTTCGCGCCCTCGCGCTCCGGGCATTAGCCAGTTGATGCATGATGTTCCGTTATCCTGAGAGCCAGCTCAGGGTGGGACTGGCCTTTGCAACTTGTACAAAGCCCGCCTTGCTTTCTGACCTCCACTCAGATTGGATGTGAGTTGGGCTGCGTTTTGAGTGTGGCACGGACTCCACCGATGTGACGATAAATTGTCATCACAAGGACATGCCACATGAGGGGGTCTGGGGGGCGGAGCCCCCCAGCCGCCGGAGGCCACGGTAGTGAACATCTCTTGTGGGCGGAAGGGAGGGCAACTTTTTTCTAGGTTTCGACTTACGAAACCGAGAAGAACAGTGCATACCAGCCATACCTGGCACGAGACCAGTGCCTCCACTCCAGGCCAGCTTCCTCCAGCCAAACTTCCGGGGCGATTTCGCCCAAAAATTACTGGCCCAAAAAAAAAGGGGGGGGGGGGCGATTTCGCCCACTGAAAATGGGGGAAAAAAATAAAAAGGGGGTTTTCGCCCAAAAATCGCCCTCGCGGAAACCCTGGCTAGCACGATTCAGTTGGGCGATTCATTTGTCTGGTTTTTCTACCCCACACCCCGCTCCCCCTGCAGGCATGAATGGGCCACTGCCCAGGTCGCAGGGGCGCGGCACCCATCGCCGCCACAGCTGACATGGATGTCGACTGCACACCCCCCGGCAACACCGCCCTCCCTGCCTGCCCCTCCGGCGGCTACGCCTGGATCAACGCAATCTCGCAGGGGAGCGCTGGCAGCGCCAGCGGCACCGATGCCGACACAGAGCACCCCGATGGGGCACCCGACGCACGCAAGGCTGGAGGGGGTGCCCTTGGGATGACGCTTGATGCGGCGCATGGCGGGGGTGCAGCGTATTACAGCCACCACCACGACCAACACTCCCCACCGCCGCGCCGCGCCGCGCCTGTCAACACGTTTGTCTGCAAGCGCCCTCTCGATTCCTTCGCAAAGGAGATGCTGGCCGCACTGGCTGCGCCAGCACAGCCCGCAGCCCCTTGGGCCACGGCGTGCCAACCCTCACCTATTCCACCAAGCCCTGGCCTCCCGCCTCCGCCGAGGCGTGTCTTGGGTGCTGTCACCACCGCCGCCGCCGCCGCCGCCGCCGTCCCTCCGCAGCAAAAGGCACAGCATAACCCCGCGCTGTCGGAGGGCTACCGCCAGGCGAGGCTGCCTGCAGCGACCCCACCGATGGGGCCCTGCGAGGCATCGTCAGGCGATCCCGTGCTGGCCCCGCTGAATCTGTACACCCCGGGGCCTGGGCTGGGGAGGAAGCGGAGGCGGTCCTCCGCCAGCAGCGACATGTCGCGGCCCTCGCCCCAGCTGGCGCCTGGCACGCCGCCGATGGTGGGGAGGCAGGCTGTGCCGTACAGGCCGCTGCTGTCTCCTGCGCAGCATGACCTGCAGGAGATGTCGCTCTGCGCTCAGAAGCGAACCGGCGCGGATTCCGAGATGGATGGACACACATATGACAGCACATCGGCATCACATGCCTTGCCTTCGTATAGCGGGTCTGCTCCATCAAAGCGGTGGTGCCTTGACCTCGTCTCCGACGCGTTGAACGAGCTTGACTCTGCAGAGGAGAACCAGCTCCAGGCGTTTGACCCTGAGGCAGCGGAAGCCCTTTTTGGACACTACCATGCGATGTGCCCTGCGCCTGCGGAGCAGCCCCGTTTCCCGGAGGAGACTGGGTCGCGGTTTATCTCCGGGCAGGGCCTGGAGGCGGTGAAGTCTGACATCGGGTGGTGTGACAGGTGCACCCCTGGGGTGACTGCGTTCTTCTTCATCCTCCGGACGCGGTATATAGGGTTGGTTTCCGAGGCAGAGTGGATGCGGGGGTTTTCGCTGCTGAACTGCTCGACTCTGGCGGATGCGCGGCACAGATGCCTGCTGCTGCACCACCAGATCGTGCAGGAGAAGGAGGTTTACCAGCAGTATATGGCGCATTCGTTTCACTTCTTCAAGGATCCGGGTTCTCGGGTGATCAGCCGTGCCCTGGCGCAGAAGCTGCTGATCGTGGTGGCTGGGGGGTCTTCAGTATTCACGCACAGCTTTTCGCACTACCTTGCGCAGGCGGAGGTGCCATGTGTCAACTTCGACCAGTGGCAGAACTTCCTCCCTTTCTCCACCGAAGTCGACGAGGCCTGTACAACGTACAGCTGCACCGACGCCTGGCCAACGCTTTATGACGAATATGTCACGTGGCGGAGGGGAAACACCTCACCTCCACTCGGTGGTGGTGGGGCCGGAGGTGGTGGTGTCGGTGTCGGTGTCAGTGGCACCGACATGTCAAATAAACGGCAGCGACGCGAAGCTTTCGCATAAGCTGAGCTGCTCCCGGAGGTGGATGGGTGGGTGGGTGGTGGTGGGGATGGGGGGGGGGGGGGGTGGGTGGGTGGGTCCGGTTTCTGTTGTTTTCACAACAACAAGATCCTCTGATACGCGGCGGAGAGAAACAAAAGGAGGAATGCTATCCAGCGGGGCAGTGCTTATGTTCATCATCTAGGTGGCAACACACGATCTACCTATTGTTTCATGCACAAACAAAACCCGGACTCTTTTGTTTTTTTTTTGCCTTGGTGCTATAACTGTGCGCACAGACACACCCAAACCTTCATTCGTTTAAAAAATCGGGGTGGTGATGGTCCTGGTGGTAGTGGCGGTGATGCGTGATCACACACTGTGAAGAGAGGGTGGTGGTGGTGGTGCGCCGTTCCACCCTACTCCACAGAAGGCCGGCAGAGTGCCTTCACCTTTGAAGCGCAAAAGAAGCAAACGCAACGCCCCCCACCTCCCCCCCAACCCTCACACCCCCCTATCTCAGCATCTCTCCCGTTGGCAGAGCTTTGACACACAGCGCGAAAGGCACGCACCTCATCCCCCCCTCCCCCCCCACCACCGGGCCGCGTCATTCCGGAGACCGGCAGACGCGAACACCCCCTGCCAGCACAAACAGCATGGTGGTGTCTCTGCGTCGATGTTTAGGTGGATACTCAGCTCAACAGCTCCAATCTGGACCACACTTTTCTGCCGTCGCTGAACCGACGTATTCTGTTCTCACATATCCCCAGCTGTAGAGACGTGCTGTGGCCTGCCCACAACCCCCCCTTGGGCTGCCGTCTCTCCCCCCTGCTGTGGGCGTGTCTGTGTGCACATGGTGGGTGTGTTGGGAGGGAGGGTGTCTCCATCCCCTCGCTCTTTATATCCCTCGTTCTGGCCACACTGCAACGAGCCCGATGCTGGCGCAGTCTGTTTTTTTTTGGGGGGAGGGGAGGGGGGGGGACAGAGGCTTGGCCACAGCCTTTGTGTCTGTGTGCCATACCGAGCGTTTATCCAGACCAAAACACACACCCATTGCCTTCCAGTTGCATGGTGCCCTCTTCTACGGCTGATGGTGCGGTACTCCGGGTGTCTGAAGATATGTTATAACAAGCGGAAGGGGGGGGGGGTTTATGGGTGTCGACGTGCGAACCTTACTTTTTATCCACTTCACGACCCCCACGTCGTGAGCGCTGCAGGGGATACGATACGCTCTCACTTATGTATTCTTCACAGATTATGGGTTCTCATCCCACACCCCCTCTCTCCCCCCCGTCTCTATTGGTTACTTCATCGGGCATTGGTGCCTGTCCCTAACCTGCGTAGAAGATGCTGTCAGGAGTACACCCTTCCCCACCCCTTCCCACCCCTCTCTCCAACAATCCCTGTGCCGCACACCTGGTGTGGTGACTTCCAGAGATTATTTGCATGCACGGCACGACTCCTGCCGACCCCCCCCTCCCCACACACACCCCTACATCCTTCACCAGGGGGCGCACAGGGGGGTGCACGGTTGTGCACAATGGGAGGCCTCCTGGCAAAGGACATGAGCATTGTCGACGAGGGCAACGGGCAGCTCGCGGTGAAGCTGCCGCACCTCAACCTGGACACCCTCCCGGGCCGGGTGACCTC
This sequence comes from Rhynchopus euleeides, assembly GCA_963210315.1. NCBI lineage: Eukaryota > Euglenozoa > Diplonemea > Diplonemida > Diplonemidae > Rhynchopus > Rhynchopus euleeides. The sequence continues at coordinate 3,368,249 of OY723237.1, forward strand.
CTACGACCGCGCCGTGCTGAACCGGATTGTCAAGATCGACCTGTCGCACAACCGGTTCAAAAACATCGACTTCATCCGGCACTTCCCTAACCTGGAGGACCTATATATGGACTCAAACCGCCTCACGCATCTGACGGTCTTCCCTCCACACCCAAAGCTGAAGGGCCTGTCTCTGAACCGCAACCTGATCGGGGCCGACGGGAAGGGCGGCACGATGTGCGTGGAGCGCATCGCAAACGCATACCCCCACCTCCGCTTCCTCTCCCTCCTCCACAACCCGGGGTGCCCGAGCTACTTCATCGGATCCTCTCTCGCGGAGAGCGAGGTTTTCCGCAACTTCTGCATCTGCCGGCTCCCCTCTCTGGGCATCCTCGATTCAACCCCTGTCACAGACGAGGAGCGTGAGGAGGCTGAAGATGAGCTGGGGGCCTCCTTCGCCACAGGGAAGAAGGTCGCATCGAAGGGGAGGGAAGACCGTGAGTATGCCGCGAGCACAGCATCGGTGCGGAGGGAGAAGCCTGCGAAGGCGCAGCGTGCGGAGTCCACCCCTGTTATCAAGAGGGAGAAGGCGGAGCCCAAGGCAGCGAAGGAGAAGGAGGTGAAGGAGGCAAAGGCATCTCGTCGCGCTGCCGCGGAGCCCGAGCCAGCCGCCCCGGCAGAGGTGTGCGGGGGGAAGACACAGTATTTCTGCCGGAGGTGTGCCGCCACCCTCTACCTGGATGCCGCGGTGCGTGACACCGCGGCATGCCCGAAGTGCGCCTCGCGCGACATCGCCGAACCCACCGCCTCAGCCCCGCCCCCTGTGCCCGCAGTGCCTGTGGGGGCCCCTGTGGGGGTGCCTGGGGCACCTCCCGCGGTGCCTGGGGTCCCCCCTGCTGCAGGAGGACCTCCTCCAGTCCCCCCACCGCGCCCCGCGTAATGAGATGGATGGATGGGGTGGTGGTGGTGGTGTTGGAGGTTGTTGTATCAAAGGGGAGGGTGGGTGGGTGGGGGGTGGGGTGGCGGGTTCTCGCTTCTGTGTGTCGAGCGGGGTGGGGGGAGGGGAGGGGGGAGGCAGGGCTGTAAATAAGGTTTGGGGGTCAGGAGTCGGGAGTCGGGAGTCGGTTATTTACAGTCACCTAAGGTACCTGGGGTGGGGGGCTGGGGGGGACGGGCGGTCTCAAACCCTACTCAATCCTGCACGCATCCTGTAGTACGGCCACCTCTGCCGTGGAGAGTCCCATGGACCCTCCAGCAGTCGCCCACCATTCGGTCAGGGCGGACTGACTCGGCGCTTGCGGGGTCTTCCCGCGTGCGAGGTGGTCCGCGAAGAAGCACGCGACGCACAGCGCCATGTTGGCTGTCCCAGCCAACCCCCCACTTCGCCCGCAGCGCCCCACACGCTGCGAGCACCTCACTCACGGCAGCAGTATTTGGCTGCATAGCTCTCAGTATTTCCCGTGCATGCAGCGCATGCATCCACAAATTTTGTGGATGCATCCACACACAGCCTGGAGCTCCGAAGCCCTGCATGCAGGCCTGCCTGCAGTGGATGAATGCCTGTATGCCAAATCGAAAATCCATTTTTTGACATTTTCGGGCATCCCTGGATGCCGTGGATGCATGCATGGATGCATCCACACCATCCACGGCCCCACTGAGAGCTATGTTGGCTGTGAGTCAAACACTACTGCCTCTACCTGAGGCATGTTGTGTCGCAACAGTTGCGTCACATGTGTGACGCATCTGTGTGGAGTGTGTGTGGTTGTGCACGTGTGCGCTGCGGTATGCTCAACCGCCTGATGGGGGCGGAACACAACTCTTCTTGGGAGCTGCCAGGATCTGGCAAAAGGGGCGGGAAAGGGGCGCCGTATTCACAGCAGTGGTTTGGCAATGAACTCACCCCAGTTCAGAGACCGGTAATGAAGAAGATGACTGGGAGGCACACACCATGTCCCACCCAGCGGGACCCCCACACCCCCACCCACCCATCGGGACCCCCCCTCCTCGGGTGTTCCAAAAACCCTTTCTTTTGAATATTTGGAGTCTGTGCGGATCGCAGTGGGGTCATTTTGGCCATGGGGTGCCTAATACCGCACATTCCCTAAGGGAAGCAAGGCAACCCTCCCAATCCCAAAAAATCCGGCGCGAGTCGGGAGTCGGGAGTCGGCCTTATTTACACCCCTGGGGGGAGGGGGGGGTTTTTTACGACTGCGCGTGGAGGTGGAGGGCGGGGGTGGATGAAATGCCATTCCCCCCCCCCCCCCCCCGTGATCCTAAGTGGGTCTCAGGCACAGCCATGCATGACGAGTGAAGGGGGGGGGAGCCATCCTTTGTGTTTCCTTCTACTTCTACTTCAGTATCCCCCTCCCGTGATCCCCGGAAAAATCCGGGAAATGGTCCCCTCTCACAAAGGGGGGGTTTGCTGGGGCACGGTTGGAGGTGAACAGAAATGAAAGAATGAAGAATACGAGACAGCGGTTCCTCTCACACGAGGCCCTGCTCAGAGGACGGGCAACACAATTCATATCCTTTTCAAAATGCAAAAAAAAAAAATGTAATGTGAGAATCAGGGCTGTTCCTAACTGGGGGGCTTGTTCCCCACTTTCAGGATTCTGAACTTTTTTTCTAAGAATTTTTGTAAGGGGAAAAAAAGTTTTTTTCTAAGAATTTTGTTAGGGGAATTTTTTTCTAAGGTTGTTTCGCAGAGGAAAAAACTTTTTCTAAGTTTTCCCCAGTCGACAGGGCGCGCACAAGGATGGAAGGGAAGTCTGTCCCACGTACCGTTCGCCTTGCTGGCCAACTGGAGAGCCAGACGTTCACTACCGTGGCCTCCGGCGGCTGGGGGGCTCCGCCCCCCAGACCCCCCTGTGGCGTACGTCTCGTACTCAAGTCCTTCGAATCCCATCAAGTCGGGGTCCAACCACTCCAGTCGCCTCTGAGGACGCAGCCAACTCGCACAGAATCTGTACGCCCACACGAACAGATGTTCGCTACCGTGGCCTCCGGCGGCTGGGGGGCACCGCCCCCCAGACCCCCAATGTAGCGTGTGCCCGTCCATCTATCTCACTTCCCCGGGTACAGTGCAGCGTAGGAGGTCAGCGCCGCATCCATGAAGCGCTTCTTCGAAGCCTGACTGACATCGGACAGGAGGTCGGGCTTCCCCACCTGGGAGGTACACTTGCCGCGTTCGCGACATGCGTGACACGCGACACGCTCCCTGAAACGTGAGTGTGCCTTGCTAACACGGGCATTTCAACGGTCTGCCGGCGACCGTTCCCCAAACCAGTAAACCAGCAGTTTTGGAAAATCGGAGAGATCACCCTACTGCGCTGAATATGGTGCGCACCATTGCAAAAATCCCCGGGAGCTTTTGGGCTTTCAGACCTGAAGGGGCCAGCAGGTGGGTGGCGTCGGGGGAGTGGCAGCTTTGTAACTGTCCTCCAGCTGCTGGCATGTCCAGCCCTGCGAGAGTGCCAAGGTGTATTGAGTCCCTGCGGAGCACAACCCCCGATGAGAACGAGCGCCAGGTGATCCTCATTCATTTTCAGCTGTAACGCGCATGAGGGGCACTCTCTGCCGCAAGCATCTCTGGGCATCACTCGAGAGCTGTCACATGATGACGCGGAGAGAAATCAGAGAAAAAGTCCCGCCTGACGGGCACGCGCCTGGAAACTGTGGGGGGGCGAGCAAAAAATCCCTTGTAAAAATTCTTAGAAAAAACCTGGTTCCCCGACCCAAAAAACCTGGAAAAAGGGCTCGTTCCCCGCCCAGGCCTGGTGAGAATCGTTCAGAATATTCGTGTGTGTGGGTCTGAAGGGCAGGCTGCTGGCCTTCCATGCGAAGCGCTGCCAACACTTCCCACGATGATTCACGTGTGTGTGAATAGCGTGTTTCTGTTACCCCTCTGCTTGAACAGGGTTGCGTTGAGGCGCAACGTGCATGCCCTGTGAGGCGGGCGGGAGGGGGTTCCAACCCGCTTTGGTTTGCCCCCGCTCCCGATATCCCCGCCGATTTGCTTCCGATGTGCCACTGCCCTGCACGTGGTTTCTACCGGCCCCGCTGTAACTGCAAGCGTGCGTTCCCGCTTTGCAAACTCTAAGCCAACGATAGGTGCCCCCCATCGCCTTCCCACCCATGCTCCCTCTGACGGATCAAGAAGCGACCCGCAACATCCCACAGACACCCCGACCCCCTCAGTGACTGGCACCTCAACCATCAAAAATCATTGTCGGATGGATTCCCGTGCCCCAAGCCTTGTCAGAATCGCGTGCCCTCTGTGTGATGTCGTCCCATGTGGGCTCCCAATGTCTACACCCTTTCTCTCTTCTGGGTGGGTAGCTTGGTTGGGCCCGACCTGCCGTTTGCACCCAACGCCTGTGCGCGTTGGGGTATACAGACGTGCGCCACTGTCAGTGGTTTTTTCTCGTCACTCGAGGCAGGCTTGAGCAAGGAGGTCGAACCTGCTGCGCTGGCCCCACCAAGCAGCTCCAGACCGACAGGACGCGCATGCGATAGGTGCTGCACGTCGCTGGGCTGCTCCTTCTTCTGAAGAAGCGCAGAGCTGTGCCTGTGCTCTCCTGTGCGCTGTGTCGACCCTCCCCTCCCCACCACATTACACTGGGCTGTGTCCTGCGCCAACAGAACAAGAGAAGTCATTGCGATGCAACAGGTTGTCTATTTACTGTATACGTGTTGAGTGTGGGTGTGCAGTGGAGTGAGGTGTCATCACGAGTTCGCTCCGTGCAACCTACACTCGACAGATAAGTTAACGTGTGTGTGTGTGTGTGTGCCGCTTGCTAACCGCGTCATCATGACTGTTCGCATTAACAAATAGCGCAAGTCTCCAAGCCTTTATGCCACCTTTGGCGGTCTTCGCTCCGCGTGCTGAAGAAGTGTGTTTTGTCGCATTTCTCGTATTTTATGCGGGATAAAACGCCAAACTTGCCGAATAGCGAAGACTTTCACGTGCTGAAATTGGTACTCAGATCTCCGGAATGTGCTCTATGCACCACCTTCTCGTAGGGGCGAGCGTTTGTCGGTTTGCTGTTGAAGCGTCAGACGCATCGCCCCTAGTTGCACCGAGAGAATTCGGGTAAAACGAAGAGAGAGATTCAGAACTGAAGCAACAGTCATTGCACTGTCGCACCCACATTACGAATAATGTCAGAACCAAAAAACCCTACATCATCCCGCGACCCGCACCTGTGTGTCAGGGCAGAAAGTGAGTTATGCCTCACAAAACATGCAGCAGTGTGCCGAACTGACACAGTTTGACACAGAGCGGAGGCACCTACGCACTTCCAGAGGAGAATCTGCCATCTCCCACCAAACACAACACATCTCCCCGCCCCCCACTCGAAGGTGCTGGGATGATTGCCTTTGCCTGCACTCTCGACAATCATACCCCACCCTTCCCCAAACCAAGAAGCCACCACTGTGCTATTTTTGTGCCCTCTGATCTCCCAGTCTTCCGGCTGCCGAACGTCTTCTCTTTTGGCCGCCCCTCTCCTCTGCCGTTGCCCCCCCACCCCCCCATCCCCTCTCTGCCCCCACCCCCCCCTTCGCGTGATGCATCCACACAACCTGTATCTCGAGTGAAGGAATGAGGGGGGTTGGGGGTTGGAGGTCAAAACTCTCTCTCTCTGTGCCTTCCTGTTCTATGCTTCTCTGCTTCTCTGCCGCCCCCCCACCCCACCCCCCCTTCCGTCCCTTCTCGGATCCGTGTGATGTATGTGTGGGCCTTGCGAATGTGTTGCGGTGATCCTGTTTCACATGCTGCTGGACGGTTTGGCTGCCTGCCCCTTCCACCCACACCCACACCACCACCCCCCGACCCACCAAGCCACCGCACTTTATCCCTGGATGGTCTCCCAACCGGGAGGCTTGCATCTTTTGAAACATTTTTACTGCAGGACCACGCCACCCCCCACCCCACGACAAAAAACACTGGATTTCAGACACTACCTGCATAACGAGTGAAGGGAGATCATCCTTGTGCTTCCTTCTACTTCTATGTCAACACCACCCACCCCATGGGGGCTACTCCTTTTCTCCACCCCAACTCCACCGCCCACCTGCAGCGACACAACAGCCGTGAGGCGGGTCGGTGGGAGGGTGGGTTAGGTGGGTGAGCCAGCCTGCACCCATCCCATCCTCCCGTCCCCCCCTACACGCTGCACTAGTGGGCAGACAGGGCGGGGGTGAGGTGAGCCGGGGCGGGAGCAGGGAGGTTGGGGTGGTTTCGCAATGCCGCCCGCTGCTGTGTATAAGCGGAATGTGTACATTCTGAGCTTTGCCTTCTTCTGCGTCTTCACAGCCTACAGCGCGATTCAGAACCTGGAGGCGAGCGTCGTGAGGGAGGGTTGCAAGAAATGCAACGCGGTGTGCTGGGCTGGGGACCCGACCTGCACTGACGGGCACCAGCTGAGCCTCCCGAAGACGAAAGACCTCTCATGCAGCTTCACCGACGACGCCTCGGGGAAGAAATACTGTGCAAAATACGGCGGGAAGTGCGGGAGCACCTGCCCCAACAAAGACGGGGGCTGGACAATCCCGATCAGCCTCTTCAACGGCACTGCCAACGAGACAGCCACCCCTGAGTTCGACGAATGCGGCTCCGGAACCAACGTGGGGTCCATCGCGATCGGCATCCTCTACGCCGTGTTCACAACGTGCTGCCTCATCGGGCCTTACGTCGTGGAGGCGCTGGGTGCGAAATGGTCCATCGCAACGGCGTTCGTCACCTTCACCTTCTTCTGCACCGCAAACTTCCTGGTCGCGATGTTCCCCGACTCCACCGCCCTCCAGTGGGGCGCCTTGGTCCCCTCCTCCGCGCTGGTCGGCTTCGCCGCCTCCTTCCTGTGGACAGCACAGGGTGCCTATGTCACACTCAACGCCAACAAGTACGCCTATGCCCTCAACATGGATAAGAAGGCTGTTCTCGGGACATTCTACGGCATCTTCTTCGGGTTCTTCCAGACCACACAGATCTCTGGGAACCTGGCAGCATCGCTCCTGCTCGACAAAGCGGGGTGGAGCAACAGCGGGCTGATGCTCTTCTACCTCTGCTTCGCTGGGGCGGGCACACTGTTCGCCGCAATCATGATCCCCAACGTGACAGATGATGATGAGGACTACGATGACCTCGACGACGACACATCCGTCCACTCCATCACGGATGTCGGGCGCACCCTCGGCGAGAGCATCGCCGGCATGACTGGGCTGTGGAGCGACCGCCGCATGGCTCTGATCATCCCGATGACGATGTACACCGGGGCACAGCAGGGCTTCATGTGGGGATCCTTCACCGCAAACTGGGTCAAGCCCTCGCTGGGCACGGAGAAGATTGGATACGTCATGGCGGCGTTCGGCGCATCCGATGTTCTCGGCTCGGTCCTCCTGGGTCGGGCATCTGATATTGTCGGGAGGTTCCCCATCGTCACCTTTGGCGCGCTGTGCCAGCTGTTTGTGCTGGTGTACCTGCATGAGCTTGATGTCGGCGACTGCGACAGGCAGTGGACAGCCCTGTTGGTGTCAGCCAGCCTCTGGGGTTTCGGCGATGCTGTGTGGAACACACAGCTGTCCTGCATCCTCGGCGAGGTCTTCACAGACAGGAAGGAGGATGCCTTCTCCAACATGAAGCTCTGGCAGTCCCTTGCGACCGCCGTGATCTTCTTCCTGGGGTTCGACCCGGATCTCCTGACGCAGAACACGACACTTTACATTATCCTCGGGAACCTTGCTGTCGGTTACGGATCTTACCTCATCGCACACTTCGTTGTCGGGCTCACGGCGATCGCAGACTCTCCAAAGCTTGTCAACGATCACTAGCCTCAGGGCTAGCAAAACATGTGAGTTAAGGGGTGGCGGCACGCTCGCTCCAGGCATACATTTCCCAGACTGAGTAAAAACTGAACACCGTCTGAGAGTGTGAGAGGGAGCGGGTGATATGAAGCAATGTGGCGTGAGAGAATGTGTGCTTGATGTGGGGAAGGCCCAGACGGCCTCTGCACCCTTTGGGTTGAGGTGGGGGAGAGGAGATGGGGGGGGTATGGGGAGATGGGGTCTTCTCTTTAGTTTTCTCTGTTGCGGTTTGTAGCAAAATCTGTGTCTGGCTGTGTTGGCAGGGGGGTGGGGGGGGATCGGGTGCGCGCATTGCTGCGGCGGGAGTGATGCTCTTTTTTTTTGTGTGTGTGTCAGTTTCTTTTGGCGTCGCCAAGAAATCAGGAAATAACCTGCCGCCGTGCGGATCCTTTTTTGCGAACACCCCACAGGCCCCCTGCGGGCTGCGGGGGGTGTGAAGCACATCCGAAGAACACCAACCCTCGTTAGCCCCCATTCTTCCCCTCTTGTGAACCACCCCTGATTGCATTATCACTGCATACCCCCATACACTGGCTGTCTGGCCCATTTCCCGAGACATATAAAAACGTTTTTTCAATGGCATGGGTTCGTGTGGCTTGCCACTCCGACCCCCTCAGCAACGCGCCCCCAGACCCGCACCAGTCTGGTGCAATGCCTCAAGCAGACCTGGCCGATATGCTCGCATAGAAGGCAAGGGTGCATGTCCCAAAGAAGGCAGGTGGCAACCAGAACAGACAGTGCCATGCCCACCTCCCGACCAACGGGGGTGTGGGGTTCGCGAGTTAGGACCGCACCGCCCCAGATGATGAGCGCTGTGTCCTCGCTCTGTGTCAGTTCGGCATCCTGTTCGTGTGAGGTGGCGGATGTCAACGCCGCAAATATGCCAGCGAACCACCGGTGATGTGACTTGGTTCCTGCGAGCCAACTCTTATCATGTAAACCCCGCACGCGCACACTGGCAGCAAAAATAATATGTGTGGGCCGCATCTGATAGCCTCGCTGCAGTTGTGTGTGTTATGTCTTTAGCACGAACTCCGAACTGCCCCCCTTTTTTGTCTCACCCCTGCCCAAGATAAACCACGTCTGCCACTGACTAGACTGGCGTACCGCCCCAAGAGGGGGTGTGACAAAAAATATTTTTTTTCCCTTTGTGTTTTCGAGGTCCGCAAGGTCCCAAAAATCACTTTTTGGGCACATTTTTCAGAGGTCGCCAGAGGTCGCCACCCGGGAAATGCCATTTTTTGGGGTTAAAAAACGGTTTTTTACCTTGCCCTCGTGAACTAGGTGGGGAAGGTGACGGTCAGACGCAAAATAAATGGAGGACCCCAAAGGAGGGTCCGCATCAGGCGGAAATCAGCAGAACCTCGCTCCAGACCACATTGTGGGCCAGGACAGGGTCGGGAAGAGCATAAAACACCAGAAAACCGGTCCAGGAGGTCTCTCTGGGGCTCAAATCCCCTGAAAAGGGGTCTGAACAGGTGGCGACCGAAGGGCGACCAATGGTGCCCACGGAGTTCCTCATCCCAAACTTGGGACCCACCGAAAAATGGACCAGATGGTGGTCCCAAATTAGGGACCGACCAACAAAGCGACCAGATGGCGGTCCCAAATTTGGGACCGACCCATAAAGCGACCAGATGGCAGTCCCAAATTTGGGACCGACCAACAAAGCGACCAGATGGCGGTCCCAAATTTGGGACCGACCGATAAAGCGACCAGATGGTGGTCCCAAATTTGGGACCGACCCATAAAGCGACCAGATGGTGGTCCCAAATTTGGGACCGACCGAAAAATTGACCAGATGGCGGTCCCAAATTTGGGACCGACCCATAAAGCGACCAGATGGTGGTCCCAAATTTGGGACCGACCGAAAAATTGACCAGATGGCGGTCCCAAATTTGGGACCGACCCATAAAGCGACCAGGTGGCGGTCCCAAATTTGGGACCGACCAACAAAGCGACCAGATGGTGGTCCCAAATTTGGGACCGACCAACAAAGCGACCAGATGGCGGTCCCAAATTTGGGACCGACCCATAAAGCGACCAGATGGTGGTCCCAAATTTGGGACCGACCGAAAAATTGACCAGATGGCGGTCCCAAATTTGGGACCGACCCATAAAGCGACCAGGTGGCGGTCCCAAATTTGGGACCGACCAACAAATCGACCAGATGGTGGTCCCAAATTTGGGACCGACCAATAAAGCGACCAGATGGTGGTCCCAAATTTGGGACCGACCCATAAAGCGACCAGATGGCGGTCCCAAATTTGGGACCGACCCATAAAGCGACCAGGTGGCGGTTCCAAATTTGGGACCGACCAACAAAGCGACCAGATGGTGGTCCCTAATTTGGGACCGACCAATAAAGCGACCAGATGGTGGTCCCAAATTTGGGACCGACCCATAAAGCGACCAGATGGCGGTCCCAAATTTGGGACCGACCAACAAAGCGACCAGATGGTGGTCCCAAATTTGGGACCGCCATCTGGTCGCTTTTTTGGTCGGTCCCAAATTTGGGACCACCATCTGGTCGCTTTATTGGTCGGTGAACATCCTTCAGGATTTTGAAGGCACGTCTCACACCGGTTGGTGCTGTGTCGCATTCCAGGGGATAGTCCTTCACTTGGGTACGATTCGGCGCGACTGAGTCATCAAGCTTCATCCACCTGCCTCTCATGGTGGCGTTGGATTTTCGCACGCTGCGCCGCATGTTCACCCGGCCGAACTCAAAAACCCAAAGTCTACTGAAGATAGTCTGGCCTCTCCACAACATGTGATGGGAAAATGTTGAGGTCGGGCCATGCCAGCCCTGGCACGAGATCACTGCTCGTACCTGGGACCCCCCGTGTAAAAGTCCCCCCAGGGGGGACTTAAGCACAGGTGGACCTAAACACGGGAGTGCGCTGGTCTGGAGGGTCATCAGGTGGCCGCTAGGCCACCTGGTGCCCTCCAGGTGCTGTCAGAGTCGAAAAGTGGGGTGCCAAAAGTCCATCCGGACCGGAATCACCCCCATACGACGGAAGCGGAAGAGGTCTTCTTGGTCTCCACCGTGCCACCCCCGTGTTTAAGCCCCCCCCTGGCCGAAAGTCGCCTCCAAGGGGGGGACTTAAACACGGGGGGTCCCAGGTACCCCCGAAAATTCACATTGTGTCTACAGTGTGGGGCCCGAAAATCGAGTTTTCGGTGTTGCTTTTCCACATTTGGGGTTCCCAACTTCAGGACTGTCGCGCAATTACCTCAAAAGTGGCCGAGAAACCCAGGAATTTCTTTTTTTGAAGCCAATATTTTTTGTCACAGTAGCTTAGCTGAAAAGTTGGGTGAGTCGTCCACCCTACACTGACTGATTTGGTCGACACCCGAAATACTGCAGAAGGTGAGGGGCGGGACGTAGGGGGTGGCGCGGGAGGAAGGGAGGGATGAACGAACGCAACCCCAGAAACCCCGTGTCTGGGCAGATGAGCTGATGTCTGCCGCCAACACGGTGGCCTCGTCAGGGCTTTGGCCCCAGGCCAAAACAGACCAGGGACAGGCCTGGTCAAAACCTTGGCTAGGGCACCATGTATCTGGGTGTTACCACCCCCACCCCCTCTTTTAATATCATAGTGACCGTTCAGAAAAGTTATACCAACCTTGTTGAAAAAAAGCCTGTTTATTCCACGCGTGCGGCTCTGTGTTTCTTGTGTCACAAAATGGAACGGTGTGTTGGGGGCCTTCGCTTGGAAGTTAGAGGATAGCGTATCAGCTCTCGTGTGTTAGTCTTTCGTGGACTTCCTGTACGATGCAGGTCCGCTAATCCAACATAGCCAACGCTCAGAAGTGCAGAGCAGTGCATCCCTTTGACACGAAATGTGTCAAAGTGCCACAGCTTGTCACAGGGCGAAGGTTCTCCGTATAAGGTACCCAGGGAAGATAAACGGTTTGGGGTCTGGGGGAGTGGAGAGGTGTCTTTGTTAACCGTTTCGACGGCGCCGTTATCCTTTCCCCCCGCCGTTTGATCTCCCCCCCCAGGGTGCTTACGAGAGTTTCCTGAAAATTCCAAATATTGTACGCCCCCCTCCCCCTCCCCCTCCCCTCCAGTGGTGGTGCGGAGTAGGAGAGAGAAAGGCGCCCCTGTTCATTTTTTTGAACTCTCCAAGCGGTTCGGACGATTTGAATGGTTTTCAGTCTCAGCAGGAGTCCTCAGCCCCCCCCTCACCCCTTCCCCCTTCTTTGACTGCACCACAAACGATTCCGAACACTCTCGGACAGTACAAAAAAAAGAATGGGCGCCCTCCCTGGTGGGAGGGGGGGGGATGGGGAGGGGGGCGGCAAAGCGCAGCCACACCACCATCTTTGCAAGTTTTTTTCTGCTGATCTGGTGATATCCACATCCAACACAGCAACAAAAATAAATACCGCGAAAAGGCATCATGCCTTCATCCCGAAGAGGAGGTTGGGCCACCCCACCCCAACCCCACCGCCTCCCACCCTCCTCCGAGTGTCGTGTCGTGTGATCGCCATGGGTCCTGTTTCCTAGATTTCTGCTGGGAGGCAGAGGAGTAGAGAGAGAGAGAGAGAGAGAAAGGGGCAAGTGGGCAAACAGCAGTGGTCGCGGTGGCTGTATTGCAGGCTTCCAAAGAAGGCAAATACACTGTATCACCCCTCCCCCCCCCCCCCCCCCCCTGCACCCCATCCTAAGTGATGTGTGCGTCGGCCTGCCTGATGATCATCTGTGATCTATCTGTGTATGTGTGATATGTTACTGCAGAGGGGATGGTACTGCCATGCGCGGAGTGTCAGTTGCTCGGCGCAACCCGACACCCAAACAAATCAACAGGTTCACGTGTGTGGAGTAGGGCAGCTTGCGTTACCTCTGGGCTTGGAGGGGAGGTCACTGGTCTGCCCCCACACCCAGGTGCCACCGACGTGTCCCAAAAAGGTTACCGTGTGTGTGTCGTGTTGGGCTTGCCTATCCTCTGCAGAGGCACCCGAACCACAAAAGGATGTGGGGTGCGGGTGTGCCACGCTGGTCCCCCCCGCCCCTCCGGCTTAGGCTTGCTGCCTCTGCTCGCGTCAAGGCCACATCAGAAGCACCGCCCAGCCAGGCAACGAATAGGATTGTTTGGCGCACCACGGGGGGTTCGTTTGGGGGAGGCATACCCACTGCGCGTCCCTCTTCCCGAGGGAGGGATGCATCAGAACGTTTCCACGAGTATATATTAGTATGAAGAAGCGGGGTGTTGGAGGGGTGGCTTTGTGGTTGTGTGTGCCTTGTCTCCGTGCGCAGAACTGTGCCAGCGCTCTGCGCGCTTCTGAGCTGAAGGTCCTTTCCCCCCGCCCCCGCCCCGTTTCAAAAAGTCGGGTGTAGCAAAACGGTTAGTCGTGACGTCCCTCCCCCTCCCCCCAGCAATGTACTTACTGCGTGCTTTCTGAGGCTGTTATTTTGACAGAGTTCAGCGTGTCCCAACTGGAGGAGTTTTTCCCAAAACAAGCCTTGGCTGTCACAGTGCAAGAGGTCAGTGGGAACATAACCCGGCGTGTGGCGGCACCAGAGACCCCATCTGCGTACGACACACCACACCACACAGGCACCTCCCTCCCGCACCCACCCCCCCTCCCGAGCCCTGTGCCGGGCACCGGCGGGATGGAGCAGGAGCTGCTGCGGTCGCTGCTGCTGCAGGCGTCGCAGCAGCAGCAGCAGCAGCAGCAGCAGCATGCCCAGGGGCAGGAGGCGGAGCTGCTGCAGCAGCAGCAGCAGCAGCTAAAGGAGCAGCTGCGGGCAAGCCAGCTGCAGGGCGCGCAGAGCTCGCAGCAGGGCGAGGCGGTGGTGCGGGCGGCGCTGGCGCAGGTTGCTGCGCAGCAGCAGCAACAGCAGTATCTGCAGCAGCTGCAGCAGTACCAGCAGCAGCAGCAGGCAGCAGCAGCAGCAGAACAGATGCAGCAGCAGCTCCAACAAATGCTGCAGCAGCAGCACAGCCAACTTGCTGCGCTCAGCGGGCAGGGCAGCAGAGACGGCGGCGAAGCCGCGTGGGACCAGCAGCAGCAACACCACCAGAGATCACACCACCGCCACCATGGGCACAGGGGCAACCAGGGCCAGGACATGGACCTGCAGCAGCAGCAGCAGCAGCAGCAGCAGCCGAGCAACCCTCTTGTCGGCAGCGCTATCGTGAGAGGCACGCAGGCAGGTGCAGGGGGTATGCAGGGCGCGCCCCTGCACCGTGGCACGCCACAGGCTGCCGAAATCCTGCCGGAGGTGTGGACAGGGTCGGGTTGGGGGGTGGGTGGGTGTGGGGGGGGGGGGGGGTGCTATGAGGGGCAGTTGGGGGTGGGTGCGCGGGCGAGTTTGTCAGTCGTTCTGTGAGGGGTAGGGGGTGGGGGGTGGGGGAGGTATTTTTGTTGCTTTGGCACAGTTTTTTTTTCTGAGTTCGGCGGAGCCAACTCAGGAAACTTTTCACCGTGCGGATCCTTGCGAACACGTTGTTTCATGCGCATAACGTGTGAAGCGATGTTTGCAACACTGGATCGATCCACCCAGTTCAGCAGCTCCCTCCACACGCGACACACAACCCGACAGACTGATGGCGTGCGGTACACCTCGTCGCAGCAGCTGCTGATTGGTGGCGAATGGGATTTCACATACAGCCTCGAATTGGCAAAGCACTTCGGCTCGGTATGTAACTCTATAGTTTGATACACTTTGCAACTCAAGAACCTGGGCCAGCCCAGGGAAGAACCACCTGGAGGCGCACTCCGGGGTGATAGGTTACCCCGAGGTGTTGGCATCCCCAACTTCATTGCGTCGTGGTTGGGGGTGGCTGGAGTCCCGGGGTGGTGGGTGGGGCAGGTGGGTTGGTGTGGAAAGAAACACTCACCCATGCCAGAATCTCCAAAACGGGACGGAACCACTTCGTTTTTCTTGCCACATCTTCTCATTTTTAAGGATCGGGTCGTGCACGCACATCGGAGGGGTGTGGATGAACAACAAGACACGACGGCACGATGACACGATGGCCATCCCTCCTGCAGACCTTACCTTTTTCACTCTACTTTGCCACCTCCCCCCACCACAACCACCGTGCTACACAGGGCTCCAACATAACAGTGCTGTGCGTGCGCCCCTCTGCCAGCGTGTCGGCTGAGGAGGGCACCAGCGGGAGGGCCCAGGAGGTAGAGAAGCTGGGGGCGACGATCCACTACGGCGTCGACATGGGGGATCTGCTGGGGATGAACCTGGGCTTCCAGCAGTTCGACGCGATGCGGTGGAACAACCCGCCGAGCAAAGCGTTCCCCCGGATGTGGAACGCGGAGTGTGCGGCAGGGCGCTTCCTGGCATCGGGGCCCATGCTGCTCCGGAAGGGTGGCGTTGCTCACGTTGTGAGCGGGATCAACTTTAAGGAGTTCGACTTCCCTTCCATCGCACAGGTATGGTCGTAGGTAGAGAGAGGGGGGTCGCCGTAACAGCTTGCTCATGTCATTCTATGTGCGCTGGACAGTGCTCTCCCGATGTTGTATCCACAGCGCATCACATGTGGGGCGTGTGTGGGGCTTGTAATTTATGCACGCCAGGCCTTGAAGAGTCAACAGAAATTCAAGAGGAACAGCTTCGCACTACGAAGGGCAAAAATCGCTTGCCGGAGGTGAGGTGTTGTGTGTTATGTGTGCTGGGGGCTTTCTCTTGTTACCTGTGTAGCAGCTGGGAAGAATGTCACCCCCCCTCGGCCCTGGGCCCTCGAGGGGGGTGACATTCTCTCGGGGTACCCTAGGTACACAAATATTCTCCTTGAGTTTGGCGCGGAGTTGGGCGGTCTAAAAGCAAAAGAAATAGCCCCCCCTGCGGTTGGCCAAAAAAAACATATCAGGTGATTTTTCCTCTGACAATATTATGCACCAACGCGTCACAAAAAAATAGTATCACACACCCTTCCTCACACAGGGCACGGGGATGCACCTGCGGGTGACAGAGCGTCTGAACAACCCCTTCACCACCTACGACCCCTGCAAGCGTGGGAACGGGTCACACACCTCGACACCCAACATCTACACATTCGCCGTGTCCTCCAAGAAGGGGGGCATGGGCTTCCCAGGCAAGGGTGCCTTCGCAGGTAAGGGCTTCAGCGGACAGCACTTCCAGCCCTACGGGGGTCGCGGTGGTGGTGGTGGCTGGAAAGGCCGCGGGCGTGGAGGCGGTCGGTAGACTGGCAGTGGGTGGAAGGGTGGACACCCTGCAGGGCAACACGCCCCACCACCCCAGTCCAGCCCATCCCGCCCCGCCCCGCCCCTCCGCTTCATCTGATGTGTCGTCGAAGGTTGGTAGGGTTGTGGTGGTCAGCATCACGCCCTCCTATCACACGTCGTGCACTCAAGGAGTGTGCGTGTTGAAATCAAGTGTCATGCCGAGTGTGGGGGGGTCGGGGCGGTGGGGCGGCAGTGAGCCCTTCAGGAGTGAGGAGAGATGTTGAAGGGGGTCACACACAGCACACACAGCAAATTCAAGAATACAATACTGCCAGCCGGAAGTGGGATCGGCGATGTTAAAGCAACAGAGCAAATGCAGGGCAAAAATAACAACACGGCAGGTATGGGATGGATCGGGCACACCCGTGGGCAAAACGAACCCGCGTGGTTGAGGTGGGGAAGGACAACGGGGGTGTGAGGGGGTGGGGGAGGTTGGGAAGCAGCTGAAGTTCTGAGGTTCTGAGAAGAAGAGGAAGTTGCAGGAAAGCAAAAGGGGGGGGGGGGAACGGCGGCAGCGGAAAGGCCTCTCCCCCCCGCCCCACCACCACCGAAGCCGCCATCTCCTCCCACCACCCCCACCCCACCCCACCCGCCCTTCTCCATGCAAACGCGGTGTGAGTCTTGGCCATGCTGCGTTATGTTATCAAGAGTTGACACACCACAGAAAGAATCCCTTTAATTGTGGTGGGGCGGGGCTTGGCGCAAAAAGCCAAATAAAAGTAACCCCAAAATACAGCCGTTCTGGCAGCTACCGTATTGTGTTGGAACTGAAAAGAACCCATAACTTCCATCCACGCTAGGCATGTGTGTATGTGTGTGTGCCGCGAAATCCCTGCAGCTTTGCCTAACTGGCTCAACAGCGGCGAAGCGGAGAAGGGAATGTGCAGTTTTTTTGGAATAAAAGTATGAGGAAGTAGTGGGGGGGGGGGTAGGGACCGTCTTAAGGTACCGAAATCCCTCAACTTTACGACATTTTTCGACATAGGCAATTTTCGACCAGAAACCCCCCAAAAATGCTGAAAAAGTGGCCAGACCACCCCAAAAACCGCCCCTGGGTGTGGGACACCCACTTTGGTGCCCCGGAACGCGGCTGAAACGCTGTGTTGAAAAAAGTGTCATGGTTTGGTACCGAACCCCTCCCCGGGTGAGTCTCCCGAGCACCCTGTCACCTGCGTCATCACCATCCCCCGTCATGTACCACGTTCTGCCGCCTCTGATGAGACATCTGAGTACTATCGGGCCAAGAAAATGGTATTTCAGCGAGTGTTCTGTCAGGTTTCTGCCGACATCCTCAACAAAGATCGGGTGTGTCTGCGAATGCAAGGGCGTCGCTCGGGAGGCGATATTATGTGCCCTCCCTGAGGTGTCGGATGCATTGGGGACTTCATCAGGGGTAACGGCAACAGCGAAGTGGGTGTGGTGTATAACCTGTGTCACCCCGGCTCTACAGTACTGCAGTGGCACTTCTCAGTGGCGATGATCCTCGTCATCTGCACCATCACCCCCACTTACGCGCTCTTCATTGCAGCACTGAAAGAGCTAAAAGAGATGCCGGACGACGGTCAGAATGCTGGGGAACTCAGCCGCAGATGGAAAGGAGAGGCTGGAGACAGTGCGCGAGTGGATTTTGGGGCTGGCGTCTTTGGAAAATATGCCGGTGTGGGTTCCAAAGCCTTATTCGGTGTGCAAACCGGCAGGCGCAGTGGTCGGTGGACGCTGCAGCAAGTGTTATCAGGAAATGCCGGCGAGAAGACGCTCCTTCCCAAGCTTGTCACACGCATTTGCTCCCAAATTGAACCGAAGGCATCAGTGCCCACCCAAGACAAGAAAAGGCGGAATGTTGCGGGCAAGTAGGGCGGGACGGGCTCGGAAGGGTGGTTCAAATGAGGGGGCCGGAACCAAACCATGACACTTTTTTGAGCATGGTCACGGATTGGCTCAGAAGTGGCCAAATACCCCCAACAACCACCCAGACCGCCCCCAAATACTCCCAGGGGCCGGGGTTTCAGGTTTACTGCAATTTTGTGCGTGTTCCTCGCCTATGTGAAAAATCCCGTAAAGTTTACCCCTTAACCCTTTGGTACCTAACGACACACATGTGTGTCGAAAAGTCCAATTTTTTTCGCACTGGGCAACCAGAAGCGTTCTACTACGAATTTTTGACCGATTTTTTTATGGTGAACTCAGATGTCGCAGAACGTTGCAAAGAAGCAAGAGAAAATTTACGACGCGGTCTCCCGACTAAAATGGTTGCAAGGAGGAAAAATGCGATTTTTCGGAAAATCCTGAAAATCGCGTTTTTTCGGATTTGGGGGTCCATTTTCTGTATGGCCAGTAAAGGGGACTGTACTCCACCTTTTTCCTCGATTTTTTTTATGGTGAATTGTTTTCAGGGTATAAGATAGACTTTTTTTCTGGCGCCGTTTTCCGGTTTTTCTGGTTTTAAAAATTTTTCGCGCGCGCCTTCGGCGCGCGCGACCCGCGCAAACCCTCCCAGAATCTGAGAGGGCCCGGTGCCTGCGCGCGTCCTGTCGTACTGAGGCTGCTTGGTGGGGCAGGCGCAGCAGCTGCTTTGAAAGTTTGGACTCTCGGCCAAAAAAGGTCTGGTGCAATGTTTTTACGCAGGGGGGGTCTGGGGGGCGGAGCCCCCCAGCCGCCGGAGGCCACGGTAGTGAACATCTGTTCCCTACAGTCTGGATTCGCTTGTAAGTAGGAAGGCTTCGCTGTATCGCAGCCCGGCCAGCAGGAGATCACTGGTCCTTGAGGGTTCAACCTTCAGGGTGGAGGAGGACGGGGGAGCGACCACTCGTGATAGGTGTGCGTTGTGGGTGGAGTGGGTGCACGACAGAATGGCCAAAGGGTCCACGAGATCTCTGCACACATTCCGTTGTCGAGGAGATGGGCACCTAGCTGTGACGACAGGCAACAAACAAATCTCATCTGTTAGTTGCCCCCAATAGGCTTGGCGACCTTCAAGACTGCTTGAAAGTCGTTCGTGTTCTCGTCTCAGCCCTCCAGACAAGCAGATCTGTCTCGAGTTGGTGGGCTGTCGCCATGTATTCGATGGCACCGAGTGACGCTGCACAGAGGCAGACGACACGGTGAACTCCAGCGGAGGTTACCCTACCTCCGCTGGAGTACACCGTGTGTCTCCCATGAGTCTCAACTAGCGGGAGTCTTAGCGTAAATTAGCTGGAAAATAGACTCCCGTATCCAGTACAGACTGCAGTCTTAGACTCCCTCTTAGACATGGTGGCTGGAGTCCACCATGTGTGCACCTTCAAAACAGAAGAGACCTGCATGACGAGGGCATCACCACCCACCGGGCCACCCGCTAGGTCCATTTTTTCTTCTCCGCTTCTCTGCCTTCTTTGGACTATTTGAGCTCTGTGCGGATCACGATGGGGTCACTTTCTATTTTTTTATGGCGTTTTTTCTGACTGTTTTACTGTCCCAAAGTCACAAAAAAAACGCCGAAAATGAGATCGACCTTTTTTTTTTTCAGAAAACCGGGAACCGGGAAACCCTGGTTTTGAAAACCGGAAAACCAGACCTATCTTATCCCCTGATTGTTTTTGCCTCGAAAAAGCGCGTTTTCGCCATGTTTCGAAAATCCGGGGGTGTGCAAAAAACTAGGCTGCGTAACACAGCCTGGAGAGGGTGGCCCAATTTACATAAGTCGCCCCACTATCGCCAGAAGAAAAAAATCGGGAAAAAAAATATTCTCGGAAACGGCCAGAGCAGCGCGTTTCACGACAGCAAATTTTTCGAAAAAAGTCCAAAATTGAATTTTTTTCCCGCCGAGAAAAAATTGTGAGTCCACCTATTTCCAGGTTTTTGGTGGTTTTTGGCCACCCGGGAGACCTGCGTCTGTGGCCACAGAAATGGCCTCGAAACACCCCCAGACACCCAAAAAACGTGTTTCTGGAAAGATATGCCCCAAAACTGCCCGAAAGTCACATCTGGGTCTGGTGACCCGACCCCACAGACCCTGTATTTTTCACCTTTTTCACCGGAATATTGGGTCAGCAGGCAAAAGTCGATTTTTTTGGGATTTTTCAGAAACTCTGGGCATCGTGGAATGCTCTGTCCTCGTTCTGCCCGAAAAACGCATTTTTCTGACATTTTTCTCAGATCTGGGGGTCTGGTTCGGATGTGTGGTTGGGTCCCAAACCGGCGAAAAATATTTTGGGTGGTCATTGTGAGTGGCCTGCCGTGAAAAAAATATATTTTTTTCTCAAAAAAAGTTGATTCTCGGATCGTTCTGAAACAACGCAGTTCACCATAAAAAGAAATTCTGATTTTGGTGGAGTAGAAAAATCCTTACTGGGGAAGGTGGCCAAAATCCCGGATTTTGGTGAATTAAGTCGCCCCCCCACCGGGCTGTAAGGGTTAAGGTTTTCCCTAGGGGGGGGGGGGGAGGGGTGGGAGGTGCGGGCCATATAAAAGGGCGATAACCTCCACCGATCTGCATTCATTGGGGTAAAGACAGAAAGAAACAGGGAGCGAATAACTCACACGCCGATCCGGACGATGAGGCAGTGAACCATGGAGGTGTTGATCCGTTCATCCCACTCAGCAAGGGCCTGTATGTGCAGAGCAGAAAGAAACGGCATGATTTGCCACTCTGCTGTGCTGTGATATGCTGCGATGCTGTCGCTCTATGAGGAAGTTGCCCCGGATTTTGCCTGACCCGGTCCAACACTAAAGTGCCACCAACTCGACACTCCTCAAATGAGCTTCACCTGCATACCGTATACGTAAATATTTTGGAACGTAAATATTATGGAACGCTGGTGGGTTGGCGTTCCAGATTTTTTTCGTTCCATAATATTTACAGGGCTTTCTGCGACTCGGGGACTTGGACCAGGTGATCGGACGGCATGCAGAGTCCCTGACGGGACCTACTCGTGCACTTTTCGCGAGATTCCTGACGCAAGCCGTCATCACCACCGAGTCCCCAACTGGCCCTGTAAATATTTTGGAACGTAAATATTATGGAACGGACCGGCCAAAAATGGGCCCGTTCCATAATATTTACGTTCCATAATATTTACGTATACGGTATATACTCCCGCGGTGGAGGCTTTGAGCTTTAGGATCTGTGCCTGTGTGTTGATCGAGCGAAATCAGAAGGGAACTGGGGCAGGGGTGGGTGAGGGAAAACGGGCTGGGGGTGGAAAGGGGGAAGAGTGTGAACAACGGGGATGGGTTGGGGATGAGGGGGTGGGGGGAGCAGTCAGCAAGTGAAACGCAGCCTTTAGGTGTATCCCGCCTGGATAGAGATATGTCGTCCGCCCCCCTCTCCCCCCTCTCCCACTTCCCCCTGCCCCCCCCACTCCTACATCCGCTGTTGCGTCACAGAGATATCTTTAGCCCCAGCTGTGGAGCCGATAGAAAGTCATAAGCAGGGAATTGCCAAAAATAGGGGACCCGCGACAGGCAGACACGATCAGGATTTTGAGTGACGCTCTTCAACAATTGCAGCTGTTGTGGCCCACTCCGCAGACGGGAAACCATGTTGTTTGAAAAGTGTACCACACAGGACCTCTCCGTGTGATACGACACTCACCGGGTGAATGGGATGAATTGGGGGCCTCACACAGCTTGCCCCCTTTTTTTTTTGACGCTTCTCCTCACACACATTGCCTAACGAGCACTCCCTCTATCACATGGAAGGTTGCCTCTTGGATGCCCCGCTGTCTATCCACACACCCCACCGCCACAACCACCACCCAACAGACACAACACACACCGCCTCACTTCTCCCCCAACCTGAGGCTGGGGGGGTGGGGTTGAAGGGGGGTGCGGGGTGCGAGGGGGCAGGGTTGGGAGTGCCGCCTCGACCCCTCCCCCCTCCCCCCTCACTCGACCCCCCCCCTTCTACACGTCTCGTTGTGTTAGTCATCACGTATGCCGACCTCCGCGCCTGCGCAAAGGAAGCTCCCATGTGCGGGGCTGGGGCAGCAGCAGCAGCAGGGCTATGGTGGGACGCTCTCCCTCAGCGCAGCTGCCGCACAGTTTGCAACAAATGAAGTGACCCGGAGCGCGACGCTGGTGTCGGGGTACAGCATGTGCAGCAGCTATGACGACGGGGCCTCCAACGCAACCCGTGACGCAAAGAAGCTTCGCAAGCGGTGGGTCAGCAAGCTGCGCGGGTTCGAGGTGGTGCGGTGGGGCCGCCGCCCGCGCGACAGCTGCATCGAGTTCACCCTCATCAGCAACCCGAAGAGCGGATATGCCGTCGCAGCGCTGCTGCCGAAGGACTGCAACTGGAGGGATGACGACAACAGACCCCTCTCGAAAGGCATTGGAGTTCTCATGATCCCATCCCACTTCAGGGATGTCGGCACGACTATGCTCGCTAGAATATCCTACTCGCTAGGCAAGGTGCAGTGGTACAGCGGCTCTGAGGTGTGCGACGCAGCCTTCATCGCATCTCACAGCATCGCGCGGGGCTCCGCCCCACTCGTCCCCGCCTTCAGCATATTTGGGCAGGACGTCAAGGTTGAGATCGCGGATGTCACTGCCTCTGCAGGGGCCCCCCCTGCAGCACCATCTCGCCCACCCCCAGCTGTGCCTGAAGGGGTGCCAACAGCCCATACGCCGGCAGCTCCCTCAGCTCCAACAGCTCCAGCAGCAGCTGCAGCGGACAGCCCTGCCGCCCCACAGCTGCACAAAGAGGTTAGTTCTTATGGGGACTCCATCCTGTCGACCACTCAGAGCCTCCTTCGTATTATGGGAGCCGAGGGGGCGGATGCGTGCACCTCCCAGGTTGACGGGTGCTCCTTTGCGAGCGCTTCGACATCCGTTTCGACGGCGTCGTCCTCCTCCACATCCTCTGACAGCGCCATCTCTCCTCCCCGCGCATCCCGCCTCCCTGCGGGGCGGGCACCCGCTGCATCCGGCACGATTGTCGGTGGGGCTGGGCCTGCAGGGAATATCCCACTCCTGCCGCTCCACGCTGCACCGCTGGAGATTGAGGCGGAGGGTGAAGACAATGAAAACAATGCATTCTCCGAGGAGGAGCAGCAGCAGCAGCATCAACATCACGCCGAGACAGAGTATGCTGAGAAGAACGACGATGCCCAGGAGGAAACCCTGCAGGAGGGGGATTCGGCGAAGGGGAAGGGCGAAGGGTGCACCCCCCTCGCATCGCCTGCAGCACACCCTGCAGTGCCATGCTCCTCCTCCTCCTCCTCCTCGCCACGCCCCTCCCCCCGCCTGCTTCCTGCAGCTTCAACAGCAGCAGCCATCCCCCCCGCAGCCTCCTCGCCAAAGAGGCACGCAGCGCCCAACCCTGAAAGGCGTGACAGGCTGAAGGAGGCGGCCGAAACCTCGGATCTCGTGGGGTGTGCTTTGGAGGAGGGGATCCGCCTGCAGGAGGAGGAGGCGGAGCGGCAGAGGCTGGCGAGGGAGTCGTCTGCCCGGCAGAGCGTGATCTGTGGGGGTGGGGCGCGGCAGAGCCTGGCGCCTCCGGCGGAGCTGATCAGGGCACAGACGCTGATTGCGGAGGCGGATGGGGAGAGGGACGCGGCGCTGCGGCAGGTCGCGACGCTTAGCGACGCGCTGGCGAGGGAGAAGTCGAGGCGGCTGGAATCCCTCCGCGAGGCGAGCAACAAAGACATTATGCTGGCGGACCTCAAGGCAAAGCTCGCGATGGTAGAGCGGGTTGGGGTGGGCAGCGCCCCCTCCTCATCCTCCTCCTCCGCTGGGGGCGGCCCCCTGGCAGGGAAGGCAGGCTCCGCAGCAGACCTGCTGCGCCTCCGCCGCGCCGACAGCGCATCGCGCAAACTCCTCGAGGCGGAGCAGCGCATCCGCGCCCTGCAGAAGGCTGTGTCGGAGCAGCAGCAGCAGCAGCAGGCTGCTGCCGCCGCCGCCGCTGACACTGAAGCCCTCCTCCTCCGCGCCGAGACAGCAGAGGCGCTCTGCGCAGAGCTCCGGAACAGAGCTGAGTTGGCTGAATCCACCACATCCGAGCTGCAGCAGCGCATCGAATCTCTGGAGGTGGCGCAGCAGCAGGGTGATGGTGGTGGTGGTGGTGGTGGTGGTGGTGATGATGCTGCAGAGACCTGCGGCTCCTCGGCTGGGGGTGATGTGGAGGGTGGTGGTGGTGGGGCTGATGAGTGTGTGGAGGATGAGGTGGTGGTCGAGCTGCGGCAGCAGCTTGCGGAGGCGTGCCGCCGGGCCGAGGCTGCGGAGGCGGAGGGGAGGCAGGTTGGGGATGAGCTTGCGCTGAGGGAGGCGTTGAAGAAGTCGACCGACACCATCAACGTGCTGCGGCAGCAGCTGCTAAAGCAGAAGGCGGAGCTGGCACAGCGCAGCGCGGCTGCCGCCGCTGCCGCGGCGGAGCCGCGGTGTGACGAGCTGAGCCGTGCGCTGCAGGCGGAGGTGCAGACGCTGCGTGACAGCAGCTTCGAGATGGAGCACCGTGCCAGGCGTGAGGCCACCCTGCGTGCCGAGGCGCAGGCGGAGCTGGAGAGGCGGAGCGCGGAGGCGGCTGCGCTGGAGGCCCGCATGCGCAGGGGTGAGGGGCGCATCGCGGCCCTCGCAGCCAGCGTCGCGGAGCTGACGGCGGAGCGTAACAACCTCCTGCAGCAGCCCTGCGCGAGGTGCGCCGGCTCCCCGAGCCCCGGAGGGGGTGGTGGCGGGAGAGGCGTCAGCCGCCTGTCGGAGCCCTGCCGTGGGATGTCCTCCGGAGCTGCCTCGTCAGGCGGCAGCTCGCCCGCCATGCCCGTCAGGGAGCTGCGCTTCTCCTGCGAGAGTGACATGGCGTCGCCTGCGGCGGGCTCGCCCTCGGCACTGCTGCAGCACCGTGTCCAGCGTGTGGCGGTGCAGGAGGGGGTGGTGGAAGAGGAGGAGGGTGCGTCCCTGCCGTCAGCCTGCCAGGCAGACCTGTCGCCGCGCAGCGGGTCGGCTTCCCCGGGGGGGCGGGGCGAGGAGGCGGTGGAGGAGGAGGTGGATGCAGTGTCTAGGGGGCTGTGGTATGTCCTTCGGTTGGTTTTCAGGCTGGTCGCTAACTTTTTGAATTCCGAGATCTCGTGGAATGATGGTCAGTCGTGGGGGGGGGGGGTGGGGGGTGGAAGTGGTGGCCATGCAGTAAAATATGGTTCGTACGCGATCGCGGCGGCGGCTTCGCCGCCGCCGCCGCGCGCCCACGATCCAGGCCTGTCGCTAACTTTTTCGATTTAGAGATTAGGTGGGCGGACGCACCTGTTTTGGGGGGATCAGGGGGAAAACGCTAGGGGTCGATTTTTCGCGCGCGCTCGTGTTGTTACTTAACTTTCCCGTCGGTGGACGGTGTGAGGCGCTGGGTTCCTTCCGCAGTCCCGCTCCCGCTCCCGCCATCCTCGGGTGCCGGAGGAAACCAAAAAAAGGCTTTCGGTACCATGATTCGACGCTACCCCCTGATATGCCACGGCCGTCGAAGCGCAAGGGCTTGGTTACTATATACTAGCCGGGCACACGCTACATGGTCCACAGGGGGGTCTGGGGGGCAGAGCCCCCCAGCCGCCGGAGGCCACGGTCGTGAACATCTGTTCATTGTGGCGACAGATTCTGTGTGAGTTGGCTGCGTCCTCCTGAGGCTCCTGGAGTGGTTGGATTCCCTGACCTGATGGGAATCGAATGACTTGAGTACGAGACATACGCCACAGGGGGGTCTGGGGGGCGGAGCCCCCCAGCCGCCGGAGGCCACGGTAGTGAGCATCTGTTCCTGCAGAACCATACTCTTTGACCCTGGGGAATGGTGGGTGAATGAGGTGGTAGTGTGTGTTTCATCCCATCATTCCACCATCGGTGGAATGATGGTGGAATGATGAAATATCTAGGGGGGGGAAACCCAGAATGAGTGGAATGATGAATGATGGTTAGCGACCAGCCTGGTTGGTTTTTATTGCAGCGGTGGAGGGGCGATGTTTCGGGATGAAGAGAAGAACCTGCATGGGGGGTGGGGGGGAGGGGGGGGATGATGCCACCTTTTCATCGGCTGGAATCAGCTCCAGGGGTATTCCTAACTTTCCAGGGTCGGGGGAAAACTGGGTCGATGGGGGGAAAAAGGGGGGGAGCTGGGCAAAGACTGTCAAAAAGGGGGGTAAATTTTTTTTCGCGCGCTTCGCGCGCGAAACGTGCGCGCTCAGCTAGCAGCTCCATGGTGGCCCGTGTTTTCTTCGCGCCCATTGCATCTGCAGCTTCCTTGGGGTGCAGGACCTCCCCATGATTGACGGGGCGGGCAGCATGACAGACGATGACGTAGCATCGACCCACAGGGCTTACACTTTTTGGGACTCCCCCTGAAACAGCTGCGTGATGAACTCATGTTCAAGATGGCATGACACGCAGGATCCAATAGGCTACCTTTCAAACGGGGGTGCCTGTCCCTGCTGGACAAACATAGGGCACAGGGGGGGTCTGGGGGGCTCTGCCCCCCAGCCGCCGGAGGCCACGGTAGCGAACATTTATTCCTGGCGGGCGCAGATTCGGTGTGAAATGGGCTGCATCCTGAGTGGCCAGACCCTCCCCGATGTGACGATAAATTGTCGCGCAAAGACCCCACTCTCGTCACCAACCCGCTTAGGGGAAACCACCATCCGCCGACTCCGGGCCGACCACCACCGCCTGGTCTACGACCACGACATCCCGGGCACGGCACAACCACCTTGCCAACCCTGCCTGAAGCATGCGCCGGGCCACCCCCCGCCTGGGGTCTCACTGAAGCACCTCTTCTTCGGCTGCCCCGCGACAGCGTCGGCCCGACACCACCTCACAGCCACAAACGTGCACAACCTGCTGTTGCACAACTGCAAGGAGGCGCTGCGCTACCTGGCCGAGGCAGGGGTAACGGAGCACGGCGAGAAGGACTACCTGAACGCGTGAACCAAATAACATCATCAGAGAACAAGGGCTTCGGCCCGACCTCCCAGCACCCCCCCCCCCCATCCCAGCCCCACGTCACTTTCCACAGGCCGCCAGGCGCGTCAGCGTCGGCGACCGCCCGCCCCCAGTCTGAGAGGCATCAGCCGAATCTCGGTGGAGGCGGGCACAAAACAAAAGGGAGAGTCGTCACTGTGCATATCAGCACGGTCCCGCCCTCTGTGCCAGACCAACACACCACCAAAGGAAAAGAGGAAGAGGCGACGTAAGGCAATGCCTCCGTGCGGCCAGGAGAACACGAAATAGCGACCCCCTCAACGGGGAATGCTACGAGCACGGCCAAAAATCGTTCAAAATCGTTCAAGACACGCCACAGGGGGGTCTGGGGGGCGGAGCCCCCCAGCCGCCGGAGGCCACGGTAGTGAACATCTGTTCACAGGTTGACAGGATCCATGTCATGTCAAGCCCCTGACCAAAGTCGGTGGGTTGATGGGTCGACGGGGCGATCCCCTCAACCCATCAACCCACCGACCCACCGACCCAGAAATTCGGTGGGTCGGTGGGTCGATGGGTCGATGGAAAAAGTGGGGGGGGGAAACCGGTTTTTGGTAGGTCGATGGGTCGATAGTTAGGAATTGCCCTGAATCAGCTCGGGGTCGGGGGGGGGGGGGCTGGGCGGTTTTGTCACCCGGGGTTTTTTCACACACGTGGTATTCTGATGCAGCATCCGCATGTCTGTGACACACGCTCTCTCTCTCCCACCGCCACCACAACTACCCCCCAACAGCATGCTGCCCATGTAGGCACAGATGTGGCCAGAACCACCGCTGATCAGAGCTGTGGTGTTTGTGGTGATTTACCACCACAAACCCCCAGCCAAGGCGAGGGCTTGGCCCACTTTTTGGTGCCTCACTGGGGTTGGTTGCCTTCAGCAGGGCCTCCCGTGGATTTGGGTGGGTTTGGGGGGGGGGGGTGGTGGTGGTTTGTGGTTTCAATTCGCAAGGCCGCTGCAGGCACTTTCCTGAAAACATATCAGGAGGGCCGGCACAGGGTTTGTTGAAGCTTCACCCCCCTGAGAGGTGTTCGAGTGTGGGTGGACAGTGGGGCTCACATCAAGAGAGCAGGGTATGACTCGGTGAGTGGTGTTCGACACTGGGAGCAAAAGATAAGGGTCAACAATGACTTCGTGTGTGTGAGTGTATATCAGTGAGGAGGTTGCATTGGAGTTCACTCTGTGCAACTTCACACTAAACAAACAGGTTGACGTGTGCGTGTGCTTGTGGTGCCCCCCTCCGCGCGCCCTGATCAGCAGACCCCGCTTGAATAATTCAGGTGCCGACACAGCGGTACCCTCGAAGATCATGGGGTTTGTTGCGCTGTTCTGGGTGGGGGCATTTGAGCTCGTTGTGCCGGTGGTGGCCTGTTGGAGGGTGACACGGTGCCAACGGGGTTAAACTTAACTGCATCCCAGCTGGACATTGTCCAGCCCAACGCAGTTCAACCTATGTCGTGCGGCCTGCTGTGGCTTTTCATTTTTGGTCTTTTTGCGCGCCCCTCGAAATGAAAAGATGTTTGCTTATTTTTTATCAACACACAACGCACCAGCAGGAAGTAAGAACCAAAACTCAAGCCATTTCATATGGAGTACGTCGGGTGTGTGGGGGCACACCACACGGTTACATTTTCAAGCGCACGAAATAGCGGGAAAAGGTGTTCATTCAGCTCTGGAGGCAAATGCGTTCTGCATTGCCACAGGGCTAGAACTGCCAGGGCTGGAACTGCACCCCCCCGTCCTGCTTGATTCTTTGCCCCTTTGTCCCTCCCAGTTGTTGTTCCTTGTCCCTGGACCACCCTTTCAAAGGTGCCTGAATCCAACCCTGCTTCGCACCACACGCATGTGAAGACCCCGAGTTGCTATTTTTGGAGAACGTTTCACTGCGCCGCAAGCTCTCCTGTGCGCAACCCCACAGCAGTCCAGGGAGATCTTGGGTCTGGCACACATCGCTTCAGAGTGTGTGCCTGTGTTTCACGCTGAACCCGCCCCCAACCAATTCTGTATCAACAAGACGATCATATCAAGCCTTTGCCCATACACCATTCAAAATTCCCGACCTGGTTTCTGCAGTCAAACTTCAGCGAGCGCTCGTGAGTTATGACCGTTGCGAAGGGGATCAACAACGGTGTTGTGGGTTGGCGTCTTTGATACTCGTACACACGCACGGCCTTTTCATGCCGGGTTTGTCAAAGCTGGCATGTTTTGGCTGTGTGATTTCGTCCGTATCTCAATGAACCACGGGTTCTCTCTCGTTTACCATTCTGCCTTCTTCATCGACAGATACAGGAGGAACCAAAAACTATTTTTCTTCGGTATGACATCGGCTCACGAAATCAGCAACCACTGACGACGCAGATGAGCTTGTATGATCGGTTGTATCTTCTGCTAGTCCGGGAGCTGTCAGGCAAGTCGACATCCGTTTGTTTGTTTGATTGATTTTAACCTTTTGTGACGAGGACAGTAGTTCGTCCCCGTTTTGCAGCAAAAAAAATATCAAAAAGAGGCCACTTCCCCAAGCTGCTTCTAGCCTCCGCCACGAGAAAGGCAGCCCAACCCGGCCAGACAGGAAGCGAAACTGACTTTCATACACCCCCCTCCCCGCCCTCCCCACTAAGTGACCTCCCTTTGCAAGTCCTTTCCAACGTAGTGTTGCCAATGATGTCTCGCTGCGAATTTTTTTTGCCAACAGCAATGTAAATGCCGCTGCTTTTTTTTTGGGGGGGGGGGGGCAGGCCTGTGCCTAAGTCGGATGTAGATGTAAGGGTCGGCCTCAGGGAAAAAAAGTTCCCACTTTTTTCTTCCCATATTTTTGGTAGGGGTTTTTTTGCGAAGGGGATGGCATGAGCCTCTCTGGAGCGTGGGTGAGTGCAGATCTTGGTTGTAGTAGGAGGTTTTTAGGATTCTTTTTTGGGGGGGGGGATATGCCTGGCCTTTTTTGGGCACGCTCCGCACCCCCGCTGACGCGGGTGCTGTGCTGAGTGCCGTCCTGCAGCTGCTCGCGACCACGGTGCCCGTGGCCGCGGGTGGCTGTTTGGGCACTTCCAAGTTATTGTACAGCCTCCGTGAATAATCGGAGGCTGTGCAAGAACTCGGAAGTGACGACGAAGACGAGGCCACGGGCGACCTCCCACGGGATGGCATCGACCAGAGGCTTGCTCTCGAGCTCAAACCAACAGATGTTCACTACCGTGGCCTCCGGCGGCTGGGGGGCTCCGCCCCCCAGACCCCCCTGTGGCGTGTCTTTGCGCGACAATTAATCGTCCCCCCATGCGACATGTGCTATCTGTCAGTTGTGTTGTACTTGAGCGTATGCGACTATGGAGCCAGGCCAACGGACGTTCGCTACCGTGGCCTCCGGCGGCTGGGGGGCTCCGCCCCCCAGACCCCCCTGTGGCTTGTGCCTGGTCTTGGAGCCAATTCCTTGCGCGTACGGGGCTGTGGCATATCGGTTCCAGCACCCTCGCGGGAGGCTCCCATATCAGGCGAGATCCTGTAAAACAAAACGCAAAAAAAGGAGACCCCCAGCCCAGCTGTGAATTGGTTGTGTGCAAATGCAGCAAAAGAACGTGTTTTCGCGCTGAAATACCGTGTTCTGGGCTAAAAAAAGGGACCAGCGCCGAAGGAAAAAAAGTGGGAAAAAAGTTGGGTGTAAACTCTCATTTTTGACGATTTTTGGCCATAATTCACTAAACACGGAGTGTTTAGTGTTTTCAAAGGCCGGGGTCCCTCCCTCCCTCCCCCCCTCCCTCCCTCCCTCCCCCCCCCCCCCCCAGGGGGGTTATTACCTGAAATTTCGTGATACCGCACGAACCGATGGATTCGATATCTGTGCCGAAAAAATGGTCACCGTGAATTTTTTGGGGGGTGTAGGTATTCACAGTGATATGGGGCGTAGCTTGCTAACCTCGGTTTAATTATTTCCCGGCCGAACCCAATTTCGATTTTTTTGGCTGAAAAATGGGTGAATGCGGCTGGAGCAGGCCGGACCGGTCACCCGGAAATTCCCCCATTTTTGCCCTTCAGAGCATGGTTGCATAGCGGCCGTTTTAAAAAATCCCTTGTATTTTGTGGACTTGCAAAAACGGCCGCTGATTTTCAGCATTTTAAAAAACGGCCGTTTTTTTTACCTGGGAATTTTGTATGGGGCGTGGGTCAGCAGGCGAGATCCCACCACCAGGAGTGCCTCCCCACTGCAAGGGATACCCTGCAGCAAGCATTGTGAGCGCGCCTTCAAGTATGATGCGAAGAGTTCAGACTTCGTGGACCACTTTGACGGACCGCGCCATATCAAGAAGAAGAAGAACGCAGCGTTGAAAGTGCAGAGCCAGGGAAACAGCTGGCGCTGTCGGAGTGCGATACCCTCAGTGGCAGGCTTGCAACTTCGGATCGCCCGGGGTGCGTTGTTCACCGGATCACCGGCTGGCATGGTGCATGATGCTGTCAAGAAGTGTGTCCCGAGGAGGGGCTGAACATGGTTGCGGCCAATCTAGGCACGTGTGTCGTGGATGACCGTGCAGGCAGAGGTGGGCAGGTGTCGCTCACTGGCATCAGGGCTCTTCCGACAGAGCTTTCCCTTGATCTCGGCGACAGCACCCCGGATGAGAAGGACACCGCCTTCGCTGATTTATCCCCGAAGGCACGGGCGATCATCCCGGGCAATATGCAGCACCAGCTGGATGGGTTCACGACCGCACTGGCGCTGAAGGATGTGCTGTGCCACATCTCTGACGCAGCTGAGAGGGAGAAGCAGGCGAGCAAGACGGCACCACCGGCCGTGCGATCCCGCTTCTCTCCGACACACACTACCTGCACTGCTTGAGTGGATCTGCACCTTGCACCACGTCCCCGGGCATTTATACAATCTTCCGGGCCCGCTGCAGGACAGCGGCCCTGCTACGTGTGCGTCGCTTCTGCGGTTGGCAGAGATGCCCACGAAATCGCTGGGCTCGAGTCCCACCTGCAGGCCGCCGTCCGCCTGACGGCACCCCTCGCATCGCTGCTCCAGAAGTACTGCGATGCGCAGCTGGGTGTGCCAACGGCGTGCCCCTGTCGACGCAGTGTACACCGACATTGAGAATGTCATCGAGAAAGTGTCTGAGGTGGGGAAGTACGACCCCCCAGTGCCCCTGGCAGGGGAGCTGGCCTGGGCTGGCGACCGCATGCGCAGAAGGTGGGACGGCACGGAATCAGGGAAGTCCTTCTGGTTTGCGGTCCGCCGTCTGTGCCCGAGCGCGTACGGCCGCATGAGTCGTAGGGGTGCCAGAACTCCGGTGCCACCTCCCCTCTGTTTCGGGGAGGTCACGAGCAGGGCCTGGGTGATCTACGACTAGGCCACCACGTTCCGAGGGTGTGCTGGATTTCTGGGACAACCCGGGGGCGAACCGGGCTGCTACACTCCTCTCTGCTCTCGGGTGTCTGCTGCTTGTCGAGCGACAGGCAGGGCGGAAGCCATTTTTCTTTGTACAGTCGACAGAGAATCGCAGTGCCCAATGTCATGTGCAGGCAACAGGGAGTTGTCAAGTGTGTTTCCTCAGCTCGGTACGGCAGCAGGAGGCGAATCTCCAAAGGAAAATAGGAGGGGGAAAAAAACGGCCGTTTTTTCGCCAACAAAACATGAAAACGGCCGTTTTTATATTTCGGTAGCGGGAACTGAGGTAGTGAATTCTCAGAAAATCCACTCCCTCCATGACGGCCGTTATGACACTATGTCAGAGGTGGTTTTTTCACACCAATAATCCGGCTTCTGCTAAGGGGACCTTTTCGATTTTTTTTCGGAAAACCCTATTTTTCACTTTTGAGCCCGATTTCGAAGGAATTTTTGAGTTTTGAGCTCATTTTGTGCAATTAAACGCGTCACTCAGGTTTTTCCCCCGGACCCCTCTGTGACTCCTCCAGACTTGGTCGGGCTTGGAAGTTGGTTCGTAGTTTTGACCACCAATGCCTAATGTGTTGGCAGTCTTGTTTGACTGGTGCTTGCAGTACGCGGTGGCGGGCGGACCGGGCCGGCCGCGCTTCGCGCGGACGGGGGCGCTTCGCGCCCCCTCCGGCCCGGTCCGCCCGCCACCGCGTACTGCAAGCACCAGTCAAACACGGCCGCCGCAGAGATGCAACAAAAAGCTTCCGTCGAGGTACCACCAGCGAGCTTGGTCCGCCTTGGAAGTTAGTTCGTAGTTTTGACCACCAATGCCTAATGTGTTGGCAGTCTTGTTTGACTGGTGCTTGCAGTACGCGGTGGCGGGAGGACCGGGCCGGAGGGGGCGCGAAGCGCGGCCGGCCCGGTCCTCCCGCCACCGCGTACTGCAAGCACCAGTCAAACACGGCCGCCGCAGAGATGCAACAAAAAGCTTCCGTCGAGGTACCACCAGCGAGCTTGGCTCCAATCCCTGATGGGCCATTCATTAGTGCTTGATGGAACTGTCCCTGATGAGGCCATCATCGGATCACTAGCCGTGTTTAGTGACTTACACAGGCTATCAAATTAGGCACAGGCCTGGGGGGGGGGAATTCTGAGACAAAAGAGGCAGATTTCTTCGGCCCATTCAGACTTCTGATGACATTTGCACGGGCCTGGAGAAAGCCTTCTGAAGGTTATCCGACCATGCTTCCCGGTTCGCTTGCGACAGCTCGCCTGCACTCAGCCTCCGCCATTCCATGCCCTGCATGCTTTAACGACAAGCAACAGACAGCCCGCGCAGGGGGTTTGCAGTTTGAGCGAGAGAAAGGTGTTGTGGGGTGGGGTGGGGGTTCAGGCCTGTCAGAATCCCTCCCTTCCAGCACAGCAAGCCCTACTCACCACGCAAAATCTGTCTTTTTGGTGCAGATCTGAAGAGAAGACAGAAGAACTGGAGGTGTGCCACCCGTCAGTCAAGGGAGAACCCCTGTCGTTCTGCAAAGGATTCTGCACCGGACACAGGTTTCCTTGCGCCTGCGAGAGGCGCAGCTCTCACAAGGCAACGACACATCCGACAAAAATCCCCCCCAAATGAACCCCCCTCCGCAAAACCACCCACCCCACCCCATCCCATCCCATCCCCTCCCACTGGACCTCTCTGGCCTGGCCCAACGTGTTTCCCATGCCCTTCCCCCTTCCCCCTCCCCTTCAAACCACACCTCACCCTCCCCTGCCCCCCCCCCCCCCCCACCCTTAGAATGCTGTAGAAGGATGTGTAGAAATGTGTACCTCAATATATCCACCGGAACAATACAGAACATCACAGTAGGAAAAAAGTTTGAAAGGGGGGGGGGGGAATATGACATGAGTAAAATCAAGAGAACCGGATGGCAGGATACTTGCCATGCCGCGTATGAGCGGGTTTTTGCGGATCTCAGACCTCAGACTCCAGACTTCAGATCCATATCTTAGTAGGTTAGACCGACATGCTTTCTTTTCACACCAGTTGCCGAACCCACATGCTATCCCAGGAGGTTCGAATCTGCGAAGGGCATGGCGAGCAGACCGGAACATACGAGGTATCACGATCACTCCGCGATGCTGCGCAATGCCAGTGATTTTATTAGGATGGACAAAACCACACCCAGGCACGGCACTCCTGCGTACACCGGAGGGGGGGGGCGGGGGTCCTGCTTTCTTTTGCGCTCTACCCATCTAAAGCCTGATCAAACACACGTGCCATCCCACGCCCTCCCCATGAGCAATCCACGCGTGTAGAACTCTCCCTTCTTTTCAGACTCAAGTTTCACCCCACCCACGCGCGCACGCTGGCCCCTTCCCGGATGTATCGTAGATTGCACCCCGTGTTGCACTGGGGGGAGGGGGGTGGAGAGGGTTTCGAGGCGGGGTTTGAGGCTGCATTGCCACTCCCAGTGTCAACAGTACTGCAGTGAGAACCCCAGTGAGATCTCGGGCCTGTCTTCCGCCTCCGCTCCCCTCCCAGTAACTTGCCCTTTGCGTGATGCTTGCCAAGATGGAGGTTTTGAGGCGTAGCAACAAAGAAAAACGTGGTGTTTTTTTTTGGCCCTGCCATGAACAGCACGTTTGTCAAGAATTTCGGAAAATCTGCTCCTATTGCCACGGTGTGGTGTTTTAAAAAAAAGGAAAGCCGTCACACGCCAGGATGGCCGCCGTCAGTTCCAAAGTAAAATGAGGTGGCAGCAGGCATGGAGAGGCGACGTGATGTACTGCCTGCGTGCGGCCAGAAGAATCACGAAACAGTGGTCCCTCACACTTGGGGTCGGCCGCCGGGGTGGCGACACAACAGCGCACAGCAAGCGGGGAGGGTGGGGGGGGGGGGGTGAGTAGATGTGTAGGTTCTTAATAAACGCGATGAATCTGGCAAAAAATGCGTTTTGCAGCAGGGCGGTTGTGATGGGCGAGAACACACACACCCCACCCCCCAGGGCAGATGCCCCACCCGCCCCCCCCCCCCACCGCCCCTCCCGCCAAACCCTTCCCTTTTTGATACTTCGGGTGCAGCTCCAACTGGGGTCCGAGCCAATGGGGCCTGACTCACCCAAGTGAGGTATCCAAACCACACACACACCACAGGGCCCAGTTGCTTGGGACAGCACACACGATGCCTCCCAAGGGGACGAGCAAGGAGAAGCTGGCGGAGGTCCAGAGCAGGGCCGCACTGAAGCCTGGCGGCGTCAGCTATGCCCCCGACTGGGCCACCAGCTCTGGGAAGGACGACGGCGGTGAGTTCCAGACGGTGAAGAAGAAGGGCGGCAACAGGCCCCCCCAGCAGAAGCCCACCGCTGTTGTGGGTGCCGTCCGTGAGGTGCGTGCGCCCCCCCCGCCGCCCTCCAAGCCGCGTGCCGCGGGTGGCGTTCTCGGTGCTGAGGTGTTGGTGCCCACGAAGCAGAAGCCTGCGCCGAAGCCGAAGCAGAAGCCCGCACCGAAGCCGGCAGCTGCCGCTGTGCCTGAGGAGGATTCGTGGCAGACGATCAGCAAGAAGCCCAAGGCGCAGCAGCAGCAGCAGCAGCAGCACAAGTCTGACCGCCACATCCAGGGGGAGATCAAGGCGCAGCAGAGGCGCGACATCCAGAAGCAGAATTTGGGTGTTGTGGGTGCGGCGCCTGCGGATTCGGAGGCGGACAAGAAGCGGGAGGCAAAGGAGGCCAAGAAGCGTGCGAAGGAGATGGAGAAGCAGCGCCTCGCCCTCGCTGCGAAGAAGGCGGAGCAGCACGCCGACCCCAACGACGACTCCGGGTTTGTGACTGTTGCGAAGGGGGCGAAGCCCGTGAAGGGCAAGTCCAACATCGAGAGCTTCGGCAAGCAGACCGCCTTCTCAAAGCTGCAGCGCCAGGGGGACAACCACAAGAAGGTGCCGAAGCAGCAGAAGGCGCGCGAGGTGACGGCGGTGACGGAGGAGGACCGGCAGCGGATCATCCGCGAGCAGCACGAGAAGCTGACGTCGAAGCCTGCGGATGTCATCATCGACTTCCGCGTGCAGGTCCAGGGCAAGTGGTACCCCATCAAGTCGCTTCTCGAAGCGAACAACTTCGAGCATGCCCCTAAGATGGTCCGTGCGGCGGCAATGCAGGAGAAGTTTGTCGGCGGGTTCTTCATCTCCTCCTCTGAAGACAAATACTGGGCGAACGAGCACACGGTGGACGAGACCTGGATGGCCACCACCTACCTCCAGGGTGTGACGAAGATGCTTGAGTCGAAGGAGCAGACGAAGGTGACGCCCTACTGGGCAACGAAGGGGCAGGACGCCACCGCGACAATGGAGATCAACCGCCCCACGCTGCAGGGCGGGTGCTACCCCACCTTCAACCTGGTGCACGTGCAGAAGCACGCGGCACAGCTGCAGACGCTGGCCCCTTCGGTGCACCAGTTTGCAGAGGCGCTCCTGGCGGAGACGAGGGCCCTCGAGGACTTCCTCCACCGCGTGGACCTGGCTGCGGACGGGGTATGGAAAACACATTGCGCTGCCGTGTCGTCCCAACAGAGGGGGGGTGGGGGTTCACAGTTTTTTGCAAGAACAGCTAGCTTTTCGCACTAAAAAGACTCGTGGCAGCGTTCGGTATCCTGCACACATTCACTAGCAGGCACCGTTCGTACAAACAAAGAACGCAACTCCAAGTCTTTTTCAACCCCTCCCGTGGAGAGGCAAAGCCACGGCTCCGGGTTCCTGCCAGCTCTGCTCACACAACCCAATCCAAATTGAGTTTACTCCTGCCTGGTAAGTCCAAGGAGTGGTCGGGCTGGGTCATAGACTCCACGAATGCTGCAATATGCTGTCAGCAGTGTATAAGGCAGCATCCGATTGAGAGCAGCTTATCCCACCACCGGCATTGCCCACCTCACGGGAAGATGTATTGTCGGTGCGATATCTACACACCCCCCACACCCACAGCTGAGCGAGACGAAGAAGTTCCAGGATGCGGCAGGCAAGAAGAAGCTGGCTGACTTCCGCACAAAGCTGCCTTCCAAGGTGGAGCAGCTGCGGCAGAACCTGGAGTACGCCTTCCAGGAGTTCTGCGAGGTATGCAATATGTGTGAGCGGACAGTGGATACCACGAGAGAGATCAGGGCGTGACTCGGTGTGCTTTGCGCTACAACAAAACAGAAACATCGTGTGTCAGCGTGTGCTGGCGTCACCCTGCTGCGGGTGGTGGGTGGCACTTTTTTTTGCCTGGGATGCTGCCAATTATCCCCAGGAGGAGATCCTCTTTATGATTTGAATCAAGTTGAACGGTTATTCTCCGACATGCCCAAGCACAACTATTGTGGTATTGGGGACACGCCACTGACTGCCTCTCGCATCAAATCTAATAGAGGGTGGTGGGAGGGGGGAATCGCTGAGCCACTGTCTTGCTGATTCATGCCATCATCAAGCCACCCACACCCCACCACCACCAGGCACACCCACTCCCTGCATCGAAGGAGCAGCAGGAGGCCGACGGGGACGAGGAGGAGGAGGACGACGATGAATGATGTGTTTCATCTCAGACCCCACACACACCCCTGCCCCAGATAAACCTGCTCTGCTGATTTGGTTTTGACAGCCCCTGAAGGCTGACTGGGGCATTGCGCCTCCATGACGCCAAGTCCGAATACCCACCTAGGTTTCCCCCCCTGTTCCCGCTCTGACCAGAGGCCAAGCCTTCTCTGTCTGATCAAGCGGCTTTATGGATTCACTTTATCTCTGCCACGTCGAGTTGTCTCGGTTGTTTATATTCCCTTCTCTAGGTTCTGGCCAGAGTGGGGGGTATATTATTTTCCCTCTGTTTTCAGGATTCCCGGGTTTC
Organism: Rhynchopus euleeides; assembly: GCA_963210315.1. Classification (NCBI taxonomy): domain Eukaryota; phylum Euglenozoa; class Diplonemea; order Diplonemida; family Diplonemidae; genus Rhynchopus; species Rhynchopus euleeides. Next base: position 3,406,455 of record OY723237.1, read on the forward strand.
GAATTTCCCCGGTTTCGGAATCGAACGGGATGGGAAGGGGAGGGGGGGGGGTGGTGATATTGGCCTCTATTTTTTCTCAAAAAAAGTCGAAAAGTTGTTCTCTCCCTCCCCCCTCTCTCTCTCCTCTTGCTGCTAACGTGCCGCAAACCTAACCAATACATGCTGGCGGCCGGGCTCCATTGAGGGAGAGGCAAAAAAAGTGCAAACAAAACAAGTACCCGTCACATGCCTGGGGGGGCGAAATGTCAACAAAATACGGTCAAAACGAGAGGGGCAGAAAGAAGGCAGAAATGCAGAAAAGGCAAACAGGATTGCTGTGCTTGCGCTAACCTCCACCAAGCAGCTCCGTCTCCAGACCAGACTCCCTCTGATGGCTTTTTATGGGCAGAGTTACAGGTTGCAGTGGAGGGGGTGTGGGTGTGGGGCGGAAGTGTGGCGATTTGAGGGTCATACCTCCCACGCCCCCCCCCCCCCATTTTTTTGGATTTTGTCAGTCTCATACGATGTGCTGTGGAAAACGGTAAAACGTACGACGGTTCAGCTGCCCCTCCGGTGTGTTGACCTTATTGCTTCTTTTGGACCCCCCCCCCTCTCTCCCGTCCCCCACGCAATGGGAGGGGGGGGGGGTGAAGGACGAATATTATGTGTGGGTGGAAGTGGAGGAGTGCGTGTGGCCTTCACTCAGAAGCGCAGTAGGGTGAGCCTTCTCCTAACAAATATAGGTGTCACTGTCTTGGGCCACGCTTGGCAGGGGGGGGGTTTCTTTGGCGTGAAGTGAAGGTGTGCCCCTCCGGCTGTCCCCTGTTATGGCCAGGGGCAGCGATCGTGGTGGGGGTGGCAGACGTGTCGTCGTGCCGATCGGTTCGCGAGTCAAGCCCGCTGGTGCACCCCTCTCCCCCGTCCTCACATCTTTTTTGCCGGGGTGGACTTAACCCTTTCCCGACTAACCACGCATATATGCGTGGTTAATGCAAAAAAATTGGGGTTGGGAGGTAAGTTCCTTAGAATGTCACCTTTTTGAAGATTTCTTTTTATGGTGAAAAGGGCCGGTGAAAAATATTCCACGAACATGGGTGTTTGGACATGTTGGTTTACAGAATTCATGTTCCCACCGGAGGGGAAAACACGAAAATCCGAGAATTCTGGTTTTTGGCCATTTTTTGGAAAAACGAGAAAAAAATGTCAAGACCAAGTAACATGTTGCGAACTTGAACTTTTTGATCGATTTTTTTTTCCTGGAATTGTTCTGGGCTGAATCTGTCCGAAAATCGCCGCTTCGCACGGATTCGTGAGGCTGAAAGTGGCCCGGTGGGGGTGACGACACCCAGACCCCATGACCAGGAATGCTAATTAACCAGGGACTTGGCTTTCGCGTTTGTCAAGGGAGGGAAATATTTTTGTTCAACAACTCTGGCAGTCTCGAACATGGCACGAACAGCGCATTTCACGACAACAATTTTTTTGAAAAAAGACGTTGTTCCGTCCCACTGGACGGCAGAGGTCAAGTTGGCCCCCCCCACCCACACCGACCACCCACCTATATAGGCCCCTATATAGCCTGCATATACGTACCCTGGAAAACCCTCGAAAATCTTTGGTTTTTGCGATCAGCAGTAACATGCTTTGAACTCCGCCATTTGGCGATTGTTTGGCCACCGAGAGTAGGGTTTTGACAACTGTGCTCGAGAAAGCAACAGTAGGCCCTGAGTGGGTTCCAGATACCCAATATATTTGGGTTGCCAAGACCACACGCGATTTTTTCAGGATTTCAGGGTGTTTTCACGGTGTGCACTTTGTCACTGCCGGGAAAATGGAAAAAGTAATTTTCCGGGGACTTTGTTTGGTTGTCTTGAATATAATTGCGACAACCGATTTCACCATCAAAAGAAATCTTGAAAAACACCAAAATCCGTCCAACTTACTCACGATCGCGGTGTGAAACCCGAAATCTCGAAAATTAATTAACCCCCCCGTGGTCGGAAAAGGGTTAAAGGCAAAATCCGTGGGTGCGCTCTGCATCGCCCTGCGCCACGTATACACAGAGAAGCTGCGCGGGGGGTGGCAAGTGGGCCGTGAGCTGTGCAGGGTTCACCCCACTCAAGAATGTGGCACACCTCACGCACCAACACACAGGCGACACACTTTCTGCTGTGAGGGCGGGGTTTTGGCGGAAACCGCTGGAGAGGAGCCCACTTGACACAAGATGGCAGGCGTTAAGGTGGTTGTTCCGCGGAACTTCAAGCTGATTGACGAGCTGGAGAAGGCCGAGAAGGACCCTTCCTCTGCAGGTATGGCCACGACACAGCAGGGCGGATGGGGATCGTCAACAGAAAATTGAACTTCCTTTTCACAGATGGGCCTGTTTTTTCACGGCTTCTGTTGTACGTTCCACGAACTGGCATCGGATTTGTGGTCCCCGAGAGGGAAGCAGTGTGAGAATCTCACAGTTTTTTGCGCACGACAAAGTAGAAATCCTATACGCCGCCATTATTCAACGAGTCTTGCTTTGCAGTGCGCAGTGTGTCTATCGTGCCACGTGACATGTCTCCACATTACACTTTGCACCCTCAGGAATCTCCCTGGGTCTTGAGGACTACTCTGACATCTACATGCACAACTGGAACGCGACGATCTTCGGGCCTATGGGCACCGCGTTCGAGAACCGGATTTACTCGCTGAGGATTTACTGCGACGAGGACTACCCGAACAAGGTATAGCTGCGTGTGGTGAGGGGGGCAAAGGCAGCGAGGCAATGCGGACATCCGGCAACGTGTGGTACTTTGGGTGTTCGATAGGAAAAACCAACTAACTTAACGCAAACCAGAACCGACGTTGGTTTTGTGTTTGCCTCGAGCCAGGTTTTCTACTCACGCCATGCACTGCATTTCTCGCAACAACACCATTATCCACAGGCCCCCCGCGTGCGTTTCCTCACGAAGGTGTGCATGGACAGCGTCAACGCCCGTGGCGACGTCCTGTCTGACAAGGTGCCTATGATGGCCAACTGGAAGCCCGAGTGCGGGATGATGGAGTGCCTTCTGGGCATCAGGCAGGTATGCACGCTTGCCTTCCGGCGACCGGGGGTAGGTGGGGTGGGGTAGGGACCTCATGCATACAGTGAGTGAGTGAACAGGAGAGGCCAGCCTCTGTGTGCGGCCCTTTTATTGTTTTTCACACACAACAAGAAGAAAGCTTGTCACAGTGAAAAAGATAGTTGGCAGCGCTTTGGGTGACAAACACAATCTACCTTGCCTTGTTGCTATGACTGTGCGCACACTCACACCAACCTTCATCAGGCAAAACACGTGGGAGGCCTTCACTCTGTGCCACTGTGTGTCAAACTGTGTCACTCTGCAGCCAGTGTTGTGAGGCGGCTCACCATTCATCACTTCTCTGCATTTCTGAGCGAAGGCCCCCCGTGAGGTTTGTTCACCCGGGTTTGGCGCACAAACAACGCCTTATCTTTTTTTACTCTACTTTTCTGCCTTCTACTTCACCCCCCCCCCCCCCCCCCGCTCACCACACACCGCACTGCCGCAGGAGATGAACGGGCGCGAGCGCAAAACCCGCCAGCCCCCGGAAGGTGCGTCCTACTAGACTCGGCCCCCTTGTTGTGGATGGGGTGCCAGCTTGCCTTGCCCCACCCCCCTGGGCACGTGTCCGCAATATGACCCTGGCTCTGTGACTTGCTCCGTAGATGCCCTGCCCCCCCCCCCCCCCCCAACAAAAGAATCGACAAGAGAGGGGGCGTGATTGTACCTCGCCTCCCCATACCCCCACACCCCGACCCTGGCCTGTGTCCCCACGACTCCCCCTCGACCTCTCTACCCACATGGTGTGGCTCTGATTGTTTCTGATTTACTTTTCCCCCCCAAAAAAACGCCTCTGTGGCCCTGTCTCAGAAAGGATGCTGGAGGGGAAGGGGTGTGATTGCAGTCGGGCAAGCAAAGGGCAAGAAAAGGTGGAATAAAGCAAAGATGAAGGTGTAGGGGGCGGTGTTGGTGGTGAGGGGGAGGGGTGGGGGTGAGTGTATGTGCATCGAGTCCATATAAACCGGGGGGGGGGATGGTGATGTTTTTTTCGGGAGCCCCTTCCCACCACCACCCCCCATCTCCCCCTCTGCTGGGCCCAGCAGAAGAACACCAGGCAAATCCGATGCTAAAAGAAAACATTGAGGCAGATGTCTCTCCACACACACACACACACACACACACACACACACACACATGGCACACAACGGCCCCAGGCGTTTGGATGCTTTCTGCGCCTGATGCAGTTCGTCAATTTGTGTTTTTGACACTTTGTCTTTACGTGTCGCCTGGTGGATTCGATCCCCCCCCCCCCGCGCCCCACCCAGCATTTCTTTTTCTACCTCCCGCAAAAAACAACACTGCAAAAAGCACACGCGGTGCGCTGTCAGCAAAAGTGGGATACCTAAACCACCTATAGAGGAGGGCAGGTGCCTGGGCACACTCCTCCTCCCCCTCTCCACCCACCCACCCCCCCCCCCCCCCCCACTTTTGTCCCACAGCACGCCCCCACCCTCACCCGAGCCTGAACCCGAGCTCCAGCTCCAGGCCCCGCCCTGCAGGGGAACGGAGGTCCGACTCTGCGCCTTGCCTCCTGTGGTGTGTGGGGAGGGGCGGGTGGGGTGGGGGGGGGGGGGGGGGGAATGTGGACTGGTTGGCGGTGTCTATCGTAGCCACGCGGTGGTCCGCACTGGTCATGCCTCGCACCGCGCTGTGAAACAACGTCGTAAGAAATGGTCCCCCCATGCGTCGAACCCAGGCACTCCCTTGGGCTTGGTTTGGCCCCATTTGTCCTCCCTCCTTGAGAGTGTTGGCTGTTGAAAAGCCAAAAAAATATATACGCATGCAATCTCGAGGAAACAGGCAGAGGGCAAAAATAAAAAATTGTGGAGCAGAGAGGAAAAGAAAAGGGGGGAACCGCCACCGCCACCCGCCACCTCTCCCCTCTCCCCCCCCCCCCCAAACGGTGATGCGCAGGAAAACAGTACGCAAAAAAAAAGCTGCCACAGACACCACCACCACCCCCGCTGCCCCCAATGATATATATTGGCGGTATCCCACGGCTATCCCTGGTTTTCAATACCAAAAGAAACATTTGCAACACACGATGATTCACACACCCCCCCTTTTTTTTGTTATGTGTGTCTTCTGCACAATCTGACCTGCAGTAAACCCGCGTCGTCGGCTGAATCGAAGGAGGAGGAGGATAAGGGTTTTTGGTGTGGAGCCGTGGGGTTCAGTGCGGGTTCCCCCCCCCCCCCCCCCCTACGGAGATGGGAGAGGGAGTGATGGTGGGTGGAAAACGGGGAGGGAGGGGGAGGGGGAGGTGTGGCAACAAAACAAATTCCCCCACCCCCCCCCCCCCCACCCCCCACCGAGTGGGGGCACAAGGCCTGCACAGGATGCGCGGAATCTCCCTCTGGCCTGCTCAGGCATGCTGAGGTACCACACCCAGACAAACCCGCTCTCTCCCACCCTCAGCACACCGTATTTTTAAGCGTTGCTTTTTGACAAACAACAGCCTTATCTTTTTGTTGAGAGGAGCAACACAAAAAATCAAAAATCACCCCTCTCTCTCTCTCTCTCCCCACGTCACCCCCCACAGGAATACCCACCCCCACCCCCCCTCACAACGGGGTAGAGGGCCGGGAGGGGGGCGCGGGGGGGGAGACCGGGGCGGAGGGGGGGGGGGCCGCCCAGTCCTCCACCCTCTCTCTCTCTCTCTCTCTCTCCCCCCCCTCCTCCCTCCCACATGCCACAGCTCGCATTCACCCCGTCGGGGGGGCACCGCCTCGCGGACCTCGGCACACTCCGCTTCGGCGGCTATATCCGTTACTACAACTCCCCCCCACCGGGCGCCGCTGCCTCGCCTGCGCAGGATGAGGCTCTTGTCGCAGAGGGTGTGGTGGAGGGCGCAGTTCAGGTCGATGGCACCTCTGTCCAGGGGATATTCAGCCTGACACTGCACGGCAAGCTGAGGAAGGGGGTTCTCTCCGGAAGATGCGATGGGAGGGCGATGGTGTGGCGGAGCGACACACTCTGCCAGGGAGACCTGCAGGGGGATGCGACGGGTTGCCTCGCCGTTCTTACAGGGTGGGGGTCCCGGGGGGAGCGCACCGTGCTGGACATCGAGCTCGCCCACATCCACGAGACGGACCAGCTCAGCCCACGCTCCCCCGAGGCGCGGCGGAAATCCCTCGCTGCATACGCTGTCCCCGACACACCCCTCCCTGCCTCGCCCTCCGCACCCCGCAAGCCCTCCGCAGTCGCAGCGGTCCTCTCCCGAGCCGGGTTTGAGGAGGAGCGAATCCCTGCGGTGGAAGCCTCACTCGCTGCTAACGGAGGAGGGTCTGTCGCAGAGCTGGCACAGCTCCCGACTCGCTCCCTCCGTGCGAGCGGGCTATCCCTCGCGGAGTCGGGGAAGGTGTTGGTTCACGCAGAGGAGGCACTCAGGGGTGCAGGCGGCGGCGGCGCAGCCGCCGCCCCAGAGAGGCGCCCCGTTGCGGCGGCGCTGCTGCATGCTGCGCTGAATGGGATGAGAAGGGAGAGTCGTGCGTTGCTCGCAGGGAGGGCCTACCGCGGGCTGCTGATGTGGCTCGCGGAGGGGAAGCGGAGGCGGGCAGAGGAGGGGCTTCGAAGGGAGGCTGAGCAGCGGCAGCAGCAGCGGGAGGAGAGGGATGCAGGGGATATGGAGAGCAGCCTGGCGGATCTGCCCCCGCCGTCGCAGGAGCTGGCACCGCCGGGGCAGGCGCTTCAGCCTGCGGGGGGGTGTGGCGGAGGGGGGAGCAGCATCGCGACCACACCTCGGACCCCGCCCGCCGCGCCGCGGGGGGTGAAGTTTGCGCCCCCCGGGGGGTCGGCTTTGGCAACCCCTGCGACGCCCGCGACAGCTGTGTCCTCCGCCACCGCGACATCTGCCACCACTGCGACGGCAAGGCCTTCCCCGCAGATGTCGGAGTTGACCTCCTCCTATTCTGAGGCTGTTGTCCTCCCGCAGGCCCCCACCCCGCAGCTTGCCCCAGAGAGGGATGGGGTGGGGCTGTCTGAGGGTGGAGGCAGGGGAGAGCAGCACTATGTTGAGGCGGCGCGTGTGAGGATCGAGCATCTGGAGAAGCAGCGCGACTCGCTGTTGGAGTGTGCGGTGCTGGGGGGGCAGGAGTTGGCGGAGAGGGAGCGCGCGCTGTCGCATGCGGAGGAGGGGGTGCTGCGGAGGGAGAAGCGGCTGGCGGAGTCGGAGATGGCTTCGCGGAGGAAGGCGGATAAGGCGGGGAAGATGGGGGGGCGGATCGGGTCGCTGAAGCAGGAGAACAGTGTCCTGAGGGAGCACCTCGAGCAGGTCCAGAGGGAGCTCAATGCTAAGGAGGGTGTGATACAGAAGCAGACCGCTGCGCTGCGCAGGTCGAAAGCTGACAGACAGGATGAGAAGCGCGCTGCAGACGCGGCGGCAGCTCAGGCCAGCTCCCCCCCGCGCTCCGCCTCTGCCGGGCGTGCCGCCTCCCCGGTGCGGGCGGGGTTGGTGGATTTGTCACCCGAGCCGAAGGAATCGCGTGTCTCGCTGACATCGCGGCACCTCCGGACTCAGGACTGCCCGCCGTATTGCCCCAGGCGTCCCGTCGCAGGAGAGACCTCTGCGAAGCAGGGGTTGGAGGCGAAGCGGGGGCAGGGCGGTGCGAAGGGTGTGCGGAAGGGAGGGGGTTCCGGGGAGCGGGTCCCGGTGGCGACGTCGGCGCTGCGGCTGGCGGGGAGCCGGATGCGGCGGTCGTACGGCAGCATCGCGGAGGGGGTGCGGGCCATGCCGGTGGTGGCGGGGGGTGGCGATCCGGTTGCGTCGGCCAGCGGGCTGTCGGGGTTCTTCACGGCGATGGGGGCGCTGCACCTCTTCCCGCCCATCCTGGAGAGCATGGAGGCGGTGGCGCCGGATAGGTACAGCCTGGCGGGGCTGAGGGAGCTGCTGGAGTCGGCGCAGCAGCAGCAGCAGCAGCAGCAGAAGCCAGCGGCAGGGGCAGGGAAGGCGGTTGGGGCGGCGGGGGTGGCGGCAGTGCCAGCTCCAGTGCTGCCTGCGCCATCGGCGTCGTCTGCTTCGGGGGGCCCGGATCAGTGGGCAGCGCAGCCGGCAGCGCAGGGCAGCGGTGTGGGGTGCGAGGGGGAGCAGTCGGCGGCGGTGGAGGGGGCGGCCACGCGTTCCCCCGATCTTGTCCCTTCACAGGCACCGCCTGAGGAGGAGCAGGAGGTGCGGGATGCACCACCAGCGGCACAGCCTGAGGAGGAGGAGCTGTGAGCATGGGGTGGGTGGGGTGGGGTAGGGGGGGGGGGGTTTAAAACTACGGCACGTTGTGTGTGGAGGGAGAGAGGGAACTTGTTTTGTTGCCGCTTTCCCTCTTCTTTTCTGTGAATATTTCTTCGTTCTCTCTCTCTCTCTCTCTTTTTTTTTGCCGCAACGCCAGAGGGCACGCACTGCCCCCCCACCCCGACCCCCTGTATAAAGAGCAAACTACCTTGTTGTTGTCTCTGCTTCACTAACCCCACCCCCCTCGCGTTGCCTTTTAGATTTGAGATATTTCTCTGTGACCACTAACGCACATGGAAACGGATGTAATGACCAACGTGTAGTGTGTACATGGGCTGGGAAGGGGAGGGGTGATATGGTCTCTGCAGAACTATTCCCCTGTTCTGTGCGGGATCCCACCTTTGCTTCTTTTTTTTGTGTTGTACCGCTCAGCCCGGCTTTTGTTCCCACGCCCCCCCTCCCCCCCCTCAATGCTGCCTATAGACAGAAACCTTGTTTCATACGTCGCGGCAACCGCACATGCCAACACCTCGTGCAAACGCCCGCCTCCAAAACAAGTTAAATCTCCTTTGCGCCAGCACTGGCTGTACATCTCCCTATTCCCGCCACCCCCCCCCCCCCTAGGGGGGGTCAAATGGGGGTGACAAACACGATTTTTCAAAAAACCGGCGCAGAGGCCCCAAAGCCCCCGTAAACCCTCCAAACCCCCCCAGATCGGTCCGGAAACCCATCGAACCCCACTTTTCCACCATTCCGGGCACCTCAGGTGCCCGAATTGGGGTACCTAAATTTTGTGCCACCGTTTGGTACCGTACAGTGCCACTGTGTGGGAGGTTGGAAAAGAAAATGCCCCAACACACCACATCTGAGGGTTGCAATGCATGTTGCTTGCCAACCACGTCATCCGGTGGGTGTCAGGCGCTATGTAGGTGGCATTAGCCAGGTCTTCGATGTGTTCTGGCTTGTATATATACCTCCCTGCCTGCGGCACAGGCACTGCCTTTGTCCCCCACACCAGCCACAGAGAGCGTATTGTACTCGGTCCACGGTTGCTGATTCATTGTGATGCGTTGTATCCTCGAGTGAACGTCACACACTAGTGGCACCACCACCCGCCATCCGAGAGCTGTATTGACTTTGCGCGCTTCCGTTGTATTCACCTCGCCACGCATATTGCACCGTTCAGTACCAGTGCTCTTGGGCCAGGCAAAGTAGACCGCAGCAACTACCAATTCTGGCACAATGGGTACCACGACAGCGCACTTCATGTGTTCCCGGAATGTACAGCTCGTGTTGCAACAGTCGTTGTCAACACATCCCGGTTGTGGAGCACTGCTGCACAGGAATCACACGACCATCTGGACTGTTCCGTACCTACAGGCAGCCTCCCGGTGCATGGTGGCAGGGAGGTATATATACAAGCCAGAACACATCGAAGACCTGGCTAATGCCACCTACATAGCGCCTGACACCCACCGGATGACGTGGTTGGCAAGCAACATGCATTGCAACCCTCAGATGTGGTGTGTTGGGGCATTTTTTTTTCCAACCTCCCACACAGTGGCACTGTACGGTACCAAACGGTGGCACAAAATTTAGGTACCCCAATTCGGGCACCTGAGGTGCCCGGAATGGTGGAAAAGTGGGGTTCGATGGGTTTCCGGACCGATCTGGGGGGGTTTGGAGGGTTTACGGGGGCTTTGGGGCCTCTGCGCCGGTTTTTTGAAAAATCGTGTTTGTCCACGTAAAAGGGTGGCATTTGACCCCCCCTACCCCCCCCCCCCCAAACCTTTTTTCTAGAGAAAAATCTTAACTTTTAATCCCGAGAGTACGTGACGCGGTGTTTACTAAAGCCGCAGAGAGGCATTCCTCCCAAACCCACGACACGGTAGTCCAGTCCTGGACTCGTCTGGGGCCGGACTACCCTGCCGTGTTGCTACGGCCATGCCCCCTATGTATACGTCTCCCTCCACTCCTCCTCCTCTTCGCTTCTTCTTCTCTTGCCGCCTCCCCCCATCCCCCCCTGCTCGGACAACAAGTGTTGCAGAGCCTGCAGCCGCGAGCAAACTTCTAGCCTTCCTCCCCCCACCCCCCCCCCCCCCCTTTGGAGTCGGGGTTGAATCGTTGGAGCCGGGACACAGAGAGTGAGCGAGAGATACGTTGGAAAAGTGTTGGAAAGCCGCAGTCCGAAACAGCACCTACACCCCCACCCCCACCCACACCCCACCCCACCACCTTGGGATTCTCCTGCAAAACCCCCACTCGCCATAGCGACTAGCCACACGGAAGAGGAGGGGAAATGGGTGATACTTCCTTTCTCCCTGCAAACCCGACGCTGTTGAGACTCTGTTTTGCCCGTGTAGGGCATTTCAGAACCCCTCTTCGGGGGGAGGGGTAGAGGGGGGGTGTGGGGAAACCAGCCGAACGCCGAAAGCCGAAAGCCGAACGGGGGGGTTGTGCGTGTTTTTTTTGGGCTTCGGGAGGAGGGGGGGGGGGGCAGAACCCCTGCTGCAGAACCCTGCAGAGAGAGGGAAAGGGGGAGAGCTGCCTCCAACCTCATCCCTGCCTGGAGTGGCAGAGCCCACGCCAGAGGGAAGAGGCCACACCGCCCCACCGCTGGGGGTCACACTCTTGCCGAGCCGAGGGTGGGGGCGGAGTGGGGGTGGGGTATCCAGAGAATGCCACTGCAGAACCTGCAGACTGCGAAAGGCATTCGCATCCCCTGCTGGAGGACCACAGGAGACAGAAGGGGTATGAGAGGGGTCTCCAAAGCCGTGCAGCAGCCCCTGTGGGGATGGGGATGGGTGGGGGGGGGGGTCACGGTAGCTTGCTACCCAAGCCGACTAATGCCAGAGCCGCGGTCGCAGCCCTTGGGTTGTGACGGCAGTGCCCTGTGACGGGGGGGGGGGAAGACGGCAGACCGGGTGAGGGGGGGAGGGGGGGCCCTCTTCGCGAAGACGGATCCTCAGAGCAGCGGCACACATCCCCTCTTAACGACTCGCGAGAGTGAGGCGTATTAAGAGGGGGGTGGGGTGGGGTTTCTAAGCGAGCCGCCCAATGCGGTGGCTTTCAGCCACGGCAAGGGAGCGCGGCGGGGATGGGCAGGTGGTTGGGTGGGGGGGGGGGGGTATTGGGCAACATAAGGGCCTTCTTCACGAAAGCCGTGATGAGGGGGGGGGGAGACGTGCAGAAAAGGAAGCGGGGCGGGCCCCCTGCCTTGGGGAGCGAGGTCGGGGGGGGTGGCATGCGTCAGGCCAGGTCGGGTCGCATAGTGGCATCAGGTCGGGTCGTAATGGGTTTGACATGTGGGTGTATTAAGGTTGCGTCACTTCGGTCGGGTCATCTAACGGGTTTATAAAGGTCTATGCGTATAAGGCAAAGGTTGGGCTGCCACGCAAGGTACAATCAGGTTCCGTCGGGTCACCTCAGGTGAGGTCACGCTGGTAAGGCCGTGTCAGGCCGGGTCGGGTCCTCTAAAGGTCGGGTTACATCATACGGGGCTAATAAGGTTTACGGTTATTTCGGGTCATCTATAAAGGTCGGGTTAATGGGGCGCGCCTTGGTTCTGGGGTTCATTATGTCCTGGCCATGGCGTCGCAGAGTGCAAGCCCCAATGAGGCTGCTCCTTGGGGCAACAGTTCATCCCTGCTTGCTGTGGCAATGCTTTGTTGCGTCTCGGTCTGCAACGTGGCTCGACGCCTCCGTTCTTCATTCGCGCCTGTGCTGCCAACTTCGCGAGTGGGGGCACATCATGCAGGGCTGCACATTCATTCACATCAGGTCGGGTTAGGTAAGGCCGTGGCAGGCCAGGTCGGGTTCATCTAAAGGTCGGGTTCCATACTATCAGGTCGGGTAGGTCTAATAAGGTATCGGTCGGTCACAGGCCGCTTCAGGGCATCTAAAGGTCGGGTTATCTAAGGTCAGGTTACAAGGGTAAAGGTTCTATCAACAGGGTAATCACGGGCTGTGCATCATGCATCAAGGAGCTGGCTGATGTGCAGGTTTCTTATCTGGTTGGTTGACGTGTGCGGCAGCACGTCAGCCGTGGCAGGACATAGCCGGGAGTCCTCAGCGCCACAGCTTCGTAGCGTCCAGGGTGATAAGAAATTGAGTTCGCACCCAAGTCGATGTCATCTCCGGGCGTAGAAGTCGTAGTAGAATCCTCAGTCAGCATTTAACAAGTTTGGGATGCCAGGCCCGCCCCAAAGGGTTCATGCCTCAGGTGGGGTTGGGCAGTATCAGTTGGTTTGATATGGGAAAGACACTCGACGCGGCACCGGTTGATGATCCGCTGCTGTTCCTTGAGGGTTGTGCTTTGTTGTGAATGTGCATCCTGAGGGCATCGCTTTAACGGCGATGCGGTCCCGTTCTTGAGCTCGGCACGCAGGTCCCCGCATGATCTCGACCTACGCTCTCAACAGCCAGGACGTTCACCCTGGTCGCTCCTCACGACCTTCACCTGACTCAAGCTGATGCCGACATCTGAGCGCGAAATGTCCTCGAGTAGAAGGCCCGTCAGGGTGGGGAGTGCCAGTGGTATCCTCCTTGTCTGTGAACGTGGTCGAGTGATCCTGCAAGGGAACCCCCGCTCCATTCAGGCTCCGGCCCAGCTGCAACATGGGCGGTGTACCCATACCCGTTGAATATTGCTGCCATGTGCAGGGGTTGTCACTCTGGTGAGGCCACTCCATTGTCCCTCAATGCGCCTTGCCGTCCCGCCTTGCCTGCTTTCTTCGGCTGTCCCGCCACAGCGACAGTCCGGCACCTGCTGCACCGTTGTCCAGACACACTCAGCCTCCTGGTGGTCGATGGGCTCATCACGGTCGGCGGCTCCCCGAATCACGGAGCAGGCCAGAACATCGTCTGATATCGTGAAAGATGACTTCGTCGCTGTTGTGGGGGTGACTGCCACTTCACTGCCTCCGCGAACCTCCCCTGCAAGGCCAGGCGTCGCACGGCTGGCATCGACTGTCGGATCCCACCACAGCAACACGCAGCCCACAGTCAATGCAGCCGCCGCGTTCCATTTCTTGTTTCTTTTGATCCTTTTTGCCAGTGCGTGGGGTTCGAACCGCCTTGGTTCCGAGCGACTCAAAGCAGAGAGAACCCGTCTGAAGCGAGAGTAACTGGGCCTTTGCGAGGGTTCGGTTTGATTGGTTTGTTGATAGGCAGCGTATTGTCGTCGGGCAGAATTGTGCCTTGCAAATCTGCAGTGGAAATGTTAGGGTGGGTGCAGGTAGCCGACAACACATGGTACGCCCTCTTGCGTGGTTTGGTTCATGCGTTGTGCATCAATAGTGTACACCTGTACCGCTGCACGGTATGTTCCCGGTGGTTGCATGGGGTGCACGAGCGATATTGAGTTATCGATCATGCAGGAGGTTCACACCTGTTGTGTGATGCGCAATGCGAGTCTGACTCCCTGCGCGGCGCGGCGTACGCCCCTGGTAGATGTGCGCACTAGCAGCCTCCGTGCCCCTCTCCGAAACACAACTGCCTCCAGGTCCTCGGCGATTACATTTGCTGCCCGTTGTGCTCGATGCATCCGACCATCGTGACCTGATGCCTCTACAGATTCGTCTCGATGTCGGATGTATGGTCCTCACGTCCTGTTGCCGGCGGAACGCCTCTGCTGCTGTCCCACCCAGACACTTGTGACATCGTGTCACACTTGCGTACGCACCCGGCGGTTGTGCCACGATGTGCCACACGGATGGCCGAAGATCATATCGTCACTTGCCCTTGAAGATCTTCTCGACCAGTTCATCCCGCCCCGGACTTTGAACCAGAGTTGCCGCATCCCAAGCGCAACGAAGTTGCAGTGGTCGTCTGCATTGCGAGTCATCCAGCATTCAGCATTCCCCGCGTCTCGGCGCACCGTGCCAGTCAGGCGGCGTCCCGTGTCCTGGCTGCTCGAGCGATCCCTGCAACGGGGATCACTGTTCTGTTCGCGATAGCGGCACCAACCACACGTGTGATGCCCTGATGCAGTGCGTGCTTCTGCCAGTGTTTGGGAGGATGCCATCGTGACTCCCACGCGTGCGTCGTTGCTGCCTGGGATGCAATGAACCACCGCATCGGGTCCCGCGTGTCGCAGCACCGCCAGCCTCGACCGAGACCCCTGCTGCGCGCCAGGTGGTGGAGGGCCCTTTCCGGGAGGAGTGCGGTGTCAGCCGTGTCCATCTTCTTGACAGCCGCTGCAGTAGATCCACACTTGACGCGGGAGGACCAGGTTCCCAGGGATACCCAGGCTTCAGTTATTTTGTTATTTGGTGCACAGGTGTAACCTATACAAAGAGTCGTGGTGGGGCGCCATGCCAAAATAGTCTTCTGACTATGTGGCGGTCACACGATGGTGCGGCCGCCTTGTCTGCCATCTTGGTGACCCGCAGGCGTTGCCCGCCCGTCGGGGGGAGGGCTGTTGAGGCACTGCCCCCCCCCCCCCCCCCTGTGGCCCTTTGACCCCTTTCCCTGCCTCTGCCCCCCGCTCCCTTTTCCGCCCCCCCTTGAGTGGCAAAGCGGCGTGTAACGCGTGTTCGTCCTCTGTTGCATGCATGGGACATGCGGGCTGGTTGGTCTTCCGCTGCTGGAGCTTCAGCTCAGTCCAACATCACCTTGTGCAGCGGCATAGTGGATGCCTGCATGGCATGCGGGTCCCTTTGCCTAGCGTTTGTAGCAACACCTGCACCGCGTGCCCTGCGGAGGGCCACCGTGTCGCGGCAGCAGGGCTTGTCATCTGTGACCCGTTGGCCTTCATCAACTCCAGCCTGCTGATGTGTGCGAAAGGTTTGAAACCTGCGCATGCACCAACGCCATTCACTCCGCCACCGCCACGAGCGTGCTCCCGATGCCAGCAGGATTGCCTCCCTGAACACCCGGGCTGCCTGACTGCAGCTGCCACACCGCGCCTCAAAGTGGCTCAACTATGCCTCGTAGTCCAGTGCCACCGCCCTATCGCTAGGTGGCCCTCTGCCAGCTCGCCCTCGTCCTTGACCCGCGTCGTGACCTCGTCCTCCTCAAGGTGATGGTGCTCGATGTGTTACACACAGCACACGTGCGGATGTGATTGTGCTGTTTCGGTCTCCAGCATTGAGGACCATCACCGTGGTCCTCCCGCCACCATCGGGCTACGGGCTGGCCGCAGGTGAGCAAGGCCACTGGGTTGGTGTGGTAGTTTCTGTAGGTACTTCCCGACTGACAAGGGGTCGAATATGGTGGCTCGCACTCACGCTCAAGGCATGTCTAACCAATGTCTTGGAAGCGCACAGCAAACTGGTGTGCTGCACACCAACATCACTCAAAGCTGTTGAGGTGACCCCTGTCTTTTCCGGCCATGCTGTTGGTGCCATCTAGGCCAACTCAGCTTTCTTGCAGGGAGTCCCAAACGATGCACATCTTCTCAACAGCCTGCAACTACCCGCCCGTTTTTGATGCCAGGCTAGCGACGACGTCCTCTCGCATTCGCCCCTCGTGGTCGCACCGGACCACGAGACCCGCTTCGCTGCCTTGCCCATCCAACAAACTGCTTTCTAGGGAAGTGACGCCACTTGTCTTGCCCACCCCTGGACACCGCCCTTCTTCTGTGAAGCCACACCCACACCTGGCAGTTCAAAGTGTGCACACGCTCCAAGCTTATCCAGACCCTCGACGGCGCCTACTTTGCACCGCTGGCAACAGCAAGACCCGAATCAATTCTCACCCTTGCTGCAACACGGCCCGTTTCGTTGAACAGCTGTGCACGTTACCAGCCACGCCCAGACACCCTCGCTCCTTGGCGCTGCTTTGGGCAGAAGACTTACCGGCGGGCTTCGGGGTGGATACTCCTACAGTGGTGATTCCGTGCTTCAGTTTCGTCTTCGAGATAAGGCAGGCCAGGTGCATGAGCCCCAGGCAGGTGCGATCGCTTTGGGTTCAGCGAGTGTCGGCTGCCTGCCATACGAACCGCGCCATGAATGGTTGGGTAGCGTCATGACACCTCCGTGCCTTGACTCTTTTATGATTCGCGCTGTTCCTGCGGCGTGGGGTGTCGGTCCTCCCAATCTGCTGCATGATTTCCTCTGCCCTGCCAACCAGGCACGGCAACCCCCCGACGTTTCGCCCACAGCCAAGCTGCCCTTCCCAGAGCCTTCGCCAACCCTGTTCTTCGCGAAACCCCCACGCCCGCTCCACTCCACCCCCACCAGCTGCCAAACAGTCCCAATGCGGAGGCGGTATACAGGCTGCAGGGCCACCACAAGGGCTGGCCGAGGTTTGCAGACATTCAAACCCAGCTGAATCCCGCCCAAACGACCCGCCGCACCGCTCTTCGCCAGCACTCCCCCCCCCCCCCCCTGCTGAAAAAAACCCCCCCCCTCCACCGCCCAGACTCGAAAAACCAAATCAGGCGGATGATACCCAACCTATCCGCTACATTCTCATCATCTCTTCCAGAACCTCCCCACCCCTCCCCCATCAATTCTACATCCTACTCTTTACTCCCCCCCCTCCCCCACCGACACAGGTCGTGAGCGAGCCGGGAATACAACCTCCCCTATCCACCCCGACCCCCCCCCCCCCACACATGCCCCATACCGCACAACGCTAACGCGCTGCGCGACGGACTCTCCTCCCCCTCCCCTCCCAACCGCCGCCGCCACCCCAATGGGCGCCCAGATATCATCCGCCCTGGCCTGGACCCTGCAGGGCGACACCCCAGACCCCTGCCTGTTCCCTCAGGAGGGTGTCCCTCGTGGTCCTCCTCCGCACCCTGCCACGTCCTGTCTGTCCCGCGTCGCGCCCTCCCCGCTCCCGGTGGTGCTGCTGCTGCTGCGGCGCTGCTGGTGGGGGCAGCAGGCAGCCCCGCCGCCGCCACCTCTGCCCCGCGCGCTGCGGCAGGTGCTGTGTGGGGAACCCCCTTCGCCGCCGGCACCGCCGTCGCCACCGCCACACCCGCCAGGGGGCGATTCCACCGGCAGCAGCAGCACCGCCAGCGGTGCCGCACCCCGCCTTCACACCCCACGGCAGGGCAAAGCCCCTTGCCTGGAGCTGGCAACCCCAGGAGCAGCAGCAGCATGCGGCAGCCTTTTGGTGGCAACCCGAACCTCCTCTCTGTTCTGCAGAGGCCCCGAGAGCCCCGGCGGCCCCCCCGCAAGCCCCGAGCACAGAGAGGATGGGCCGCTCGGCGCGTCGTTGCTTTCCTCAGGGTCTCTGGACAGCCTGGGTGCCGGAAGTGCGAGAGAGAAGTCGTTGCCCCCTAAGGAGCCCCCCGCAGAGGCGGCGGTGGTAGGGCAGCGGGAGGCGAAGCGGCGGCAGGAGGCTCGGCTGCAAAGGCAGCGGGCCCAAGTGAGG
This sequence comes from Rhynchopus euleeides, assembly GCA_963210315.1. Classification (NCBI taxonomy): domain Eukaryota; phylum Euglenozoa; class Diplonemea; order Diplonemida; family Diplonemidae; genus Rhynchopus; species Rhynchopus euleeides. Next base: position 3,424,098 of record OY723237.1, read on the forward strand.
GCTGAGGTGTATGCGTTCAACAGGCTGTGCACCTTCATAGAGAGTCACAGGGAGGAGGTGTACGCAAGGGGAGGTACTCTAACGAGTGTTGCGGCTGGGGTGTGAGCTGGGGTGTGGTGGTATGAAGGGCTCCTTTCCACGGCATGGGTTGCGAGTGGGAGTGTCTGGGGTTGCGTTAGGGCATGGTGTTGCAGCCTCGGTCCTCAACATGGCGACACCGTGCGGCAATTTTCTCCCCTCCCCCCCGCTCCCCTCGCTGTTACCCCGCAGCAACGACACCCTTCGAACCCTTCGAATTAGGTTTGATTTGGTCCGGGGCATGACATCCCCTTCAGCCTACGCCACACCATCAGATCAGTTCAGTGGTGTACGGGTCCTCCTCCTCCTCTTCCTCTCCCTTAAACATATCAGGTGTCAACAAGCCGGTTCGGCTGCCCCCTTAGAGTATTACGGTTCTTTGAAGTGACGAGGTGTGTCTAACCTATACTATTCCGGTGCCCTGGGAATCAGTCGGGTGTGTGGTTTGTGTGTGCAGAGAAAAGAGTTGCCAAGAGCAGCACCGCCGAGACGTGTGTCGGTTTGGGGCGGAGAAGAAAATTGCTGTCGAGACGTGTCGGGTTTGCTGGGGGAGAGGGGGGGGGGGGGGAGGCCAGGGAGGGAGTGGTCCAGAGCGTGACATACCCACGGTGGCGCGGTATAACCGCATCCCCCCCCGCCCCAATGCTGCTGGGGGTGCGAACGTGACTAGCCGTGCTTCAGTTTCAGTGTGCATCGCACTGACACAGTGGATAGGGGCGCCGTTTTGAGGACGGTTACAGGACCCAGAATGGTGTGGGAAATGCCCAGATCGGTGGTGTGACCTCCGTGTCCCATCCCCGACGTGGCACGGCATCGCCACATCTCCTGTTTTGTGGGTTTGCTTTGTTGGGCACGCCAACAAATCCTCTGCATGCCACACTGCTGCTGTCCTCCGCATTGTTTTGTATTGGACCAAATGGTGCAGAGCACACCGAGCATCTGCTCCTGGTGTGATATCCACTGCCTCCATTGCCACACACACACAGACACGCACAGCTCATTCTTTCTCACCTTTCTGCCTTTGTGGAGTGAAGGGCCATGTTGTGTGGAGCCTTTGGCGCAACCTCTGTTGTTCACTGCAAAATATTTCTGTCGGAGATATACAGCGAGTGAGAGTGAGAGAGATGGTTCTGAAGAGAACAATCGTTATGCCATGCCAACCGGGGGTGGGGTTTGCTGTAGCTTTGAAAAGTGTGTGTGTGTGTGTCGTTCTCCGGTTGCCCCACACCACCTCCACCACATCCATCTCCGCCGCCACCGCCACCGCCCCACCCCTCCAGCACCATACACTGCGCGCAAGCGACACCGCATTATTTAAGTGGTTGACCTTGTCCACAACAACACCCTGAACCCATCTCTCTCTCCCCTCCACCCTTTCATCTTGTGCCGCGAGAAATACCCACAAAGACAAAGGGTTCCCCCCACCACCTCTTTTACACACACCACCCCGCGCTTGTTTTCTCCGTGAAAACATACCTGAGCTTCTCTCTCTCACTCTTCTCTCTCCCTCCGACACACAGCCGAGCCTTTCACCTTTCCCCCCCATTCGGGGCCGGTGTTAGCTTAGAGGCAAGATTTCGTCCCCGCAGTTCCTCGCGCCGGTTGTGAAGATGACCGACGGGTTCATGCTGAGCGACCCCGCGATCCCCCTCTCGGTGGTCAGCAGCGATGACGAGACGCTCGGGAGATCCGCCTCGATGAGGCTTTCTTCCTCCACAGAGTCGTTCGACATGCCGATGCTGTCCGTCCGCAGGAGGACGCCGCTCTGCCGCAAGAAGAAGCCTCTGCTGAGCAGCCTTGTCAGCAAGGCTGCGACGGAGGAGGAGCCGGTCCGCAACCCTTTCGCCGGGGGCTCGAAGAAGTCGAAGCTGTGCCGTGACTTCCTCGCAGCTGAGGACGAACGCGAGCTGTCCCTCAGCACGTCGTCCTCTTCCTCCTCCTCCACCACCGCCTCCTCTGACGATGAGGATATCGTGTCCTTCGTCTCCACGGTGTCGGCGCGCCCGCTTCGTTCCTCTTTCCGCATCCCGCGCTCCAGCGACGAGGTTGCGCCCTCCCCGAAGAAGATTGCCTTCAGCTTCGATGCGGATTTCGCAGAGGTGTCGAGCCCCACCGTTTCCCGCCGCGGCAAGTCGACCGAGGGGTGGGTCCACGCGCTGCACCTTGCGGATGAGGAGACGGATTAGAAAAAAAAGGGCGACGTCGAAAACGCCCTCAGCTGCAGAAGAAAAAACCTCAAAACAGTGGGAGAGATTGGGGGCGGGGGGAGAGAGTGTGTTTTGGTGTGTCGGGGGAATAGCCTCAGAGTGCTACTCCCCGTCTTATTCAAAATACAATGTGAAGAAAGACGTGTCGTGGATCGGGGCTTGTTTGCGGGACTTCCCCCCCCTAAAACTAAAGTGCAGCAGACCTCTCACGGGCTTCTGTACGGTGCACAGCTCTGCGAATCCAACATTGCCCAACGCTCTAAAGTGTAGAAAGATGGGCCGCCAAACATTATGGGTTGCAACCTTGCACACCTGAACACACTTTTGAACCTGACACACAAAGCCAAGGCCTCTGCAGGCTCCAAAACAATATGAGGAAGAATGACGGGAAAGGGGAGGGGGGGGGTGTGAGGAGGTAGATATATCTTGCGCACATTGCATTTCATTGCATTTTGCGTTGGGAGGAGGGGGGGGGGAGGAGGGGGAGGTCCATATTATATGTTTTCTGCAGCGGTCTTGATCCTCTGATGAATGGCCTGCATCTTAGAGTGAGCTCAGATTGCGGTGGTTATTTTTATTTTTCTACTTACTGCTCAGTTGAGTGCATTGGGTGGGAGGGGGGGTGGGGTGGGGGGGGTATGATATGGTATGGACCCACACACAGGGCCACGAAGAAATGTTTAAACGATGCATGACAGGGGTTTGGGGGGGTGGGGGGTGGGGCCAGTCCCAGTATTCTTCTCGCTGGTTCGGCATAGCCTAGGGCATGGGAGGGGGGGGGGGGGTGGTAGTGGTGGGATGGTTGCATATTGCTGCCGCCGGGTGTTACCCGCCCCTCCCTCTCTCTCTCTCTCTTTCATCTCTCCAGCAGCTTTATTTCACCCCCCCCCCCCCTCCTCCCCTCCCTTTCCCCACCGCCACACACCAAAAAAAACCGCCAGGTTTTTTGCCCCCCCCCCATCCAACTCGGTGCAAAAAAAAAACCATAAACCGACAAAAGCTCTCTCTCCCTCTCCCCCCCTTCCCCTCTTTCTTTCTGCAAATCCCGTATCCATTCCCCCTCCTCCCCCCGGCCCCCCTACCCTTGTCCCTCGCCAGTCCCCGCCTCAAGGCGAGTGCTGATACCAACTCCCTCGATCCTTCCACTGAGGAGGATAAAAGATCGGTCGACTTAGGCCTTTTCTTTTCCCTTCTCTTTTCGTTTTCTGCCCCCCCCCCCCCCCCCACACACACACACACACCACGTGTCCCATTTTCACATACCATCCCCCAACCCCAGCTTGATGTGCAACGTTTCTGAAAGAAAATATAGGATATTACAGAAGAGCCTTTCTTGGCAACATCGTGTCTGTCTGAGTCGGAGGGCCATGTCTTCCGGCCACACCCGGCCTTTTTTGGCCTGGGGTGTGTGTGTGTGTGGGGGGGGGGGGGGGTGGGGGGGAACCCCACGAAAAAGAATTTGCCTTCTTCTCCTCTCACCTCCCCCCCCCCCTTCCTCCCCTACCCCCTCCCCCTTACCACCCCCCCTGATATTTTTGTTAACAGGGGGGCGGTGGGGTGTGTCAATCGGGCAAAATCGAGAGAGTCGGATCCAAAAAAAGGATTGTCTCATTTTGCCAGGGAGTCAAAAACATAGGTGAAGGGGAGGGAGGGGGTGTGTGGCGGTGTGATGGTCTCACACAGGCTTTTCGCTAAATGCAGAGGATTTTTTTTGGGGGACTGTGGGGGCCCTCGCTACCAGTCACTGCTCGTCACAGCTCGTCAGTCAGTGAGGGGAAGTGGGCTGGAGCTCACTTTTTCTCACTCAGTCACACTTGGTAGCGAAGGCCCCCTGTTGATTTTTTTTGATTTTTATTTTATGTCGAGAGAATCCCACCGAAAAATAAGAAAACACAAACACGCACAGTGTCGCACGAAACGAAAAAAGTGCACGCCACATCTGCCCCCCTCCCCCCCTGGTGGCGGGTGGTATCAAAAAAATATACCACAGTGCGGTGGCCTGTTTCAGGCGCCACCACCCTTGTGTCACAAAAAATGCTAGAACTAATTCCCCAGCCCTTTATGCGCACACAGTGTAGCGGACGTGGTGGACATGGCGGGGACGGCTGTGGCTGATAAACGCTCCACACCCTGCCCCCTCCCGTGCTCCAAACCCCCCCGCCCTCCCGCCCCCCGAGTCGGGTGTGTGCCAGCCAGCAGGGCGGGCAGTTATATCGTGGGAGCCTTTGGGCCTTAGGCATGGGACACGTGCATGAGCCCCTGCCTTTTTTTTATTGCCCGCCACGTTTGGGACTGGACTCGATTCTCGGGGGGGACCGAAGCGAGAGAGCAAAAAGAACTAGAATTGTGTATCGCATAACGCGCTCTGCCCCCCCCCCCCTCCCCCCCCCCCCCCCCTCCCAGGTATACACCAAGGGGGAGGGGGGGAGAGGGGGGCCGTGCGCGCGCTAGTTTTTTTTCTTTAAATCACAAGACTTCCTGCCCTTTGAAGGCTTTCTTATGGGAGTGGAAGAGGGGTGTTGTGTGGGAGAGAGATGTCGCGCGGTGGTGCGGATGTGTGTGTGTGGGTGGGTGGGTGGGTGTGGGGTCAAGACAGGCCGTGGTGCTGAGCGTCTTTTCCCCACTGTGTGTGTGTCTGACACGCGAAGCGCCCGGTTTGGATCCCGCCCCCCCACCCCCCCCCACACTCCTCGCCCACCCCACTTCCCCCCACCCCACCCCACACCCGCTTGGGTGGGTAACTTCCCCCCACCCGTATCTAGTCCACTCCATTCCGTGGGAGTGAGGGAGGGGGGGGGGGGGAGGGGTTCCAGGGGCCCTGCCTGCAGGTATTTCTCTTGCGAGTGGGTTCACCTCTCCTTGTTAGAGCACCTTTCTCCCCGCCTCTCCCTCCCTCCCTCACACAAGAGCACACACCTGCCACCCCCACCCCCCCCCCCCCGCCCCCCCCCCCCCCGAAACTTTCCAGTGCAAAAAATTAGCAAAGCATGCAACACATAAACAAAACCAGAAAATATTTCGGCTTTCCATTTTTACATTCCATATCTCTCGAGGTGGGGGAGGGAGGGGAGGGGGTGGGGGGGGAGCGGGGGTTATACTTTTTTTCCCTTCGTTCTCTGTGGTCCAGCTGTGTCTGCTGCGGCGCCTGAAGTTGTTGCCCTGATCGCTTTTCTGTGCCGGTTCGGAACGAAAGTCAGCCCCACTCCAATTCCCCACCCCCCTCTCCCCCTTCTTTCTCTTGCCCTGCACAAAGCCAAGCCACCGGCAACAAGAGAAAAAAGAGCTGAATACAATGAGACAGAAATCGGGGGGCCTTCGCTCTGTGTCACGCTGTGTGTCAAACTGTGCCACTTCACAGCCGAGTGTTGTGAGGCGGGCTCATTTTTTTTCTCACTTCCCTGCACAATCTGAGCGAAGTCCCCTTATGGTGTTCATCATTGTGGAAGTCTGGCTGGCCCCCCCGCCTCTGCAGGGCAGATCAGCAAATCCAGTCAGATGGAAAAAGGGTGGGATGCGGAAGAAGCAATCCCCCCCCGAGTTTCGGTGAACGGGGCGGGGGGGAGGAGAGGCCATTCTTCGAGGGAGGTCCAGACCCACATGTTGCAAATGAGCCTGGGTGTGTGCTCTCCGTGGCATCAAATGCTGCAGAGTGGCAGGCTTGGGGGTGGTGTGGGGGAGGCAGGGGCCATGATCCTGCTTCAATGTCAAGGCTGTGGCAACGCGATTCCTTTTGAGACCAGCCGGTGTTCTTTGTCGGAACAGCCAGCTTTTGTATATTTGACACTCAATAGGCATCGTGGTGGCGTTTGGGATCCTGCGGCCAGCACACACACACACACACACCCACACAATTCTGTTCTGGGCAAGCAAAGAACCCAATGGGGGGAGGGGGGCTTCTGCTCTGTGTCAAAGTGTGTCAGGTTGCAGTCTATATTGTTAGGCAGCTCACTTGTGTGCGCTTTAGAGCGAAGTCCCCCCAAGATACACTTCACACACCTCTGTGCGCTGATCTGGCAACGCACGCAATGCCCGTCTTTGGATAGCTTACCCACCGCACACACCCCCCTCTGTTTTCTGATTATCCCCGCCCCCCGCCCCCATTCTGATTCAGAACACACCATTCAGTCATTTGAAGGGGCGATTGCCATGCATCGCCCTGTCCCATCCCCCATCTACCTCTGCTCAGTGGCCCCCCAACGCCACCCTGCTGCGGTGGGCGTAATTCTTCAGGGCGTCTGTTTGGTCTGTGGTGGCGCAGGAGCCACGGCTGAAAAAAAACACAAATTTAAGCAAAAAAAAAACAGGGCGTGGGCGTGCACCCACGTCTGGAAACGGTGTGCCAATTCAGTTATCGTGATGCGTCCGGCATCTGTGAATGGTTGGCAACAGTGCATATTCTAGGGAGTCGTGGCATGGGGAGGGGAATGCCTGTTTGGATTAGTTGAAAAGGAAGCGCAACGCGCGAAGGGAAATGAGGTGGTCAGCAGGAGCCGGTCGATCAGACTTGTTTTTGGTTGTCAAAAAAAAATAGCCGATATGCACCAAAGGATGCGAGGTGTGAGGGTGTGTGCCAAGACATGGCCGGCCTTCCATCAGTGTCTTTTTGGTCAGAAACTCAATGTACTCCAACCCCTGATCGAAAGCATTTGAACATCCAACGAAAGAGGGGTTCTGCGAGTCGTTTGTCCTGCGAGTCGGGCGATAGGCCAAATGTAATTTCCAGCTGCTGTCAATTGAGAGAGGGGGCAGGGTGCAGTGTCCAGATCTGCCTGGCATTATTGCTGCAGATTCCCTGTTGTTCTGACTGGGATCTTGGAAAATACCAACTTGAAGCACCCCTATACAGAACATGATTTGTCTCACAGCTTATTTTTGGATTGTCATCGTCTTTCATGCCGCTTCGTAGTTGTCTTCATTTGGACATGAAGTGTGCGATCAACGATAAGTGTCGCACACGAGGTTTGATCGAATGCGATTTTGATTTAGCTTCAGGGGGGAGGTGCGTCTCATAGTTTTGTTTTATCAGAGTTGTTCCGATGTGTCTCCATACATTGGCCCTGGTACCATATTCCTTCGTTCTGACAGTTGTTACTTTATTTATTTTGGCACAATATCAACTTGGAGAGACAGGTGCGTTGGGCTGAGATCGCAGATCACACACACACCGCCTGCTTCGGCATCAGGTGTATACAAAAGGTTCATGTGTTCTGACAGCCCACTCAAAGCCGATGTACAGTCTTGAGGGCCAACCCGTTGCCATCTGCCAGGTGCGTAATTGCACTCTCAGAGTGTGTGCCTTGTGTGCGTAACTCAGAGGTTTTACTCGAAACACGCGCATTTGTGCAGCACGCACTGTTCAAGGCACAGCGTCATCTGTTATGTCCGATACATCTATCGGTTGATGTGATGGTATTTTTCATTACACCCGCTTGCGATTGGCCGTTGAAAAACCAACAAGTATCCACCCACAGTATTTTACATCTTCTTCAATAAACCCGCAACACCCCTTCACGCCAACATCACTTTGTCGGCCGGAGGAGGAAGAGAGGGGGGGGGAAACCCAGGTTGAAACCCTGATTCGTACTCCCCATCTCTGCACACCCCCCAAACCCGAACACCTCCCCGAATTTGGGGTTCCAAAGAATACCTTCGTGGTGCAGATGGCGGAAGATGTGGACCCACATTGCTTGCACGTGATGGGGCCCACTTGACGCTGTTGCAGCACACCACCACCACTCCCCTCTCCACTTATAACACCACACCCTCTTCAGGGAAGAGATCGGCTTTACGCCTTCGCTGCACACACCGCACACCTCCATTTTTTCGCAAACTCGAAAAAAGAATAGTTTTCCCGCTCTACTCACACGGAGCCGATCTCACCACACCTGACTTTTGCCTCCTCGCCTTCCCCCACTCCCTCCCCACACCGACTCAACCATGTCGCAGGCGACATGCCGGAAAAATTCATTCCTTCGTATGTTTTCCCATGGTGTGATGACGCTTCCTTGCATGCCATGTGTGTATTCAGGGAAGTTCAAACGTCATTCCCCCCGAAAAAACAAACGGATTTTCTGACCTAACGCACCCCACCCCGATGATGCGAGTTGGTCCACTTCTTGAGGGAAAGGCCTAATGAGTCCAATTCACTTCTCGGAACGCCTTCTGCCCTGTGGCTTTGCCCCTCGCCAGACTTGCCAGCGGGGATGCAGGTTTGGCGGGACATATTTGAGAGACATCTTTATTTTGCGATTTTATTATACCGATGCAATGAAACGAAAGATAGTGTTTTTTTAAAATAAGTGTGACAGCAGGGATATATTTAAATCATGATTGAGATTGAGGATTTCGGCCCCAGGAAAAAAACTCCCAAAAAAAACCCCTGTTTTTTCTTGGGGGTTTTTCCCCCCTTTTTTGGGGGTCCCAGTCTCGGGAAATCTGCAGAGAAAGAAAAACTGTGAGGATGGGAACTACCTTGGTGTGAATAAAGAAGAAAATGAGAGACCTGCTGCGCTAGCCCCACCAAGCAGCCACAGCACGACAGGACTTTCTAGTCTTTTCCCCATCACCCACCAGCCCCACGCACAACTCACAACAGTTGAAACAGCAAAACCCCACCCACGACAGGAAAGGCCTCACAAATGAGAGTCTCGGCAAAAGTCGAAGGCACATTCTGGTGCCACCTTGCTTTTGGGGTACCCACGCAAACCCGCAAACCCGGGTTTCCACCCCCCATAAAAACGCGTCGACCAGTTTTACTGGGTCGACGATTGGTAAGCCCCGACAAAGCGTCAACCCGGCTACACTGGTTCGACGGTCGACGTCGAAGAGAGTATGGTTTTGCAGGAACATATGCTCACTACCGTGGCCTCCGGCGGCTGGGGGGCTCCGCCCCCCAGACCCATCAGGTCAGGGAGTCCAACCACTCCAGTAGCCTCAGGCCTCAGGAGGACGCAGCCAACAATCGCACAGAAGCTACGCCCACAATGAACAGATGTTCACTACCGTGGCCTCCGGCGGCTGGGGGGCTCTGCCCCCCAGACCCCCCAGCTAGCGTGTGCCCATGGCCACCCACCAGCCACGGCACCAAAAAGGTGGCCAATCGTCGACACTTTGACGCACAGTAAATGGCCCCCAATGACTCAAAAAAATTGAGTAGGGTCACCGTGAAGAGAGTTTGATCCGTTGATGCCAAAAACGACCCTCTCGTGTGGTAGAACGACGCTGTGCCACCCCCATTTTAGGGGGGGAAAAACGGGGGGTTTTTACGATTGAGAATCTGAAAATCTGCCGAAAACCCCATGATTTAAAGACATCCCTGGTGTGACAGCCATTCAACCATCGCCGCCCCCTGGCCATCCCGGGGGGGGGTAACCCCCACCCGGGGTGGTTGGGAACGCCGCTGCCCCTAACCCCCAGGTTGCCGGCCCCTGGTCAGAACAAATCATTTCGTACAACTGTCCTTTTTTTCGCAACAACTTGGTTGTTCCGACTCGACAGAGGGCAGCAGAGCGAACTGAAAACCCGGAAATGTCGGAAATCTGTGAGTGATGTGCATCCCGGACTCCCTTCCGAATTGGAATACAGTACCACACCTCCGTGCACAGAGACGGTGGAGGGGCAGGTAGCTGTCCGTCACCTGTCAGTCTGTTTGTCATGCGGATGTACGGCGGCGGTTGAAGACAGAGAGTGGATATCGGAAAATTGGAAAAAGAAAGCAACAACAACAACCCCCCCCCCCCAAAAAAAAATATACCACACAAGTCAAGATGCAAAAGTGGTACCGTATTGTTTTTTAAAAAAAGTGCATCTGTTTATTTTTTCATGTTGCGTATTATTTCTCGACTCCTCCGCAGTGCAGCCTGTTTTACTTTGGCTGCACTGGGCAGCCCCCACCCCACCCCACACACACACGCAAGGTAAGTTCCGAGTTAAGCCATCGCTTGTCTTTCGCCAAGGGGCTGCTTGCTAGGGAGTCTTATCCAGTTCTGGCAGTACTATTGTTAAGGCCACCCTTAGCGTTACTGTAACCCCCCCCCCCCCCCCACCCCACCTCCCTCCCTCTCCCTCTCTCTCTCTCTCCTTCACAGCCCATGATTTTTTTTGGCGATTTGTCCTGCAAACATAATATTTCATCGGGGGCGGGGGGGGTGGTGGTGGTGGTGGCGGTGGTGGTGTGTGCCTTTCGCCAGAGAGAGGTGCATTGGATGGAAAAAAATGTGAAAAAAATAAAAGGTGGCCAGTCACAAGCAAGCTTGCCTGTGCGCCCCCCAAAATAATGGTGCCGTGCTGGGCAGAAGAACCAGAACAGAGGTCACTCTTTAAAAAAAAAGTTGTTCGATTCGTTCATTGTGGGCCGTGTTGTGTTTGTGTGTGCGTGGCTCACAAAGTTCGGCTTCAAAGTTGCACAGGGCGAAATGACTCATCACTTCCGCTACTCCCCCTCTCCCCCCCCCCCCCACCCCTGCCTTCATTTCTTTCCTCTCTCCAGCTTTACATTATCTTTCACACTCAAGAGTTATTCTTTGTCATGCCTTCCTTTTTTGAGAGCTTTCACACCGATTCCCCCCCCCCCCCCATTCCCTTTGTCTTTCCCCCGAGATCGCATGCTAGTTGTCTCAACAAAACTTTCTCTTTACACCACTTCCATTATTTTCCTGATTTCTAAGTGTTAGCCGAAATTTATGCGGTTAACCTGTTCTGTTCACGGATGGCAATCCATCTATTGTGTTCTGATATATGCCGCCGTGTTGACTGTCTGCAGGCCTGTCAAAGGTCAGGGTGTGGGGGGGGGGGGGTGGGGGGGGGAAGGGAGGGGAGCTCTAGCTAGGGGGGGGCGAAGATGCAGCAGCCAACAAAGAATATCAACGACTACTTCTCTACCCACCCCATATACGCCCCTCTCCAAAGTAAGCCATGGTTGCTGTTTTTTTGTTCGAAAGCAATATGCGCGTACGCATCGTGTGCCACAGAGCTGGCCGATTGTCCGGCCAGGTCACGGTTGTCAATTGGCAATTATTCAAGAACGACTGGTTCAAATAGGTACTGGTTCTTACAAACACAGGTCGGGCTTACGGTGCAGGTCGCAAAATAACTGTGTCTGGTGCAAATCGGACGAGATGAGAAGATCTGAAGGGGTGTTCGTATATCATGAAAACTACCTTCCCCACGCGCCTGCTGTGTGGGTGATGTTCTGCAAAGGATTTGGCACTGGGCACAGTTTCCTGCTGTTGTGAGCACAACACTCAACAAAATACGGCACACAAACCCTCCCTCCTTTCCCCCGGACGTTGTCGCGATCAAGCCCAACTCCTTGTGTGGCTTTTGTGGACACACAAAAATTACCCAAGCAAACCATCTGGTAGTGAGAGACGGGGCGGACGGTGGAAAGGCCAGGGAAGGGCGTGTAGGGGGGGGTCCGAGGGGAGAGGGCAGCGGTGGCGATGGCGGTGTGTCAGCCAAACCAATTGGATGCACACCCCCTACCCACCACCTCACCTCCTCCCCATGCGTACCGTCCTTTTTTATATTCTTGTTTCCCCACCCCCCCCCCTTTTTCGTCCATCCACCGCATTCCACATCCCCCACCCCCCTCCCGTGCTTTCTGTTTCTGTCGTTTCTTCATTTTTTTAGCTGTTTATACCCCCTACCCCCCAACACCTACTTCTTTTGATGCGCAGTAACACACTCGTGTGGTAAAGGAACTGCTTCAGAGACACGATGGACCGGCATTGCTGCTAGTTGGCCTGTACCAAAACAGAGGCTGGTGCGGGCCTGTCGGATTTTATGATTTCATCTGGATTGTTTCTTCTCTTCTTCTCCTTTTCATCCTTATTTATTTTTGACAAATTTCAAAAAACAAAATGCTACCAACACCCACCCCATCCCCCCCACCACCCCAACCCCCCACCCCCCCGCCCCCGTCCCCCCCCCCCTCTTAAATTAGCAATTACAAAATCAAAGCAAAACTCAGAAAAATGCTGGGAAAGGGCGATGGAGGGGAAGGGGGGGGGGGCAGGGGGGAAGGGTGTGTGTGTGTGTGTGTGTGATGGCGGCACGGAAGGCCCGTTCCATCTCCAACACACGCATGCCACCACCGCCGCCACCGCCACCCTACCTTTCTGTTCTTCGCTCCGCTTTTCTAGATTATGCTTCTGTTGATTTCGTTCTGGATTCTTGACTCGCATTCTTTCCTGACCCCCCCCCCCTCTCCTCTCGGTCTTTCACTGAGAGTCGCGCATAGCCCTGCGACCATTTTTGGATCGCAAAAATTGCTGTTCAGCTTTGCACTTTCTTGTATCTTTCCCCGATCCAAGATATCTTCTGCGCTGAGGGCGTACGGCTCTGCCAAGCCGAGCGTCTCGTTGTCCCCACAGTAAGTCATTCGGGCGGATGTACACCGCCGTCATCCAGGTTCAGATTCGCCGGCGGTTGGTTGCCCTCCCACAACAGCCCCCCCCTCCCGGCGGCCAAACCGACAGAAAAAAAATTCCACTCCCACACCCCCTCCACCTCTGAACAACAAGAAGAAGAACAGAAAAGAATACGCCGGAAAACATCAAAACGGATTTTCTTCCCCCCCCCCCCTCCCCGTCCACCCAGCCACTTCTCCCCCTGCCTCCGCCCCCCACCCCCCCTCCCTCCCTCTAGAGGTCCTCCAACTCACAGGGTGGGTGGGTGGGGAGGGGAAAGAAAGATCATCCCGTTTTGTTTTTCAGTGGTCGGCCATACTGTGCAGGTTTTACGTGGTGTAGCCTCTGCATCAGCTGTGGTTTCGGAGCCCGCTGTGTGTGTGTGTGTGTTTACGCTAGAGAGGATGCTGATATGTGCAGGGGGGGAGGGGGGAGTGCATGTCCCCGTCGTCCGCCCCCGCCCCCGCCCACACCCACACCCACACCCACACCACCCAATTAAACAGAAAACTACCCCCCACACCACACCCCGACCCCAGAAAACCCCAACTCTGTCTGCCCCCCCACCACCCCCCACTCATTTTCTTTGCCCTTTTGCACACTGCCCTTTTTTTTTCCTGTGGCAACTCTGCCGATGCTCCAAAAAGCCCGTTTTGCCCTTGCAAGGTGTGCCAAGGCGAGATTCTAGCCGGGGGGGGGGGGGGGGGGGGGACGCATCAACAGCACACACACACACACCCAACCCCCTGACCCCTAACCCCAAACCCCAAACCCCCTAGGTCATCCCTGGCTTTTTCTCTTCCCCAACCCCAACCCCTTCCCGCAAACCCGAGAGGGGGGGCACAACCCGCAATACGGAAGAGTGCAGGGTCAACTCTGTGCCTCACTTCAGTTTCTCTACTCCGCTTCGACCCATCCCACCCAGCTATCATATCACACAGTGACACAGAGTGGAAGGCGTTCCGTTGTGTTATTTTTTTTGAGGGGGTTTTTTTTCTTTGACATCCCAACACGACGCTTTGGGCTTAGGGGCCTTCGCTCTGTGCCAAACTGTGTGTGTCTGTCGTCTTTGACAACGTTAGTCTCCTGTTGTTCGCGAAGGCGGCTCGCGTTTTGCTGCACTTCTGAGCGAAGGAACCTCTCTTCTCCCTTATATATTTCGCAGGCTGGCCATCTCTCACAGGGTGTCTCAAGATGCGAATGCGACCTGCAATTGGAGTGAAGGGGGGGGGGGGGTGAGGGAGGGAGGGAGGGAGAGAGAATGAAGAAAGCCCGCCTTCTCCTTCTCTTCCGCCCTCTATCAGACCCCCCCCCCCGATTCTGTTAGCCCATTTTTCTCAGTTCCTCATACATCGTTGGTGCTGCTCTGATGTTTGATTCAAAAACAACACCCGCGCTCAGGCCCACTGTGAGAGCTGGCTACCCATTGACAATCGTTTGAAATCCCTCCAACCTATATAGGTAAGGCATGCATGCGGAGTCAGCCTGTGTGTGTGTGTGGCGGGAAAAAGGGTGCATTTTATTGCAGCGACCCCCTGATTGTGCCTGCTAAAATGGTGCAGCAGGTCCTTTTATTCCTGAAGGGCCCGCCACATCGTGCTCACGACACAACGCAGGCACCAGGCAGGTCCGCATGTTGCCTCCAGACGCGTCCGATCTGGACAGACAGTTCCGTTTGTCTGGATTTTGGCGCAAACTTTCAGCCTGGATTCCCCCTCCACCTTGACGGCATTTCTCGCTGCATTGCTTCCAAAAAAAATAATGTCCAAATTATTCGTCATCCAAAAGCGACGAACAGGTGTGGAGGTGGGCATGCATACCACCTAAAGGCATTCCTCCCTTGGTGGGTGCGGATCTGAACCTTCTTTGCATTGTGCCATGCACGTTTCACAAAAGAAACAACAGCATCTCCGCCTTGAGCGCTGCGCCTGGCAGGGTGTTTTGGTCCCTCGACCCAGGGGTCCTGGGGGGTTTTTTTTGTGGATTCGTTTTTTTTTTCGCTCCCCCCCCCTCTCTTTAGGGAGGGGGGGTGGTGTTGCCGGAAAAGAAGAGAGTGCCTGGGTGTCTCTGCCTGAAGATGATTTGCCAAGCTCCCCCGCCTGTATGCAGGGGGGGGGGCAGGAGGGGTTTGCAAAGGAATAAATCAGAATTGCTGAAAAAAAAGGCATCGAGCTTTCGACTCTCTCTATGTATTTCACCCCTCTTCTGTTTACTTTAATCACTGCTACAAATGCCCAGGAAGCGCGTGAACTACCGCACGGGACATATGCCCGACTGGGCCCGCTCTACTCCAAAGCCTGATCAACGCACGCACAGACACCCTACTGCATTTCCATTGTTTTCTGCAAGGCTTATTGAATGCCCAGAAAAAAACATATGGTCACCAAATGCTTTGTTGCCCTCGCACACCCCATCATGTGGCAAGTTGGTTGAGAAAACTCCAGGAAAAAATAGCACCATTCATCAGGACGTCGCATGGTCGGTGGGATAAAGAGAAATTCCGGAACAGAGTGACTCCTAATGGTCATGCTGCAGCACACTGAATCAAAGAATATGAGGGAAAAAAGGCCACAGACACAGACACAGACACGGAGAAAATTGCTTTTGGCTGCACACTGCGCCCCCCCCCCCCCCTCCCCTTGTATTGGCTTGCCCCCCGCACCCCTCCCCCACGCAACCATCTCAGATTCTGCTTTTTTTGTATCGCTTTCGTACACAGCACGAAAAGGCGGTGATGGGCAGTTGTACCGCGCATCACCACTTGGAGGAAAGTGCGAGGGTCCAGTATGCATGCAGGCATACCGAGTTCTTTGTCATGGTTGGAGGCTCGGAAGCGTCATAGGACAGAAGAACCTTTAACATCGCTTGGAGATCCCTTACCATACCTTTCTCCGGCGGGAGGCGACTTCCCTCAGGCACGTGTCTTCTGCACGCTTTTCTCTGGCGGTGCATCTCCCCAATCTGCCACTCCCCGACCCACGACCCCGACCCCCCCCCCCCCCCCCCCCACACTCATCCATTTGCATCCGTTTCCCCCCCGCCCCTTCCCTTCCCACTCACCCCCCCCCCCCCCCTAAATTTAATCGCCTCCTTCAGTGCGTCCACGACCACGTGAATGCGAGACGCACCGACTTTTTTTCTTTCAGGGCAAACCAGCCAGCTTCCTGAACGACCCAACTTCATCGAGAAGAAGAAACGTACGTCAGGAGATGAAGGCCGGTGGTATTGTGGAGGACGTGCACAACACGCTTGCATATCTGCATCGTATTTGGCCCCCACCTTACTGATGAGAAGGATTGTTTGGAGGGACCCCCGCTGTAGTTTGGGCCGTGCGGCCTGAAGAACCTGGAACAGCACTGCAAGGGGTGTGCTAGGGAACACGGTAAAAAAAATAAACGTTCAACTCGTTCAATGTCCCTCATGTGCCTTCATAGCCACGTCGCGGAAACATCTGATGTCAGCCACGCTGGATTGAGTGAACGGGCAATGTGTGCGTTGTGCCTGTGTATGCCCAGGTTTGGTATCTCCCTCTGGTGGAGGGGTGGTGGAGAAGCCTCTGTCTTCCGGGAGCCAGCCTGGGCATATCACATCGTCAGCCATCCAACACTTCGCCCCGGCAGCCCCACCACCCGAACCTGGCAGTGACAGGTGCTGCTTGGCCCCCTGCCTGCACATTCAAAGCGGCATGTGGTGGGGCCTTGACAGCGTCTCCGCCGCCAGGGCATCACCACATTCCTTCTGGGTGGCGTTTTCTCAGGTCTGGCTGCTGCGTTTGCCCGTCTGTCTCAACAAACCTGAACATGGTTCTGCAAAAAAAATAATAAAAAATGGAAAATTGTTGGGGGCCCTCGCTACCAGTCACTGCTCGTCACAGCTCGTCAGTCAGTGAGGGGAAGTGGGCTGGAGCTCACTTTTTCTCACTCAGTCACACTTGGTAGCGAAGGCCCCCGTTGTTATTGATTTTTGTCCGTCGTTTCGATTTGTGTATTCGTTTTACTCTGGATTATTAAAAACATCGATACAAAAAAAATCTGCTAAAAAAATAGCAAAGGTAAAATCTGCCCCCCACAATTCTGCTTGCAAGAAGAAGCGGGGTGTGTCAACATGGGGCGGATGTGTTGGTGATTGTCGACACCGAAACGAATGAACTGTGTGGTGCACCACACGCAACGCACATGCCTTCCTCCTTGAAAAGGGAAAACAATATCTATTGGGGCGCCTTGGTAAGGAGGGGCGAGGCCAATGTGGAGAGGGGGTGGGGTTGCCCATGTGGCTCCTTAGTTTTCAAAAAAAGGAACTTCAAAAACCCCCTCCTCTCCTCTCCTCACTCTCACTCTCTCTCTCTCCCTACCCCGTTGCCCGTCACGCGGACCCTTCTCCTCGTTCACACAAGGTGGGTGGCTATCCCCGTGCGGCCCCACCCACCTATCAGATCTCCCGACTTCTCCCGTTGGACTAATCAACATTTTCCAGCAAACCGCGACTTCATCATCTGACTCTCCTGTAGGTTTACTAACACACACAATGCACATACCTTTCGCCCTATTTTGCATCTTTGAGACGGCACCACTCAGCCCAAAAAAAAATGCATCATTGTCGCGTGCCGTCGAGCAGTGAGTGAAGAGCGCTATGTGGGACCCCCGAGGGAAGTTAAAAAAATCATTGCAGTGAAGCCGAAAATGGTAAACCACCCGGTTGGTGATACACATTTGCTGTTGCATTTGTTGTGTTATTAGGAGGGGGGGGGTGTGGGGCCATATATATCCAGGACTCCGTGCAGCGTATCACCGACAAAATCAGTTTCAACATCCAACCAAATGAGAGAAAAAAAAGGAAGAGAAAATTAATAGCGCGAGAAATATACGTTCTGTGGATGAGATGCTCTAATACGAAAGCAAAGTCGGGTGATATGTCGTCATCATGACACGGGATGTATCCGTTCCGCGAATCACATTTTGCACATGCCTCCTCCTGCAGTGATTTGTTGTAGGAAAAGGGCGCCAGACGTGTGATCTCGACGGCATAACAGTTGTAGAAACTCGACAGCTCTTGAAACACAGCCCGGTGGTGCATCGCCCCCCAAACAGTATAGCATGCTTCCGTTTATCAGTGCCTATGTTGGTAAGTGTATTGCTGTATACCGTCGTATACCGGTGTGCCCCCCCCCCCCCTAGGGGGGGTCAAATGCCACCCTTTTACGTGGACAAACACGATTTTTCAAAAAACCGGCGCAGAGGCCCCAAAGCCCCCGTAAACCCTCCAAACCCCCCCAGATCGGTCCGGAAACCCATCGAACCCCACTTTTCCACCATTCCGGGCACCTCAGGTGCCCGAATTGGGGTACCTAAATTTTGTGCCACCGTTTGGTACCGGACAGTGCCACTGTGTGGGAGGTTGGAAAAGAAAATGCCCCAACACACCACATCTGAGGGTTGCAATGCATGTTGCTTGCCAACCACGTCATCCGGTGGGTGTCAGGCGCTATGTAGGTGGCATTAGCCAGGTCTTCGATGTGTTCTGGCTTGTATATGTACCTCCCTGCCACCATGCACCGGGAGGCTGCCTGTAGGTACGGAACAAGTCCAGATGGTCGTGTGATTCCTGTGCAGCAGTGCTCCACAACCGGGATGTGTTGACAACGACTGTTGCAACACGAGCTGTACATTCCGGGAACACACGAAGTGCGCTGTCGTGGTACCCATTGTGCCAGAATTGGTAGTTGCTGCGGTCTACTTTGCCTGGCCCAAGAGCACTGGTACTGAACGGTGCAATATGCGTGGCGAGGTGAATGCAACGGAAGGGCGCAAAGTCAATACAGCTCTCGGATGGCGGGTGGTGGTGCCACTAGTGTGTGACGTTCACTCGAGGATACAACGCATCACAATGAATCAGCAACCGTGGACCGAGTACAATACGCTCTCTGTGGCTGGTGTGGGGGACAAAGGCAGTGCCTGTGCCGCAGGCAGGGAGGTACATATACAAGCCAGAACACATCGAAGACCTGGCTCATGCCACCTACATAGCGCCTGACACCCACCGGATGACGTGGTTGGCAAGCAACATGCATTGCAACCCTCAGATGTGGTGTGTTGGGGCATTTTCTTTTCCAACCTCCCACACAGTGGCACTGTCCGGTACCAAACGGTGGCACAAAATTTAGGTACCCCAATTCGGGCACCTGAGGTGCCCGGAATGGTGGAAAAGTGGGGTTCGATGGGTTTCCGGACCGATCTGGGGGGGTTTGGAGGGTTTACGGGGGCTTTGGGGCCTCTGCGCCGGTTTTTTGAAAAATCGTGTTTGTCACCCCCATTTGACCCCCCCTACCCCCCCCCCCCCCCCCCCCCTTCTCCCGCAGAACTCCTCGTATGGAAATGCGGTTCCGGCACCAGAGCCCCAGACATCGAGGGAATGTCTTAGCTTAAGCGGTGTCGGTGATCATTGAGGGGGGGTGGGGGTGGGTGGGAGGGTCAAACCCGGGCGTGGCGAAGGGGGTGAGGTGGTGCATCGGCAATCATCTCTCAGGCCCCACGCCATCACCATCACCACCACCACCACATGACGCATTGTGCACAAGGCGCAGGCTGTCAACTCACCCAACTTTTGTCGTTGCTGTTGCTGTTTTTTTTTCACTCTGGAGGTCACCCCAAAATACCGAATTTACCGTTTTTACCGTTTTTACCGCTAGTTTACCGCTGGGCCTTTGTCACAAAACCGGTTTTTTTTACCGGTAACCGGACATGGGACACGCGGGACAGGCGGACCGGTAAAACCGGTAGGTGGCACCGGTTTTTTTGTGTCTTGTCAAAACTTTTTTGGCGGTTTTCTGGTGACCGTCCATAGGGGGACCCTTTTCAAAAAATTTTCCGGGGTGGGCCTATTTTGCATATTTGAGCCCGATTTCAAAGGAATTTCTGAGTTTTGAGCCCGTTTTGAGGCCTAAAACGCGTCATCGAATTTCCATTTTTCTGCCCATACGGGCAGGGACTTGGCCAAAATAGCTCAAAAAATTTTGGGTGGCCATCTGGCGGATTTCAGCCAAAAATGCCCAAAAAGGGGGGTGTCGATTTTTTCCGTTTTTTTCCGTTTTTTCCTTTTTTTTCGTTTTTTCCGCCTGTGGGCGCTGGCTGCGACTTGGTCAAAAATCGACGAAAAAAATCCGGAAAAAAAACAGAAAACGAAAAAACGGAAAATCCCAAAATCGACACCCTGATTTTCCGTTTTTTTCCGTTTTTTTCCCAGCACCAGAAACAGGCAGGGTTGTCGTAAGACCGGCGTGCCAAGAGGGAGGTGCTCGCATTTTTTTTTTGGGGGGTCCAGAATGGGTCGTTTTTGGACATTTGAGCCCACTGCGAGCAGTGCCGGGTCCCGGAAACGCTGTTTCAAACGCTCAAAAGGGGAGGCGGTGGGCACCAGAACCCAGTAAATTTACCACAAATGGTCCCACCCACAAACGGGTTACCCCCTGCCTCTAGGGGTTCCCCCCACCCACAAACGGGTTACCCCCTACCTCTAGGGGTTCCCCCCACCCACAAATGGGATACCCCCTACCTCTAGGGGTTCCCCCCAGCCACAAATGGGTTACCCCCTGCCTCTAGGGGTTCCCCCCACCCACAAACGGGTTACCCCCTACCTCTAGGGGTTCCCCCCACCCACAAACGGGTTACCCCCTACCTCTAGGGGTTCCCCCCACCCACAAATGGGATACCCCCTACCTCTAGGGGTTCCCCCCAGCCACAAATGGGTTACCCCCTACCTCTAGGGGTTCCCCCCAGCCACAAATGGGTTACCCCCTACCTCTAGGGGTTCCCCCCAGCCACAAACGGGTTACCCCCTACCTCTAGGGGTTCCCCCCACCCACAAATGGGTTACCCCCTACCTCTAGGGGTTCCCCCCACCCACAAATGGGTTACCCCCTGCCTCTAGGGGTTCCCCCCACCCACAAACGGGTTACCCCCTACCACTAGGGGTTCCCCCCACCCACAAATGGGTTACCCCCTACCTCTAGGGGTTCCCCCCAGCCACAAATGGGTTACCCCCTGCCTCTAGGGGTTCCCCCCACCCACAAACGGGTTACCCCCTACCTCTAGGGGTTCCCCCCAGCCACAAATGGGTTACCCCCTACCTCTAGGGGTTCCCCCCACCCACAAATGGGTTACCCCCTGCCTCTAGGGGTTCCCCCCACCCACAAACGGGTTACCCCCTACCTCTAGGGGTTCCCCCCACCCACAAATGGGTTACCCCCTACCTCTAGGGGTTCCCCCCAGCCACAAATGGGTTACCCCCTACCTCTAGGGGTTCCCCCCACCCACAAACGGGTTACCCCCTGCCTCTAGGGGTTCCCCCCAGCCACAAATGTCTTACCCCTTGCCTCTAGGGGTTCCCCCCAGCCACAAATGGGTTACCCCCTGCCTCTAGGGGTTCCCCCCACCCACAAATAGGTTGCCCCCTACCTCTAGAGGTTCCCCCCAGCCACTAATGGGTTGCCCCCGACCTCTAGAGGTTCCCCCCAGCCACCAATGGGTTGCCACATACCTCTAGAGGTTCCCCCCAGCCACCAATGGGTTGCCACCTACCTCTAGAGGTTCCCCCCAGCCACCAATAGGTTGCCCCCTACCTCTAGAGGTTCCCCCCAGCCACCAATGGGTTGCCACATACCTCTAGAGGTTCCCCCCAGCCACCAATGGGTTGCCACCTACCTCTAGAGGTTCCCCCCAGCCACCAATAGGTTGCCCCCTACCTCTAGAGGTTCCCCCCAGCCACTAATGGGTTGCCCCCTACCTCTAGGGGTTCCCCCCAGCCACTAATGGGTTGCCACCTACCTCTAGAGGTTCCCCCCAGCCACCAATGGGTTGCCACCTACCTCTAGAGGTTCCCCCCAGTCACTAATGGGTTGCCACCTACCTCTAGAGGTTCCCCCCAGCCACCAATAGGTTGCCCCCTACCTCTAGAGGTTCCCCCCAGCCACTAATGGGTTGCCCCCTACCTCTAGAGGTTCCCCCCAGCCACTAATGGGTTGCCACCTACCTCTAGAGGTTCCCCCCAGCCACCAATAGGTTGCCCCCTACCTCTAGAGGTTCCCCCCAGCCACTAATGGGTTGCCCCCTACCTCTAGAGGTTCCCCCCAGCCACTAATGGGTTGCCACCTACCTCTAGAGGTTCCCCCCAGCCACCAATGGGTTGCCACCTACCTCTAGAGGTTCCCCCCAGTCACTAATGGGTTGCCACCTACCTCTAGAGGTTCCCCCCAGCCACTAATGGGTTGCCACCTACCTCTAGAGGTTCCCCCCAGCCACCAATGGGTTGCCACCTACCTCTAGAGGTTCCCCCCAGTCACTAATGGGTTGCCACCTACCTCTAGAGGTTCCCCCCAGCCACCAATAGGTTGCCCCCTACCTCTAGAGGTTCCCCCCAGCCACCAATGGGTTGCCACCTACCTCTAGAGGTTCCCCCCAGCCACCAATAGGTTGCCCCCTACCTCTAGAGGTTCCCCCCAGCCACTAATAGGTTGCCCCCTACCTCTAGGGGTTCCCCCCAGCCACTAATGGGTTGCCACCTACCTCTAGAGGTTCCCCCCAGCCACCAATGGGTTGCCACCTACCTCTAGAGGTTCCCCCCAGCCACCAATAGGTTGCCCCCTACCTCTAGAGGTTCCCCCCAGCCACCAATGGGTTGCCACCTACCTCTAGAGGTTCCCCCCAGTCACTAATGGGTTGCCACCTACCTCTAGAGGTTCCCCCCAGCCACCAATAGGTTGCCCCCTACCTCTAGAGGTTCCCCCCAGCCACCAATGGGTTGCCACCTACCTCTAGAGGTTCCCCCCAGTCACTAACGGGTTGCCACCTACCTCTAGAGGTTCCCCCCAGCCACCAATGGGTTGCCACCTACCTCTAGAGGTTCCCCCCAGTCACTAATGGGTTGCCACCTACCTCTAGAGGTTCCCCCCAGCCACTAATGGGTTGCCACCTACCTCTAGAGGTTCCCCCCAGCCACCAATGGGTTGCCACCTACCTCTAGAGGTTCCCCCCAGTCACTAACGGGTTGCCACCTACCTCTAGAGGTTCCCCCCAGCCACCAATAGGTTGCCCCCTACCTCTAGAGGTTCCCCCCAGCCACTAATGGGTTGCCCCCTACCTCTAGAGGTTCCCCCCAGCCACCCCCGCCCCCCCCCCCCCCCCCCCATGACTTCATCCCGTCCCCACCCAAAGCTCAAGCTTCCTGGACACGCTCGTTTGAGCAATCTGGAATCTGTAGAAGGCTCGCCGTGTAGGCGGCCTTGGCTATTTTGCCGGCTTGCTGGTCTGCGGCCCAGGATGCGCCTGCAGCGCCGTGTTGTCCCACGTTCTTGAGGCACGAAGCTTGAGGATTCTCTGGCAGATATGTTCACGATGTCATTCACGTCTCAACGGGTTCTTCGGGTGTCCCATTCAAAAAAACACCCGAAAAATATGACGACTTTGCTAAACTGGACCCAACTCCCCATACTCTTTTTTTTGCCATTTTTCAGCATTTTCCCCCGATTTTTCGGTTTTTTTTTTTGAAAAAAATTATTTTTTGTCCAGAATCGACACCCCCCAAATGGCCGAAAATCGCCCAAAAACCCCAGAAAACGATCTGGAGGGTCCTCGGCGCATTTCCCCAAAAAATGCGTTTTTTGACTTGAATGAAGTTTCTCTTTTGTCTCTTTTGTCTCCACACAGAAATCATCAAGAGAAAAGGGGGGGCGGTGGGGCCGAAAAGGGCTTGCTGGCGATCTCATCATGTGCCAGGGTCATAGTGATGTCGGGTGGGCAGCGCGCAAATCTGTGTTCGGGTTTGTGGATGGAAGACCCTGCTGTGCCCTTCTCTTGTGGTGGATTTCTGAAGATGAAAACAACCCGCTCTCTGCACACAGAATAACATTCGAATGTGCACGTTGTGTCTCTGGCATATTTTGTTCTGGGTGCCCAACGCTACGGCGCACGAAAACTGTTCCTTTCTTTTTTGTGCATCCTCCTCTAAATAGGAGGGAATTCCCGCCGAACTTGTTGTTTTGCCAAAAAGAAATGCCGGTAGTGACGACTCCCATTTTGCCAAAAGCGAGCCAGAGACACACCCCAAAAAAATGCGGAACGCCGCCTTCTGTTATCACCTGTCTATTCAGCCGTAGCTACAGCACACACCCGAGTTATTCGGGCGAGGGATGTCCAAATCCGCCACGTGTTTCTTGAAGATCCGGTGGCCGGTTTACATTGCCCCTCCTTGAATTTCCGGACCCTTCGGGGCGGTGGCGGTGGAGGAGGTCGGGAGTAACTTTTCGTCTCCACGGAGCTGGGAGGTGGGAGCGAAGGGGGAGGGGGGGGAAAAAACCGTCACGTATTCTTTTGGCGCCAGTTTTTCACCTTCATAATCCATTTTGTTTGTGAGGGAAAAAAACCGATCAACGCCGAATTTTCTTCCGCCGTGACAGCAGGGCACTCCCACCTCGCCACCCCCGCCCCCCCTTCTGGGGCCAATCATTCAGGTTCGTATTAATTATTTTCGCCTCCAACATGCTGATATTTTTATCGAGGCGGGGAAGGGAGACTTCCCTGAGCCTTGGCACCACTCGGTGCACCGCTGGTAGGTTCAAAGGAGGGGGAGGTGCCCTGAGCCCCCGGTTGGGCCGTTGGGTCGTGTGCAGGGCGCTGCCTCCCTCCTTGCTGCCGTGGTGCGCTGATATCCCCCCTGCCTCACATGGCGTGTCTCGCCAGAGAGAACTAAAAAGCAGTTGTTCAAAAACTGATGGGGTGGGTGGGGGGTGGGGTGGTTGTTGAGGGTGGCATTCGCGCAGGAATGCAGAAGAATGCTCGGATCAGTGACAGTGGGAGTTGGTTCCTTACGTTGTCGTGTTCAGCTCTCGGAAGGGGGGGGGGGGAGGGGGGGGGGGCACTGTACGATGCCAGTTTGCGCGCTAAACCCTAAAACTACATCAAAATGAATTGTGAGAGAAAAAGTGGACTGTGTGTTTGTTCTTGTGTGTGTGTGCGTGTGTGTGCGTGCTGCTTCACAAAAAAACCGCAGCAACGGACAAATCTCTTCCACTGCACAGAAAGGAGGCAAGTACCTCTGAACCTGCAGAACGATTGACGGGAAGTGCCAGCTCTCTGTGTCTTGCATTTCTCTACTTCACACACACACATCGCACATCACAGCACAACACAGTAACATAATGTATCCACATTGCCCGGTGGGTGTCGGGTAGACCTGTCTTCAGAAAAAAAATAATCACTTTTTGACAAGCAGGCCCCCCGACACACCGCCCGCCCATTCGTAACTCTTTTTTTCTCCTCATCGTTTGTCAAAAAATATCACAAAAGACTGTGCGCCGTATCATCTGGACATCCGCCCTTGGATGATGTGGTTTTCATAACCTCTGCAAAGGACAAAATTTAATGGATCTCTCACTCACTCTCTTCGGCCCCCTCTCTTGAGAACTTGTTTGTGCGTTTTGTGCGTCGAGACAGCACCACATGCACTGCGCACGCAGGGGGGTTGCCCGGGGGAGCTGCTCGAGACCCCACCTCACGCAACAGCAAATTTCGAAACAAGTTCTCTCTCTCTCTCTCTCTCTCTCCCCCACCCCCTTCCCTCTCTTGTCTTCAGCATGCAGTTGTTTCTGCATTTTGAGAACATTTCACCGTCATCCCTGCATCCCCAGACAAATATCTCTCACACATACATCGCCTCTTTTTCTAGTGCCCCCCCTCACGACAGATCACATCAAAGAGGGGTGTGGGCATATTTCGGCAATTTTTCACGACGTCCCCCCCCCCCCCCCCTCTCAACAGAAGCAGAAGCTGCTCAGTTCATACGGAGGGGGGTTGTGTGGGGTGTGGGAGTGACCGGTGTCAAAAAAAAAGTACCGTATACTGGTGCCCCTGATTTACCCCTTTTTCACTACGCACAAACTACGCAATCTGGGGGGGGGGTCTCGCTTTTTGGTCCCCCCCCAGTTTTTTTTGGTCCCCCTTTCTGTGTGGCTACTGAGACAGGACTGGAGGCACTGCGCTGACCGAGCAAAAAATTATTGCCAGAACTCACTATACACCGTACGAAAGAACGCACGACATGTGGGGCGGGACTCCAGAAACACCTGGGCAAGGTTGCCCCATGCCCAGAAACACCTGAGAAGGAAGTGAGTTCCAGGAGCCGCGTAGAACACCCTCGAGATTGTGAATGATGATACGATCACAGCCTTCAGGGCGATGCGAGGTGCCACCCTGAAGGTGGCCCTTGACATCAAGGAGAGCGTCGGCCGAGGGGTCGACGAAAAGCTGAAGAAGGCGCTACTGGCACTGGATCCCGCGGGGTATACGGAGGTCACCGCCACACAGGCAACCTCCGCTGACAACGTCCAGGAGACGTTATCCGAGGGGATCACAACGGCACTAGAGATCTGTGTCACGGGATCCAGGCGCCCACTCTCCCTCGACGGTCTGGGGATTGTTGTTGGGTATGGTGTCGTTTCCTGCAGCTGCAAAAAAGCGTAGCAACTGTGCTTCCTTCTTCCTTAATGATGCGTTGACGCTTCCACCCGGAGGAGCTGAAGCAGGCACCGCTTAATGATGCGTTGATGCTTCCACCCGACGAGCTGAAGCAGGCACCGCGCCAAAGGGCACCCCCAAAGAGACCTGCAAAGACTGCGTCGAAACCCGCACCGAAGGCTGCCAGCGCTGCAGCACCTGAAGAACCTGCAGCACCTGCAGCACCTGAAGCGCCTGCACCCTCACTGACCCCGGAACAGCAAGAACTCCTTGAGTTTGGGGTCCCGGCATAGAGACAGAGAATGGCTGAGTAAATCAAAAAATGAGACCCCCCCCCCCCTTTTCACTACGCACAAACTACGCAATATGGGGTCGTCAGGGGCAGGCCTGGGCGGGGAACGAGCCCTTTTTCCAGGTTTTTTGGGTCGGGGAACCAGGTTTTTTCTAAGAATTTTTACAAGGGATTTTTTGCTCGCCCCCCCACAGTTTCCATGCGCGTGCCCGTCAGGCGGGACTTTTTCTATGATTTCTCTCCGCGTCATCATGTGACAGCTCTAGAGTGATGCCCAGTTCTTGAGAGATGCATACGGCAGAGAGTGCCCCTCATGCGCGTTACAGCTGAAAATGAATGAGGATCACCTGGCGCTCGTTCTCATCGGGGGTTGTGCTCCGCAGGGACTCAATACACCTTGGCACCCTCGTAGGACTGGACATGCCAGCAGCTGAAGGACAGTTACAAAGCTGCCACTCACCACCCACCTGCTGGCCCTTCAGGTCTGAAAGCCCAAAAGCTCCCGGGGATTTTTAAGCACATGCATGATGCGTAAAAGTGTAGGAGTGCTTCCGACGACCTGCTTCTTTTCAGTGTGTCTTGCTATTTCGTGTTCACATGTGCTCCACACCCACATCAAAGCAGCAGGCTAGGGTGGTGGAAGCGTCAACGCATCATTAAGGAAGAAGGAAGCACGGTCGCTACGCTTTTTGCTGTGGTGCGGACCATATTCAGCGCAGTAGGGTGACCTCTCCGATTTTCCAAAACTGCTGGTTTACTGGTTTGGGGAACGGTCGCCGGCAGACCGTTGAAATGCCCGTGTTAGCAAGGCACACTCACGTTTCAGGTAGCGTGCCGCGTGTCACGCATGTCGCGAACGCGGCGAGTGCATCTCCCAGGTGGGGAAGTCCGACCTCCTGTCCGATGTCAACCAGGCTTCGAAGAAGCGCTTCATGGATGCGGCGCTGACCTCTTACGCTGCACTGTACCCGGGGAAGTGAGATGGACGGGCAAACGCTACATGGGGGGTCTGGGGGGCGGAGCCCCCCAGCCGCCGGAGGCCACGGTCGCGAACATCTGTTCGTGTGGGCGTACAGATTCTGGCGTACAGATTGATTCTGGTAGCGAACATCTGTCCGTGTGGGCGTACAGATTCTGTGCGAGTTGGCTGCGTCCTCCTGAGGCGACTGGAATGGTTGGACCCCGACCTGATGGGATTCGAAGGACTCGAGTACGAGACATACGCCACAGGGGGGTCTGGGGGGCGGAGCCCCCCAGCCGCCGGAGGCCACGGTAGTGAACGTCTGGCTCTCCAGTTGGCCAGCGGCGAACTGTACGGGGGACAGACTTCCCTTCCATCCTTGTGCGTGTCGACTGGGAAAAAATGAGAAAAAAAATTTCCTCTGCGAAACAACCTTAGAAAAAAAATCCCCTCACAAAATTCTTAGAAAAAAACTTTTTGGTCCCTTACAAAAATTCTTAGAAAAAAAGTTCAGAATCCTGAAAGTGGGGAACAAGCCCCCCAGTTAGGAACAGCCCTGGTCAGGGGCACCATTTAAATTATTATACGTAAATATTATGGAACGTAAATATTATGGAACGGGCCCATTTTTGGCCGGTCCGTTCCATAATATTTACGTTCCAAAATATTTACAGGGCCAGTTGGGGACTCGGTGGTGAGGATGGTTTGCCTCAGGAATCGCACGAAAAGTGCACGAGTAGGTCCCGTCAGGGACTCTGTATGCCGTCCGATCACCTGGTCCAAGTCCCCGAGTCGCAGAAAGCCCTGTAAATATTATGGAACGAAAAAAATCTGGAACGCCAACCCACCAGCGTTCCATAATATTTACGTTCCATAATAATTACGTTCCAAAATATTTACGTATACGGTATATCGCACACCTTCCAAAAGCAAATCAAAAAAAAATAGACCCAGACAGGGATCCTTTATGACCAACCTACCTACGCTGTATTACCCAGCAACGTGCTCTCCCCCACTCCCGTCGCACCATTCACACTCCCCGCTCCCTATTCGTCTCCTTTCAATCGCTCAGCAGGGTGCAGAAGCTTTCTGTTTTCTGCACCCCCCGCACACGCCAGAGGATCGGTAGTTTCTTTTTTTTTTTGCTCCGTGCATTCTATGGGCCTGCAGGCAGGTGGCGCCTCGGAACCCAGCTGTCTGTCTGGAGTCGAATGAAGCAGGTATTATCAGCATCTCCGCAGCAGCCCCACTGTGTGCTGGCGCAGCGCGGGTCTGGCCTGCTGTGGGCTGTGTGTATACCCCGATTAGGGTCTTCCAGACGGGACAGTCTGTTAGCCCTTTTGGTTGGGGCGTCAGCTCGGCAAGCAGTGGCCCGCCCCCCCCCCCCCCCCTCCGCACCACCACCTTCACCGACATTCCAGTGGTGGCAGGGGGGGTGGGGGTGGGGGGGTGGGATTGGGCTTTGTTTGTGTTGGATGCCGGTTATTCCTGACCACAGCCAAAGGGCAAAGGGACCCTCCCCTCCCCGCCCTCCCCCCACCCCTCCCCCCACCCCTCCCCCCCCTGCCACGTGTCAAACAAGACAGTGGGGTGGGGGGTAGGAGGTGGTGGAGGAGGAGGAGGTGGTCCAGGGTTTCCCCGAATAGCCACCGAGGCCAAAAGTCGTGGCTAAAAACAGTCTGGTCTGCAACCCCCCCTAAAAAATTTTCTCTCGCGCGCCTTCGGCGCGCTCGGCCTCGGCCAATTTGTGCGTACGCACATGAGGCGCTACGCTCTGTCTACCTCGTCTCTCCAGAATTCAAATGATCAGTTTTTCGCGACGGTTCTTGAGGGTCGCGAACATATCGATGACAGCATCAACTGTCGCGGCAGCCTTGATCTCAGAGAGCATAAAAGCACGGGAAGCGTACTGCCTCTTCCATGTCAGGTTCCGGGCCTTGCACTGTGCAAGCAACACAGCCTGGTCCCCTGAGTACGCTCCGTAGTCGAATCGGAGTGTGGAGAGTTGCACGCGGCTGTTGCTCTTCGGTGCAAAGCCAAAGCTCGCAAGACCCTTTTGCGTCCTTTCTGGAGGCATGTTGACAGTCGAGCACCAGGACAGTAGGTACTAGTGTGCGTCTGCAAGGGTGCATGATGATAGGAATGAACGTGGCGTGTGGTACGACAGGTGGCGTGCGCAAAAAATACCTCCGGCCAACGCAAAACCTACCCGGTTGGGGTAATCAGGCTGGGGAAAAAAACAACAGATCACAACAAATCACAAGGCAAATGTTGTGATTTGTTGTGATTTTTTGCGATTTGTTGCGGCCAGTTGTGATTTGTTGTGACTAGGTGTGACGTGGTGTGATTTGTTGTGACCAGTTGTGACGACTTGTGACCCTTTTGTGATGAGTTGTGATGAGGTGTGATCTGTTGTGATCTGTTGTGGCCCCAAAGCAGGCAACGATATGGGAGCAACCTAACAGGGGAGGTGAAGAGGGCACGGGTCTTAGCCTGATGACACACTGCAACCTCAAGGTGACTGGCGACACCTCTCCCACAGTCTGCGGCGACTCTGCCGTGGCGACAAGGCTTCCTGTCATGGGAGATCGCTGCGTGGATCAACGTGGCACCACCCGTGTGCTCGGCAGGTTGTTTCGGCACCTGTTTTCTCCGTGTCATGCTTTTCGTGAGCGTGTCAGGGATGTTGGCACACGCTGGGGAGGGTTCACATGATGACATAACATATATCAGAAGCACACACCCACGTGGCGCTGTCCTTGGCAGGACTTTGAAAGTGCCGCCTTGATATCCTTGTTGGATAGAACCCTCATATCACACCCTCAATCAGCTGACGATCTGTTGTGATCTGTTGTGATCGCGATCCAAAATTTTAAATTTTTGAAATTTTGGATCGCGATCACAACAGATCACAACTCATCACAACTCATCGTATTGCAATTTGGGTTAGCGTGCTGGCATCGCAGCCTGGCCCCGAAGGACCATACCGTGAGGAACCGGGCCCGCTATCCTACTCTTGCTCTACGTGACACCACACGGTTTCGCTCTCCTCCTCGTTGCGCTGTAAAGGAGGGGGGACACACACACACTGGAAGCCGGAGATTGCGCCTGCTGATACTGAGGCGCAATCTTCGCGACGACGCGTTGAAAAGAGCGCGGAATAGCCGCCGAACGAAAGATGGTGGGAGAGGGGATGCAGCGGGTGCGCTTCGGAACCGCACGCAACACCTGCTTCTGGAGGAAACGAGAACGAGAAGGACGGACAGCACGTGTCTTGCGCTCCAAGAAGCGCAAGGCCTGTGAGGCCCGTGGGAAAGGGGAAGGCACGCCTGATCTAGCTGTGCTGATGATCGTGCGGGAGGAAGGAAAACCTGCTCTGTTGTTATGAAACGAGCATCGCTCCAGGGCAGATTCGTCTGCCTCCCGCATGTGCGCTACACGTTTCTGCGCGCGGGGAACCGAGGACTCAGAAGGGGAGGAAGGGGAGAAAGGAAGTCGACGCCCCACGTAAGGGCTCGGCGACGTGCACTCGTGGGAGAGCGTGTCGCCCCCCTGGTGAGACGGCGTTTCTGCCTGCCAGTCGGGAAGAGAGGGGGTTGCAGTGTCTAAAGGCACTAGGGGCTCCTGACATGGAGAGGGTGGTGGGGGTGACACAGTGTCTGATGGGGGACTAAGCCGAGTGTCGACGGGCTGAAAGCCCGGCGAGTCATCCACAACAAGGGAAGGTGCAGGCGAGAGAGGAAGGGGGGAAGCAAGTTCTGATGGGGACATGATACTATCCTCGTCAGGCCGAAGGCTTGACGCTGAAATCGGTGAACCAGGGGACACGGGGGGTTGAGGTTCTACTCTTCTGTTGTTAAAGGAGCGTTGCCCCAGGGCAGATTCGCCTGTCTCCTGTATGGGTGCTACCCGCTTCTGCGCGCGGGGCACCGAGGACTCAGAGGGGAGAGAGGGAGAGAAAGGAAGGCGGCGCCCCACGCAAGGGCTCGGAGATCTCCGTTGCGTGGCGCTCTCTGGGAGGGGCGGCGAGCCCGACTGCGGGGTCTGTAGCCCGTCCAGCAGGTCTGTGTGCAGCACGAGCTCCGGAGCCGGAGAGGGCGCCGGAGGCGGTGCTGTATCTGCTGGTGGAGCGAGACGAGCATCATCAGGCTGGGAGCCCGACGATTCATCCGCATCAAGCGTAACGTGCTCTGCACCCATCTTACGCGGGGTAGGGGAAGCAGGGGTATTCATTCGAGGGGAAGGCGAGAAAAGAAAACCAGGGAATTCGCGTGGGGTCAACGCAGATGACTCCGCAGAAGAACCCAACTCGCCCTCACTGGGCTGATCGTCGGGGCAGCAAAGAGCCAAATGCTCAATCACGCCCGGCCAAAGAAGAAGAAGAGACGCACACATGTCCCACTCTGGCTGTCGCACACACACTATCCCAGCCCCCCAGAGGGACGGGCCCTCGTCAGAGTGATCTAAACAAATGGCGGTGCGTTTCACGGCATCCTGCCCCATCGAGTCCTCGTCGGAGGCGTCCAGAACGATGGCGGTGCGTTTCACCGCAGCCGCAGCCGTCGTGTCGCTATCCATCTCAGACGAGGGAGGGACTTCCTCGCTGGTGGAGCCCGCATCTGCAGCGTCGTCTCCATCATGCTCAGTGGCACCAGAGCTGCCCTCCTCTCCCTCGCTGTCAGAGTCGTCTTCGCAGCTGCTGCTGTCGTCATCCGTGCTCGCAACTTGGTCGACCCTGGGGGCGCGCCTATGGTGGCCGGCCGCGCAGCATGTCTTCACATTGGCGCAGGTGCCGCATCGCGTCATGTGGTGTGTCTCACAACACATCACCTTCAGGCCGTCCGCGTGGTGGTGGTGGACGCGGCAACACGCAGCTATCGTCAGTGCGTAATTCCGCTTGGCATTATCGCACTCGTCGCATTTCGGTTTCGAATGCGCGTTGCACACTTTCCGGGGGCCCAGAGACGTGCTCGCGAGCGACCGCGGCACTGGTACGGGTATAGCGCTGCGCGGCGGGGGCGGGCGTGGCCCATCCCATTGTGAGGCTCGCGTGGTCCGGGGGATCCCAGTGTAGTCTGGGAACACGTTTGTTCCCCACCTCACGATATTGCCGTCTGCATCGACGCCTGCGGCCGCACATGCCTGTTCTGCACTCGCCTCTAACGCCGCGATCGTCTCTGCGCCACCTGCGAACACGGGCCGGGGTGTCATCCCGCCCCAGACCTCTCCAGCGCCTACCGAGCAGAGGGAGCCGACCCGGTCCTCGCGTCGCGCAGGCCACGGGGTAGGAAGGCTTAGCTGGTCGCATAGCCTCTTCAGGCAGCCCATCATCGTCCAGAGGAGGTTGCCACGCTCGGCCATCGCGGGGTTGGAGGTTCGTGCCGAGCGCTCCGAGGGCTGTAACGCCTTCCCTGTGAAGATTTCGAAGTCAAGGGCGAGCTCGATGTTCGACACCGTGCCTTGCTTCGTCCATTGGAGCGCTGCGAGCCACGCAAGTATCGCCCTGAGAGACGCAGCGCTATACGGCCACAGCCGCGCTGCTGGCTTCTCTGGGATACTGGATACGTCGAAGTCAAAAGCCTCTGCCGGCCAGGAGAGAGCAGCCGTCCAGGGGTGCACGAGGGGTCCAGCGCGCCGCATCTTCGCCTCGAGCTCCCACCGCTTCAGCACGATGCGCCCCATCAGCGTGTGCAGCAAGGTCTCGTCTACCTGGAATCCCTCTGGCACCACGCCGTATCTCGCAAGGCACGGGGGCCACCCTGAGCGGTCCAGCTGCAGCAGGGGTTCGTACTGAGGTTGAGACCTGACGGAGTCAAACGCACTGCATGCCCACCAAAGGTGATCGGGCGTGTCACTGTCCGCACCATCGCAGTGTACACACAGCTTGGGGTCCCGTACGTCTGCCTCTTCAGCCGCCGGATCGGACACGATATCCCAGTCGAAGGAATCCTGAGAACCGAGCAGATCGGCGTCTCCCTGCTCCTCGTCCTCCTCCTCTTCGTACTCGCACTCCTCCTCTTCCTCAGCTTCTTCATCCTCTTCGTCCCCTTCCATAGCCGCGTCAGCAGCCGGTGAGGGAGATGGGGCATGGGATGAGGAGTCCGACGTCTCGTCTGTCGTCGCACGCCTGCCAGAGACGTAGGCGCCGTTGCGCCCCCATCGTGTCGCGAAGAAGACACCACCAGTAAGCACCACCGTCAGCGCCCGCGAGAGGTTCCCGTCCTTCGTCTCCAGGCGGAGCGCGTTCGTCCTGTCGTAGTCCACACCGTTTTCGATCCCCGAGAAGGAAGGACGGTGCTTCGCCAGCGCCTTCCAGCCCTGCCGCCGCAGATTGTCGCGCAGCGCATGGTTCCGGGAGGACCGTGGTTCACCGGCGAGACACATATCCCCGATGGCACAGTCACGGATGTCGTCGCCCCACTCTAGTCCAGCAGCAGGGAGGGCGACCGAGATCGCGATGCCCACAGGGCCGAGGGCGTCAGCAGAGGAGAGGGTCGGGTGATCCTCGTACAGCACAGCGATTCGGTTCATCCTGTCCACCATGTGTGGGATGCGCACACACGTGTCGAAGAGATTGCACAGGATCCGGTAAGAGTTGGCTATCGCCGGATCTACACGGTGGGCTTTGTGCAGGATGGTGAGCATCGCGCCTACACTGCGGGAGGGGTGCTTGACGCCGAGGATGCCTGTCGTTAAAAAACAACAAATCACAACTCATCACAAAAGGGTCACAAGTCGTCACAACTGGTCGCAACAAATCACAACTGGCCACAACAAATCGCAACAAATCGCAACAAATCACAACATTTGGCGTTGTGATTTGTTGTGATCGGGTGTGATTCGTTGTGATTTGTTGTTTTTTCCCCCAGCCTGATTACCCCACCGGTCGTCTTCCGTCAGGCTGACCTACCCAAGTCCTTTAGACCACCCCTCCTCTGTGACCCCCTCCTAGTGGCCCACCTCCGAAAAATCCTAAAAAAATACCCCATGGCTATTTAGCCATCGCCGGATTTTCGAAAAATCCTAAAATTTGGCCCAAATGGCTAAATAGCCACGTCGGGGAAACCCTGAGGTGGTCGTATTTTATTTTCTCTGCTAATTCACTGCTCTGTCCCCCCCTCCCCCCCTTCTAAAGCAAAATGATGCCTCTCCTAAACGATACCGCACGCGCGTGCCGCAGCTGCGATGTGTGCGTGTGTTCTGTATCGTTATTTTCATCACTCCACGGTGGGATCTTGTAAATTTTACATGTAAAAATACCGATTTTTACATGTATTATACATGTATAATACTTGCATGTCAACTATTATACATGTATAATACATGTAAATGTCTGAAATATACATGTAAAATACATGTATATCAAGCAAAAATACATGTATAATAGTTGCATGTCAACTATTATACATGTATTTTTACTTGATATACATGTATTTTACATGTATATTTCATGCATTTACATGTATTTTACATGTATAATACTTGTCATGCAAGTATTATACATGTAAAATACTTGCACGACAAGTAAAATACATGTATAATACTTGCATGACAAGTAAAATACTTGCATGCAAGTATTTTACTTGTCATGCAAGTATTTTACATGTATAATACTTGCATGACAAGTATTATACATGTAAAATACATGTAAATGCATGAAATATACATGTAAAATACATGTATATCAAGTAAAAATACATGTATAATAGTTGACATGCAACTATTATACATGTATTTTTACTTGATATACATGTATTTTACATGTATATTTCAGGCATATACATGTATTATACATGTATAATAGTTGACATGCAAGTATTATACATGTATAATACATGTAAAAATCAGTATTTTTACATGTAAAATTTACAAGATCCCACCGTGTCGTAACGCACGCCCCCCCCCCCCCCTCCATCCCCATCTCCTTCCCACTGCGGTGGCATGAAACTGCACAGAGTCTGCCCACCTCGAAAAGTGGTTAACGCACACACACACACACACGCGCCCCCCCAACTCCTCCTCCTCCGCATAATTTGGAACACGGAGGAGGGGGGAAATATCGGCACATTGTGCCTCGTGGGGCAGTGTGGTGTTTGGTCCGTTGTGTTTTGTTGCGGCTCATATTGGTGGTGGCCTTTTTGGCTCCAGCAGTGCAGACGAGTGAGAAAGCGTGAGCTGTCTCGCTAAAAAGCTGCCTGTGAAGTGACACTTGTTTTTTTTGACACACAGTGGCACAGGGCGGAGGCACACCCGGCTTATTTATTACGGGATGTGGGGTGGTGTTGGGTCTCTGTCAGCGGAATGTCATGTGGTCTGGAGCTGCCTGATGTTTTGTTTCTCGTTACGAGCGACGGAGCGTAGTGGAGTCAGGAAGTAACGAAGGAAATCGTATGTCTGAAGCTTTAGGATTGGCACCTTTATGCCCACTTCACAGGGCCTCAACACAGCCTTGGGATACAAGTGTGTGCTCAACAAAAAACCACAGTCCGTACTCACACTGCTGGGCAGGG
Source organism: Rhynchopus euleeides (assembly GCA_963210315.1). Taxonomy (NCBI): domain Eukaryota; phylum Euglenozoa; class Diplonemea; order Diplonemida; family Diplonemidae; genus Rhynchopus; species Rhynchopus euleeides. Next base: position 3,460,057 of record OY723237.1, read on the forward strand.
TGTCTACATCCAAGCGAAGGGAATACGATTTTCGGGGCGTCAAGAAGAATGTTGTGTATGAGAGACAGAGACAGAGACACCACCCCTACGCGAGGGAGATGCAAACAAATGCCCACGTGCCGGATAGGTGTTTGAGTGCGGCAAAAATAAAATTATAGCACAAATCGGTGAAAAATGCATTCAAAATCACAAAAAGCAAACATACACCATCAACAATACTCGAGTTTTTGTTGTTTGGGTGAGCGAACTGGCATCGCGCAGTGCCCCCGCAACCCCCCTCCCCCCCCTTGGAGGCCGCAACGTGAGAACCGAATACGCTATCCCCAACGATGAAAACTCAAAAAGAAAACAATTTAGCTTAGCAACCAGGCCCTGCTTCTCGGTGGGGAGTGACGATATGGGGCGGGTACATGGGTTTCCCTTCCCCCCCCCACCCCTTCCCCATGGTATTTCCTTGGGATAGTGGCACGGCAGCGGCGAGTGCATGTTAGATTTCGCGGTGTTGCATCCATCTCTTGGCACTGCCGTGATCTGGAGACCAGTTCAAGGCAACAGGAGTGCGGTGCATCCATGTGATAATCACTGCAACAGCACTCATAACCCAGCTGCTTTGTCCGATCCCTGAGCTTAGGCCAAACCAACAACCACTGCCGCAACACCGCCAAGCTCAGGTCAAATCAGGTGGATAGGCAGTGACCATCTTGTCATGTAGAGTGGGAGTAGGATAGCGGGTCCGGTTCTCACGGCGTGTCTCTCTAGGGGACACTCTGCGATGCCAGCACGCTAACTCAAACTGCAATACGATCATCTTTGGGGGAGGGGGGGGGGGAATGTGAGAAATATGGAGCGGTCGTGTAATCAGCCTCAACTTATAGTCCCCTCGTTCAAAAAAATATATCATGGTCTGCCCTTTCACCAGCGTCGCCTCAGGTTCGGTGCGGGCGCGAGAAAACGAGGCAAAAAAATAAAGGAATATCCCATTCTGTCTATCCCCACTTCCCCCCCCCCCCCAGCTCTTGACTCACAGAACATTTTCAAAAATACCCCCCCCCGACTTTCGTGATCACAAACAGGAAAAACGCTTCGAAGGAGTGACCTATCTGTATACCACCCTCTTGTGAGCCACAGCTTCTAAAAAGACCCCCCCCCCCCCGCCCCCGCAAACCTGCAATATCCTCCACGCAAGTGGGAGAGATGCGGTGTGTGTGTGTGTGGGGGGGGGGGGAGGGAGAGACGGGCACAGAGTTGACAAAAACATGTTGATTCCAACAAAGACACCTCCCCCTATCCAACCACCCTACACATAGGCATATCCCCCCTCCCCCCCCCCCCCCCCCGCGCCCGCGCCCCACATTGCAAACCCAAGCTCTCTACCCAAAAGCCGTGATGATCAGTTGTTTTGGACGGGATTTTTTGGAAAGAAAAAGCCCATCCAAGAGAGACAGGAGAGATTGACTGGCATTGATCAGATGGATTCTGCATGCCTGCATGCCCTGCCGTGCCGCCTCCCTTTGAAAGCCTGGCGGGGGAGGGGGGGGTTGTGCGCCCACCATCCAACCTTCCTTGCACCGACGTCACTGGGTGCAGGGGAGGTGGATATTCTTTGGTCGGTTTGACGCATTCGTCACCGTTCAAAGTGTAAGAGGAGGTGGTGCCTTAACTCAACCTTGGATGCCCTCAAGCTTGCGGATATTGCCGTAGATATTATCGGATTGTATGTGTGTGTTCACAGGGAAGGGAGGGGGGGGGGGTGGACATGCGACAAGAACCTTTGCCGTGCCGACATGACATGCCTGCACTTCTATTACCCCCATGCGCTCCCCTGTGGGACGGGCCCAGCTGGGCCCCGGCCGCAGAAATTTTCCAACTTGTTAGTTTCTCTGCTTTTCGAGACGCGGCGAGGGCATTTTCGTTGCCTGCAAGGTAAATCAAAGCAAGGAGTTTGCTTCGGTAAATCTCCGAGAAAGAAGCTGCGTTAGCCCCCACCACAGCAGCCACAGTACAACAGGAGGCGCGGGCGGCACCCCTCTCCGAGAAAGGAGGTGGAGGGGGGGGGGGGGGGTGTGTGGGGCGGGGCGGAGAAGTGAACTATCAGATGAACAAAAAAAACCCAAAGCCAACACCAACGCCAACAGCATCAGGAGGTGTCAAAATTGTCTTTGAAAACGACCTCCACACCTTGGAGAGGTGTGTGTGTCTGTTATTGATGATTCTGCCTCAAAAATAAAAGAATAAATTCGCTGCGGATTATTATTTTCTTTTGTGGCAAATCTCAAAAGTCAAAAGGGAGAGGGGGAAAAATACCCCCCCTCCCCTCCCCTCCCACACGTGCCTTGCAATCACCTCTCCTTGCATTTTGTCTGTTTCCCCTGAAGGAATGACAGACATGGCTGGCAGGGGAGGGGAGGGGTGGGGAAAGGCTGGGCGAACAGGGTCTGGGAATCGGACCATCTTGTTCCCCCTCCCCCCCCCCCCCCCTTCCGCTTCCCGCCTCCCGATACCACAGACGCCCCCCACACCCGCACGCACGGGATTTTGTATAGCTGGAAGGCTATGGCGGAGGGGGGGGGGAAGGGTGGATGTGGGGGGGGGGTGGCAAACCATCCCATCAGATGGCGAGGCTTCAATTTCCCCCCCCCCCCCCTCCCTCCCCTTCCCTCCCCCCCCTTCCCCTCGTGCCCTCCAACCGCCCAACTCCCCAACCCCCACTCCCCCGGCGCACCCCAAAAAAAATGGTTCTTTTGATCGATTCGAACCCTTTTTTTATTGATAATCGCTTCACCACGACAGCCCCACTCTTTCTCGTGCACACTCTCGGATGGTCGAATGTGTGAATATCCTCCCCCCTCCCTCCATCCCTCCCTCCCCGTGAAAGAATGTTCACACAGACACACAGATACGCCCCTCACCCCCTTCATCCCCCTCTCTCTCTGAAAAGAGCCATTGCCCTCTCATCGAGGCTTTGCCTTTTTATCTCTCTCTCACTCTGTCTCCCTCCCCTTCTCTCGCAAATGGATAGTTCGTTTTGATTTTCCTGACAGACAAAAAAAATACCACCCATAGTACATAGCTTTACCCCCCCCCCCCCCCCACTCTCCCACCACCCACCACCACCTGCCCTCATCTCACCCCCTTTACCCCCCTCACTCGCACAATGGAGCACGTAGTTGACCCCTGAAACGAAGAGCCTTGGACTGCCTGGATAACGGCTTCCCGGCCTCGCGTTACGGCGCTGCGAGATTTGATATTGTGAGGCAGAGACAGAGAGAGAAAGGGGAAGAGGAAAGGGGGGGGGGAGGGGGGTATTTTTTCGCGAGCTTTACCGAAAAAAAGATTTGAACGATTTATTTGATCATTATTTTGTGGGGATGGGGGGGGGGGGAGGGGAAGGGGGGCAGGGGGGGATCTCTGCGCTTAGCTGGCATTGAGTATCCGAGGATACTCTCTGCATCACCTAGCACAGGACGCGCTGGTCAGAGGGGGGGGGGAGAGAGAGAGAGACACCATCTCTTTCGAGACAAAAAAACCACTATCAACAAACTGCCAACACCAACCAGTGTCCCCACGGAGGCATGAACGCTTCCCCCTCCCCCCCCCCCTCTTGTGAACGAACACTAGGAGGGTGGTGTATGTGTGTTGTGTTGAGGGGGGGGGGGAAGGCACGTTTGTCTGATGCTACCACTGCCGCTCCCCCCTCACCGGCACCTCCACGCCACCCCTTCCTCCATATTCTTCCCAATTGAAAAAAGAAATATCAATGGGGGTGATGAAAACGATTGATTGGTTGGTTGGTTGTTTGTTTTTTTTGCTGCTGTTGATTTTCTTCTGATTGGTGATAGTTTCGGCGTAGCCAAAAAAAATGCAAAAATGGTGTGGGTGTGAGGGGGGCGGGGGGGGGGGGGGGGGAGAGAATTGTCGCTCACCTCCCCTGATACCTTGAGACCCCGCAAACCCCAACCCACAACCCACAACTCCTCCCGCGACGATAACAAATATCCCCAAAAATCCCCCCATCCCACCCCACCCCACACACGCGCTCAGATACCTTGTTTTGTGTAGCCAAACGCTACGCAAACTCTGGTTTCAAAACACGCCCACCTTTTCTGACACCCACATGCCACGCCCCCCCGCCCACCCTGCCGGCCTGACCAAGAATTTCCCTGCTTCCCTGGTTGACCCATGACACCCCTGCCGATTTACCCAACCCATCCGCTCTTATGTTTCCCGCCGCTGAGGCCCCTTTCACTCTGTGCCAAAAGAAAGTACGGAAGAAACTCTGGCGCCCAATGTTGTTGAGGGGGTGATGGTCAAATGTTCCGCGCCTTTTCTGGAGCGATAACGGGGATGACCACACCACACCCGCCCTCAGAGTAAAGCGCGGTTTTTTTTCCCGCGTGATTAACAACATCACCTGTTGGCCCCAACCCTGTCACTCACCCTCCCTCCCCCCCCTTGCTTAGGATAGTTCTCATCGTGACATCTGCTCGGGTCGCCACCCCACACGCCCAACTTGGATTCCTGGAATTCATGGCTGCCCGTGTCGATTTGCCACCATGCTGCCCCCCGGTTCTCTTTTGTTAATGATTGTGTTCTTGTTTTTGCTCGAAAACGCAGCCAACCGTTGCGGAGGGGGGTGGTGGTGGTGGAGACGCCACAACTGCCCGGAGAGTTTAACAGAGCGGTGTTCCCTCGATTGCTCTCTCTTTCTCTGTCCCCTCCTCCTCCTCCTCCTCATCCAGTTTCAATCCAGCAACACAGCAATTGTGTGCGCTGGGTCGTACTGCCCTGACCCGAACAGCCGGTTGCCCACACAACAGTGAATGAGGCCACGGCATGTGGCGTCTTCTCTGTGGGCCGCTCGACCCGGAGGGAGGCATCCACGCCGCCCTGTTTGCATTCTTGGTAAGTTCTTCGATTTGCTGCAGCCTCCCGAACCGCCCGGCATGTAACTGTGAAAAACAATAAATGTGCAAACCCGCAAGTAGAGAGAAAGATGAGTGTGTTGCTGTTCCGCTGCCTGTGGGCTCCTGTGCCAGCATCATTCTGTGAGATACTGGGCTCCTTCAAGGCCCCGTTGGGGTATCAGTGAAGGTGGTGGGAGGGGGAGGTGTGTTTCTTACACAGCGCCATTTTTTTTTGAAGTGGTCGGCTTTTTTTGCTTGGACTTAGCAGGTTTCTTCAGTATTCCGCCGTCGCCCATCCCACCCCACCAGCCACTACCCGGCACTGCCAACCCTCCATCGCACACCATCCATCCTGGAAGAAAAAGTTGGTCGGAAGAAATCCTTCTATTGGTTTGGTTGGTTTAGTGAGTTATTGAGAGCAGGTGCACGCAAACGGTGACATAAAGTGAATTATGTTCTGCGTCGGAAGGGTCCACCCAAGTCAGAAACAGGCCACTGCCAACACCGTTTTGTTGTCGAATGAGCTAATACGAGTGCCGCCTGTCCGGCGGCATAGTCCCTTCTTTTTTGCTTTTCCTGCGCTCTTCTTCTGGGCAAACAGAGTAGTTAGCCAGCCCATCTCTATGTTTTCCCCCGCCAGGCCCATCCTTGTCTTTCTCTCCCGTTAGATAGAGCCCGATTCACTGTGCTACCCTCCGGAATTGAGAACCGTGCAGTTACATTTGTGTTTCCCCATCAACAAGTTCCTGCCGAAGTGAGCTAAAGATAGGCGGGCGTGGCACAGCTTGGTGTGGGTCCACTGGAGGCCCTGTTCGCTGCCTCTGTTGCGGGCTGGGGCCGTATGGGCTCATATGCCTCCACCTTCATCAGGCGCAGCACAGTGCGGTTTCCCGGCACCACAACATACGTCCACAAAAGACCCGGCTTAGTCGCACAAAACAGATCTTTAGCTTACTGACGGGTCCATTTGATAACCAAACGCAATCAAACTGTTCATCACACATGCCCCCTCCATTCCCATATATTTGACAAGACTTCGGTGTACTTTTCCGCCCCAACTGGGGGGGGGGGGGGGAACCTTTCTGCCTTTGTTTGCTGGGTTCTTACGACCCTGCTTCGCACCGCTTAGCACCACTTCAGCTTGGGAGTGGCGCACACAGTGGGTTCTGCCTTCCAGCGAATCAATTGCAGTCAGATATTTGATCTTTTTTTGCCTCGTTTTGCTGCCACTTTGCGATTCAGCAGGGGCCGGGGGGTGGGGGGTGGGGTGCGGTATAGGTTTCTTTATATTGCCGGTTTGGCGGGAGCCAGACCCCGAAAACTCTTTCACCGTGTGGATATCTTGCAAACACCACACGCCCTCTCCAGGCTGTGGGGATGTTCAGCGTTCGACGAGCACCAACTGTCGTTGCTCCCCTTCTATCTCGTGATGCATCCGGTTGTATTTAGTTATATTTTTATCTTTTTTTTTCTCGCAAAAACAAACCACCACGCCCAACAGTGTTGCTGCTCTGTGTTGAATGAGCTATTTTTTCCCTCCCGACCAGAGAGTGGGGGTTTTTTTTTTTGTGCGGCCTGTGTGGTTGTCTTCGTCGTTTGTCTTCTTCGACCGGACATCCCCTTCTTCTGGAGACACCGATCTACACCATGAACCTCGAGCTGATGCTGGAGCTTTCGGGAGCCTCTGCGAGTGGGTGGCCACGTTTTCTTTGGTGGACGCACCCAAAAGAAAATAAAGAAATAGAAAAAACCCGAAAAGAGGTCGAGGCACCCGCTCCACTCCAGCACCATGGGGCTGAGGTTCACGGATCACACAGGTGAGGATCAGTCCTCTGTGAGGCGCTTATCCTGAAGACGTACCAGTTCCCCGGTCGGTCTCCAGAAACTCGGGCCGCGTCTGGCGCTGTATCGCCTCGGCGGGGCTGTCGTCCCTTACAGTCTTTTCTGTACGAGGTTTTCCACAGGCTGCACACCTGCCCCGCGGCTGTGTGGCAGTCTTCGCGGAGTGCAATGCGAAGGTCTGGCCTGACGTGGTGTGACTATTTAGACTCCAGGTGTCTCCACCCTTCCTGGTCTGGGGAGCCTCGGTACCCAAGCAGTTTTCGGTCATGCCCTGGACCACGGCCGTGCTAGACTCCTGGTGCAGGCACCCGTCATGGTCCGGGGACGGCCCCCCCAGGCAGTTTAACGTCTTACCCAGGACGGTTGGTAGCAGAGGTAGGTTTTTGTGGTATGATTTCAGTGCAAAGTGACCTGTGAATGCCTGTGTGTCTGCTGAGCGTGCCACACACCCTCCAAAACACGACTGTTTTTTTTTTCCTTTGGTGCAAGAGAAGATGCACTGCAGCCCCCACCTTACCAAAAGCGCTGTGTGCCCCCAGCTGCCTGCCGTCGACCTTTGTTTCATAGTGCGGCGCGTCGCTGGGGATCACTTTGCCAAGGCAATGTCACATGCCTCAAAACACTTAGCCTGCCTCCCATGGTTTTTTGTTCTGGTCTGATCATTATTGACTCATCGCCGTAGCGCCACCAGCTCCCAGCTTGTGTCTGTCTGAGGCGCGAAGTCTGTTGTATATACGTTCAGATTAAGTGACGTCTCCTTCGGGTTGTCACCTTTGTCTGACGTGTGTGCCGCAGATATGTTTACGGAGGGCAGGCAGTAGACACGGCGACCGTACGCTACCTGTCTTGAAATATGACCAAGAAGTCTACCACGTGTGCGAACCCACACGGCACGCTGAAAGGGGGACGTGCCTTGATCGGGCTGCTGTAAGTTCACACCTTGGGGGCTGGGGTGGGCTTCCGCCCTGCTGGCAATGGGGATTTTGAACACATAACAAACCTGTCAGGTTGTCCGCACGGAGATGCTGGCTTGTGCGACATCCGGCAAATCATCCCCATCCGTACCCTTATGACCCCGCCGAGGTTCCTCTTGTTTACCCCTTGTTTCCGGCAGTGCTGCCTATCTGCCCCGCCTCTCCGTTTTCTTTGTTGTGGTGTCTGTTTGTGCCTGAATACTGTCAACTGGCCTGCACACTGCTGGAAGCGGTTCGCAGTGCAGTCCTCACAAACGGGGGAAAAAAGCTGTGTGTGGGGACCGCCATGCAGAGATGTGCTGTCAAAATACCCAAAGAAAAGCCATATATATTATGCCTTGTCGTGTGAAGGCCAGCATTCTTGTGAATACGTCACTCACCCTCCCGACTAAGTGAACCGGCTCCGACACACTACACACGATACAGCGCTCATCCGCATGGTGTGAGTTGTGCTGTGTTTCTTAAAGCACACGAGCTGGCGTGAAAGAGAGCCATTTAACTCTGCAAAGCCCTTGCTCCACACAACAGAGGCGATGTCGGCTGATTCAATTTAGTTAACGGTTCGGCGTAGCCAACTGAGTGGTTTGTTGCGGCATTTTTTGTTGCCACATCATGGTCCTAGCAAAGGGTTGCAGATATATACCTATTTTTCCCCCGGAGTATCAACAAAGTTCCTGCCAGAGTGAGCTAAAGACAGGCGGGCGTGGCACAGCTTGGAGTGGGGCCGAACCTTCCTTGCACTGGAGGCCCTGTTCGCTGCCTCTGTTGCGGGTTGGGGACGTATGGGCTCATATGTCCCCACCTTCACCAGGCGCAGCACAGTGCGGTTTCCCGGCACCACAACATACGTCCACAAAAGGCCCGGTTTAGCCACACGAAATATTCAACAGTCCGATATGTTTTTGATCACCATTCCAGCATCCTGACGCGACGCAGCTGTGCGACGATATGCCTTTTTTTCGTTTCACAAAAAATACGTGGCCGCCCCCCCCCCCCCCCCCTTTTTCAGCCGCGCTATTTTTTCATTTCTTCCAAACCCACCCGTCCGCAGCACCAGCGTTTTGCCTAAAAAATCGTCAAACAACGTCCCCCTTCTTATTTTGTTCTGACCCAGACGCCCCTTTTCATCTGCTCCCTTCGGGAGCTTGGATGGGGAGGGGGGGGGGGGGTGGACAGGTGGGCATATTGATTGTGTCGTGCGCATGCACGATCACAAGCGCTCGCGCTGCTACCTTCCTTACCAGACACTCGCACGCCGTTCTGCTAATAGTCTCCCTCGCCATTCACCCATGCCAAGTTTTTCTTCTTCTTCTTCTTCGAACAAATTGTCAGTTGGATTTAAAAATGCGGCTCGTCATTTGAAACGAGAGCCATCGCAGACAGCTCCCGTGCATTGCAAAACAAATACAAATCACGCATCGCACTTTCCAGAAGGCAATACCATACTTTTTTTATACCCAGACAGAGCTAGCTTTGTCACAGCGAAAGACAGTGGGAGCATACGGCACGCGCCAGCGTGTTTATGAGACAGCAGCACAAAACCCTGCCTTGTCACGGCAATACCGCACCCCCCTTCCGTCGTGATCACAGCAACAAACTCTCTTTCTTTCTGTGTTTTCGAAACGCACGTCCTCTCTCTCTCTCCGAACCGAGCAAAGCGCCTGCCGCAGGCACGTGCAAACCGCGAGGGGGTGGGCCCTGTATATGCAATTAAGATGCGTTTTCTCAGACGCAGATGAGGTAAAGGAGAATGGCAGGGGGTGTTGGTGGGGGGCATATAATGATCGTGCCTGCGGGGCTGTGGGGAGCCCCTCAGTGTCATCATACCCTGACATGCTCCATGAGCCCGCCGCGCGATGTAGGGTGTATTGTTTGACCCCCTTACCCGGTTGGAGAGAAGGTGTGTGTGTGTGTGGTTATAAAGTTTTAAGGCGGTGTCGCCCTGCACGGGCAGTAGCACCTCCCCTTCAGTATCGCACTCCCGAAGGATTCCCCAACACGACGTGACACCGGTTTCGACGCGTACTCTTCGTACCCCTCCCCCCGGCCGCGTCTCTTCAGCGAAGAACCGGGGATAATCGGACCAGGGCTAGCTAAACCCTGGTGGTGTCACGGGTGGGGTTGGAGAGGGAGAAAAGGAAGAAATGAAGTTGCGAAAAAGTCAAACACTGACACGTGAAATCAATAAAAAAGCGGTATATATCGCCCCCTTGCTGCGACAAAGACACTAAATAGTCAGGCCGCTCCAAGAGTCTTGAGGGCTTGAAGGAAGAAACAGGTTGCTGATGAGTCTCAGGAGCAGGCACCTTTTGTCCGCCCACATGACCTTCGCCCGAAGGCGAACCTCGTCCAGCTTGGCTCGATCGCCACAGAGAAGGGGATCATTCTCCGCTGTGGTGAACATCTTAAAAACCCCCTGCTGAGCCCCCAGGTCCTGGGCACGACCTTAAACTACCTAAGACCTAGGGAAGTCGTAAAACTCAACCCCACACCCCGAGGGCTCCCCCAGGCTGGTCCGCCTGGGCAACGGGGTCCCAGTGCATAGCACGGAGCACTGGGACAAAAGAGGGTCCGCCTTTTTCCGTCAACTCTGACATGGGGAGGGACAGCTGGAGCCACTGGCGGGGTGCTGTGTTGACTTCAGGGGGCTCCCAACGTGCTTCGGCACACCGGGTTCTTGGCCTGCGGCGGCATGGTAGTCGGTCAGAGAGGCCAGCGCTTGGTCGGGGACTACTCAGAGAGGGCGTGTGCGGACTTCAGGGGGCTCCCAACGTGCATCTGCACACCGGGTTCTTGGCCTGCGGACGTAGATTGCCTAAAGGTTTAGAAACCGGCCGAGCCCGTGGGGGTGACGAACGTACTGCCGGCCCGGGATTGTCAAGGTTCTTTCCCCAGATGGCTCACCAGTACCACCAAACCACACGGAGAGCAAAACCGCCGGGGAGGGGGTGGGGGAAGGTGGGAAGGGCGGCATGCCGAACTACAGCAAGGATGGCCAACAATGCGATCACTGCAAACAAGGCATGGGACACAAGAGGGAAAAAAAAAAAGGTCCTGGGTAAGACGTTAAACTGCCTGGGGGGGCCGTCCCCGGACCATGACGGGTGCCTGCACCAGGAGTCTAGCACGGCCGTGGTCCAGGGCATGACCGAAAACTGCTTGGGTACCGAGGCTCCCCAGACCAGGAAGGGTGGAGACACCTGGAGTCTAAATAGTCACACCACGTCAGGCCAGACCTTCGCATTGCACTCCGCGAAGACTGCCACACAGCCGCGGGGCAGGTGTGCAGCCTGTGGAAAACCTCGTACAGAAAAGGGTCGGCGACCGCCCGCCCCCAGTCTGAGAGGCATCAGCCGAATCTCGGTGGAGGCGGGCACAAAACAAAAGGGAGAGTCGTCACTGTGCATATCAGCACGGTCCCGCCCTCTGTGCCAGACCAACACACCACCAAAGGAAAAGAGGAAGAGGCGACGTAAGGCAATGCCTCCGTGCGGCCAGGAGAACACGAAATAGCGACCCCCTCAACGGGGAATGCTACGAGCACGGCCAAAAATCGTTCAAAATCGTTCAAAACCGAGGGTGCAGAGGTGGGGCAGCCCACTGGTGCGACAGCAGACCGCCCCCGGATAGCTATAACTAGTGCATATGAAGAATACGACGGCACACGCAACAGATGCCGAAGGCACAACGGCGGGTCACTTTTAACCACCAGAGGAGTGGCACTCCCGAGGGGTGGGGTAGGGGGGAAGTCACAACACTTTCGAAGGAAGAAAAGGGGCAAATGGGATGTTTTGTGCAAGGTAGAAAGGAAGTCACAACATGAGGCAGGGGGGATTGCTCATCAGGCCTGGGGGAATAGAGGGTTTGTGTGTGGTTACAAAGTTTTAAGGCGGTGTCGCCCTGCACGGGCAGTAGCACCTCCCCTTCAGTATCGCACTCCCGAAGGATTCCCCAACACGACGTGACACCGGTTTCGACGCGTACTCTTCGTACCCCTCCCCCCGGCCGCGTCTCTTCAGCGAAGAACCGGGGATAATCGGACCAGGGCTAGCTAAACCCTGGTGGTGTCACGGGTGGGGTTGGAGAGGGAGAAAAGGAAGAAATGAAGTTGCGAAAAAGTCAAACACTGACACGTGAAATCAATAAAAAAGCGGTATATATCGCCCCCTTGCTGCGACAAAGACACTAAATAGGCGGGCCGCTCCAAGAGTCTTGAGGGCTTGTGTGTGTGTGTGTGTCAGTGGTTGTTGTATCAGAGGTTTGCAGTGCGCTCGACGACACACAAAAGTGATGTGTGCAGCGGCCACGATTGTCATTCTGCGGAGTGGCTTGGCCCTATTCAGATTACGGCCTGGGCTGTGCCTCTCGAGCTTTGGAAACCACAAATCATTCAAAATATACCGTTCAATATTCACCCGGCACTGCATACCTGTCACACAGCATGTCGATGCAGGTGGTCCAGTTGCCCCGTTATATTCCCCAGTGCACACGCTCAGGCCTCTGAGGGATGTTTGTGCCCCTCAGGGGGCTTCCCCCAACCCACTTGCACACCCGGGCAGGCAGACGCACACCCATGTTTGACAACCCGAACATGGCGAAGGTGGTAAAAAATAATAATGCGTGGCGAACAATTTTCCATCGCACCGTTTTCACCAAACTGGGAAAATGGTGGTGGCATACAATGTAAGTTGCCCAGCGATATCTGCCAGGTTTACCATCCTCTCTCTCTCTCTCCACGAGGGAAAGCTCTTCTTTTTTTCGACCCCAGACCACCCCACCCCCCCCCCCCCCTTCGCTACACCCCTACACCCCACGACCTGCATAACGAGTGAAGGGTGATCATTCTTGTGCTCCCTTCTACTTCTATTTCACTACCCCCCCCCCCTACACCCCTACCCCAATCCCCCAGCCATTTTATAATGTGCGGCAAAACTGGTGGCTGCTGGCCAGCCATCAAACAGCACCCATTGTCGTTTCAAACCTCCCAAACGCAAAAAAATAGTATCAAATGCCCTTCGGCGAGGTCGTGGTGGTGGTGTGGGAGAGGGGGGGGTTTTTGTTTGTGCGCTGGTTCGTTACCTGTGCGGGGTACATGGGTGAACACATGCGCTGCCAACAGTCTTCTTCCCCCCCCCCCAGTGTTGTTAAAAACCCGGGTCTCAGAATAAAAACACCAAAAAACCCAAAAAACCGGGTTTAAACTCTAAAACCGGGTTTAAACTCGGTTTAAACCGAGTAAAAACCCAGTAGGAAGCTGCAGGGGGTGAACACGTTACGTGCACTGAGCTGGTTTGCGGGAGGGGAGGGGGGCCAGGGAGGGACGCGGCTGTCCGACTTGTTCAACTTTCACAGGTCTTCGTTCATGACCGCGTCATACTTCCCATCGAGAAGTTTACTCCGAGTTGGTGCCTGCTCGGCAGCTGCTTGACATCGATGCTGGGGCGTGTCACCCCGACGGCCTTGAGGAAATGTTCATCCTCAATGATGGAGAGGGGGAGCCCGGCAGCCAGTGCAAAATCTGCCCAGGCATCCACTATCCTCGTCATCTCCGTCTCGCTGGGTCGGGTCGGGGGGTCGCAACAATCCTGCATTGCCTGGCTGGTTTGGCAGCTGGTTTTGACTTCTTCTGAGAGGGGGCTCCTCCGGGCGTCGCTGGCGTTATACTGGCGTTGCTGGTATTGCTGGTGCTCCTGACAAATGACCCCATCACGGTTCGGAAAAACGCCGGAAATGCAAATTCCGCGAAACCGAAAACCACCATTTTGGGGGTTCCAGGGGGTACTACCCCCCGGTACCGGGTACAGTACCTACTCAGATCACTGCCGCCAGCCATTTTGTACTTGTCGTCGGAGTCTGCGCTGGGATGGTAGAGGTGGTACCTAGGATACCCCGAGAGAATGTCACCCTCGGCCTCCGCTTGGGGGGTGACATTCTTCAACGGTTGCCCTGTGTCGCGGATGGGAAGAATGTCACCCCCCCTCGGCCCTGGGCCCTCGAGGGGGTGACATTCTCTCGGGGTACCCTCGGTAGAGTAAAAACCCCCCGCTCCCGCCCCCCACCAAAAAACCGAGTTTAAACCCGAGAAATCTCAGGAATAAAAACCGTAAAAACCCAATAAAAACCCGGTTTAAACCCGAGTTTAAACCCACCCTAACAACACTGCCCCCCCCCCCCCCGGGTTTGGCGCACAAACCAGGCATGTCGCTAAGCGTCGACCGTCGACCCAGTGATTTTGGGTTTCCCCCCCCATAAAAAAGCGTCGACCCAGCGTCGACCCAGTGGACTGGGTTGACGCTTGGTCGAGGCTTGGAGCGTCGACCTAGTGGAACTGGGTTGCCATTCAAGCCTGGACCAAGCGTCAACCCATTTATTACACTGGGTCGACGCTAACCTAGCGTTGGCCCGGTTACACTGGGTCGACGCTCACCAAGCGTCGACCAAGCGTCAACCCACTTTCACTGGGTCGACGTCGAAGAGAGTATGGTTTTGCAGGAACAGATGCTCACTACCGTGGCCTCCGGCGGCTGGGGGGCTCCGCCCCCCAGACCCCCCTGTGGCGTATGTCTCGTACTCAAGTCATTCGATTCCCATCAGGTCAGGGAATCCACCCACTCCAGTAGCCTCAGGAGGACGCAGCCAACTCACACAGAATCTGTACGCCCACAATGAACAGATGCTCACTACCGTGGCCTCCGGCGGATGGGGGGCTCTGCCCCCCAGACCCCCCATCTCGCGTGCCCGTCTAGTAACCAAGTCCTTGCGCTTTGACGGCCGTGACATATCAGGGGGCAGCGTCGAAATCATGGTCCCGAAAGCCATTTTTTGGTTTCCTCCGGCACCCGACGGCGCGAGCGGGAGAGGAACCACGGAAGGAACCCAGCGCCTCACACCGTGCCCACCTAGTGGTCCACCGATGGGAAAATTCAAAATTTGGCAACACGAGCGCGCGCGAAGCGCGCGCGAGAAAAATTGACCCCTAGTGTTTTCCCCCCTGATCCCCCCCCAAAACAGGAGCGTCAACCCACCAAATCTCCAAAATCGAAAAGTTAGCGACAGGCCTGCGCACAAACAACGCCTTACCCATTTGGCAAAGCGGGAATAAGGTTGAGAGGACGGCTCCCCCACCTTCCCCCTCCCCCCCTGTTTTTCAATTCTACATTCTACTCTTTACCCCCCCCCCTGTTTTGGACAAAAAAACGATGGGGTGGAAGCGTGTGAGTGAGGGAGATGGGAGCATTCGCCTCGTTGTGTCAAAAGAAAACTGTTTGAGTGTCGCAGCCCCACACCCCCCCCCCCTCCCTAATATCAAATTGACGGGGGGGGAGGCACACACATGCACAACTCACACGGCTCGCTTCTTCTGCTACGACTCCATAGGGAACAGCTCCCCTCCCTCGCCCCCTCCACTCTCCCTGAAAATCCCCCCCCCCCCTCCCCCGACAATCAAAAAAAACCCCCCCCCCCACCCCTCCTTCCGGCTACCCTCGTGGTCGGTGCAGCGGACAACTGTCATATTTTTTGTCATTTTACACGTATTCAATCTCTCCAAAGGGGTGGGGGTGGAGTGGGAGAGAGAGTGTACGTGCGTTTCTCTCTCTCTCTCTCTCTCTCTCTCGTATGCTTATAGTGTGAATATCCCCGAAACGAAAATACTCGCACCCCAAGGGTGTCGTCTACTTAACTACGCGGGCCCGCGGCCCGGTAGACTCCCCTTGTTTGAGAGAGGAGCTGCTCTGGTGGGGTGAGGGAAGTGACACAGGAGGAGGAGGAGGCCTTGCCCAAAAATAACACAGCATGCATATGGAAGCTGGGGCGGAGGGAGGGAAGCTGTAGCGGATGCCGGAAAAGCGCTTTCAAAAAAAAAATGGCAGCTTTTGGTCGATTCCAGCAATGCAAAGGTTGGCAAAAAATGTACACCCCTTCTCATGAGTCTTTTTATTTGGCCTTCTCCTTGCCGCACCCAATCATCATGCGATTGCGGGAAAGGACATACGGCCCGAGGGGGAAGGGGGGCCAGCAGCACAATATTTTTCAACCTGTTTCAGATGAGGGGTGTGTGTGTGGGTGTGCGCCTCTGTTGCGGGCTGGGGCCGTATGGGCTCATATGTCTCCACCTTCATCGGGCGCAGCACAGTTCGGTTTCCCGGCGCCACACACATACAACCACATGCGGACATATTTATTGTCGTGCAGAACACACCTTGATAGGATCACCGTCCCGGCTTTGCCGCACAAAGCAAACGACAGGCACCACTGTTTAGTCTCGATTTTTTCATTTTTCACCCAGTCCCTACTTCGTACCCGCCTTTCCCCATCCCCCCCGCCCCCCACCCCCCTTCCCCTGATGAGACATATTCTCGTTTCGCTCCTTTTGCCACCCAATCCCAACTCCCTCATGGGGGGGGGGGGCACACTGCCCGTGCCCCCCTTTTCTTTGCTGGATCTTGCGATCTCCCTTCATTGCCCTCATCACACACCGACCCACCCCACTTCCTACCCACCCCATCGGGTTCGAGGGGGGTGGTGTGCGCTGAGGGTGGGGGTTCTGCGGTTCCAAGAAGCCAACACTGCAACCATGTTTTGATTTGGTTTCTCATGGGGGTCTTTGCTGGTCGACAAACTTCGTCAGTTTTCAGCCAATTCAACAGGAAATGCACCAAAATGCACTGACGATCACCCCGTAGCGAAGACCCCCCATGACTATTATTTTTTGTTGTGGACACACTGCGAAAATTCTGCGGGAGGGCACATACAGTCTTCGAAGCACATTGTTGCCGTAGTGTGTGCGTGTGTAGTGATAGTGGTTTTAAGTGGGTAACCCTGCGCGGATCTGTGCCCACTCCCCGCCCACCCCTACGTCACAGCGGATGCCCCACTCGGGTTAGAGTGTGGGGCCAACTCAGTGCCACTCCGAGGAGGGCGTGAGGCATAGCCAGCGTGGTGCGTGCCGCAACAGTGTGTGAGTGATTTCGCACTGCTGTGGCAGTCCCCGCACCGGCCCATGCGATGCGTCTTGCAAAATTCCATGGTGACTTGCAAGCCGTCGTTCTTCCCGTGGTGGTCCCGGCAGCAGTCCTCTTCCGAGAGGCGCCGGCGCCGGCAGTCCACGCAGCGGGGTTTCCAGTGCAGAGCGCAGGTAAGCATCTTCGCGTTCCGTCTGGCTCCAGGGGGGGCAGTCCGGGGAGCAGCGCCCCGTTGTGTGCGTGTGTGTGGCATGCAATTTCTTTTCCATGCAGCAAAAATTGGCCCTCCTGCGCCTCCTAATCCCCCCTCTGCTTGGAAACACTGGACCTCAGACACAACTTGCATAACGAGTGAAGGGAGATCATTCTTGTGCTTCCTTCTACTTCTATTTCACTTCCCCCCTCTGCTTGGAGCCTTCCAAATATCGGCCAGCCACCGCCCGAATCAGCACCTGACACCCATTGCTACTGTCTGACAGCATTTTTTTTTCTCATGTGATTTCTGATTGTGTTTTCGTTTTCTTCTCCTCCCACCCCCACCACCCCCCCGGTACCCATCCCAATTTCTGCAGCGCCGGGGAAAAGAATGCTACTGCTTGCATGGCGCGTGTGTGTGGTTATTTTATATCTTGGATTCGTATACTCTGTCACCTCGATATCCCTCCTTTACCCCCCCCCCCACCCCAAACCGACCTCGGGTGGATTGGCCGGCAAATCGCACTGAATATTCCCTCTACACATCGGTTTGCCAGCTCAGGCTGGCGATCTGGCGGCGTCAAAGGCAGCGGGCCTATCATTGATGGCACAGTGTATCACTACACTCGGGGGATGGGATGGGGGGGTGTATCCACAAGCCCTCACACACCCCCCCCCCCCCACCCCACCCCTTTTGTAGTAGCGAATATACAATAATGTGCGTTTGCTGGCCATGACATCCCCCCCGCCCCCCCCTGGGGAAAGAGACACCCCTTTTTAGCGAGATACCTTCTTTTTTTGTTGCTCTTTTTTCTTTGTCTTCCTGCGAAGAGTTCTTTTTGTGCCCCCCCCTCTCCCCTCCCCCCTCCTCCTCTCCCTCAACCAACACTTGAGGGCCAGCGACCCCGCCATCGGAAATGCTTGATGGTTTGCTGTGCGGGTGGGGGGGGGGGGGTGGGTGGGACGCTGGAGACGCGGCAGTGTGATCGGAGCTAACCCTTCTACACTGACCCCGTGCATAGTCTAGCGGTGCTTCCGTCGGGCTTCGGCCCGCAGCAAAATCATAATTGTCTCTCCGCCAGGATAGCGGTTGCCGATGCAAAATAAACCGCAGGTGGAAGGGGGAAATCAGCTAAATCGTGCAGTATAGTAGTGATGTGTGGATCGCCCCTTGAAACGTCTCCGATCACGCGTAAGTAAGCTAACGGACTTTAGGAGTTACGCTTATTTTATTTGGTTGATTTGGAAAATCTCGGGTGAGGTTCCCCCTCTTCCATATATCTTGATCCCCAAAAAATAAACAGCGCTCCTTCCCTGCGAAGAATATACTTGCCCCCCCCCTGCCCCGGGCCTGCCGTTTCCCAGGCACCTTCACAGCGGTGCGGTGCAGAGCAGTTCCCTGGCTGCTTGAGAGAAAGAATCACGAGTCTTTTTCTTCGGCGACCCTCACTATGTCTTGCCTCTGGGGGCCAGGGTGCCACGAGTTATCCGGTGATCTGAACCAACAACGCTGTCCAAAAAATCTACCGTGCGGCGAGAGGAAATCCGGGAAAGCGGATTCCGAAGAGTGCGGTAGAAAATAAATCAGCCAAATATTTGATCTGGCAAATCGATCAAAATCCACAAGCAAGACAAAATATTCGTGTGTGGGGCCCCCCCCGCCTTGCCTCTCTCAGCAGCTTGCCTCTTTTGCCTTGTGTTGTCCTGGGGCCTAGTTCTTCGGTTCTTGGGTTTCCCCCCTATTTCCTGTTTTGCCGGATAGACGTTGCGCCCACACACAGCACAGGGTTTCGCATATTTTTTTGCGGCTCATCCCATACCTGCCAGAGGTTAATGAGAGGGGTTTTCAAAATCGGTGACACACCATTGCCGGCGTGTGAGCCCTGTTGTCTGTGTGCTGCATGCAACTTTTGCTTCTTTTTATTTGTTCTTTTTTTTGCCGTAATTTTGTTTCGCGTGTCCCATCAAATTTTTGTGTTTTTCTCCTTGACCAGGGGAAAAGATAGCGGTGGGGCTAGGGGGGCTAGCCCCAGTTGGCGGGCTGAGCGGCGGATTAGGTGGGGGTAGCCGCCCTCACTAAAAAAAAAAAACCGATCGCCCATGATTGCTGGTGGGGGTGGTTTGGGTTTCCACCCCCCATAGAAGAGCGTCAACCCGGTTACACTGGTTCGACGGTCGACGTCGAAGAGAGCATGGTTTTACAGGAACAGATGCTCACTACCGTGGCCTCCGGCGGCTGGGGGGCTCCGCCCCCCAGACCCCCCTGGATTCTTCGATACCCAGTAGGTCAGGGAATCCAACCGCTCCAGTAGCCTCAGGCCTCAGGAGGACGCGCCAACTCACACAGAATCTACGCCCACAATGAACAGATGTTCACTACCGTGGCCTCTGGCGGCTGGGGGGCTCCGCCCCCCAGACCCCCATGTAGCGTGCCCGTCTAGTAACCAAGTCCTTGCGAGATAGCTCTCTCTCTGTCCCTCTCAACTGCTGGGGTCGAGAGGGTGTTCAGTTTGATGAAATGGGTGAAACCATGTCTCAGAGGCTCCCTCCTCGACCTGACGATGGAGAGCCTGCTTCTGATCGACGCTGAGGGGGTATCACACAGGCAGCCATGGGGCAGTACGTGGCACGTTTCCTCAGTAAGCCGCGCACTCTCAAGTACATTCAAGGAGTTGCAGGAGTGCATGATTGCAGCGAGGTGCTGGAGAGAGTCGACACCATCGGTGACAACTACCGGGGTGCAAACTGACAAGTAAGTGCACGAGGCGCGCGGCGAAGCCGCGCACGCGCTACCCCCACCTAACCCCCACCTATTGGGCCCCGGTCAGAAAAGCTATCTTATGCCCTGTCCTTGACACATGAGATGCAAAAAAAAACAAGCAACAGAACTAGCAAAACAGCAAAACAAAAATGTTTGGGTTCAAAGCGGTCACCACACAGCCGCACACAAGCCGTACCTTCTTATTCGCTTATTTCACTCCTTTCATCGATTCCACTCGTACGTGCTGCACACTCCTGCACAGGGGGGCAAACCACAATATTCCTCAAAGTCTTTTCGCAGCCATGGTGCCCCCTGTTGCCGCTCGCAAGAGCTTTCCTCTATTGCCGCCATTGCTTCTTCTCCTCGTAGGCACGCCATTCACCCTCCCCCCCCTCCCCTCTCCACCAATCGCCAACACCACGTCCCTCTGATTTACCATCGCCCGTCACGAACAATCGACAAAATTACGCCTTCTGGTTAACTCGTCTGCCAGTGCTGTTTGTCCTTGTACGGCCCGCCTTGGCTGCTGAAGCCAGATACTACGTGAGTTGATGTTTCAAGTGAGGGGTGAGAAGCAGAGGGGGTTGCGGGTGGGCTGGGGTGGGGTGGTGGGGGGTGTGATTGAGTCGGCGTTGCCGTGTTCTCCTTTGTCCCGATTCTCTCTCTCTCTCTCTGACGCGCGTGTCTATTCTTTTGATTTACTTCTTTCTTGGCCCAACACCGACGAGTGGCGCCGCACCGATTTTCTGGGATATGTGTTTCGTGCATCAACATGCAGGTTGGGAGAGGGGTGTGCACTCATCGATGGTTCGTACACGACAAACAATCGTTCGAAATATTTCGAAATCGTCAAAGTCGCAGTACAATTCACTGTATGCGCCATCGCGATCAGCTCCCTCTCAGGACGTTCAAAATACTTGTTGTCAGTGAAGACCTGCACCCTCGTGGCTTTTGGGACACAAAAGTCGTACGAACGGGGGGTGGGTACGAAGTTTAAGTTGTCATTTCTCTCCAGGTCTTTCGGAAACATTTGTGTGCCCCCGCAAGCCATGCTGGGCATGGGCCAGGTTTTTTTGCCAGGTTTTTATGTTTAGACAAAACACCTCTGGCGAATGGAAGCGCATCGCATCTGAATCGTTCTGGGAAATCACGCTCCGTGTTTTATGCCAGAATCAACAACGAATCAGCAAGCAAAAAAAGGGGCCTGCCGAAGAAGATCAAATAAATACAAGCCATTTGCCACCTCTCTTGCTGTGATAGAGCAATGGCTGCCCCCTTCTCTCTTGTGCTTAATTCGGACACCAGCCTTTCCCTCTAGACAATGTAGGCAACCATCTGCTGCTGGCCTGGATACTCTTGCGCCCCTTACCTGCCGCAGGTCAGGGTAAAAAAATATCACACTGTTGGCAACACACGTATGTACACTACACGTATATACACCCATCGGTGCGCACTGTGCACAATAGCAAAATCTCCGCTTATGCACACACACCCCGATCTGGTTTTTTTGTGCGTGGAATGGCGATCCGCTGTGCTGGAGAAAGCGTGGAGACAACCTGGAATGCTCTCCAAACCCCCCCCCCCCTCTCTCTTTTCGTGCGTCATTTCTCCTCTCGTTTTGTCTTCTTCTCTTCAAAACAGATCTATTTTTTCTACCGGTATTGTTAGACTCAGTGTATATGGGTCGATTTTTTTTGCTCCCCCCCCCCTAAATCCGAAAACGATTTTTCGGAAAATCAGGGGACCCCCCCTTGTCAGATGGGACCCACCCAGGGAAAATACCGAGTTTTGGATGTCCAGGATACCCCCACACCCACTGTGGGACACCAAAAGCGCCCCAGAAGAGCCCAGAAACAGTGTTTTCGCTTGGAAGATTTGGGGTGAAAAATCTTCAAAAAAAATAAAAAAGCTGGAAATCAGGGCTGTTCCTAACTGGGGGGCTTGTTCCCCACTTTCAGGATTCTGAACTTTTTTTCTAAGAATTTTTGTAAGGGACCAAAAAGTTTTTTTCTAAGAATTTTGTGAGGGGATTTTTTTTCTAAGGTTGTTTCGCAGAGGAAATTTTTTTTCTCATTTTTTCCCAGTCGACACGCACAAGGATGGAAGGGAAGTCTGTCCCCCGTACAGTTCGCCGCTGGCCAACTGGAGAGCCAGACGTTCACTACCGTGGCCTCCGGCGGCTGGGGGGCTCCGCCCCCCAGACCCCCCTGTGGCGTATGTCTCGTACTCGAGTCCTTCGAATCCCATCAGGTCGGGGTCCAACCATTCCAGTCGCCTCAGGAGGACGCAGCCAACTCGCACAGAATCTGTACGCCCACACGGACAGATGTTCGCTACCAGAATCAATCTGTACGCCAGAATCTGTACGCCCACACGAACAGATGTTCGCGACCGTGGCCTCCGGCGGCTGGGGGGCTCCGCCCCCCAGACCCCCCATGTAGCGTTTGCCCGTCCATCTCACTTCCCCGGGTACAGTGCAGCGTAAGAGGTCAGCGCCGCATCCATGAAGCGCTTCTTCGAAGCCTGGTTGACATCGGACAGGAGGTCGGACTTCCCCACCTGGGAGATGCACTCGCCGCGTTCGCGACATGCGTGACACGCGGCACGCTACCTGAAACGTGAGTGTGCCTTGCTAACACGGGCATTTCAACGGTCTGCCGGCGACCGTTCCCCAAACCAGTAAACCAGCAGTTTTGGAAAATCGGAGAGGTCACCCTACTGCGCTGAATATGGTCCGCACCACAGCAAAAAGCGTAGCGACCGTGCTTCCTTCTTCCTTAATGATGCGTTGACGCTTCCACCACCCTAGCCTGCTGCTTTGATGTGGGTGTGGAGCACATGTGAACACGAAATAGCAAGACACACTGAAAAGAAGCAGGTCGTCGGAAGCACTCCTACACTTTTACGCATCATGCATGTGCTTAAAAATCCCCGGGAGCTTTTGGGCTTTCAGACCTGAAGGGCCAGCAGGTGGGTGGTGAGTGGCAGCTTTGTAACTGTCCTTCAGCTGCTGGCATGTCCAGTCCTACGAGGGTGCCAAGGTGTATTGAGTCCCTGCGGAGCACAACCCCCGATGAGAACGAGCGCCAGGTGATCCTCATTCATTTTCAGCTGTAACGCGCATGAGGGGCACTCTCTGCCGTATGCATCTCTCAAGAACTGGGCATCACTCTAGAGCTGTCACATGATGACGCGGAGAGAAATCATAGAAAAAGTCCCGCCTGACGGGCACGCGCATGGAAACTGTGGGGGGGCGAGCAAAAAATCCCTTGTAAAAATTCTTAGAAAAAACCTGGTTCCCCGACCCAAAAAACCTGGAAAAAGGGCTCGTTCCCCGCCCAGGCCTGCTGGAAATCCCAGGAAGATATCTTCCTGGGGAAAAAAGAAAAAAAATCTGGTCGCCAGACTTTTTTTACTTTTTTTTTGGGGGGGCTTTTTGGCGGCCTGACGGTGGCTTCTGATCCGAATCTGACTGGTTTTTTGGCACGGCTTCCAATCCCGTGCGTGGGATACGCACAAGAACAGATGTTCACTACCGTGGCCTCCGGCGGCTGGGGGGCTCCGCCCCCCAGACCCCCCTGTGGCATATACCTGTCAGTTGCCAAGGCCTGAACACATGCGGCGTCACATCTTCAGGAGGCGAGAGCCCATGCTGATGTGTTGAATCATGTGTCCGTGTGCCTGTTGGGGGGGAAAAGTGACCCCAAACCCCAATTTTGGTGTTCCTCCAACGCCCAGCGGTCATCACGAGCGCTGTTCCCTGGAGGGAGGAAATACTGGGTGGGGTGGGTGGAAGAGTAGAAATCTTCCTGGGTCTGGCCCCCCCTGGAAGATTAGCGAAAACCCTGCCCAGAAATGCCAAAAAAATGGGTCAAAACTGGTCCCCCAGCCCTATGGGTGTTCAGAGGGAAATGGGTGAAAAAAAGCCGATGTTCCCAGTTTGATCGCAGTTCTGATCAAGACATTGGCTCAGGACTGGCCTCGTGGCTCCAGAGCAACCCTGTGGGATCAGCCGATGTTCAGAACAGCGATCAAACTGAAAACATCGGCTTTTTTTTCCCGCACACTCGTGTGAGCAGATAGTCACCCACCACAGCAAGCATCCAAACTGCTCTGTACACTAACCCCACCCTTCATCAGGCTCAGAGTGTGATCAGTTCAGGGTTTTGTGTGTAGAAGCGTCAACGCAACAAACAAAAGGAAATTCATCAGAGCGGTCTGATGAATTTCACAGCTGTGAAGTGATAGGGCGCTTTCGCCCATTTCCCTCTGAACACCCATAGGGCTGGGGGACCAGTTTTGACCCATTTTTTTGGCATTTCTGGGCTCTTCTGGGGCGCTTTTGGTGTCCCACAGTGGGTGTGGGGGTATCCTGGATATCCAAAACTCGGTATTTTCCCTGGGTGGGTCCCATCTGACAAGGGGGGGTCCCCTGACTTCCCGAAAAAATCGTTTTCGGATTTAGGGGGGGGGGGAGCAAAAAAAATCCACCCATATGACTTTCTCATTTTTGCCCCTTCCCCCCCCCCCCTCCCCCAAAGACCCCCATCCCCCTCCCCCCCCAATCCCTCATTTCTTGCAGAAATCGATTCAAGCCGTATTCCACACACACTCTCCCGGCGTCTGCCATCAGCCCACGGACCCTTTACCGTCGGGCTCCCCTCCCCCGCCCCCGCCCCCCCCACCCTCCCCTCCTGGGGATAAGGCGGGCAAATCAGGCTTTCGCTTTCAACAATCATGCACACCCCCTTACCCCTACCCCACCGCTGAGCGTTGTTGTGTCTGAGTTATCATTTTTTTCTACCATCGCAGATGCCTGGTCTGATAAGGCACCCCCCCCCCCCCACGCACACCCACCCCCCCTGCAGCCCTTCCACCAATTGCTTGTTGTCGCTGGGGTCGTTCGTTCCGGGAGAACTTTTCGGCAAAGTTCTTCGGTGTGAGTTTTTCCCCCCCTTCTTTTCTCAGAAGGAAATGGTGGAAGGCGGGGTGGCGCAGGAAAGAAAAGCAAGCGCACCGTTTTTTTTTGGGCACCGTAGCGAAGACACGCACACCCCCCGCTAGCTTTTTTTTTGATTCCCCTTGATTATATCGCATTGTTGTTAGTCGAATCGCTGCTCACCAGAAGGGAGATTTGGGCGCACATCCGCCATGTGTGCATGTGTGGTGTGGTGTGTGTGTGTGGTTATCACGCCCGCTTCTCGTGTTTGAATTCTCGGACTGACCAACGGAAGCCCAGAGCGCAGCAAACCCTTGGGATGTGCACTGTGTTCGGCCATCTGAGCCACTGTGGTGCTTGCGGGAACCCCCTTCCCCCCCACCTCACATACACACACACGCGCGCGCGCCTCGCCCTTTTGAGTTTTTTTAAAAGTTACGAGCGGCCATGCGTAGCGGAGCCGCGAAATAACAAAGGAAATCACAGGCCGAAGCTTTAAGATCGCAGCACCTTTCATGCCACCGCTTCACAGGGCCTCAACACAGCCTTGAGACACAACGCATGGGCTCAATAAAAAGGGTTCGCGATGTGTTTATAACAGTTGCGTTGGGCAGGGAGGTGCTTCAATCATACAGCGGAAGAAGTGCGATTTTTGAGTTCCAGCGGTGGGGTTAAAAATGGTCGGATTGTAGAAAGACAGGGGAGGTGCTATCTCGAAGTGTGTCACACACACAAGGAGGGAATGGGCTCTCTCCATGTCTCTCTCTGTCTCTCTGAAAAGCTGGGTTCTGTGTGGAGCCTGTGCTGTCGTAGTGTGGCGCAGTGCGGTGAGGGCAGGCTTCTGCAATAATGAGCCAAAAAAAACAAGAAAAAAACCATCAAAAAAGGGCTGGCCAGGGAGAAAAGTGCAAAAGAAAACGACAATAAAATACAAAGGGGCCAACTCCTTCATGGCCTCTCGATGAGCCGCGCCCACAGGCGTTTTCGTATCAGAGAAGCAGGATCCGATTCTTGCAATGATGCATGCATGCATAGATGTGTGTCGGAGTTGAGCCAGGCCATCATCTGTGCCTGGGCACCGGTGACCTTGCATCCAACTCCAGACCCGTCTGCTGCACATGTTGCCAGTTTTGAACTGTGAAGAATTCCAGGTGAGCGGAATGTGACGCAACACCTGAAGAAAAAGATCTGTTTCTCCATTTTTTTTGGATCTGCCTGGAATCTGTGTGCCAGTCTCTGATAGCTGTGATCAGAGTCAAATACATCTGCCTGCCGTGGCTGTCAAAAAAAAAGGGGGCCACACCCCCCCTCCGCCCTCCCCTGATGCTCTCTACAAAGCCACAAAAAAGCTTCGTGCGGGGGGGGTGACAAATCGCTACAGAATCGGGTAAAATCCCGGGGGTTTTCGCCCCACCCCCACCCCCACCCCTCGCTTTTTTGGCCACCCACGAAACAGACAGCTCGGCTTGGAGCTCGTGTTGGGCTGTGGCAACACTCCGCCAAAAAAAATATTCAAACCGCAATGCAAAAGAAGCAGGACGCCCACTGCCTGCCTCCAGGGTTGCGCCAGGGATTGAAGGGACTCGGGGGTGGGCGGATGGGGTGGAGGGTGGTGGGGGTGGTGTGGCTAAAACGCAAACCAGAAGGAGGGGCGGGGGGGCGGGGGGGACGGATGGGGGCTGTTGGAGGCTCTGCCACGACAGCCTTCCCCCATGCCATGTGTCCGCACAGCTGTGGTTTTTCTTTGTCGGCCAAACCATGTGAGGTGGGGAAAGCCCCACCCCCTTCCCCACCCCCACCCCCACCCCCCGTCTTTTCGTGCGACAATTTGATGTGCCACCCACTCCACGCATACACCCATCCCATCCGCAGGTGAAGGCGCGCACCCCCGTGGTAAGTGGGTCGCGCGGTTCCCCACCCGACCTACTGGTGGTGACACACTACAGACAGGAGGAGGAGTGAGGCCCTTATGTGGCTGTAAGGGCACAAAGAGGGTGCGTTTTGATCAAAAAAAACCCACTCAGGTGTGAGTGTGAAAGCAGCTGATCTACAATGCGTCGAACAGCTGTTGCCTGCAAGATGCGGAAGTTTAAGATCTGGCCGACAGAGGTCGACCCTTATGACCGGGTCTCCCCCACTAAATTCGAGGGGGACACCAAGAAGGAGATCTACGACATCATGAGATGGCAGGATCCGCGCATCGAGAGCCGCCGCACTGGCGAGCCCTGCCAGGAGCCGACATACCATGTCCCCGCTGCGGTGCACCCCAACGAGCTGTCCTTGGCACAGGTGGGCAAGATGTACCGCCTCAGCGATATCGACATGAAGGCGTTCTTCCAGGAGGGGTTCTGCGGGAACATCGTGAAGGCGTTTGCACCGCCGCTGCAGCCCCGGTGCTTCCTCTACCGGAAGCAGAGCCACCTGCTGAATAAATACATCGAGAAGATGCAGAGCTGGGTGAGCAAAGGGGAGGCGCTGGCTGAGCTGCGCGGGCAGAAGGCTGGGTTTGTGTACGACGGGCCGCACGGCTGTGGGAAGAGTGTGATGCTCAACCAGGCGGTGCATTTCGCGCGGTCTCGTGAGATGCTCGTATTCTACATCCCAGACGCGTCGGAGTGGACAAGCGGCAGCTTTGTCGTGCCTTCGACCCTCCTCCCAGGTTACTTCGACAACCCCAATGAGTGCCTCAATATCCTGAGGTACTTCTGCCGCGTGCCTGTCAACAAGAGGATCCTCTCCCGACGCAAGCTGACCAAAAACTACCCTATCCCCCGGATGGGCGCTCACGACAACCTGGAAACAGTGTGGGACCTCCTGCACTACGCCTTCGACGACATCGAGACTGCGCCGGTTGTCTTCAAATATTTTCTGGACGAGCTGATTGCGATACAAGAGTATGCGAGGGGTGGCGGCAAGGGGTCCTGCAGGGTTGGGGGGGGGGGGTGAAAGGGGTGAGGAGTGTTTTCTGATTCGAGATGGAAAGGAATGCATCAGGGTGGGATCGGGAGGGAGTGGGGGGTTGGGACGGCCTCGCCGCGAGCACACAAACAAGCACATTTTTTTCTGCCACACTGCCTGTATGGTTCTTTGTGCCTTGAGGCACGCTGGGGCTGCGCTTCTTCTTCCTCGATGAAGCTGGCTGTTGCAACACTCACTCCCGTGCCGCAGTATCCCTGTGATTTTCGTCGTCGATTCGTACGACGCGTTATGCAAACCCACTGAGTACTACGAGATGCACGAGGATGTGTTGCGCGAGCACCCCAAGGATTCGTTTGACACACAGGTATGCTGAATCACTGCTGCAGGGTCTGCGGAATCGTCTTTGAGGGGGGGGTGGGTGGGTCAGAGAGGTGCCATTTCCACTTCACATCACTTCATCAGACCGGGGGGGACAAACCCCCAGGCACAGATGGTTTTCTTAAGAATCTTCTTGGGGAATTGCGCTCAGACCACAGGAAGCTGTGCCAGTGAAAATCGCATCGTTATAAGCAAGTGTTTCTCGCAATTGCCGGAATACAGCACATCCCCTCGTATCTTATATTTGCACCAAACAGTCATGACACACCGTGAAGGACCACCGATAGTTTCCTACGTGTGAACACCGAAACAGCTGTTCACAAAACGGCATAGATACCAGACATGTGAATATTTTTATAGTCGTGTGGACAACACTGAGCACAAGGCTCTTGGTGTGATGTCCACTGTCCGGACACGTCACATCCAAGCCACCCCCTTCTCCTTACGCAGGTGCTGCCGAAGAAGCGTATCCATGCGTCGCGTCTGACGCTGACACGCGCCCTCAACTTCATCGCAATGTCCAACACGCCCAACAAGCTCATGGTGGCAGCGACATGCCGGCAGGTCGGTGCCCGCCCTCAGAGCGAGTTTGACTTCGCCCCCTTCGATCCTGCCGAAGACACCCTGCTGCATCTCATGGAGGTCTGCTTGCCTGCATGTGTTTCGTTTGCTGCCCCGTGGTTGTGACTCTGCCTCGGATGCTCTGCCAGTGGGTCGACATGTGGTGGATGTTTACCCCCCTGGGTTTGTGATCGTATTGCACCAAACAAGCAGATGCAGCGATCGATTGCTGATTGGATCATCCGGTGTTTTGTGTCTATCCGCCAAAGGATTGGGTCATTGCAGCGTATTGTTAGTGCCAGCCATCACCCGGGGATAGCCTCGCATGATGCCGACTCTGGGAGACGGTGGGTGCCGGGAGGGTGTGCTGTTCGCGCTTTCTCCAACGCGCATGTCTCACGCCCCACATCTCACATTGCAGATGCCTGCTGCGTATGATGACTACGAAGCACGCACCATCCTGAGGCACTACCTCGAGATTATGGAGGAAACAGATGCTGATGGTGTCCCGCTGGTATGCCTTCTGTCTGTGGGTGTGAAAGAGAGAGGGCTACACTGTAGAGCACGACGCGGACTGCATTCCAACGGGTCGGGTCCCGACTACCGCGTGTGGTTGGGCTGTGTTCTCGCGGTCCGATGAGTGTGGCAGTTGGTTGACCTGCCCCTTTCGGAAGATTCGGCACCGCTCATATGGTTCACTTTTGTTGTCAGAACACGCGGTAGCCTATAACGCTGGTACACACACAGCTGGTGCCCCTGAAGGGGGCCGATTCACGCAGTTCTAAGAATTTCTTCCGCAGTTGTCATGTGGTTCTCAGGGGCACCGACAGTGGCAGCGGCACGTCTCTCCTAATATTATGAATAACCTCCTACCCACTCATCCCCTACCTTCCACAGGACTCTGGTTGGAGCTGGCGCAGGCTTCAGATGGCACCGTTCGAACGGATGCTGTACAAGATCAAGTTCATCACGAACAACAACCCGTACCTGCTGTGGCACCAGAGCGAAATGAAGCAGTACTGGGCCTTTGAGTTCCACAGGCAACGTGAAATGCTCGGGCGCAAAAAGGAACAGCTGCTGGTCTCCATGGGTGAGTTCCGCCGCAAATCGCGCGCGGCATGATCGCCCATCACCGGAGCGTCTGTTGATATGGGTTTGCCTCGCTGCGATGTGTGTGTGGGGCGTGTGTGTGTGTGGTTACCCCACCCCACCCCCCTCCCATTGCCCCGCAGCGACTGCAGCACCTGTGACGACGCGCCCCCACTCCCCCCACCACCCACGCTAATTCCCTGTTCCTCCCCCTATATTAGATCCGGGGGGGACGGATGCTGATGATCTGTGTGTGTGATCATCCATGTGAGTCTGGTGATCATCTTCTGCAGGACCCGCCAAGCAGTTGCCAGCATTGCTGGGGGAGGGGGGGGGGGTGGGCGGCGACGACGACGAAACGAAACGGGCCTTTTCTGACGCGCGAAGGCTCTGCCAAAAGAAAATGCCGCCGACGGACCACCACCACCACCCCCATGAGATGTTCTTTGCCACGGCAGAAATCCTCCCTCCCGCCCTTAACCTGAACTGCACACACCCCAAGCTCCTTTCACTCAAGCACAGCCACCCGACACCCTACTCCCCACAGACACCCCACCCTGTTGTGGGAGGGGTGGGTGCGGTTTTGCCGCAGGGAGGGGTTTCATTGAGGCTTCATCAAAATGAGCCGGACATACACTGTGCAGGGGACCGCCTTCTTCAGGCACCACATCGTGTGCGCGCTCCTCAGCGGGCGGGCAGTTGTCTTCGAGAACATCCGTGCGGAAGGGCAGGAGGTGGGTCTCAAGGAATATGAGGTTGGCTTCCTCCGCCTTGTCGACAAGATCACCAACGGGACGTCTATCGAAATAGACGAGACCGGGACAAAGGTCAAAATAAAGCCTGGCGTTGTCATGGGAGGCAGGGTGGAGCACCAGTGCAGCCTCCAGCGCGGCGTGGGGTACCACCTGGAGCCGCTGCTCATCCTGGCGCCCTTCGCCAAGAAGCCGATGGAGGTGACGCTCCTGGGGATCACTAACAACCAGGAGGACATCGGTGTCGACACCTTCCGTACCACGTCCATCACGCTGCTGCGGCACTTTGGTGTGGAGGCGGCTCTCCGCATCAAGCGGCGTGGCGCAGCGCCCCGTGGTGGGGGTGAGGTGATCTTCACCTGCCAGCCGGTCCGGAAGCTGGAGACGGTCGACCTGACGGAGCGGGGGAAGATCAAGCGGGTGCGCGGGGTGGGGTTCACCTGCCGGACCAGCCCCGACCTGATCAACCGTGCGATCAGCACCGCGAAGGGGCTGCTGCTGAAGCTGCTCCCGGATATCTTTATCGCGGCGGATCACTTCACAGGCGAGGATGCAGGGAAGAGCCCGGGGTACGGCCTGACGCTTGTGGCGGAGAGCACCTCCGACACAGCCTGCGGGCTGAGCGAGGAGCTGACGTGCGACGCGGAGGCGATGCAGAAGCAGGTCAGCGCGGAGGAGATTGGGACGGCTGCGGCGAAGCTGCTGCTCGACCAGGTCAAGCGGGGCGGGTGTGTCGACTCGCACCACCAGCACACCGTGCTGATGCTGATGGCGCTGTCGCCCGATACCATCACCAACGTGCGCCTCGGGCCTCTCTCGCCGGCAGGCGACGCTGCGCTGGCGATGTGCCGCGAGTTCTTCCACGTCACATTTGCCTCCAAGGTATGTCCTGTCGGGGTGGGGGTGGGGGTGGGGGAGGAGAACGGGTGTGGCACTTTTTTTCGCGGCACACCAACGTCGGGGTGTGCGGGAGTTGATTTGCTGTGTTCTTCATGTGTTTTTTTGTGGCGCGTAAACAGCGCCTGTCTGTCTGATGTGTGGGGCCTGGCGCTGTTTTGAAAGTTGAAGCTGGCCCGGTCGGGGGGGCGTATGGGGTGGGGTAGTGGAGTTGCATGTCTGATCGGATCATTATGAAGGGCAGGGGAAAAGATAGCGGTGGGGCTAGGGGGGCTAGCCCCAGTTGGCGGGCTGAGCGGCGGATTAGGTGGGGGTAGCCGCCCTCACTAAAAAAAAAAACCGATCGCCCATGATTGCTGGTGGGGGTGGTTTGGGTTTCCACCCCCCATAGAAGAGCGTTAACCCGGTTACACGGGTTCGACGGTCGACGTCGAAGAGAGCATGGTGTTACAGGAACAGATGCTCACTACCGTGGCCTCCGGCGGCTGGGGGGCTCCGCCCCCCAGACCCCCCTGGATCCTTCGATACCCAGCAGGTCAGGGAATCCAACCGCTCCAGTAGCCTCAGGAGGACGCGCCAACTCACACAGAATCTACGCCCACAATGAACAGATGTTCACTACCGTGGCCTCTGGCGGCTGGGGGGCTCCGCCCCCCAGACCCCCATGTAGCGTGCCCGTCTAGTAACCAAGTCCTTGCGAGATAGCTCTCTCTCTGCCCCTCTCAACTGCTGGGGTCGAGAGGGTGTTCAGTTTGATGAAATGGGTGACCACATGTCTCAGAGGCTCCCTCCTCGACCTGACGATGGAGAGCCTCCTTCTGATCGACGCTGAGGGGGTATCACACAGGCAGCCATGGGGCAGTACGTGGCACGTTTCCTCAGTAAGCCGCGCACTCTCAAGTACAGCTCATTCAACGAGTTGCAGGAGTGCATGAATGCAGTGAGGAGCTGGAGACGGTCGACACCATCAGTGAAACGACCGGGGTGCAAACTGACGAGTCAGTGCACGAGGCGCGCGGCGAAGCCGCGCGCGCGCTACCCCCACCTAACCCCCACCTATTGGGCCCCGGTCAGAAAAGCTATCTTATGCCCTGATGAAGGGGGATAGATCGGCAAAAAAAAAGGGGGTGGAGTTGGGCCACCTAGGAACTCTTTTGCCCACTCTTTCATCAACACGGACTGATGAACATCTCACACACATTACACACCACACAGGTTGACGAGACGTACGACTTCTCCCCCACAACGGTGTACTCTTGCATCGGCTGCTCGCTGACGAACGTGTCGAAGCGCAGTGCATGATCAACTCTCTTCACCGTTCTGCTGCCCTGTCTTTAGACGAGCCGAGCTTCCCTTCTCCTGACCAACTAAGGAAAAGGACTGGCAGCCTCCCCCCTACCCACCCCTCCCTGGTGCAGCGTGTGGACACCCACCACACAACAAAGGTGGTGGGGCAACGGGGGCGCCCCCCGCCCCCCTCCCTCCCCCTGGCTGCACCACGGGGGAAGCAAGAACGAACGAAAAGACGAGCAGGCCTGTCGCTAACTTTTCGATTATGGAGATTTGGTGGGTTGACGCTCCTGTTTTGGGGGGGGATCAGGGGGAAACACTAGGGGTCAATTTTTCTCGCGCGCGCTTCGCGCGCGCTCGTGTTGTTGCCTAATTTTTCCGTCGGTGGACCGCTAGGTGGGCACGGTGTGAGGCGCTGGGTTCCTTCCGTGGTTCCTCTCCCGCTCGCGCCATCCTCGGGTGCCGGAAGAAACCCAAAAAATGGCTTTCGGGACCATGATTTACCCCCTGATATGCCACGGCCGTTGAAGCGCAAGGACTTGGTTACTAGACGGGCACGCGAGATGGGGGGTCTGGGGGTCGGAGCCCCCCAGCCGCCGGAGGCCACGGTAGTGAACATCTGTTCATTGTGGGCGTACAGATTCTGTGTGAGTTGGCTGCGTCCTCCTGAGGCTACTGGAGCTGTTGGATTCCTGACCTGTGTGCACACGCTATACAGGGGGGTCTGGGGGGCGGAGCCCCCCAGCCGCCGGAGGCCACGGTAGTGAGCATCTGTTCCTGCAAAACCATACTCTCTTCGACGTCGACCCAGTGAAAGTGGGTTGACGCTTGGTCGACGCTTGGTGAGCGTCGACCCAGTGGAACCGGGTCAACGCTAGGTTAGCGTCGACCCGGAATGGGTTGACGCTTGGTCCAGGCTTGAATGGCAACCCAGTTCCACTGGGTCGACGCTGGGTCGACGCTTTTTTATGGGGGGGGAAACCCAAAATCACTGGGTCGACGGTCGACGCTTAGCGACATGCCTGAAAGACGAGAACCCTGAGGGGGGGGGGGGGGGGGGAAGCAACCAGGCTATTCCTCCACCCTGTTCCCCCCCCCCCCCCCTCCCCCCCATGACCTCCTTTGTTTTGTCCGGTATTTTGGAGCCCCCCCCCCCCCCACTCCGCCCCTCTCCTCCCCAGGTTGTGAGGTGACTGGGGCTGTGCCATGTTACATTACAGCACCCCCCCCACACACATTTTTTTCTCTTCCGATCGGTTCTCCTCCTCCTTGCCTCCCCCATATCTCCCCATCAGCCGTCGCCCTTTTCGTCCCCCGGGGGGAGGGTTAGAGGGGGTGCTGTGGCCTTAGTCAGGATTTTGACCAGGTGGTTGGCCAACCTAAATCACGTTTTATTTGAATCTCCCCTGGAATGAGCCAGAAATGACTGGCCAAACCTGGCCGGTCTCCTGAGGACCTCAGACCAGCCTAGGCTACTCTGCAGTGGTTGGGGGTTATTGGGGAGGGGGAAGGGCGTGAGTGTGTACAGTGGAGGGCACATCAAAGCTCGCTCGGTGCAACTCAACACCGAGCAAAACAGGTTGCCGTGGGGTGTGTGGATCGACGAATGGCCCACTGAGTCAGGGTGGGCGGCGGGGCTGGGAGGGAGCTCCGACGGGCAGTGCCCGTGAGTGTGACATCACAAGCAGCAAGCAGGGTGGGTGGGTGGGTGGGTGGGTGGGGTGGGTTAGGGCGTGGTCATCAGTATCACACAGCAGTTGAGCAGAGGTGTATCAATGCAGGAAGAGAGCCGCGTCGGGATATGGGCCTAGGGTTATGTGGTTTTTGTTTCCCGCCCAGGCAAGACTTGCACAGGCAGCGCATTGTCTTTGTTTGTGCCGAACATCAATGCAATGGAGGGCGGGTTGTTGTATCCACTACGGCATCGCAGTGTGTCACAGCACATCACAGAGCAGAGCAGAGCAGAGACGGGTGGGCTGTGCCCCCCGGTATTTTGTGGGCTCTGCCTGCGCAGGGCTGGCGTTGGTGACGTTGTGGTGTGGCCTGTGCCTTTCCCACCACCCACTGCAGATCTTCCAACACAAAGACTCCTCACGATGATGATGCTGCATGTCGCCCTTCTGGGTGCTGCTCTTGCGACCCGCGTGACGGAGAACGAGAAGACCGCGATGGCGTTCATCGGAAACTTGGAGCAAAACGCATTTGACATGAACTTCACGGCGCTGTACGAGCGGAACCTGCCGCTGATCGATGAGGATGTTTTCACAGGGAGCCTGCTCCCGGGCAGCCTCGGGGTGCCGTCGCGCAAGTGGTCCGACTATGCTAGCAACCAGACCGCGCTGATGGAGAAGGTCGGCGGGTTCTCCGAGTTCGTGGTGACCTACAGCCGCACGCTGAAGGCAGGGCGGCGTACGAGGCGCGGGCCGCAGTTCATCGTGATGTACGCCACCAGCCAAGGTGTCACGAATC
This sequence comes from Rhynchopus euleeides, assembly GCA_963210315.1. Classification (NCBI taxonomy): domain Eukaryota; phylum Euglenozoa; class Diplonemea; order Diplonemida; family Diplonemidae; genus Rhynchopus; species Rhynchopus euleeides. Next base: position 3,494,990 of record OY723237.1, read on the forward strand.
TGACCGGCGACTACCGCGCGCAGTACGTTCTGACGCTGGAGTTCAACCGGCGCGGCAAGCTGGTGCGGTACGAGGAGTTCCTCGACTCGTTGTTGTCTGCATGCTCGTTCGGCATTCTGCCGCCCGCAGTCTGCGCAGCAATCGTGTGAGGGGACACAGGAGGCCCCAAACCCCCTTTCTGCACCACACCCTACGCGGCTGATTGTTGAGAGAGCTTCTGCGCATGGCAGTGCGCCAATCTCACCTCATCACAGGTCGAGGTGTGTGCGTTTCACCACAGCCTGAGTGCGTTTCACCACAACCTCTCCCCTCCCCATTACCCCGTGTTCAGTGACATGTGTCCATTTTTCAACTGACAACCATCCGCCTCACTCGAGGCGTGTCGTGTGTGTGTTGTCGTCCTGCTCGATTGGGGGGTCGCCTCGGCTGTCCCTCCACAGGGCTGTGTTGATGTGCGTTGCTCTTGTTGGCTGCGGGCCTTGATAATGTCCTTGTGCCTGCGGAAACTCACTTTCCCCTCCCCGCAAAACCCCACAGCGGGTACATCCGTCGAAGAGGCAGCTCTGCAAGGGGCAAGGGTAACCGGTACGCCTCTGCGATCCCTCCGAGGTTTTGCAGAGCGGCCGCCTTCCCCTTCCTGTCTATCTGTGCTTGTCTCAGGCCGTCCAATCGGCCTTTTCCGATCCACTCCCCCCCTTTGTTCTTCTTTTGCAGCCCTCGTGTCGGGAAAGAAAGAAATGAACCACAAAGGAAAGCGGCTGAGAGTTTGTCAAGCGGCGCGAGGAAGTGCCGCCTTGACGCATTGCAGAGCCACAGGTCACCTCAGCACAGGCCGAGGTATGGGTGTGTGTGGTTCCACCGCAAACCTCTCCCGCCTTTTTTTTCCCACAACAGCCGTTACAGGGAACCTGCCAGTGTCAAAAAAGATAGTAGGCAGCGCTTGGGCAACAAATTCAACCACCTCACCAGGCTGCGGAGTTGCTTTTGTTTTGCCCAGATATGGCGCGCAAACAACAGCCTTATCTTTTTTTTTAGTGTCATTTTATTCGAAGGCCGCAGACGCGAGGTCAGAACTGTCCGAAATAATCACGCCAAAGGTGTCCCACCCTCCCTCCACCCCACCCTCTCTCTTCTTTCTACTTCTAAGTCACTACCCCCTCCCTCCCACCCTCCCTTGTCAGGTCCCCACGTGCTGATCGCCGACTTGGCGCTCAGTCTAGTCCACAGGTCTGGTGTAGCTGCGCCGTGTCACTTGGGTTGCCGTTTTCCACCGCCAAAAGACAAAAATGCCTCTTCGGGATGTGATGTACGCCGCCTGCACTGCTCCGCCACAACACCCCCAGCACACACACCCCCTGCAGGAGGCGGCACACACCTGGCCCTGACAGCTCTCCCCCCCCCCCCCCCCCCCCCGGCCCCCTCCCTCCACCCCCTACCCCACTGCACATGCACGATGTGTCCCGCGACAATGTCTACGCAAGCGTCGAGCAGAGGCTGCAGGAGCTGCACGGGGCTGTGATGGAGAACGTCACCAACTCCGAGCCCCGCCACACCCGCGCCACCACCGGCACACACTCCTCCCTGCCGCACCGCACCGACACCCTGGGGCCTGGGGGCAGTCGGGGGCATTCCCATACCGAGACTGCCGTGTGGCATACGCGGAGCCGGTCGGAGGAGCAGCAGGCGGGGCTGGGGAGCAGCTACCGCAGCGGCAAAGTCTCCCCACCGCCGCCACCCCGCGCCGGCAGCACCGGCAGCAGCACCGCAGGCACCGCGCCGCAGCTGGGCGGCGCACCACTCCCCCCACACAGCGACGGGTGGCTCGGCGCACGGCAGTTCCCCACACCACACGCAGACCACCCCCACCACCTCCACCACCATGCCCTACTGCATCGCCCGGACGGATCTGCAGGGCATTCAGCAACGCCGCCCGGGCTTGACAGCACCCAGCCCAACCACCCCCGCCCCCAGGCGCTGTTCAGCTCTGGTGGTGCCCCACCGGGTCCCCCCCCCGGCAGCCGTGCCGGCGATGGGCGTTCCCCGGATGCCTGGCCTGACGAGATCCTGAGGCTGAAGGAGCGGCAGCTGAATCAGAACGCCGCCATCTGGAGGAGGCTGGATGAGATATGCGACCGCATGGCGCGCCTCGAGCAGCAGGGCGGTGGGGCCGCACCGCCACCACCACCACCACCACCACCGCCGCAGCCGCCAACACCGCAACACCTCCCTGACATGCTTCAGGGGGTGATGCGCAGGCTGGAGGCTGTGGAGAGCGGGTTCTCCCGCATGCAGCAGCAGCAGCAGCAGCCAGGCGTTGGTGGCGGTGGGAGTGCCTCACCACCCGGGCTGGAGCTGGGCCAGCTGGGGGGGGTGCACCACCACCACCACCAGCAGCAGCAGCAGCAGCAGCAGTGCCGCTGCAGCTGCCACAGCGGAGCTGATGCGACACCGCCTTCCCACCAGCAGCGGGGTGCCGCAGCCGGGCACTCCCCCCCGCCCCTGCGGGGCGCCCCCAGCGGCATGTCCGACCTGTCGCCGCTGGGGGCGTCGCTGTCGCCCGCCGCAGCCTCGGGCGCCCCGGCGGCCTCCCCGACATACCAGCGGTGGCTTGCCGACATGGCGCCGGGGGTGGGTGTGGCGGCGGAGGTCGCACCAACACCACCTCCTCCCAGCGGCGGCAGCACCCCCGCAGGGGGTGTGGGGGTGGGGGTTGCTGCTGTGGGGAGCAGCAGCAGCGCTGTCGGCAGCGCTTCGGATGATGCTGCAGGGGAGTCGTTGCTCTTCGAGGTGCGTGCGCTGGTCTTCGAGGTGCGGCGTGCCGCCGGGGTGCGCGGGGAGGGGTTCATCGCGGAGGCGAAGGGGAAGCTTGCCCAGGTGGCGCAGCTGGTGCAGACAGCACACCTCCTCCCTGAGGAGTTCCGGGTGCACTCCTATGGCGCTGCACGGCAGCTCATTGGGGGGGTGCGTGAGATGCTCGCAGAGGGTGGTGGTGGGAGTGGTGGTCCGGAAAAAGAGGGTGACCGCACCTGATTTGAAAATCCCACCGGGTGGCGCGGCCATTTATAGGAGGGGGGGGGGCGTGTAGGCTTGAGCCCCACATCTGTGGGGGCGGAGTTGATTGGGAGCAGTCGGTGTGGTTGAGTCAAAAATCCTCCACAGGGAAGTGGTGAGGCAATAGCATTGGGATGTGCCCTTTCGCTCTGTGGCAAAGCTGTGCTGCCACAAGCTGTTCTGCTACGGCGGCGCACAGCTCCGAGACAGCGATGGAGGAGCGGTATACCGTCCATGTGTTGTTGTCTGTGTGGGGGTTTAGATGGTGTTGTTTTCTTAGATAGTGTGTCTCTCCACACACGAGGAGGAAACCGTTTATGCTGGCGTCCCCGCCCCCACCCCACTCAGCCCCCTGCTACCGTGCGACAGTGCAGGTGCACACCCTTTGCTTGCCACGGCACCTTTCAGCCTGGCCGTCCTCCAGCACACCACCACCTCCTTGCGGCAGATCCATCTTGCGACCCACTCCCAGCCCAGCATCACAATGACGATGGCGAAGGTTTCTGTGGCAGTCCTGCTGTTTGCGGTGGCATGCTTTGCGGCAGGTGACGAGGGCTTCTACACGGAGCAGGAGCTGTCGCTGATGCTGAGCAACGACACGGACGTGCCGATGCCGCAGAACGTGACGGACGCACCCATGCCGGGTAACGACACGGACGCACCGATCCCGCACGTGACAGACGTGCCCATGCCGCAGCACGTGACGGATGCCCCCAGCAACCACACGGGCAGCGACAGCAGCAGCGATGACAACGACGACGACAGCTCCCCACTGCCGATCATCCTCGGCTGTGTGGGTGGCACCGCGGTGCTGGCCGGTGCCGCCTTCGCTGCGATGCGGTACCGCGCCAGGTTGCCTGAGCAGGAGAGCCTGCTCGGGGAGACCTCGATCAACCAGACGGTGAGCCAGGCGGGCCCCAGTTCGGAGCTGCGCCGTTCGGTGTACGACGAGCAGGGCCCCGAGATTGTCGCAGAGTAAGCATTGTGCACCCCCCCCCCTCGTATCCCCACCCATCGCAAAGTGGCTCCTCCATGCAAGAAGATGTATCTGCTTGCATGAGAGCCATAAAGGGTCGAGAGTTGTAGACTCTGGCCATACATCAGTGCCCTGTTCCAGGGCGAGAAGAGAAGAGAAAATATATACCCTTGAGGGAGTGGGGTCATCGGCACCGCCCAGCCGCAGACACACAAACAACAGTCTTGTGGCGGTACTGAGGCTCTTAGGCACACAGCCTCTGCGTGCCCAAGGGTAAATGGATAAGAGATCACGGTTCAGTTTCCCCTTCCGCACACCATCATCCCCACCCCGGTGTGTTTTGTGTTTAGCGCACCTTCATCATCAGCGGGTCAACTCCTTCTGTGTCAGTTCAATGGCCTGCCATATAGCTGTGGCTTGGGTTATTGTGAGCTCCCGACCTGATGGACACCCGAATAAATCGTAGCAACCGTGATCCCTTCATTCCTTTTTTTGATGCGTTGTTTTTATGTCGTCAGGCGTGTTCTAGGGGGAACAGTATACATCCCACCCCGCAGCCAGAAGAACCCGAAACGGCGGCCGCGCTCAAGCAACTCATCTCACCGATGCGCTGCTTAGAGCACGGCTGAGAATCGTTCAAAGAAACCCCCCTCTGCTCGTGCAATGCGGGCGATTTTTCGCGGCAGTTTTCGCGACACGATTTGTCCTGCATTTGCCCAATCATCATCTATTCTTTCATCTTTTTTGAAGGGCATTCAGCCAGATATCTGAGTGACTGACCTGAGCCACACCCGGGGTCAGGACCTGGGCTAATCCCCAGGCCACACACGATCAAGACCGAGTTCGAGCCAACCAAGGATGATGAACTGCTGGGAAAGAACTTCATGTCCTCTTGATACACCTCCACGTATCTGCAAGCACTCGCAACCCCCTGCACCTGTATTTATTGGCACAGGCTGGAATCGCGTCTGCTACACTTGCCAGAGCAGATGTGACAGATATACCTTGGTGTTGAAGGAAAGGGCTGCTGTTCCGGACTAGTGCAGTCTGACTCTGAGGACCCCACACGGGTTTAAGAATCGGGTTTTCCAGTCACCCCAACACACCCCCACCCATGTATGATCCTTACACCGGGGTTTTTCGGCCAAAATCCTGAAAATTTACTCCGGCTTTTTTTCCTTCTCCTTTTTTCCCCGTTCCCCCCCGTTTTTCCGCCTTTATTTGCATTTTTGAGCTCCGTGCGGATCGTGGTGGGGTCATTTTGTTTTCACAGCGCCCGTCACAGCCTATGTATGCATCCGAGGAAATCGCCGAACTTTGACGAAAACCTGGCGGTAGCGAAGAACCCCCCAGTCGCACAAGGACAAGCACAAGCCACAGGGGGGTCTGGGGGGCGGAGCCCCCCAGCCGCCGGAGGCCACGGTAGTGAACTTCCGAGCCGAACTCGGTGTGGATCGCTCCGACATCAGGTCGGAACCCAGTGCTGCGCGGGCAGAAGCAGTCAGACGAGTGTGTTGGTGCATTTCCTCCTCTGTATGTATAGGAGGAAGTCGCCGAACTTTGACGAAAACCTGGCGGTAGCGAAGAACCCCCCAGTCGCACAAGGACAAGCACAAGCCACAGGGGGGTCTGGGGGGCGGAGCCCCCCAGCCGCCGGAGGCCACGGTAGTGAACATCTGTACCTTCCAAGATGAACTCGGTGTGGATCACTATGACATCAGGTAGGAACCCAGTGCCGTGCGGGAGGCAGTCACTGGAAGCCAGGTGGAGGCCGTGGTCTGTGGGGGCTGGCCCACCCAGCCCCCACTTCCCTCATTTTTGGTCCCATTTTTTTTCCTCCCGAAAATGGCTTTATTTGAATCGTTCGAATCCGTGGCTCACGCCATGGTATTTCTTTTTCTCCAGAAATTTTATTGGTCCATGTTACTTGGCTCAGAACCAAAAGGGAAAAAAAAAGGAAATACCTACCCACCCCCTTGTAATTGTCCGCCCTATTTTGGCATTTTTGGCCGAAACGGACAATTACAAGGTCAGGCGGACAATTACAAGGGATTAGCCTGTACCACTGGCTGCAGCGTGCACACAACACAACAGAGGCACATTCCATAGTGTTTGTGCGCTCTGGGTGGCCAGGGTTCTCGCTACTCACCCCTACCACCCCCCAGGGGGTGATAGGGGAGTAGCGAGGGGTGATCAAGAGACCCTTGTCACGCAGGCCAACCACTCGCACTGCAGGCCTTAGTACCCAGTATAACCCTTGTAATTGTCCGCCCCCCGAGGAGGCCCCGAGGCGGACAATTACAAGGGGTTTGGGGGGGCGGACAATTACAAGGGGGGGGGTAGGTAGTTATTAATTACACGACACTAAAGTAGCCATTTTTTTACTCGAGTTTGGGATTTTTTTGCACGAGTCGCCGAAGGCGACGAGTGCAAAAAAGCCCATACGAGAGTACAAAAATGGCTACTGTGGAGTGTAATTCGTGATTTTATCTTACAACACCACAATTTGAGTTACTCCGCCCGGGTCGAGAATACCCCCCAGTCGAAAAAAACAGTGAAAATCACTTTATAGGCAGTAGTGGTAACTAGGTGCTATTTGGCCTGGATGGGGGGTAGTGGGTCCCAGGGTGTGCCTCTGAGTGGAAAATATGTTTCCTGCACCCTGTGAATAAGTTTCCTGCACCCTCTCAAAAAAAATCCCGGAGACGAATTTTTTTTACAGTCAAAAAAAGTGGGGGAGGAGTAGAAAAAAGTGGGGGTGTAGGAGATTACTGGGGGGGGTCAAATTGTACTACCCCTTTAAATACAACTACCCCCTCAAATACAACTACCCCCTGGGTTTTTCAAAATAGATTGTTTTTCCAGTATATTAGTACTACCCCCCTTTTTGCCCGTTTTTTCCCCTTTCTAAGACTGTTGCCCCTGTAGTAGGGGCATGCCGCTGAGAAAAATCGGTTGCACCGAGCCTCCTGGCTGAGCTGGTAATCAACGCCACGCTCTGAAGAGCAGCACTGCCAACCACTGCAGACCATCGGATACATAAGAACCCGTCCAACCCGTTTCTCCCACACAACTCTCCCGAAATGTGACCCGTCATGACCTGGCGAACCTTGAAGCGATCGCAAGGAAGAGCTGCAGTACGCAGTAACCTGCATGGGGGCACTGGCTGTGGGGGAGGTTGTCTAGCGACAAACTGGCGTTAGCTAGTGAGTCCTCGTTTGGAGACACCAGTCAGGTGGGGAGTTTGGTTGGGGCGGCACACTCTGTTACACATTAACGCAGGTGTCCGAAGGCAAGCTCAGTGAGAACAGAAATCTCACGTAGAGCATAAGGGTAAAATCTTGCTCGATACATGATCTTCAGTACCGATCCTCGGTGTGAAAGCATGGCCTAACGATCTTTTGGTCTCGCTCGAGCCTCTGCAAGCAGGTCATCGACCTCAAGAGACGCCCCTTCCACACCGCCGAGCGAGGTGGGGCCCTCTCGAGCACGGCGCGCGACACGTGATTCGCCGCCGTGTTGAACACCAGTGACGCGGGTGTTTACTGGGTGTCGGTAGTGTACCGGCGAGGGGATCTGCATGTGTATGATCCCCTTGGATCCCATTGAACCTCTGGAGGGTCTTTGGCCCGGAAGCCAACCCATAAACAAGGTTGAAATTAGGCAACTCACAACTGAAATGACCCCATCACAATCCGTACGGATTCCAAACATGCCGATAAACAGCGTTTTGGCGACCTGGGGGTCATAAAAGTGACTCATCGTCACCAATTACCATTTATCTACATTTTCACGATTTAGGCAAGCGGTCCCGCCTATTAGTACTACCCGGTAGTACTATTTGACCCCCCCCAGTAATAGGAGTAACGAAAATTTTGGTGGAGTAAGATAAAAAAAATATTTTGGCCGAATCTCTTATACTTACTCCGATTTAGGATCAGACTTGCCCCCACCTCCCCCCGCTTTTTCTTTTTACTAGTTCGGCATAGCTAGCTGGGGAAACTTTCTGTGCCTTGAGCTGGATCGTGCGGCCCCACTCACACCACTTCATCAGACCGGGGAGTGGTGTACACAAAGAGTGGGGTCTGCGTTCCAACAAGACAACTTTCGGCAGTAATTGGTTTGTTGTCTCGTTTTTTGCTGTCACTTTACGATCCAGCAGGGGCACAGATAGTTTCTTTTTTGAATTTTGGATCCCCCCCCCCCCCTCTCCCGCGACAACTGGCTTTGAGCCGAGGACACGCAAAACGCCCAAGTCTCAAGCCCCAGACTCTAAGCCTGGGGGCTCCCAAGCCAAGTCAACAGAGCCCACCACTCCCCACCCCCCCACCCGCACCACTGCACCCAGGCCTCTCCTGGAGGTCCAGTCCATGTCCCACGTCCAGGCACCCCCAGCGCCATGATTTTGAACAGTTTGTTGGGGTCTGGGTACCAACAAGCCAGTTATTAGCAGTGTGTTGCTCCCTCGGTGTGTTGGGCTGCGGGTGCCTTGTTCTGTGGTGTGTGCGGTGTTACCGCAACCGTCGGAAATATGGCATCCGGCCATGTGGCGTGCTGTGGCTGATGTGCGTTTGGTGTTTTCAAAACTTGTTTGGGGGCCGTGTTTTGCATCACACACAACCCTCACCGTCCCGACCAGGCTGACATTGCCTTTACACCCAAATTACTCAACATACACCTCTGTAGCCACCCCCCGCAAACACACCCTTCCCTTGCACCTGTATCTGGCAGCTGCTCACAACTTCCCACACAACCAACGCCGCAAGAGATGGACACTGCTGCGATAGTTGCGCTCTGCGTTGTGGGCGTGCTGCTCCTGGCTGCACTCCTGCTGCGTGCGGTGCGCGTGCAGGGTGTTGACGGGCAGAACGTGCTGCTGCACAGCAAGTCCCACCCTGTGTGGGGTGTCGTGGGGTACATGCATGCCAACCTCGTGAAGCAGAGCAGCAAGAGCTACGGCGAGCTGCTGCAGGAGGAGTTCGAGCTGAACGGGTTCCGCCCCTTCGCCCTCCCGCTCCCCGGGAAGGTTGTCATCCAGGTGGCCAGCCCTGCGGATGTGAAGCACGTTGTGCAGGGCAACTTCCGCAACTTCGAGAAGGGCAACGACCTGAAGGAGATCACCTCGCGCCTGCTGGGGCGTGGCATCTTCACGACAGACGGGCAGGAGTGGAAGGAGCACCGCACCTGCATGGCACACCTCTTCACGCGCCGCACACTGCGGGGTCACGTCAGCGATGTGTTCGGGATGGCTTCCCAGGAGCTTGTGCAGTCGCTGAGCTCCGCTGCAGGGGAGGGGCAGCCGACAGACATGCAGGCTGTCTTCCTCGACGCCCTGTTCGACTCCACCAGCCGTGTGCTGCTGAGTGGTGGGTCGCACCTCAGTGACACCGCCTCGCAGCGGAGCTACGCTGATGCGTTCGGCAACGCGCTGCAGCTTGCTTCCGACCGCTTCTTCTCCCCCATGTGGAAGCTGGACGAGCGCCTGCAGCTGTCGTCGGCAGAGCGTGCCCTGACACAGCACCTCAAGGTGGTGGACGCCTATCTGGATGAGCGTGTCAGCAGCTACCTGAATGCGGACGGTACGCCGAACGACGAGGCGCGGGATGGCACGCTTGCATCGGAGCTGGTCGACCACCTGGACCCCAAGATGGGCGACCCCCGTACCACACTGCGCAACATGTTCTTCGGGTTCTTCTTCGGAGGACGCGACACGACTGCTGCGGCGCTGACGTCGTGTGTCGAGTTCCTCTCGGCACACCCGGAGTGGCAGAGCCGCCTCCACGCCGAGGCGCTGGAGGTGTTCGGCGACGAACTGGACAGGCCGCTGACGATGGACGACATCGAAGGGTGCTCGCCCGTGGCTGAGGCGATCTACCTTGAGAGCGTGCGGTTGAAGCCCTCTGTGGTTGCGTTTGAGCGTGTTGCCCTGTCAGACTGCACCCTCCCCAGCGGCGTGGAGGTGAAGGCGGGACAGTGCGTCGGGTTCGCCCCACACAACGTGAACCGCAACCCTGCACAGTGGGGCGAGGATGCGTCAGAATTCCGCCCGGAGCGCTGGATGGGGGAGCAGCGCCCTGACGACTACACCTTCGCCTCCTTCAGCGCAGGCCCACGCGCCTGCATCGGGAAGGGCATGTCGGTGCTGCAGGCCAAGATCATGCTGCTGACGCTTTACTCACGCCTCCAGTTCACCGTGGCCCCCAACCATGTCCCTGCCCACTCGCTGTGCCCCACGCTGCACCGTGCCAACGGCCTCCCTGCCTACATCCACACAGCCTAGGCCTGCTGACTGCTGAGGCTCGAGATGCTCTGCTGTCACAGTACCCCTCGGGGTCCTCCATCTGCTGCTTCTTTCTTGTTTGTTGACTCTACATCTTGCATCCTGCTTCCTCCCTCACCACCACACACACACGCACAACACCCCCACCTCCCACCCCCCTCGGAATGTGTTTGTTCATTGCAGGGCGTCCGAGAAGCGAAATACAGCGGCATGCCTTTCCCGCGTCTCTATTTGCACATTTCTATGATTTGACCACTTTGTGCACCCCCACCCCACCCCCCTCTCCACTACCCCCGCCCTATCGAATTATTTCAATTCTTGCAGGGTGGGGGGTGGTGAGGTTTTGTTCCCCCTGATTGCCTTCATATGCCTTGCATGCTTCTGTCCTGCATCTGAATGAACTGCATTTCCTTCCCCACATCCCCTGTCTTTTCTCTTGTGTGTCGCCTGGAGTGGCCTTTTCACACACACTGGCTCCTTTCTGCCCAGTCCCATCTCGGGCTGGGCAGCGTCGGAGGCCTTTTTTACACCTTGTTACAGGGGGGGGGGTCAAATAAACGTACTAAGTACTACTATTCGGCGAACGGGCGGGCCTGAATCGACCTCGCCAAAAAAGTATAAAATTCTTTGCGAGCGAATAGAGGTACGTAGTACGTCTGTTCAACTTTTCCTAAAAACACTGTTTGCAGGGGCTCTGCGGGGCTATTTGGTCCACCAGGGGCGCGCTGGTCACTGCTGCGCGCCCTGGCCCGGATCACTTCGTTGAAGGAAGGCCGGGGAGCGCCTGGCTGTGGCCCATCCTCTTGAGGCATTCCGTGAGCAGATGAAAGCATCCGACGTCGTCATTATATCGGACACTAGCCGAAGATATTGGCCCTGTTGGTGGATGTCACAGGTCTACGGTGAGCTTTGTCTGGGCGGTGGTGGTGGGGACTGCGGACGCCGTAGCTGAGGGAATGCGCGGCGGGCTTCAGCAGTGGTTCTGATGCCTCTGGACCGCATGAGCTTGCGGGTTTGCGGGGCCCGTGCACTCTGGTTCCCCAAAGTGGCACCAATAGACCTTGTCCCCATTCCTTGCCCCAAAGTTTGCGGATTTGTGTGCCCCCTCCACTGGCAGGCGGTCCTCCAAAAAGAAAATCTCAAAAAAAACAAGATATTTCTCAAAAAACAGGTGTACAAAGTAAGTACTTGTATTCAACGGCCCAACGTGCCCCAGAGCCCCAAAAAAATAAGTACTACTATTCGGCTAAGTACTACTATTCAACTAAGTACGTTTATTCGACCCCCCCCTGTAACTTACTACAGCTAAGGCGGGTGTGTGCGTGTATGTGTGGCTATTTTGTATTGCGTAAACAGCATTGCTCTGATTCTGCGGATTTACTGATTTATGAGCAAAGGTAGGGGGGGGGGGCAGGGAGGGATGTGGGGGAAGCAGGGGAACTGGGTGGGTGGGGGTGGGGGTGCAGAGCAGGGCAGATGAGGCGACTTGACTGCCTGCCCCCCACCCCCCCCACCCCCCCACCCCCCTGCTCCGCCACAGCAGCTCCCTCCCCCCCCTCCGGATTTTGCTCGCCCCATCTTCTTCAGACAACAATCACTGATCATTTACACAATTATGTACCGAGGGGCACCCCGAGCATACTGTTGATGAATGTCACCCCTCTGTGGAGGCCAAGGGGGTGACGTTCTCTCGGGGCTTCCCCCCCCTCCTCCCCTCCTTGTGCTTGTTTCTACGATTTTCTATTTTTTGCATACATGTTAAGCGTTCTAAGAAACCAGACATAACCAGGATACACCATCTTGTTCGTGCTAGCACTTTTTCCTTTTGTCATCACACTCGCGCGCCAGAAGACAGGTTAGACCCTTTATTTGGCTGCGTTGGGCGAAAAAACGGCACTTCTTTTCCGGAGTTTAGCTAGCACGATTCGGTTGGCAGATTCCTTTGTCTTCAATACCCCCCTCCCCTCCTTGTGCTTGCTTTTCTACTTTTTTTTTGCATACACACATTAAGCGTTCTAAGAAACCAGACATAACCAGGATACAACCTCATCGTGATCACGTTTCCCTCTTGTCATCACACCCGTACGCCACAAAAAAGGCCAGGCCCTTTATTTGGCTGCGTTCAGCGAAAAAAGACACTTCCTTCCGGGGTCCAGCTAGCACGATTCGGTTGGTAGATTCCTTCGTCTGGTTTCAACACCCCCCTCCCCACCTATCCCACCCCTGCCCAGCTGTTTTCCCCCTTTTCCCTTTGTTCCCCCGCTGTTTGGGGGGTACGGGGTTGGTGTGCCTTCGCTCTGTGCCTGTGTCGCCGAGCAGAACACCCGAGCCGACGCTAACAGCCAACAGTAAGGGTGCGGGGGGGGGGGGGTGGATCTGGCTGCCATGGCCCAGGCGTGTCCATGGGGCTGGAGACCCCCGTTCCCCTTCCGTACCCGTAACAAGCAAAAAAGATCAACGCGTGTGTGGCAGCGGCGATCACACCACGTGTGTCTGGCAAAGGGAGAGTTCACGAGAGTTCTCTTCATGCAACCTACACAGCACACCACAGGTTAACATGGGTGTGTCAGACCTACCAGCTGGACTCGATGTTGCTCGCCCCCTCTTTCGTGTGTGTCTGGCAGCAGGGATCACACCAAGAAGGTGTTCGGTGTGTCACACATGCGATGTCTGATAAGACTCACGTGCATGTGCGTGTTGCACTGTGGAGATATTCTGTCTTCTGTTCTGCACTCATATCAGACTGAAAGGCCCTCACCCCACCCCCCGTGTTTTCTTTTTGTTCGTTCGGCGTAGTCACCTGGACTTTCTGTGCCTTGAGCTGGATCGTGCGGCCCCACTCACACCTCTTCATCCGACTGGGAGTGGTGCACACAAAGAGTGGGGTCTGCGTTCCAACAAAACAAAACAACTTTCGGCAGTAATTGGTTTGTTGTCTCGTTTTTTTGCTGTCACTTCACGATCCAGCGGGGGCACAGATGGTTTTGGTTTTCTTGCTCCACCGCCTCGAAGGAGGGCGGTCCCACACCGCTTCAACAAGTGTCCAGCCACGGCGAAGCGGTGCGCAGTGCTATTGTTTTAGGACACGGCCTGCACCCCTTGTTTCTTTTGCACAGCCCCTATAGATTAACCCTGTACACAAAGGAGGCTCGACGTGCGTGGTGTTGTGGAATGGCAAGGCGAACCCTTGGGTGGGGGAGAAGAACACGAGAGATTTCCACAAAAAATACCAAACCAGCAATCAGGACGGGGCACGCCCCGCACCCACCCACCCCGCCACCACCACCACCCCAACCCCGCTCGAAGGCTGTGTTCATGCAAGCTGATAGCCCTGCCCCGCCTCTGGCTGGTACAACACATACCCCTCTGCAGGGTTTTTCCCTTTTTGGCGCACACACGCACACAATGCACGTTCCGCTTCCTACCGCACTGCAACGGCTGCTTGCGGTGCCTCCTTGCGGTAGCACTGGCATGCCGACAGCGTGGCTCGCCGTTGTGGGCGTGCTGCTCCTGGCTGCACTCCTGCTGCGTGCGGTGCGCGTGCAGGGTGTTGACGGGCAGAACGTGCTGCTGCACAGCAAGTCCCACCCTGTGTGGGGTGTCGTGGGGTACATGCATGCCAACCTCGTGAAGCAGAGCAGCAAGAGCTACGGCGAGCTGCTGCAGGAGGAGTTCGAGCTGAACGGGTTCCGCCCCTTCGCCCTCCCGCTCCCCGGGAAGGTTGTCATCCAGGTGGCCAGCCCTGCGGATGTGAAGCACGTTGTGCAGGGCAACTTCCGCAACTTCGAGAAGGGCAACGACCTGAAGGAGATCACCTCGCGCCTGCTGGGGCGTGGCATCTTCACGACAGACGGGCAGGAGTGGAAGGAGCACCGCACCTGCATGGCACACCTCTTCACGCGCCGCACGCTGCGGGGTCGCTGTGCCCCACGCTGCACCGTGCCAACGGCCTCCCTGCCTACATTCACACAGCCTGAGAAACTAACTTTCTGTCCCTTTCGTCGGAGTGGTGCCCACAAGAGCAGGACTTCTGCATTCCAACGCAACTATTTTCGGCTGATTAGTTTGCTGCCACTTCACAACCCAACACGGGGGCCACAGATGATGACGATGGTCGAAACATAACACTTTTTAGGAGGGTTATCTCGCCTTTCCCGGCAGAGAATCGCTGCACCACCCACTCTCGGAAGTGTCACTTCAACTCTCACTCCCCCCTTCCCTCTTCCTCTGCCCCGTATCCGTTCGTTGCTTTGTTGACGCTTCCACACACGCTTCCCAAGCATTCGCCTGTGGAGGTGATGCGTGTGTCGAGCTCAGCACTGACGTGACACTTTCCGCGCGAAAACCGTGTGCGTATCATCACTCCGAACAACCCTTCGAGCAGCATTGGGGCTCCGTAGCTCTGGTCGTCTCATACTCCAGGCTAGATGTAGCCAATCCCGGTGACGCACTGCAGGCAAGAAGGCAATTCTATGCGAGCTTTGTGCGAAGAGCAGATTTAGTTTTGTTAGTTTGGCGTTGCCAACAGGAGAAGAACTTTAATGTGCCTTGAGCTGGATCTTGCAAACCCCCCCCCCCCTAGGGGGGGTCAAATGGGGGTGACAAACACGATTTTTCAAAAAACCGGCGCAGAGGCCCCAAAGCCCCCGTAAACCCTCCAAACCCCCCCAGATCGGTCCGGAAACCCATCGAACCCCACTTTTCCACCATTCCGGGCACCTCAGGTGCCCGAATTGGGGTACCTAAATTTTGTGCCACCGTTTGGTACCGTACAGTGCCACTGTGTGGGAGGTTGGAAAAGAAAATGCCCCAACACACCACATCTGAGGGTTGCAATGCATGTTGCTTGCCAACCACGTCATCCGGTGGGTGTCAGGCGCTATGTAGGTGGCATCAGCCAGGTCTTCGATGTGTTCTGGCTTGTATATGTACCTCCCTGCCTGCGGCACAGGCACTGCCTTTGTCCCCCACACCAGCCACAGAGAGCGTATTGTACTCGGTCCACGGTTGCTGATTCATTGTGATGCGTTGTATCCTCGAGTGAACGTCACACACTAGTGACACCACCACCCGCCATCCGAGAGCTGTATTGACTTTGCGCGCTTCCGTTGCATTCACCTCGCCACGCATATTGCACTGTTCAGTACCAGTGCTCTTGGGCCAGGCAAAGTAGACCGCAGCAAGTACCAATTCTGGCACAATGGGTACCACGACAGCGCACTTCGTGTGTTCCCGGAATGTACAGCTCGTGTTGCAACAGTCGTTGTCAACACATCCCGGTTGTGGAGCACTGCTGCACAGGAATCACACGACCATCTGGACTTGTTCCGTACCTACAGGCAGCCTCCCGGTGCATGGTGGCAGGGAGGTACATATACAAGCCAGAACACATCGAAGACCTGGCTAATGCCACCTACATAGCGCCTGACACCCACCGGATGACGTGGTTGGCAAGCAACATGCATTGCAACCCTCAGATGTGGTGTGTTGGGGCATTTTCTTTTCCAACCTCCCACACAGTGGCACTGTCCGGTACCAAACGGTGGCACAAAATTTAGGTACCCCAATTCGGGCACCTGAGGTGCCCGGAATGGTGGAAAAGTGGGGTTCGATGGGTTTCCGGACCGATCTGGGGGGGTTTGGAGGGTTTACGGGGGCTTTGGGGCCTCTGTGCCGGTTTTTTGAAAAATCGTGTTTGTCCACGTAAAAGGGTGGCATTTGACCCCCCCTACCCCCCCCCCCCCCCCACTCACACCACTCCGCCAGACTGGGGGGGGTAGTGTGCTCAGACACAACTTGCATAACGAGTGAAGGGTGATCATTCTTGTGCTCCCTTCAAATTCGATTTCACTACCCCCCCACTCACACCACTCCGCCCGACTGGGGGGGGGGGGGGGGTAGTGTGCTCAAAGAGTGGGGGTCTGCTGTTCCAACAAGCAAGTTTTTTTGGCAGGCCCAGATTGGTTTGTTGCACCGTTTTCTTTTGCTGCCACTCCGCGATTCAGCGGGGGGGGGGGGGGGGAGAGGGGGGGGGGGGCACAGATGTGGGCAGGGGTTTCGCTAGCACCGAAAACCGGTGCTTTGCACCAGGCCTGGGCGGGGAACGAGCCCTTTTTCCAGGTTTTTTGGGTCGGGGAACCAGGTTTTTTCTAAGAATTTTTACAAGGGATTTTTTGCTCGCCCCCCCACAGTTTCCAGGCGCGTGCCCGTCAGGCGGGACTTTGTCTCTGATTTCTCTCCGCGTCATCATGTGACAGCTCTTGAGTGATGCCCAGAGATGCTTGCGGCAGAGAGTGCCCCTCATGCGCGTTACAGCTGAAAATGAATGAGGATCATCTGGCACTCGTTCTCATCGGGGGTTGTGCTCCGCAGGGACTCAATACACCTTGGCACTCTCGCAGGGCTGGACATGCCAGCAGCTGGAGGACAGTTACAAAGCTGCCACTCCCCGACGCCACCCACCTGCTGGCCCCTTCAG
This sequence comes from Rhynchopus euleeides, assembly GCA_963210315.1. Classification (NCBI taxonomy): domain Eukaryota; phylum Euglenozoa; class Diplonemea; order Diplonemida; family Diplonemidae; genus Rhynchopus; species Rhynchopus euleeides. Next base: position 3,511,775 of record OY723237.1, read on the forward strand.
GTCTGAAAGCCCAAAAGCTCCCGGGGATTTTTGCAGTGGTGCGCACCATATTCAGCGCAGTAGGGTGATCTCTCCGATTTTCCAAAACTGCTGGTTTACTGGTTTGGGGAACGGTCGTCGGCAGACCGTTGAAATGCCCGTGTTAGCAAGGCACACTCACGTTTCAGGTAGCGTGTCGCGTGTCACGCATGTCGCGAACGCGGCAAGTGTACCTCCCAGGTGGGGAAGCCCGACCTCCTGTCCGATGTCAGTCAGGCTTCGAAGAAGCGCTTCATGGATGCGGCGCTGACCTCCTACGCTGCACTGTACCCGGGGAAGTGAGATAGATGGACGGGCACACGCTACATGGGGGGTCTGGGGGGCGGAGCCCCCCAGCCGCCGGAGGCCACGGTAGCGAACACCTGTTCGTGTGGGCGTACAGATTCTGTGCGAGTTGGCTGCGTCCTCAGAGGCGACTGGAGTGGTTGGACCCCGACCTGATGGGATTCGAAGGGCTTGAGTACGAGACGTACGCCACAGGGGGGTCTGGGGGGCGGAGCCCCCCAGCCGCCGGAGGCCACGGTAGTGAACGTCTGGCTCTCCAGTTGGCCAGCAAGGCGAACGGTACGGGGGACAGACTTCCCTTCCATCCTTGTGCGCGCCCTGTCGACTGGGGAAAACTTAGAAAAAGTTTTCTCCTCTGCGAAACAACCTTAGAAAAAAATTCCCCTAACAAAATTCTTAGAAAAAAACTTTTTTTTCCCTTACAAAAATTCTTAGAAAAAAAGTTCAGAATCCTGAAAGTGGGGAACAAGCCCCCCAGTTAGGAACAGCCCTGCTTTGCACCAATTGTTTTTTTTCTGGGGTTTTTTCGGTTTTTCGGAATGTGCAAAGCACCGCCCTTGGGAGCGGTGCTTAGCACCGTTTTTGTTTTATTTTTTTTCCCCCGATTTTTTTTGGTGTCACCCAGGGACCGGTGATCTCCTGCTGGTCGGGCTGCGAAACAGCGAAGCCTACTTACGAGCATCACAAACCCGAGGGAATCCCGACTGCCCGAGACTGCAATGAACAGATGTTCACTACCGTGGCCTCCGGCGGCTGGGGGGCTCCGCCCCCCAGACCCCCCTGTGCCGTGTGCCTGTCTACGAGATCGCCACCACCTTGCGTGGATGCGACGGCAACATGTCGAGAAAGGGGCGTCGTTGGACAAAACGACCCCGAAACCATTCGAATCGGGGGTCAGTGGCACCCAGTGCCCGTACACTCGTGTAGGTACACCGATGGTACACCGCGCTGCGGTGAACCATCAGTACACCTACACTACAGCAAAGAGCGGAACGTGTGTTCGCGTGGTGCGCTCCCGATGGGGTGGGGATTTTTCGGTGCAAAGCACCACTGCGGAAAGTTTTTTTTTCCCCCTCTGATTTTCGGTTCGAAGAGCACCGCACCGATATTTTTACCGCCTGACCCCCCCGGTGCTAGCGAAAACCCTGGATGTGGGGGAGGTTTTTTTTTGCGAGCCATTTACCAGCTTGTGTCTCATGACGCAGGCCGCACCTCCGGCTTGCCTCCCCCCCCCACCCCCACCCCCTCCTCCCCCCTTCATGTTGCGTACAACCAGACCCAACACTTTGTGGGGGGGGGGGGCTGGGCACCAAGGGTCTGGGCAACAGAGGGAGCCGCTAGGGCCTCTTTATTGCCCAGCGCACCCATCCCCCCGCCCCCCATCAGCAATTCCTTGTCCTTCTTCTTCAGAACCTAAGGTTGTTGCTCAGAGGAGCCTTGCAAGCCAGCATAGGGTGAGACATGGAGCGAGAGAAGGAGTGCACACGCTGTCAACGCCATCGGGCTATGAGGGAGGGAGGTTTCTTTCGTGTTCGCTATGCGGCAAGTTTATTTTGGAATTTTTTTTGAGCCCTTTTTTTCTCACAGAAGTCTGAACGATGTGGGAGAGATTCGCTCAAAAAAAAATAATACCGCCACATCTCTTCGTCATGCGTAGCGACGGCCCCCTCTGTCTTGTCTCCAAGTCTCTCCATGCGGCTAGCATGGCACACACTCTCCCTCTTTCTATTTCTATTTTTACTGTTAGTTCGGCGTAGCCAACTGGGGAAACTGTCAGTGATTTTAGCTGCATCGTGCGGCCCCACTCACACCACTTCATCAGACCGGAGAGTGGTGTACACAACGAGTGGGGTTTGCGTTCCAACAAAACAGGCTGTAATTGGTTTGTTGTCTCGTTTTGCTGTCACTTTACGATCCAGCGGGTGCACTGATAGTTTTCAGGTACGAGCGACGAAGCGTAGCGATGTCGAAGTAACGAAGGAAATCGTACGACTGAAGCTTTATATAAGGATCACCTTCATGCCACTTCACAGGGCCTCAACACAGCCTTTGACACAGGAGTGCGTTCAACGAAAAGTAGCCCGGATCTGTCTTTTTGGAGTTGCTGGGCAGGGTGTTTCTCTGATTATAGCGAAAGGAGTACGATTTCCCCCTCTCTGCGTGCACATCTGATATCTCGGAGAGGTGGGGCAGTTGGTGTTTTCTTTCCGCGTCGGTCTGGCGATGCTCCCCCACCGGCAGCCAGGCCCGTCTTATTTCTTTGCGATTATCAAATCACAAAACAGCTGTGGCCTTCTCGGCCCGTGAATGAACTCGTTTTTGCCATGCCCCCGGCAAAACGGTGCATCATATCATTCCCATTGCCTGCTGCTCAGAGCTCTAAGCTCTCACTCCATCCACATCTATTATATTTTTCTCTTTGGGGGTCTTCGCTACTGGGTGGTCGTCAGTGCATTTTGGTGCATTTCCAGTTGAATTAGCTGAAAACTGACGAAGATTGGCGAAGAATAACGACCAGCGAAGACCCCCTTTATCTCTTTCTGAATTGGCAAGTGCTAAAACAACCCACAATGGGCTGATCCGGCCTTGGGGATTTTACAGAAAATCGCAAAGAAGCGGCACCGGGCCACCAAAAAGTCGCAAAAAATCGCAAAAAATCGCAGCGATTTTTTGCGATTTTTCGCGATTTTTTGCGACTTTTTGCGATTTTTTGCGAATCGGATTGAGATCGTGATTTTTTTGTTGTGAGGCGTTTTTTTGTTGAGAGTTGTGCAACAACGCAGGAAACTGTGCCAGTGCAGATCCTTGCAGAACTTCCCACACACTTCATGACAGGCGTGTGGGGTGTTCTCGCGATCGACGAATATTATCGGCTCTTCTACACAACACCCCACCCGCTCCCCCTCTTCCCCATCCCCGACAATGCCGACGCAGACCCAGAAGAAGAAGGCGGAAAGGGAAGCTGCCCTGAAACAGGCGGCTGAGGAGGAAGCAGCTGCTTTGAAGGGGGGGGGATGAGGACGACGGCGAGGAGGAGGCGGAGGATGATGAGTCGGATGAGGGGCAGGATGGGAAGCAGATCGTAGAGGAGCGGGAGGCGCCAGCAGTGGCAGGCTCCCCTACGGGGAAGAACCACTCCCCTCTCCGGAAGAAGCGGCGCAGGGCCCCGGCCGGGATGTCCCCGAGCCTCCAGGCCCTTATTGCGGCGGAGGTGGGGGCGGCGGTGGCGAAGGCGACTGCCGTCTCTCAAACGCAGATCCCCCAGCCGATCCCTCCCCCAGTGTTGGGGGGTGTGCCCTCTCTGTCCTTGGCAGCATCGGCGGCGGCGTCATCTTCGGCGGCAGCGACGGCGGCAGGCCCGGCGGGCCAGACGGGGGGGGTGACCCCCGAGCTCCTGGTGGCGGCGGCGAGGCTGCTGGGGGAGATGAATGGGGGGAGTAGTGTTTCTTCTTCGGGGGGTTTGGGTAACCAGGGCCCCCCCCTCTTGCTTCGGACCCCGCCCCCGCCCCCTCCACGAATCCCGCTCTCGATCCCGCAAGGTGGAAAGAGATGGACTTCGGGACACGGGAGGCGGCGGTGGGGGCCTTCCAATCTTTCTTTGCGTCCCTGGATCCCCCCGGAAATACCCGTCGCACCCCCGCGGCCGCTGCGGCACAAGCAGAAGCCAGGGCTCGCTTCCGCGAGGTCGGGTTTATGGTGCGCCGCAGCGGTATGTGGACCTCCCTGGAGGAGGCCATTTGCGACTGGGAGCACCTGGCCCGACTGAAGGTCGGTCGGCTCGCGGCCCTCCAGGAGGGAATGGCCACCGGCAACTGGGCTGCCGCACAAAAGATCGAGGATCGAATGTGCGGCCAGACCGAGCTGCCGGATTTTCTCCGGGATGGGTTGAGGGCGGGGGAGGGGATACGAAAGCCTCAAGTGCAGTTTTCCCCCCCATCCCACCACTCCTTTCGGCATCAACCCCACCACCCCAAGAACAACGGGAAAGGGGGCAAAGGGGGCAAAGGGGGGAAGAAGTGAGTGTGGGGGTGGGACGGCCAAGGTGGAAGCCCCCTGCCATGACTCGCCAGTTCCGCAAGGAAGTGGAGCAGGAGGCGCAGTCCATGCTGCGGGGGGCCCTGGCCGAGTCGACATGGAAGGGGTACTCGTCAGTGTCCCGCCAGTTTTTTCTGTTTCGTCAGGGATGGGAGGAAATGGAGGGCCCGTGCTCCATTCCTCAGCTCATCGTTTTGTTTCTGGCGACAAAGCGGACGGAGGGGCTGTCGAATGCTTCGGCGCTGCAGTACCTGCAAGCGTTGAAGGCGACACTCTCCCGATGCGGTCTCCTCTCCTCCCCCACTCCTCCGGTGTTGAAGGATGTGGAACGTTCTCTGCTTCGTGGGGGGGCAAGACGACCTGTCAAGCAGGCTCCTCCGATTTCCATCGAGGAGCTACTGCAGGCGATTGCCCTGTCCCCCTCCCCCTTGATGCGCCTCGCTTTGGAGATAATGTGGGCGGGGGCGGCAAGGGGGGACGATGTGAGGAGTCTGGTGTGGGAAAGGGTGCAGGTGGTTCAGGGGGGGATTGTGGTGGACTGGTCGGGGACGAAGTCGGACCCTTTCAGAAAGGGGACGACAACGATACTGCACCTCGAGCCGAATTCGGTGGTGCTCCTCGATTTGTTGAGACACAGTGCCTCCCCCAACCAGAAAATCTTTCCATTTACCCACCAGGCTATCACTCAGGCCGTGAAGGCTGTGCATCCTCGTTTTTCCGCCCACTCGATCAGGAGGGGCGCGCTCACTGCCCTGTTGAGACAGGGGGTGGAGTTGGAGGATATTGTAAAGCTCTCACGCCACTCGTCGGTGGAGAGCCTCTTACATTACCTCCCTTTGGGGGAGCTACCTGCAGCCAGGAGGTCGAGGGAGCTCTCGGAGATGCTGGCCCTGAGCACCGTGCAAGGAAACGCGGGGGTGCCCAGATAGGGGTAGCATATGCTCCTGAGGTTGTGGAGGATGGGGGTCCGGACATTGCTCCTCTTTACGGGGAGGGTATATCCATCCTTGGGGGAGTGGAACCCTATTCCAGGGACCCCTCCATGCGGATTACAGTCCCGCAGAAAAGAGTTTTGAACCTGCCCCTGGCGGATATTTCTCTCTCCCGTATTTGCTATGACGCTCTTTTACAGTTGCCCCATCCCCCTGTTCTCCCGTTCTTAATAAAAATGCTCACGTGCCTGGAGACTTTTTGTTCTCAGTTTGTGGAAGGAGTGGATTGGCAGCACCCGAAGTGGAAGCGTGCGACTTCCAAGCACATGCTCCGGCACAAAAAAGTACTTCTCAGCCAGGAAGTATTGGCATCCCCCCCGGGACCGGTACATCTGGTGCTGGGAGTGTTCACGGTGCCGAAGGCTTCAGGGCGTGATGCTCGTCTGGTCACGAATGGTCGCAAGTTGAATGCTATAATGGCCAGACCGATTCCCATGTTTCTCCCTCGCCTACGGGACTTTACCTTGAGGGTGCTCACTGCAAAGTGGTGCATCCAGGAGGATGCCCGTAGTTTCTTTTACCAGTTCCCGTTGGCTCCCGAAATCTCTGCTTTTTTTGGAGTAAAACTTGCAAATGAAAGAAATGAATATGAAACTTTCCTTATGAAAGTAATGCCCATGGGATGGAGTTGGGCCCCCAGCATTGCGCAGCACACTGCTCGCACCTTGCTCCCGGAGGAACACGGGGAAGTGTGGGTGGACAACTTCATTTGCTTGGGCATGTCGCGCGAGCAGGTCTCCTCGAGACATGAACTGCTGGTGGGCCGGTGCAGACAGGTGGGGGTGGAACTGAAGAAGCAGGCTGATTATGGAACAGCAAGTCAACAGTTTGTGGCAATTGGCTTGTTGTTTGATTTAATCAATACACGCTTCCGTCCTGACCCCGCCTGGACCAAAAAGTTTCTGGAGTCCGAGGCATGGGCCCGTTTGTGCTCTCCGAGGTTACGGAATGAAGTAACAGCAAGGGAGGTGGCACGGATCTGTGGGGGTTTCATCTGGTTCCTTTTTGCGTCATGGACTCCCTTGTGTTTTGCACCACAGGTGTTGAACCTGTTCAGGGAGGTGGCGGCATTTGTGACTTCTGAGGAAGGGGGTTGGGATAAACCATTCATGGTGAGTCAGCCTGCTGTGAACTCCCTGAAAGAAGTGAGTAACATGGTTCACCTGAATGAGTGGATTTACCCTCCTCCGGTTCTCGAAGACATCGAGATCTGGACAGATGCGTCATCGGAAATGTGGGCGGTATTAACCCCAGATATGGTGGTATACAACACGTTCGGACCCCGTATGCACGAATTGCACATATTTTTAAAGGAATTTGTGGCGGTCGCAGTTGCAGTGTGTTGGATGCGCCAGTTTGCACCGGAAAAGAAGTTAACGTTGTGGATAGACAACTCGTCGGTGGTGGCAAGCTGCAAAGCATCACACAGCAAAAATGCTCTGGCTAATGAGATCCTGGCGTTTTTACTGAGAGTGGCGTTGGAGGCAAAAGGGCAGTTGGAGTTCAAGTGGATAAATACTACGTTGCAGAAAGCGGATCCCTTCACGAGGGGTAGCACTGCTCCAACAAACAACAAGGGTTTTGTGTGTCCTCCTTCGACCCCTATGTCTCCAGCGCTGAGTTCGGTTATGTCTGACGCGCAGGTCTTCTCTTCTCCACTGAGACATCGCCAGAATGAATAAATACAAAGGACCTGTGGACGCGCTGCACTGGGATGAAGAGTCAGAAGAATGAAGGTGCTGTAGGGGCGTGTTGTGAGACCAAGGCACAGGGATTTCAATGACATGTACCATCCGACAAGAACGGGCCGTCTTTAAACAGGTAGAGGTCTGTAGTTACCTTTCCCCTTTGGATAAGGAAAAACAGGAAGAATTGACTGGAAGAATGAAGGCGATGACCCACTCAAAGGGAATCACGCAGGGAGTTCAAAAGTCAGTTTCTGTCCGGTAGGAAATGGTATACTTCCAAACAGACTCGAGTTTCGGTTCAGGTGTGCAATGTGAAAAAAGGGGGGGGGGTGTAAAAGTAGGTCCCAAAGGGTCCCAGAGGTGTTCTCGCGATCGACGAATACCCTTCGGCTCTTCTATTGTTTCCCTTTCAGATTTGCACTAAAACACAGTTTTTGAGAGTTGTGCAACAACGCAGGAAACTGTGCCAGTGCAGATCCTTGCAGAACTTCCCACACACTTCATGACAGGCGTGTGGGGTGTTCTCGCGATCGACGAATACCCTTCGGCTCTTCTATTGTTTCCCTTTCAGATTTGCACTAAAACACAGTTTTTAGGCGGTAGCAGGGTGTTCGCTATCTCCCACCTTCCTAAAATTGCCTCCTCAATTTTTTCGCGCGCGCGAAATCATGCAATATCTGCCCCTCGAACAAATTGCCTCAAGGGTCCAGACCAGGGTACTGTATATGTTTGGCGCAATGGGCCCATTTCGCTGTTCGCGGCTCGCAAAATGGAGGTTTTACTGAGTACTTCGGGAGTTGGCCTTTGACAAAACTGATGTGAACATGTGTATGAGCCTGACTTGAACCCAAAACAGGATCACGGACCGTCGACGATACCCGTTCTCGGGAAGGAAGGGCACGGTCACATGCGCTCGTCAGTTCCCGTTGGACAGACTTCACAGGTCACAGGGGGGTCTGGGGGGCGGAGCCCCCCAGCCGCCGGAGGCCACGGTAGTGAACATTTGTCAGCCTCGTCCCCGAGTCTGCTTCATCGGCCTCCTCTGGCCTTGACCATGCTGATGCCGACAATAGCTCCGACGGTCCCCAGCACGTTCAGATCTCGCTTCTTTGGGTTACTTCCGAGGGTAGGCACTTCCACACAGGCGACGCCGCAGCTGCCTTGCGCTCCAAGAGCACAACCAGCTGTTTTTTCGTGACTCCACAGGTGACCTTTGCATCGCCAGCCGCTCTTTTTCTCCGTGACTTCACAGTCGGGCCCTGTGCTCCAGGAAAAACCGCACACACCACTAGCCGTTCCTTGTGCCTCTTTAGTAAGCCCTGAGCCCTAGGAGCCCATCACAGGAAAGAAGACCTCTGCATCGCGAGTCGTTTCTTCCTGCGACTCCACAGCGGGCCCTGAGCTCCAGGAGCTGATGTGCATCAGATTAAGGCGTCTGCACCATTTGCTGCTCATTACGCGACTCGACAGTGAGCCCTGAGCACCCGGAGCATGAGAAGATCACGAGCTGTTCGCCTGCGACTCCACAGTGAGCCCTGAGCTCCCGGAGCTGACCGCATGAGAAGACCATGAGCTGTTCGCTTCGCGACTCCACAGTGAACCCTGAGCTCCCGGAGCATGAGAAGATCATCAGCTGTCCGTTTCGTGACTCGACCCCCCAGGACCCCCTCCGATTCGGACCGGCAGAGGCGGTACCTGATGCCACGAAACGCGCCGGCCGCGTCCACAACGGAAAAACCCACGAGTCCCTCGGGAGGGGGCGGGTATGAGTGAAAACCACCGGCGGCTCCTTCTTGGTGACCTACACTTGCACCTCAGCAGGATTAACTTCGCACTGCGGGTACGAGTCACTCCTCGCCGCCCCTGGCCTGCAGGGCTGCTCCAGGTCCTATCTGCGGGCAGCGCGACGGGTCGGGGGCGGGCCCACCGTGCGGGTTGGGGTGAACAGCGGACCGGTCGCCTCAGGAAAACGCTCTCACAAGCGTGTCAACTACTTCGGGCACACCGTGGGTGTGGGCCACCTGGGTGCGGTGGCCCTCCGCACCGACCTGTGGGACCAGGTATCGCGGACCTGCCTCCCTGCAGTGTCGGCCCCCCGAGGAGATGGCGCTGAAGGGGGTGAAGCAGATGGTGCTGATGACCTGCATCTGGCACAACATAATCCTACTCGACAGTGAGCCCTGAGCTCCCGGAACATGAGAAGACCATCAGCTGTTTTGCCGGCGATTCCACAACGCCCGAAGCTGACCACACGAGAAGATCATGAGCTGGTCGCCCCCCGACTCCACAGTGAGCCCTGAGCACCCGGAGCTGGTCGCATTAGATGCAGACCTCTGCATCACTCGCTGTTGCGCCTGCGACGCCAGCGGGTCCTGAGCTCCAGGAGCACCCGCGCGCAAACATTCGCTCGGTGACTCCATAGTGATCCATGAACACCAGAAGCTGCTCGTAGGAGAAGAAGTCCTCGGCACTAGCTGTCCGTCCTGCGACCCCACAGTCGAGCGGGAGAGACTTGGGTTTCCTGAGCTCCAGGAGTCGCACGATAAGACCTTCACGGGCCGCTTTTCTCCGCGCATCTGGCCGTTCTTTGCGACTCATGTCTTGCTCTCCTCTTGATCAGACACCGACCAGCGGCAGTTCTGTCTTGAGGTTCTATCACTCTGTCCCAACTACGCACACTTCACGCTCGTCGCTCTCTACGTCTTCACCGTATTCCAAGGATCACCGACCAGCGGCAGTCCTGTCTTAGAACACTCTCTCGCACCTCGTACCGATGATGTTGTCTGATGATTACTCCGGAGTGGTGTGTCACGTCGGCGACTACGATTCAACCAAATATAGTTTGCGTTGACGCTTCCACCACCCTAGAGCCACAGCTGAGCCGTGAGTAACCATCCCACACACAACTAGTCGTGAGGTCATCTGGAGCTCATCGCATGAGAGGAACCCCCGTTCTACCGGCCATCCAGCTGACCCGAGGGCAAGCCCCATGAGCAGAAGACCTCATACGCAACTGGGCGTTCTTTCCGTACAACTCTACAGCTGACCCGTGAGCTCCGGGAGGGACCTTCCGCACAGTAGCCGCTTCCTGCGATTCCGCAGCCGAACCTGTGCTGTAAGCCTCCTTCGCCTACTACCATTCTCCCAGCCCCAGGAAGGGTAAAGATGAGCCTGTGGGGTTGGTCAGGGACTGGTTTTCGTCTTGGGAAGGGTCCCGTTGGGAAGAGTATCCGATTTGCTTGACCGCACGACCGTTGGGTGAAGGAGAAGTCGTACGGTACACTTCCTGTTCCTGGACGGATCGGGGTTGGAGTCGCGAGATGGCCGCCCGTCGTACGGCTCAAATTTCAGCGGCCGGATAGGATTTTCAGCCATTCTGGTGAGGCCATCCCAAAGTCGCATCCCACCGGCCGATATACCCACGTTCCGAATCCCGACCCAGGGGTATCCAAGCTTCGGTAAGGCTTGGGTGGGATTGAAGACCACTGCAAGCCTGAAGCTGAATGGCTGAACCTCGCTGTGCCCAGATCCCCTCCTGCAGCCAGGTAGTGGGCTTGTCGCGGTGCAGCAACAGTTCGTTGGTGGGTGCCGGCTTGGGCCGTGGCGAAAGAGATGCTCTCTTGGTGGGGTGTGACCCGGTGCTGCAGGCAGGGTACGCGTACTGGTCTGTGTCCGGGCTGCTGTGGTCATCGACAAGGCTGTGTGGTGTCCGAAGGAGGTGGATGGTGGTTTCCCTCCCAGCTGGACCATCTGTGGATATGGCCTTCGCGTCTCTCCAATCCTGGGCTCAGGTGTCTCCAGATGATTATCACCCCTTGCCTTGCTGTAGGTCGGTGAGGATGGCGCCCGAGCTCCGCCTTGTAGATGGCGCAGCGGAGTCGTGCAGGTCAGGCAGGCTCCTTGAGGCCTCCGAAGTGATGTGCGCGCGCCACCTCGTGGTTCCTGGTAGAGTCGCAGACAGGTCCGTGCGCACGGTGGGAGCGTTCGTATCGTCCGTTCCGTGCCAGGTCCTGTAGAATACCTTTGGTTGACTCTCTCGGGTTCAAACACCCTTCAAGGTCCTTCGCTACGTCACCACTGGTCCTCAGTCAGAGGGGAAGAACGGCGTCCCTGACTTTTTTCACTGCTCACAGGAGCGAAGGCCAAGTCCAACATAAGTGGTAGCCTTGAAGAGAAGGCTCCTGATATCTCCAAGCATTGCACCGAAGATACACCTGCCCACCAGGTTCTTCCCGTCAGTCGAACAGTCTTTCTTGTTCATGTTCTGGGCAGGGCGCTCCCCCTCGGTCACCCCGAAGCCTGCTTCAACTAGGCTAGCCCAACATCTTCCTCAGTGTTCTCAGGGGTGTCCTCAGTAGCTGAGTCCCTACGGCAAGGCAGCGTACCATGAGTACGGTCCTTTGCGAACCCGACGATGCAAACAGGCGGTACTAGTGGTTGCATACCACCGCAAGTATGACCCTGTTGCTGCGGAGTCATGTTTTCCATGAAGTGGGGTGGGTGGCGACAGGGTGTAAGCCACGAGGGGAGAGGCATGTGGAACGGCCACTGCCCAGTCCCCAGTATACTTACCTATCACCCCCACCCCCCCACGCCGACGGACCCAACAACGCAGAAAGCCGAAAAAATTGCAAAAAGTCGGAAAAAATTGCAAAAATTCGCAGCGATTTTTTGCGACTTTTTGCGATTTTTTGCGAATCGGATTGAGATCGCGAGATTTTTTGTGTTTTCCCCAAGGCCGGATCAGCCCACACAAAACCTCAACACGGGCCCTGAAAGCCAAACACGGCCAACGCAAGCCTTGAATGCAAACCATGCAGTTCCCCGGGAAGTGGTTCGGCACGCGGAGATGGCCGCGCTGCCTGGGGCTGCACCGGTGGGTGTTCGCGGTGTTGGTGCTGTGGAAGTAGCCAGGCGACGGGAGGTTTCCACACAAAAAAATATTAAACCAGCAAGCAGGACGGGGCACGCCCCGCACCCACCCACCCCGCCACCACCACCACCCCAACCCCGCTCGAAGGCTGTGTTCATGCAAGCTGCCCACAGCCCTGCCCCGCCTCTGGGTGACACACCACATCGCCCCTCTGCAGGGTTTTTTCCCTTTTGGCGCACACACGCACAATGCACGTTCCGCTTCCTGCCGCACTGCAACGGCTGCTTGCGGTGCCTCCTTGCGGTGGCACTGGCATGCCGACAGCATGGCTCGCCGTTGTGGGCGTGCTGCTCCTGGCTGCACTCCTGCTGCGTGCGGTGCGCGTGCAGGGTGTTGACGGGCAGAACGTGCTGCTGCACAGCAAATCCCACCCTGTGTGGGGTGCCACAGTCCACGTCCTGGACTGCCTAGTGGTGCGCCGCACACACAGCCTCCCAGAGCTGCTGCATGAGGAGTTCGAGCTGAACGGGTTCCGCCCCTTCGCCCTCCCGCTCCTGGGGAAGACCGTCATCCAGGTGGCCAGCCCTGCGGATGTGAAGCACATTGTGCAGGGCAACTTCCGCAACTTCGAGAAGTCGGGGGATTTCAAGGCGATCTACATGGTTTGACAAGCCGCTTAAGAATCTTGTTGGATTCTTATGGATTCTTACGCTTATTGGCTCCGAACACTTACGAAAAAAAGCCAAGAATTCTTACGATAAGCCGTCAAATCTTATAAGACTTGTAAGAATCTGAGAAAGTCTTATAAGATTTTGGGAAAATCTCATAAGATTCTTGTAAGATTCCGGAAAATTCTTGCCAGAAATCCGATAAGTCTTATAAGACTTGCGGAAAATCTTATAAGACTTATAAGATTTTCCGTAAGTCTTATAAGACTTACGGATTTTTCCGATACGATTTGTAAGTCTTATAAGATTTTTGGTAAGATAAAAAAATCTTATAAGATTTTCCGTAAGCCTGATAAGAATCCGTAAGATTCTTATAAGACTTATAAGAATCCGTAAGATTCTTATAAGTCTTATAAGATTTCCGTAAGATTTCCGTAAGTCTTATAAGACTTACAAATCTTACGGAATAAGCGTAAAAATAAGTAAGTCTTATGTCAAACCATGGATCTACCACCGTGTCATGGGGGACAGCGTGTTCCTGACAGACGGGCAGGAGTGGAAGGAACGGAGGGGGCTTCTGACACACTTCTTCGCACGCCGCACACTGCGGGGTCATATGAGTGATGTCTTCGGAAGCGTGGCACAGGATGTGGTGCGGTCGCTGCGCCCCGCTGCAGGGAAGGGGCAGCCGACAGACATGCAGGCCGTCTTCCTCGATGCACTGTTCGACTCCACCAGCCGTGTGCTGCTGGGCGGTGCACCGCACCTCTGCGACACAGCATCGCAGCGCCGCTACGCTGATGCCTTCGGCAGCGCACTCAAGACCTGCACCCAGCGCTACTTCGCGCCGTGGTGGAAGCTTGACGAATGCCTACAGCTGTCGTCAGCAGAGCGTGCCCTGACGCAGCACCTCAAGGTGGTAGACGCCTACCTGGATGAGCGTGTCGCGTGCTATTTCGATGAGGATGGCTCCCCGAAGGAGGGGGCGCGTGACGGCACCCTCGCGTCGGACCTCGTGGACCACCTGGAGTCTGCACAGGCCGGAGGGTCGGAGGGTGCCTTGGGCGGCGCGGGTGCTGCGCGGGGCGTGTTGCGCAACATGGTGTTCACCTTCCTCGTTGCGGCGCGCGACACGACTGCGTCGGCGCTGACGTCGTGTGTCGAGTTCCTCTCGGCACACCCGGAGTGGCAGAGCCGCCTCCACGCTGAGGCGCTGGAGGTGTTCGGCGGCGACCTGGACAGGCCGCTGACCCTCGACGACATCGAAGGGGGCTCGCCTGTGGCTGAGGCGGTCTTCTTGGAGAGCGTGCGGTTGAAGCCCTCTGTGTTTGCCCTCGAGCGTGTTGCCCTGTCAGACTGCACCCTCCCCAGCGGTGCGAAGGTGAAGGTGGGACAGTGTGTTGCAGTGCTGCCTTACAACGTGAACCGCAACCCTGCACAGTGGGGCGAGGATGCGTCAGAATTCCGCCCGGAGCGCTGGATGGGGGAACAGCGCCCTGACGACTACACCTTCGCCTCCTTCAGCGCAGGCCCACGCGCCTGCATCGGGAAGAAGATGTCACTGCTGCAGGCCAAGACCACCCTGCTGACACTGTATGCACACCTCAGCATCCACGTGCAGGAGGGATATGTACCGGGGAACGAGCTGCATGCCACCTACCAGCGCCCGAACGGTCTCCCGGTGGATGTGACCTGGCTGTGAGAATGCCGTGCTCCTCCGCAACCACCCCACCCCTCTGCCGCATGGCGCATCGCGAGATCTCCCGGGGCACGACCTGCATTAAGGGCGGAGGGAGGTCGCACTTCCCTTTCTCTCCACTATTGCTGCCCCCTCTTGCGTAGCCTGTCCGGTGGCGACCGATTTTTTTTTGTAGCCTCATGCAATGAAGGAGGAAATGGAACACAGAGAACGCAGGTCCGATTTGAGTTTACGGCACGCGTAGTGCCGTAATTGCAGAGCCACATCTCACCTCATCACAGGTCGAGGTGTGTGCGTTTCACCACAACCTCTCCCCTCCCCATTCCCCCGTGTTGAGTGACATGTGTCGATAGTGTTCCATTTCACACGCAGCAAGAAGCTTTTGTCACCGTAAAAAATATAGTTGGCAGCGCTTTGGGTGACAAACACAATCTACCTTGCCTTGTTGCTGTGACTGTGCCCACATTACACATCAACCTTCATCAGGCAAAACATGTGAGGTTTGTTCACCCGGGTGTGACGCACAAGCATTTTTTTCAGCCCGGTGAGAGAGAGAGGAGGAGTTCAATCCGTTGGGCTCTCTCTCGTATCTTCCGACCCTCTCTTGATTTGAACATGCAATTAATGCGTAAGTATGAAACGCAACGCCACCCCGCCACCTGCGCTTCCTGCCCTTTCCACCCGGACTCGCAGCAAACCAGCCTTCCTGGAACATTGTGCGAGAGCCTTGGCGGAAAGGGTGCGTGGGTGTCGTGTCTAAACCGACGTCTTCCATCCACCCCATGCTTTGTAGTGTACCTCTGCCACCCCTACTCCGTCATCGTGGTTCAGCGTCCCATATACCAGTGGGGGGGGGCGTGGGCCTTGTGCCGCACGTCCCCTCAGGTATCGACTTCTCTTGTTTTTGATTTTTTTCCGGATTGTTTTTGCTTGCCGTTCCGAGCGACGAAAGCGTAGCGACGCCGCGAAGTAGCGGAGGAAAGAAAAAATCGCCACCGATTGTCGCCACCACTTCACAGGGGTCCCTCACAACTGCCCGACAACAAAACAAGTAGTTGGAGGGGAGGTTTTTTTTCTAACGGTTGTTGGGCAGAGGGCACCTCTCCCATAACGCGGAAGGAGTGCCCTTTTTTTCTTTGCAGGAAGAGGCACATGCAGTGTTGTGAGAAAACCGGACAGCGCATCCCATATGGCTCGGATTGCTCGCTTCTTTCTTTAATTGGGGGTGCTGTGCTCAGTACACGGACGCAGGGCACCGCGGCTGCTGCTGCTGCTGCTCTGAAAAGGTGAAAAAGGGGCCAGCGTTCAGCAATAAAGAGAATCTGGAATCATCCATCCGAGCTGTGGGATCTAAGCTGGCTATTTTCCCCCTGCGTGCCCACAGTGGGGGTGCTGGCAGCCAAGTGAGGGGTATGGCTGCCAGCCGTGTTAGCTGGCGGTGCCTCCTCCGGCACCCCCACCCCCACCCGCTCTCTCGAGAGGGTGGGGTGGGGCTGCCGGAGGAGACACAATTGACAGGGCAGGAGGTCTCCTCTGGTCAAGATACTCCCCGAGGCTTCAACGGGAAGTCGGAGAAAGCTAAGGGGCAGCTGAAAGGGGTCAGGAAACAAACTCAGAAGAAGCCTCACGCCTTCTGACTGCCTTTGCGATTTGCTGCAGACTGCCTTTTCTTTTCTTTTCCTTTCTTTTGCGGACACCGCACACAATTTATATCAAACCACTAATCCCGCCATGCTTCCAACAGCGGGATGCCTTCGGACTCCGAGCACATTTGTGTCAGTGATACCCTAAGTTGTTCGGGCGTTTCGCGTTTGTGCACTTTAGGGCGAAAGGCATTGGAAGGGCGACACCCATCTCCCTCCTGCCTTTGTTGCACATGCACACTTCGTGACTGATACAGCTGCTGTGCCGTGCCGGAGGAAAAAATAGCCAAGAATGCAGCCCGCCAAACTGGGCGCTCTCCTAAAACCAACATCGATCCGATCGCTGCTTCTCTGCAAAACCGCAGATTTTGCCGACACAGCCTTGACCTTGCCGTACGAAAGGGAATCCTGTTTTCTTACACTCTGCCCCCCACACCACCACCCCTCCCCACTTCACAGCCACTGCATAACGAGTGGAGGGAAGGCCAACCCCGTGGCTTGATCTTCTCCACTGTACTACCGCCTCTCCCCACTTCCGCGCATAAGGGGGGCGCGCCCCCGATTTACTTATGATTATTCTTCTCTCTTGTTTGTATTGGCAGAACAACGTAATTCTAAAATTCCAAAATTATGGGGGTCTTCGCTAAGGGGTGATCGTCGGTGCATTTTGGTGCATTTTCCAGTTGAATTAGCTGAAAACTGACGAAGATTGACGAAGAATAACGACCAGCGAAGACCCCCTATAACTTTTTTAAAAAAGGGCTTGTGGCAGCGGTTTAGGTGTCCTGCATATGCACTGGCAGACACCGTTTGTTACAAAATATATGAAGGCAACCCTCCCAAACGAGATCTTCGCTACGGCGATGATGAGAACGGCGTGTTTTGGTGTAGTTCCGCCTATTTATAGGTGGGAATCCGCCGAACTTTTTTTTTGCCGAACACTTGCCGATATCACGGTGGGATCATGAAAAAAATAGTACTATATATAGTGACATGGCGACTATAATAGTCACTATAATAGTGGACCTGCGACTATTATAGTGACTATAATAGTGGCAGGTCCACTATAATAGTGACTATAATAGTCGCCATGTCACTATAATAGTCACTATTATAGTGGACTTGTCACTATTATAGTCACTATAATAGTCGCATGTCCACTATAATAGTCACTATTATAGTGACGTGCGACTATTATAGTGACTATAATAGTGGACTTGTCCACTATTATAGTCACTATAATAGTCGCCTGCGACTATTTTTACAACTATAATAGTGACAAGTCTAGTGGCATGCGACTATTATAGTCACTATTATAGTCGCCATGTCGACTATATGGTCAGTAAGTGCTCAGTGGGGGTATGGAAATTTAGTCATTCTTAGTCACTTTTAGGCGATTTACGCGCGGTTTTTCGGCTGGGGAAAAGAGAGTGGCGGGGCAAGCGGAGCCCCCTCCTCCGCCCCCGGCGAGCACCGCACTGACAAAGGCTTTGCTGGAGGGCCGGGCCCCAGGGGGAGGGGACGGTCTGTCCAGGCTGCAACGGTCTTTGGGGATGCAGGAGTGCACGGGGTTCCGTTTCACACCAGGCGACTGCTTCTTCGATGCGGCGGCTTTCATTATGGGAGGCTCGGCGGCGGGCATGCGGAGGCTAGCCGTCCAGGCGGTGCTACGTGACCCAGGCCTTTGTGCTCGGGCCGAGCCGAACAGCGAGTCCTGGGCTGCGGCCATGCGAGTCGAGGGTAGCCGGGACGAGGCTTCTTGGGCGGACCAGGTAGCAGTACATGGACTTGCGCTGGGGTCGGGGTGGGCTGTGGTGGTCCTATCTGATCAAGCGCCCCCCACGGTCCACCGCCCCCGGGTGAAGCCTTTCGTCGGAGTGCTTGGAGTCAAGCATCAGGGAAAGCACTACACCCCCCTTTTGGTGCCCCCACCTCTGGCGGAGGCAGTGTCTGCCCTCGCCCCCTCGCCGGTGTTGGGGCGGACTGGCTGTCCAGGGGGGGAGCAGGGCCTCCCCATGTGCCAGGTGCCGTCCCAGCCGTCGCGCCGCCGCTTTTACTGTGCCCGCTGTGCAGAGGCGGTGGATACCGCAGTCGAACACTGGCGTTGTTTCGGTTGCGATTGCAGGGCGTGTGGGGAATGCGTGGAGCAGGGGGAGACCTGTATGGATCTGGGGCCTCGGGACGCGGAGGAGCCGCCTGCGAGGGTCCCGCAGCCGCAGGACCAGGGTGATCCCCCTCGACGAGAAGGTGATCCCCCTCCTGCACCCACCGGCGCCCCGGCCACCGGCCGCTCCGACCCGACCGCCACCGAGGAAGGCTCCAACCCTGCGCAAGCACCAGCCACCTCGATGTCGTCGCAGCCGAAGCGGAAGCGGGAGTCGGCATCGCCGCAGCGTGGTCAGGAGATGGATGAGGACGACGGGGCCACGACGGTGGGGGAGTGGGAGGAGCAGTTCTGCCCCGACGTGCACCGACCGCAGGAGGAGCAGGAGGCGGCGCTCCGGGCCATTCAGGCTTGGTGGGCCGAGTTGGGGGATGACAAGGCCTCACAGGCGGAGGCGTACAACGTGGTCTGTTGTCGTCTGAGGGCGCGGGCAGGCAAGCGGGCGCGGGCGAGCCGGCCAGGGGCGCGGGGGTCTTCGCAGCGGAGTTCCCAGGGGTCCCAGAGCCAGGGGAGTAGGGCCGCCAGGGGAGCGAGATAGCCGTAGGTCGGCTCCCCCCCCCCTACCCCCCTCTTTCCTTTCGCCCCTCCCCCCCCCCCTCCCGTTCCCCACCCCCGTGCCCCCTTCCCCTTTCTTCCGGTGAATGCGCCAGCGGAGTCGGTCCACGCCCTCGCTGTCAGTCGCTTTCGCCTCTCCCCCCCTGCCCCCCCCCCCCCCTTTACCTCGCCCCCTTTTCCCCTCACCAGCGGGCTGCCCCTTGTGAATGGTAGATTTGCCTACAGCCCCTTGTTCATGCCGCCAGCACGGAGCCCCACGCAGCTCAACCCCGGCCAGTGCGCGGTTTGTTTGCCCTAGAGCTTTGTTGTTTGTGTAGTTCATGTTACAGTGCTAAGAGCCCGTAGAAGCAAAAGTAGAACCTGCTGCGCTAGCCCCACCAAGCAGCCACAGTACGACAGGACGCGCGCAGGCACCGGGCCCCCTCTCCTAAAAAAAAAAAAAGAAAAGAGAGTAAGATTTTCGAAAAAAATCGATTTTTTCGCAAAAAATCGCATTGTGTCGTAGTCGCGCGTAGTCACCCGTAGTCGCCAGGTCGAGGTTACCAGATTCCATACCCCCCCGGGGTACTGAATTACCGATTTTTCGACATGTCGAAAAAAAAAAATTTGGCCGAAAAAAAAAATTTTTTTTTCGGCCGACTAAACCGAAAATCGGGCCCTGGGGTGCCACACCGATATTTTTCGGATTTTTTTCGGATTTTTTTTCGATTTTTTTTGGTTGGGGTCAGGGTATAAGATAGACTTTTTTTCTGGCGCCGTTTTCCGGTTTTTCTGGTTTTGAAAATTTTTCGCGCGCGCCTTCGGCGCGCGCGACCCGCGCAAACCCTCCCAGAATCTGAGAGGGCCCGGTGCCTGCGCGCGTCCTGTCGTACTGAGGCTGCTTGGTGGGGCAGGCGCAGCAGCTGCTTTGAAAGTTTGGACTCTCGCCCAAAAAACCGGTCTGGTGCAATGCTTTTACACAGGGGGGTCTGGGGGGCGGAGCCCCCCAGCCGCCGGAGGCCACGGTAGTGAACATCTGTTCCCTACAGTCTGGATTCGCTTGTAAGTAGGAAGGCTTCGCTGTATCGCAGCCCGGCCAGCAGGAGATCACTGGTCCTTGAGGGTTCAACCTTCAGGGTGGAGGAGGACGGGGGAGCGACCACTCGTGACAGGTGTGCGTTGTGGGTGGAGTGGGTGCACGACAGAATGGCCAAAGGGTCCACGAGATCTCTGCACACATTCCGTTATCGAAGAGATGGGCACCTAGCTGTGACGACAGGCAACAAACAAATCTCATCTGTTAGTTGCCCCCAATAGGCTTGGCGACCTTCAAGACTGCTTGAAAGTCGTTTGAGTTCTCGTCTCAGCCCTCCAGACTGCAGTCTTAGACTCCCTCTTAGACATGGTGGCTGGAGTCCACCATGTGTGCACCTTCAAAACAGAAGAGACCTGCATGACGAGGGCATCACCACCCACCGGGCCACCCGCTAGGTCCATTTTTCTTCTCCGCTTCTCTGCCTTCTTTGGACTATTGGAGCTCTGTGCGGATCACGATGGGGTCACTTTCTATTTTTTTATGGCGTTTTTTTTGACTGTTTTACTGTCCCAAAATCACAAAAAAAACCGCCAAAAATGAGACCGACCTTTTTTTTTTCCCAGAAAACCGGGAACCGGGAAACCCTGGTTTTGAAAACCGGAAAACCAGACCTATCTTATCCCCTGGACTAAACCGAAAATCGGGCCCTCTGGGGTGCCACACCGATATTTTTCGGATTTTTTTCGGATTTTTTTGCGATTTTTTTCTGCCTAGCTGGGCACCGGTCCAGGGCACTGACCCAGGGTGGCCGAAATTTCGACATGTCGAAAAAAAAAATTTTGGCCAAAAAAAAATTTTTTTTTCGCGTGCCTAAACCAGGGTATAAGATAGACTTTTTTTCTGGCGCCGTTTTCCGGTTTTTCTGGTTTTGAAATTTTTCGCGCGCGCCTTCGGCGCGCGCGACCCGCGCAAACCCTCTCAGAATCACACCCAACACGGCTGGACCAGGCTCTGCCGAACAGCAGTGGCGTGTTGCTCCACGCAGCTCCCCGAAGGGACGGAACTGAGCTTTCAATGCGTCCACGTACTGACGGAGCGCGGCTTCGCATCACCTCCCGCATCAGGACAAACCCCCCTGAGGGTGCTGCTCTGCTGGTACGCCTCACGAAGGGCAACTACCTTCATGGTCGAGCTTGTTGCATGACCACCCCCTTGAGGCAGTCAGTCAGACGATGCGCACAACGTGCGCTCATGCGAACACCAGCGGGTGTCTCCAACACTGCACAAATCGCGGTCCCGCCAGAACCCGAATCCGTCGATCCTCTCCAAAGCGGACATGCACTCCCGAAAACATCGGAGTTTGCATGTGTCATCCCCAGCAAGGCAAACGTGCTCGAGACAAGGTCGTAGCTTGCGTGGATGACAGGGTGGTCCTTGGCAGTGTGCACCGCAACGAGATTGAGTGCATGCGCTCGGCAAGCCGCCCAGAAGGAGTACGGTGCGGTCGGAATGATCAAGCTACCGGAGTATCTCGAAACTTCAAACAGAGAAGACCTGCATGACGAGGACATCACCACCCACCGGGTCCCGCTGGGCTCCTTTTCTCCGCTTCTCTGCTTTCTTTTGACTGTTTGAGCTCCGTGCGGATCACGATGGGGTCACTTTCCATATTTTTTTGGCTAATGGTCCCACTGGTTGACTGTCACAAAGGTTCCCCAAAAACCGGCGAAAATCCGATCGGCCTTTTTTTTTTTTTTCCAGAAAACCGGAAACCGGGAAACCCTGGTTTTGAAAACCGGAAAACCAGACCTATCTTATCCCCTGGCCTAAACCGAAAATCGGGCCCTCTGGGGTGCCACACCCACATTTTTCGGATTTTTTTCATGGTTTCACAGAATTCTGACAGAAAAATGCCCAGAATTTCCAGATTTTTAAATTCTGCAGAATCTGAGAAATTCTGTAGAATTCTGCAGATTCTGAGAATTCTGACAGAATTCTGCAGAATTCTGTCAGATTCTGGGGAATTCTGAGAATTCTGGGAGAATTCTGAGAATTCTGCCAGTGGGGCTTGTGGCCAACTAGCAGCAGCCTGGTATGACAGGGTAGTCATACACAGGCTATGTACAGGGTCGGCCTCGTCCTGGACCAGTCGTAGGCTTATGCTACTGTTGGTTCTCAGGACTGGCCACCACTGCGCGGGTCAAATTTTTGGAAAGGGGGCCTTGACCAAAGGCAAACAGTTTTTGAGTTCTTGCACCACTTCATCTCGGGACTACTCTGATTGGATTCCTCGGATTCGTCGACACACTGTTTCAGAACTGTGCACTTCTCCATCCACACCGGCATCGGGTCACCCGCTGAATGCCGTGAGGGCCGAAGCCCAGGGTCAGATTTCGGTACAAGGCGATTAACAGGTCGTTGAGAGGTTCGCAAGTTTAAATGTACCTACAAAAGCTTCATGTACCCATGATAGGGATTTAGTCATTGCTATAGGTGAAGATCAGAGCCCAGGCGGGATGTAAGACAGGGTGTCGCAGATGCAACAATGTCTCCAGAGCCACTTTGTATGCCTTTGTTCGGGATGCCCCTTCACCTGTCGCGCTTAGGTTCCGTCCAAGTTCGCCGATTCCAGTGCTTCAAGAGAGCACACAGTTCCTTCCCAGTAGTCTTCATCCTCGGTTCCGAATCATCGCAGTCCCTCGAATCCATGGTGCAGAACTAAATTCTCGAAAGGTGGTCAATGTTTTGAAAGGGGCCCGTGACCAGCGGAAATTGGAATTTTTGACCCAAACCTGCAAGTGTACTGTTGTTTAACGTTGTCCAAAGCCCCTTGCGGTGTGACAGTACATTCGTTATGTGAATATCTGTCACATGGCTATGGCAACACAGACACAGGCAAGCTGGGGAGGCGTCGCGTCCGTCGAAAAGATCATTTCTGCACAACTACCGGCATCGCAGCTACGGTAGAAGTGACTGACCCTGTTCTTGTAATCTTGACGCTGGAAAATTCCATTCGGAAATACCAAACACATCCACTGAAAGTGGATGGAATGGGCGTCAAGACCGTGATTTTTGGGGGAGTGGACTGCCCTGTATCGTGAACCCGCTGAGGGTACAAAATACAGAACAGGGAGGCACAGGTGCAGCACAACACAGGCAGGCAGGCAGGAAACAATGGGTGCAGGTCAGACAAAATGTTCGGTGTCAATCGGCTTGGTTTGATTTGTAGGGATGATGCGGAACACACAACCCGCACCCAACCTCCAGATTCAGCCACTGTACCCATTTTCACCAGTTATATCCGCTCACTCAGAGCAAAACCGAAAAATACTACGAGAAACACTTGGCCTCGATGCTGTGAGTGTTGCATTGGACGTTTCAAAGACAAGTCGTTGTGTGTGCGCCAAACCCGGATGAACAAACCTCACGTGGTTTGGCTGATGAAGGTTGGTGTGAATGTGCGCACAGTCATAACAACAAGGCAAGGTAGATTGTGTTTGTCACCCAAAGCGCTGCCAACTATCTTTTTCACTGTGGGGGTCTTCGCTACGGGATGGTCGTCAGTGCACCTTGGTGTATTTGCTGTTGAAATAGTGAAAACTGACGAAGATTGACGAAGAATAACGACCAGCGAAGACCCCCTGTGACAACCTTCTTGTTGTGTGTGGTTTTGTCCCCCAAAAAGAGAACTCGTCCAGCCAGTGGGTCGTAACAAGCGACACTCACACCTTCCCATTTTGTAAGTTCGGCGTAGCCAACTCAGGAAACTTTTCACTGTGCGGATCCTTGCGAACACTTCTCACGCCCGGCAGGCTGGTGGGGTGTTCTGCGTTCGAAGAAGTTCGACTGTCGTTGCACCGTCACACCCCACTCACCCATCCCACCCCGCCACCAGAGATCACACTCCAGAAGATGGGTTGTTCATTTGCGGTGGTTTAAAGATCAACCTCACAGGGGTGAACAACAGGGTGAACAAGGCACGGGTTTTAGTCTGATGACACACTGCAACCTCAAGGTGACTGGCGACACCTCTCCCACAGTCTGCGGCACGCTGCCGTGGCAACAAGGCTTCCTGACATGGGAGATCGCTGCGTGGATCAACGTGGCACCACCCGTGTGCTCGGCAGGTTGTTTCGGCACCTGTTTTCTCCGTGTTATGCTTTTCGTGAGCGTGTCAGGGATGTTGGCACACGCTGGGGAGGGTTCACATGATGACATAACGTACATCAGAAGCACACACCCACGTGGCGCTGTCCTTGGCAGGACTTTGAAGTGCCGCCTTGATATCCTTGTTGGATAGAACCCTCATATCACACCCTCACTCAGCTGACGAAAACCTAGGAAAAAACGAGTGTAGGATAGCGGGCCCGGTTACTCACGGTATGGACCCTCGGGGCCAGGCTGCGATACCAGCACGCGAACCCAAATTGCACTGCGAAAACCTGAGATTTCTGGCTGATTTGGCCATGTACCCAGGTCCTCAGCAGGAGCTAGATATTC
Organism: Rhynchopus euleeides; assembly: GCA_963210315.1. Lineage (NCBI taxonomy): Eukaryota > Euglenozoa > Diplonemea > Diplonemida > Diplonemidae > Rhynchopus > Rhynchopus euleeides. The sequence goes on from OY723237.1 coordinate 3,535,931, forward strand.
GCGGGCCCATTTTAGGGCAACGAATGGGCTCAAAATTCATAAATTCCTTTGAAAACGGGCCCAAATGTCCAAAATAGCCCCCCCCCCCAAAAAAAAAATTCGAAAAGGTCCCCCCCGCAGAATTTCTCAGAATTTTCCAGATTTCTCAGATTTTCCAGAATTTTCCGGATTTTCTCAGATTTTTCAGATTTTGGCATTCTGGCCCAGATTTTTTGCAGAAATATTTCGATGAGCCATTTTAGGGCTCAAAATGGGCTCAAAATTCAAAAATTCCTTTGAAAATGGGTCCAAATGTCCAAAATAGGCCCACCCCAAAAAAAAATTCGAAAAGGTCCCCCCCACAGATTTTCCAGATTTCTGACAGAATTTCTCAGATTTTTCCAGATTTCTCAGATTTTCCAGAATTCTGAGAATTCTGGAAAAATCTGGAAAAATCTGTCCAGAATCTGGCCAGATTTTTTCCAGAATTCTCAGATTTTTCCAGATTTCTCAGATTTTCCAGAATTCTGAAAATTCTGGAAAAATCTGCCCAGAATCTGGACAGATTTTCTCAGATTTTGAAAATTCTGAAAAATCTGAAATCCCCAGAATCTGCCAGAATCTGTGAAATTCTGGCAGAATTCTGTCAAACCATGTTTTTTTGCGATTTTTTTCTGCCTAGCCGGGCCTAGCCGGTCCAGGGGACTGTTCCAGGGTGGCCGAAATTTCGACATGTCGAAAAAAAAAATTCAGTCAGGATCCAGTCAGCAAGGACCACGTCCATGCATATTTGTGAGGGCTGGGTGGTTGGTGAACGGCTCTTTTCTGACGATCCGCAGATCTTGCTGTCGGCCCTGCAACCTGGCTGCCCACCTGATATGTAACAAAACAAACCGTTCATGTCGACCGCACCCTGAACCTTGAAGACGGGCTCTTTATTGTTTCCACTGTAGTACCGTGTACGTAAATATCGTAGTCCTTCATTCGCACATCGCTGCGCATAGTATATCGTAGTCCTTCATGGGATTGATGCATACAGGGAACACGGTTCATTTTGTTACATATCAGGTGGGCATCCAGGATGCAGGGCCGACAGCAAGATCTGGGGCTCGTCAGAAAAAGATCCGTACACCAACCACCCAGCCCTTACAAATAAAGATGTGATTCTTGCTGACGGTGCCTACTCCGGTGCCTGGAAATGTGTCATTGGTTCGCGTCGGTCCAAGATGCCTGGTCCTGACGAAAACCGGGAGGGCGAATTGCCCAAAAGTGAGATGAAAGATGCGGCCCAGTCAGAGTATAATTCGGGTCACGGCTTTTCTCGAGGAAAGGCCGAACGTGCATTCGCACGTCTTAAAATTTTTGCTGTTGTTGGGGAGCCTTGGAAATGTGTTAAAGATTTAAATGGAATCCGGAAGGTCAGTCGTGCAGTCATGATCGCTGCGAATGTCAGCAACTTTACTTACCGCTTAGGTATCGGTGAAATACCAGTCGGGCCTTTTGCAAACATCGTGAGTGACGTTGTCGCCGAACCCGCCAGAACGCAAAAAAAACCCAGAAAAAACAGAAGAAGTCACGGAACCCACGCAGGATGACAAGGATGATGAAGAATGGAATAACGCCTAGTGGAGGGGAGAGGGGGGGTGGGCACGGAATACGGGAGGACTAAAGAAGATCTGCCTGTCACACTTCTGATTCACACACGCGGTTTTTTGCGTCGGTCGGGAGCAGTCCGCCCCCCCCCCCCCCACACGGTGGGATCTTGTAAATTTTACATGTATAACTACAAGTATATACATGTATTATACATGTATAATACTTGCATGTCAACTATTATACATGTATAATACATGTATATGCCTGAAATATACATGTAAAATACATGTATATCAAGTAAAAATACAAGTATAATACTTGCATGTCAACTATTATACTTGTATTTTTACTTGATATACCGTAAACGGAAAAAGGGTGGACCGTAAAAATGTTCCAAGTTCCCAAAAAAAGGCCAAACGTTCCATCTTTTTTACGGTCCACCATTTATTGGGACTGAATATGGAAAAGACAATGCGTTTTTCCAGGGTAAAAGATAGGGTTCCGGGCTGCGCGCCGAAAACCGGGGGTAATCGGGGGTAAAATTTCAGCCATTTCCCCAACTGGAAGGGCTTCCCTTCCCACAACCCCACCCCACCCCACGCCACTCAACTGGGATGGGCAGGGTGGCTCCTCTGCGGGGGCCGCTGCCAGGTCCGAGAGGAGCGCGCTCCTTCTTGGCGCCAACGCGAAGGAGCCAGTCGATGAGAAAGGCGTTCGGGAGAGCGCGGTGGTGTTGAAAGCACCGCAGGTTGCCCTTGCAGACTTGGTTCTGGACAGGCACAGGCCACATGGGGGGTCTGGGGGGCGGAGCCCCCCAGCCGCCGGAGGCCACGGTAGTGAGCATCTGTTCCTTGTAACCGTACGATTCTGTGAGCTGCCTGCATCCTCCCGGGTGGTCTGTATTCCATCCCCAATTGACCTCAAAGGGTGTTGGATATAAGACAGGCAGACGGCACAGGGGGGTCTGGGGGGCGGAGCCCCCCAGCCGCCGGAGGCCACGGTAGCGAACAGCTGATTCTGCTCCATAGTCGCACGCCGCATGTAGTCAACGTGCACCTTGTGCTCAACAGGTTCATCGGGCTAACCCTGGGGCAGGGCACTGTGCTCTTGCCCCCGGCCTCCTCTGGCCAAAAAGTACCCTGGAATAGTACCCGGACAGAATCTCAGAAAAATCCCGGTGGAAAAAAAAAAGAGGCACCCCCGGTTTTTCGGGGCAAAATCTCAAAAACCGGGGCTAAGCCCCGTTTTTCGTAACAGTATCTTAAACACTGGTTTTTCGCCCGCGGGCTGGTGGGTTGCGGGGCGCGGACTGCGGCCTCCACGCCGCAGACACCCACACGTAGGCCTCCCGACCTCCCAGCTTTGGACCCTCCCTCCACCACCGCAACCAACACCAGCAAGAGAAGCAAGTCCTCCCTGCGTGTGGAAAAGGCACGATCACCACCACTCACCTCGAGACTCACCCACCACCACACCTCGAGAAGTGTAGTACCATGCAAGGAGCATTCCGGTAGAAGTAAAAGTAGAACCTGCTGCACGAGCCCACAAAAGCAGCCACAGTACGGCAGGGCGCGCAGACAGAAGCTGAGACCACCGGGCTCCCTCCAGATGTAAATTCGTGAATCAGTGCCCGGAAAATTAAGGGAAATCGTACTCCTTTAGTGTAGTACACCCTGCAGTAACTGTGGGAGAACAGTTCCCGGACGATGGTGAGCGCACACTCTGTGCTGAGGCCCTGTGGTGTTAATCCTGCAGCTTCAGTCGTACGATTTCCTTGGTTCCTTCGCGACTTCGTCGCGAAGGAACTCGTAAAAAAAACCGCCAAGTCCACGATCCCAACCGTAAAATAGGTGGACCGTAAAAATGTTCCAAGTTCCGGAAAAATCCCATTTGTTCCATCTTTTTTACGGTCCACCTATAGTACGGTTCACCTTTATTACGGTCCACAATATTTCCGTTTACGGTACATGTATTTTACATGTATATTTCAGGCATTTACATGTATTTTACATGTATAATACTTGTCATGCAAGTATTATACATGTAAAATACTTGCATGCAAGTAAAATACATGTATTTTACTTGCATGCAAGTATTTTACTTGTCATGCAAGTATTATACATGTATTTTACTTGTCATGCAAGTATTTTACATGTATAATACTTGCATGACAAGTATTATACATGTAAAATACATGTAAATGCCTGAAATATACATGTAAAATACATGTATATCAAGTAAAAATACAAGTATAATAGTTGACATGCAAGTATTATACTTGTATTTTTACTTGATATACATGTATTTTACATGTATATTTCAGGCATATACATGTATTATACATGTATAATAGTTGACATGCAAGTATTATACATGTATAATACATGTATATACTTGTAGTTATACATGTAAAATTTACAAGATCCCACCGTGCACCCCTTCAAATTCGATTTCACGACCCCCCCCCCCCCGAAACAACCCTCGTTTACCTTTTCCATCTCAAAGGCCAATCTCGACTAAATGGCCAATTTCACGCAACACCGCACAATATCTCCAGGAAGTTTCTGGTCTGGCTGACACCGGGGGGGGGGGGGGCTTCGAGGACCAAAAAATCACTCTGCGGGCCAAGCCGAAGACTTGTCTGGGGACTTTCGGTGTCCCCAATTTTTCAAATTTTGAAAAATACACTCACTTTGCTAAACTGGACCCAACTCCCCACACTCTTTTTTTAGCGAAAAACAGCAAATTTCGGCCGATTTTTTCTCATTTTTTCTCATTTTTTTTCACCGACTTTTCCATACCCCCAAAAAGTACGCGTAGTCTGTGCGTATACTGTGCGAGGTATGTTCCACAATCATCCAGTCAAACAGAGCGGTCAGGCCCCCGATGCGGACACCGGGACCGACCACCACACGCCTCCGGCGTCCGATACAATAACCGCGCTACTGGCGCCTTCGAAGAAAACGGAAAACGAGGAACTCGCACCACATACGACGGGACCAATATGCCAAGAGGGGAATACGACGTTTCCAACAGGTGTCCCCTACATCAGTGACGCACCGATACATGGCAAAGGCGCCCCGGAGAGCGAACGAGACAACCACCCCACACCACGTTCGACGGGGGGCAGTCTCACCTGGCGGAGCGAAACGTGCCGTGCGGAGGACATCAGGAAGCCTTCACGACATGCAACGACAGATGACCTGGTGCGATATATCGATGCCACCTGCAACCTCCGGGCGCGGGAGACCTCTCAGCGCAGCTCAAGTGGCAAAGGCGAGACGGGACTGCACCAGCGGGGAGCGTCGTGACGACTGCACTGCCACTTCACTCCTCCCATCCTCCTTCGAGGCCAAGATGCCTGCTGACACCAGGACGAGAATACGACCCGCTGGAGGACAAGGAGGGGCACCACGGCACAGAGAGCAACACCTCAGAAGATACGGCAGACACCGACTCAGAACACGGGACCAGAGATATACGTCGATCCTTACGGAGACCCATCGTGAAGACCGCCTGGCCCCTATCTACGACACGCGTCCAAACCTGGCGCAGCACCGTAAACTGGACTCAAACTGAACGAGGAACTGAGAGACGTCCGGGACCCCATCACCGACCCCAAAGCCCCCAAGAATGCGCTGCTCCCCGGGAACACACAACCACTTCAGGGACATGCGGAGGATGATACCACACCATACACTACAACCCGTCGACGACCTGAACACCTACGACGTCACCGCGCTAGACGCGATACATGCAAAACTTACCATCCCAAGTGAGAGGGAACGCATCATCGTCGACGTACAGACTCTATACTCGTACATGGCGCGACCGCCAGACATGAAATTGGACGACGTCTCAGAGGGACACACCGCACCGCTGAGGCAAAATTGGGTCATGCTCGCCGATGCCCGGAGCGGGTCCTTTCAGTTCCCAGTGGAGGAGGAGATCAACGCGACTTCGGGGTCCGTTTCGGAGACAAGTGGGATGACTTTGGGCCAGCCCACCCGTCGGTGATGTACATGGGGCGGTCGCACTCACCGACAATTGCGAACCGGAGTGCGAGGGTGCTTCTCCCCCCAAAGGATCGGCATCGTCTGAACGGCTGCCTTCGTGGGTACAGCCGAAACACTCGACGAAGCGCAGGCGAAGTACAGGACCTTCCGCGAAAGATGCGACTACATCAACGCGACCCGGAACCTCGACGACGCCGATCATGGGATACCGACACAACGGTTCTGCACATGGACCGCACGGGTGGCGAAGGCGGCGCAGAGAGAGAGGAGCTGACAAAAACGCTCGGGGGAGCGCCAACACCACGGAGAGCCTCCCGCATCCTCGGCTCAACAGGCGGGCAGGCATACGTCACGCGCACGCTACTGTGTTACTCCCGACACTCTCTTCTATCCGGCGCATGGGGCGCAGAGCGCACGACAACAACGCGGTGTGGGACGCCAACACACGAGTGCCCAACCCGGTGACCCGGGAGACATCAGCACGGATGGAGATCATACGCGAGGACAACCGACACCACCAGACAGAACCAACAGCACATGAAACGCTGTGGTCCGACGCATCGTCGACGGCGTGGAAACGAACCTGGAAAAGGGAGAGGATACCGGCACACAAGGGGTGTGCACCGGGGCGGACCGGGCGCGCACATCTATCTTGAAGAAGGCCTTCGCCACGGAGCAAGGACTGCGCATCATCAACTCACAGGGCATCGCTGTGACGTACACATCGACAATCTCCCTCGGGTCTCCTACATGCGGCGAGTACACTACGCGAACTACAGAGGCGGCCTACTCCTGCAGCGCATATTCCTCGTAGCACGCACGAAGCGACTGCACTCAAACCCCCAACGGGTAACAACCGACGAGCGAGCTGACACCCGCGGAACACGAGCAGAACGGGCAATACGCCTAGCTCCAGCACAGATGCCAACACGCAGCACCACACAACCCGCACTCGGCACCGTCTGTATACCGACCAACCGGTGCACGAGCACGTCCCTCCGGAAGAGGGTCCTGGGTGTGGAAGCGTCAACGCATCAAACGAAGTACCAAGTAGTAGAGGAAGAGCGGCAGAGTTGAAGTGACACTTTCGTCGTCACCCACGTCAAGAACCAGGGACAGTGTGGGTCGTGCTGGGCATTTTCGAGGGGGACAAGTGACTCACCGCCTCCACGCGGTGTTCCCCGGGCAACGGATAACCTTGTGGTTTCCGGCTAAAGGTGAGCGACGAAGGAAGTACGTAGGGGTTGGCGGCAGTTGGCCGCGACGTGCGACCTACGCGATGGGCGTAGGGGCGTACGGGGTGTCGGGGCGTGGCGTGCCTCCCCTGTCGGGAGGCTGTGGACGGAGGTATCGGGCGGCAGTTGGCCGCGACGTGCGACTTACGTGTCGGGCGTAGGGGCGTACGGGGTGACGGTGCGTGGCGTACCTCCCTCGTTGGGAGGTTCTGAACGGAGGGGCGGCAGTTGGCCGCGACGTACGACCTGCGCGTTGGGCGTAGGGGCGTACGTACAGACGGTGAGGTGGCTCCCCTGGTCGGGGGGCAGGATGCAGGTCGGGCGGCAGTTGGCCGCGACGTGCGACCTGCGCGCCAGGCGTAGGGGCGTACGGGGTGACGGTGCGTGGCGTGTCTCCCTTGTCGGGAGGCTCTTGACGGAGGTATCGGGCGGCAGGTGGTCGCGACGTGCGACTTACGCGTCGGGCGTAGGGGCGTACGGGGTGTCGGTGCGTGGCGTACCTCCCTCGTTGGGAGGTCGTGAACGGAGGGGCGGCAGTTGGCCGCGGCGTGCGACCTGCGTGCATGGCGTAGGGGCGGACGCACAGACGGTGTCGAAGGCGCGTCTCCTTTGCAGGAGACTTGTTGCGGGCGAGATGTCGGAGAAGGAGCCCATCTCAGATTGGTTTTTGTTGTTATCATCCCCTCCCTCTCCCTGTTTTGGGCAGCGTGATGCAGACGGGGCCTGCACCCGAGCGGGTTCTCTGGTGTACATGCCTTACAAGTGATTCTGGACGCAATCCTTCGGCCTCTATTCCGGCCGCAGTGTGGAATGCCTGTATTGTGATGAAACGTGGTTGGGTAAGCTGGGGAGGGACGATCTGGGGGAAGTGCCCTTGGGGCTTCACCAGGCCTGTGTGCGTTGGCTCAGTGTGTGGAGCGGTGCCCTTTTGTTTTTGTTTGTCCTCTCCCCCTCGCATCTTTCTGGGTGAGGAGGTCGTTCATTTTCTCCAGTCTTTATCTGGGACGGCCGCCCACCGTTGGCTACACCACTTTTGATGTGGTCATAAATACGACTCTACAAACGTGCTGGGCATTTTCGAGGGGGACAAGTGACTCACCGCCTCCACGCGGTGTTCCCCGGGCAACGGATAACCTTGTGGTTTCCGGCTAAAGGTGAGCGACGAAGGAAGTACGTAGGGGTTGGCGGCAGTTGGCCGCGACGTGCGACCTACGCGATGGGCGTAGGGGCGTACGGGGTGTCGGGGCGTGGCGTGCCTCCCCTGTCGGGAGGCTGTGGACGGAGGTATCGGGCGGCAGTTGGCCGCGACGTGCGACTTACGTGTCGGGCGTAGGGGCGTACGGGGTGACGGTGCGTGGCGTACCTCCCTCGTTGGGAGGCTCTGAACGGAGGGGCGGCAGTTGGCCGCGACGTACGACCTGCGCGTTGGGCGTAGGGGCGTACGTACAGGTGGCTCCCCTGGTCGGGGGGCAGGATGCAGGTCGGGCGGCAGTTGGCCGCGACGTGCGACCTGCGCGCCAGGCGTAGGGGCGTACGGGGTGACGGTGCGTGGCGTGTCTCCCTTGTCGGGAGGCTCTTGACGGAGGTATCCGGCGGCAGGTGGTCGCGACGTGCGACTTACGCGTCGGGCGTAGGGGCGTACGGGATGTCGGTGCGTGGCGTACCTCCCTCGTTGGGAGGTCGTGAACGGAGGGGCGGCAGTTGGCCGCGGCGTGCGACCTGCGTGCATGGCGTAGGGGCGGACGCACAGACGGAGTCGAAGGCGCGTCTCCTTTGCAGGAGACTTGTTGCGGGCGAGATGTCGGAGAAGGAGCCCATCTCAGATTGGTTTTGTTGTTATCATCCCCTCCCTCTCCCTGTTTTGGGCAGCGTGATGCAGACGGGGCCTGCACCCGAGCGGGTTCTCTGGTGTACATGCCTTACAAGTGATTCTGGACGCAATCCTTCGGCCTCTATTCCGGCCGCAGTGTGGAATGCCTGTATGTGATGAAACGTGGTTGGGTAAGCTGGGGAGGGACGATCTGGGGGAAGTGCCCTTGGGGCTTCACCAGGCCTGTGTGCGTTGGCTCAGTGTGTGGAGCGGTGCCCTTTTGTTTTTGTTTGTCCTCTCCCCCTCGCATCTTTCTGGGTGAGGAGGTCGTTCATTTTCTCCAGTCTTTATCTGGGACGGCCGCCCACCGTTGGCTACACCACTTTTGATGTGGTCATAAATACGACTCTACAACGTGCTGGGCATTTTCGACCACCGGTGGGATTGAGGGGCAGTGGGCGAAGTCGGGCAAGGCGCTGACGTCGGTGTCGGAGCAGGAGCTGGTGTCGTGCGACAAGGTGGACGCCGGGTGCAACGGCGGTCTGATGGACAACGCGTTCGGGTGGCTCATCAAGAACCACGGCGGGCAGATTGTGACGGAGGAGGCCTACCCCTACACCAGCTCGTACGGCACCAGCGGGACGTGCAAGTACTCCAGCTCCCTGGCGGTCGGTGCCACCATCTCGAGCTACAAGGACCTTCCCCAGGACGAGGACCAGATGGCCACCTGGATGCTGAGCAACGGCCCCATCTCGATCGCCGTGGACGCCACCTCGTGGCAGACGTACTCGGGCGGTGTCATGAACAACTGCGAGAGCTCTGCCCTGGACCACGGTGTGCTGGCCGTCGGTGTGACCCCCGACTACTGGATCATCAAGAACTCCTGGGGCTCGAGCTGGGGTGAGTCTGGCTACATCCGCGTGGCCCGCGGGTCGAACCAGTGCCTGCTGAAGAACGCTGCGTCGTACCCGATTGTCTGAGCTGCCCGAGTGGCCGCCCACCGGCTCATGCGGTAACGTTAACGTAAGAAGTGCACGTGCACCTGAACCTTTTGTCCCATACTAACAGCGCCACAGCCTTGCAGCCGCCCGGTAGGATTGCGCTGCAGGCACTTAGCCGTCAGCCTTGTGGCTCTGGAGCCGGTAGCTGCATGCCATGGCCTGGCCCTGCCGACCATCGCACGCTGCTTCCTGCAAACCATCCACAGGCCCAGAACGTAAACACGGCCGCCTGTTTCCTTGCTTTCTTTCTATTTTGTTGTCCTGCCGCCATCCTCCACCGTGTTACGGCGACAGGCCCCCCACCCCCTGCCAGCACCATGTTGTGCTGCAGGCAGCCTTGTCAAGTGCTCTTCCATGTCACAGGTTTCTGTTGCTGCACTCATTGCCCTGCCCCCTTTTCCCTCACAGGAACGGGCGGGTGGGGCTTCTTGGATGCATGCAACCATCCCGCGTGCTGTGATAACTCCCCCCTACCCCCCCCCGTGTGTTATTGACGACGGCTGCCATCCAAAAAATATCGCTGCGAACCCCACACCCCCCCACACCCCTCCACGAGTGAAAGGCTTTCAACACCGCGCTTTAAATCATACTTCACGACCCGCCCCTGCAGTCCCTCTCCCAGCAAGCACAACACCTCACTGCCACACCACATGCCTGGGCACTGCCTGCATAAAGAGAGGAAGACTCTGCCTTCCCTTCACTTTTTCCCAATTTATTGTGAGCAGCGAGCCACCAATTCTACATTCTACTCTTTACACCCCCCCCCCCCTCCACTGGACTAACATTGCGAGAAGGTGCTGGGAGATTTACTTTTCCATTCCCTCTCGACGATCAAACCCCCCCTCCACTGGGAGGCCATCATCTAACACAGTTCGTACAACACAACTACCCCCCTCCCCAACCAACCAACAGAGCGGCAGCAGCAGCAGCTGGGTGGGGGAGGGGGTTTTTATTCTGGGGAAAAGGTAGGGGCGTGCCCCATGGCCGGGGTGACGCAGGGGGACACGTGGGAGGCGCCGCCGCCGCCGCCTCCACAGCAAGGCTCGCCCCCCCCATCGCAGTCGGTGCCCATCCGCGTCCTCAAGGATGTGGTAGAGAGGCGGGAGGGCGACGGCGCAGCTGTCTACCAGGGCAACACCATCTGGGAGGCTGCCGGGGCAGGGCTGGAGTTTTTCCTCCCGCTCGCCCTCGAGGTGCCGGACCTCCTGCATGAAAGGGATCACACGGGGCTCGCCCCGGTGCACCACGCTGCGAAGTCGGGGAATCGGCCCATCTTAGAATTTCTCGTCGAGCGGAAATTCCCCGTTGACGAGCGCGACGCCACCGGGCAGACACCCCTGATGCACGCCGCGGCGAATGGGCACAACTCATCGATTGCCTACCTGGTGCGGATGGGGGCAGACCTCTCCGCAAAGGACGACCACGGCATGTCTGTCGCACAGCACGCCACGGCGTCATCCCTCGGGTTGCACATCATCATGCGTGCGGGGCACGCCCCTCCGCCCGATGCCCCGATGCTGCACACCGCGGCTGCGAAGGGAAACTTCTTCTCCGTGCTCTACTGCACGGAGCAGCTGAAGCTGGAGGCCGACTCCCAAGACCCTGCTGGCGACACACCCCTCCACCTTGCGGCGCGGAACGGCCACAGCCAGGTGGCGGGCGCGCTGGCGGCGAAGGGCGCCAACACCTCGATAAGGAACAATGTGGGTGAAGCCCCTCTGGAGGTGTCGGGAGTTTCCAGCGAGACGCGCTCGCGCGTCGCGCGGAAGGACGGGGAGCCGGACTACTCCAACTGGAAGGTGCTGCGTGGGAAGGAGAGCTTTGTGGTGGCGGCATCCGCCCTCTTCCTCCCGAACCTGTTTCTGATGACCGCCGCGAAGCTGCCGCCGGTGCTGGGGTTTGTCGCCCTGGTGGCAAACCTGATTATGGTCGGGTTCATCACGAAGCGTGCCGCGTCGAAGCGCAAGCCGGACCCAGGCCTCGCCGGGTGGTACTGTGGCGGGCTTGTCTTCGGGAGCTACGTCCTCACCGTCGAGGCGTTCCCCCATGTCGACTCCCCCGCACTCAAAGCGCTGTGGTATATTGTGACCGCCCTCATGTTTTACTGCTATGTCAGAGCGTTCCTCGGTGACCCCGGTGTTGTCCGCTCGACGCAGGGCGACAGGGATGAGCTGTACCAGTCGGTCGGTGAGGAGGGTACCCTCGACACGACGATTTTCTGCCCCACCTCGCTCGTGAAGAAGCCGTACCGCTCGAAGTTCTGCTCCACATCTCAGAGGCCCGTGCATCGCTTCGACCACTACTGCGTGTGGACCTGCAATGCGATCGGGGGTGGCAATTTCCGCTACTTCTTCCTCTTCTCCGTCTTCCAGGTGCTTTCGCAGACGGGGGTCTGCTGGTTCACCTTCCAGCTGCTGTTCTACCACGAGCTGTTCCCCAAGGAGAACCTCCTGTCGCCCTGCACCTGGTTCGACTTCTTCTTCCACCCCAGGACAACCCTCGCCACCTTCTTCCTGGTTTTCTACAACTTCGCGGTGTACCTCTTCATCTGGGCGGTGTTTGCCACACAGTTCTTCTACGTCTCCCGCAACGTCACCAGCAACGAGGTCTGGTTCCCCGAACGCTACAAATGGGTATTCAAGCTGGGGACGCGGGTCTACACCCTCTACGACCTCGGCTTCTGGGCAAACTGGCGGGAGTTCTTCTGCGGAAACTACGTGGGGTACACCCGGCAGCTCCCTACGATGTCAGCGTATCTCTCAAACTACGTGACGAAGTACAACGAGTGGCAGGCCAGGAGAGAGCAGCGGCTCGGCAAGGGGCGCGCCGGGCTTCCCGACGGACACCCTACGAAGCAGGGGTGCTGCTCGTCGCACAGCCACGGGGCACCCGCGTCGAAGTCGGAGGTTATCAAGCAGGTGCTGAGTGACGCGGGGTCCGCCACGATGCTACGCGATGCGGACACCGGGCTGCTCATTCCGTCGCAGATGGCACAACACCTCCAGTCGGTGCCTCTGGAGCGGAAGCGGATGATGGCCGAGGCGCAGACCAAGCAGCTGCGTGAGCTGGGCATGCTGAACGAAGAAGGGACGCTGCAGCCCGTCACGCCTGATGTGGAGTCGAAGCTTTCCGAGATGATGCGTGCGAGGATCTCTGAGCAGGCAGCTGCCGCTGGTGGCGGTGGGGCACAGCACTCAGGCCCAGTCCCGCACACGACAGACGCGGTGCAGACACCTTCTTCTCAGTCATCCGCCATGTTGCGCAGCCGAAGCCAGCCAGCTAGCCACATCCCTTCCACAAGAGGCAAGGATGACTGAAGGGCGGGATCATGATCTCGTTGTGATGCTGGGGGTGGGGGAGGGTGGGGATGTTTCGGAGGGGATAGATTGTTCCGTGGGTGGTGGTGGGCGTGAGGTGGTGTCGGTCTCGATCTAAGCGGGGGGGAAAAACATTCCCCTGCAGTCGGTGGGGCATGCCTGCGCGGCACGTTGTCAATAATGTGGGTCTGGAGCAAAGCATAGCAGTGGCAAGACAAATTGGGATTCTTCGCTCAATACAGAGGGGGTGCAGTTTGCTGTACTCATACTCTCTCCCCCCCTATTTCTATTAGAAAAAAATATGCTGAAGACCGGTGAAGTTATAACGAGGTGAGGTGATCCCTCAAAGCAAGAAAAAAAGCAGATATTAGGAGGCCCGAGCACGCCCCGAGCATTCCTTAGGCACTGGACACGCTGCCTGTTTCGATCCCCCGGGCCCCCGGAGGGATGGTGGGTGGAAGTCGCAAGGTTTCAAATCCGAGAGATCACCAGAACAATTCTGTGCGTGTGAACGCGCGGGGTGTCGAGAGGGGATGGTGAACCATATGGAGTACATAATGAATGTAGGAAGTGTGGGGGTGGGGGTGGGGGTGGGTGTGGGGTGTCGGGGACCGGAGGTGTACAGCTCCAGCACCCCCGGGATGGCCAGCTTGGAGGTGTATTGATTGGGAAGGCTGCAAAGTAACCAAATACACTTCTCTTTGAAGCCTCCTGGTCTCTGATGCAGAAAAAGACGTTTGTCGGCGCAGCGTGTGTTGTGATGACGTACATTACGTAGGTGGTGAATCGGCTCAAAGATGGGGGGGAGGGGTCACGGAGTTCACCCGTAAAGTGCACAGAAAGGTGAATCACCCTCACAAAATGCTGCAGACCCAGATACTGCGTTTCCCCCATGCTCCACTCTGCTCCCTTATAGTGGAGTGTGCGTGTATTGCAAGCAAGTGACAGATTCCTGAAGTTTGTGCGACCCTCACCCTACTCGAGACCGCGTCTCGGAAGCCGAAGGCGTTCGGCAAGAAGCCCCTTAACATTAAGATAATAACCGATGCAAGTAGGAGGGTGGGTGGGTGGGGGGGCAGGTTTGCAAGTGCAGGGTCTGCACCGCGATGCCGCTGCTGGTGCTGCTGCCACAACAGGCACGCACCCCCTCCCCAACCCTTCCTTCGATTTCACAACCCGCCCCAGCCCCACCCCCGCGCTCGCTGCGCCTGCTTGCCACAACATTGCACCGCCACCTCCTTGTTGCCAGGCGATATCTCAAAGTATCAAACCTATCAACAACCATGGCTGAGGCTGTGAAACTTTTCGGCGAGCTGGCGGCGAAGCCCAGCGATGCTGCTGCCAAGAAGCTGGCAGAGCTGCTGCGCACGGTGTCCGGTGCGGACCTGCAGTCGGCGGGCTTCTTCGACGAGCTGGAGAAGGCGGCGACTGCCGGCAAGAAGAAGGAGACCCACCGTGAGGCTGCCGCACGCCTGTTCGGGGCTGCCAGCGCTGACCACGAGGTCAACCTGGAGGCGTACCTGGTGAAGCTGTTCCCCACCGTGCTGGAGCTGGTGGGTGACAAGACGAAGCCCGTGGCGAAGGCGGGCCTCGCCGCCGTCAAGTCGTACGTCAAGCGTGTGGCGGAGAACATGGGTGCCGCCGTGATGTGCATGCAGGGCATGCTCCCCTGCCTGGACTCCACGAAGTTCCAGGTCAAGGTGGCCACCCTCGAGGCCATCTCCACCTTCGCGACGGACTCTGCCGACGCCGTGCGCACCTTCATGCCCGAGCTGGTGCCTGCCGTGTGCGACGTGCTGCACGACACCAAGGCGGAGGTCAGCGAGGAGGCGGAGCAGTGCCTGGCCAACCTGGCGAAGACCATCAACAACAAGGACATTGACGACCTGGTGCCGGCGATGCTCAAGGCGCTGATGGAGCCGACGAACGTGCCTGACTGCATCTTCACCCTGTCGTGCACGAAGTTCGTCGCGACTGTGGAGCGTCCCGAGCTGGCGCTCGTGACCCCCCTGCTGGCGCGTGGGTTCCGCACGAAGGAGACGAAGATCGTGCGTCAGAGCGCGAAGATCACGGACAACCTGTCCAAGCTTGTGGAGGTGCCCAGCGAGGCCGAGCCCCTGCTGCCCAAGCTGAAGCCCCTCGTCGAGGAGGCCGCGTCCAGCACGTCCGACCCGGAGTGCCGTAACGTGTGCAGCGGGATCCTGACCCAGCTGACGAAGCTGGAGAAGGTGATCGAGCACGAGAAGACGCTGCGCGTGACCGCGGAGAAGATGCTCAAGATGCTGGGTGACGACAAGAAGGTGAAGTGCACCGACGCCGTGATGCTCGGCTACGCGTCTGACGTGTGCGAGTCGCTCTTCAACATGAAGGAGATGGCCGTGTCTGCCTGGGAGGCTGCCGTGAAGGCTGTGGCCGCGTCGGGCGAGGCTGCCGGCGTCGCGAAGCGCATCTTCGACGTGTGCGAGCCCCTGATGAAGGGCGAGGAGAAGGAGGAGGAGGAGGACGCCGCGGAGCTGTGCAACTGCACCTTCACCCTGGCCTACGGGTCGAAGATCCTGCTGAAGAACACCACCCTGCGTCTGCTGCGCGGGCAAAAGTACGGTCTGCTCGGCGCCAACGAGTGCGGGAAGACGTCGCTGCTGAAGGCCATCGCCTCCGACCAGGTCGAGGGCTTCCCCCCGTCCACGGAGGTGCGCACCGTGTTTGTCGAGGCCGACATCCTGGGTGAGCTCAGCCACTTGTCGTGCCTGGACTACATCTTCGAGGACGCGCGCATCACGGCCGCCAAGATCCCCCGTGATGCCGTCATCAAGGCCATGTCGTCTGTCGGCTTCGCCGGTGCGGACGAGATTGCCGGTGGGAAGGCCGCGCGTATCATGGACCCCGTGTCGTCGCTGTCCGGTGGGTGGAGGATGAAGCTCGCCCTGGCGCGTGCGATGCTTCAGAAGGCCGACATCCTGCTGATGGACGACCCCACGAACCATCTTGACGTGAAGAACGTGGCGTGGGTGGAGGACTACATCAAGAACCTGTCGGACGTGACCTGCCTGATTGTGTCCAGCAACCCCGGTCTGCTCCAGAAGTGCTGCTCGCGCATTGTCCACTTCGACAACCTGCGCCTCCACAACTTCAAGGGCAGCATCGACGCCTTCGTCGAGGCCAAGCCTGAGGCGAAGTCCTACTTCGAGCTGAAGTCGACCAAGGGTCTGGCCTTCGCCTTCCCCGACCCCAGCTTCATCGAGGGTGTGACCAGCCGTGGTAAGGTGCTGATGAAGATGGACAACGTGGACTTCGCGTACCCCGGCAACCCGCGCCCGACGGTCGTGGGCCTGACGGTGCGTGTGTCGATGGCGTCGCGTGTGGCGTGCCTGGGGCCCAACGGTGCCGGCAAGTCCACCATGATCAAGCTGCTGACGGGTGAGCTGACCCCCGCGACCGGCTCCGTGTGGAAGCACTCCAACTGCAAGATCGCGTACGTCGCGCAGCACGCCTTCCACCACATTGAGAAGCACCTGAAGCGTACGCCTACGGAGTACATCCTGTGGCGTTACGAGTACGGCACGGACAAGGAGTCGCTCGAGAAGGCGACCATGATCCTGACCGAGGAGGAGGAGAAGAAGCTGAAGGAGCCGAAGACCTGGGAGTACACCGACGACGAGGGTCTGAAGCGTATGAAGGGGACCATCGAGAAGCTGACGGGCATCCGTAAGGCCCAGAAGCGTGGTGGGTACCTGTACGAGGTGCGCTTCACCGGGAAGGTCGAGAACGAGGGCCCCCGCGGGTACATCACTGAGGAGAAGCTGAACGAGGGTGGCTGGGCCAAGCACGTGAAGCAGACGGCCGAGAAGATCCTGGCCGAGGAGGGCCGGTATGTCATGCCTGGGGGTTGAGGGTTGGGATGCGATGGCCGCCACAGCCAATGCAGTTCGTGTCACTTTCCCCCCTCACAATCAACACCCCCCACCCACCCACCCGCAGCTACAAGCGCCCCCTGACGCAGTCCAACGTGGAGAAGCTGCTGGCCGACGTCGGTCTGGAGACGGAGTACGCTAGCCACTACCAGATGAACGCCCTGTCGGGTGGGCAGAAGGTGAAGGTCGCCCTGGCGGCTGCGATGTGGGACCAGCCCCACATTGTCATCCTGGACGAGCCGACCAACTACCTGGACCGTGAGTCCCTGGCCGCCCTGTGCGTTGCCATCGAGAACTTCAAGGGCGGAGTGGTCATCATTACTCACAACGACCAGTTCTCCAAGGCCCTGTGCCCGGAGACGTGGCTCGTCGAGAAGGGCGAGGACGGTATCGGGCGCCTTGACTGCAAGGGTGACGCCGACTGGATGGAGGCCGTGATGAAGGAGAAGACGGCTGGCGTGCAGATGGAGGAGATGGTGGACGCCCTCGGCAACGTGACCAAGGTGAAGCAGGCGAAGAAGGAGCTGACCCGCAAGGAGCGCAAGCAGCGCGAGCTGGCCAAGAAGAAGGCCAAGGAG
Organism: Rhynchopus euleeides; assembly: GCA_963210315.1. Lineage (NCBI taxonomy): Eukaryota > Euglenozoa > Diplonemea > Diplonemida > Diplonemidae > Rhynchopus > Rhynchopus euleeides. The sequence goes on from OY723237.1 coordinate 3,553,374, forward strand.
CTCGGCCAGGCCTGGTCCAGCGACGAGGACGACATGTAGACACGCCTGCATCACGGGGCTGCGCCTTGCGCTGCCTTTTCACCCTCAGCCAGCGCACCGGCCTGGCTGTCAACCCCATCCCCCCCATATTTTATTGTTTTTTTGCGTTCCCCCCACCCCCCTCAGCAAAACTTCCTCCGGCTGTTTTGCGCATTTTTTCCCACCGCCAACATACTGTCCCGCCCCCACACCCTTTACCCTCGCCCCCCTTCCTCCCCTTCAAAGTGGGAAGCCTTCGGGCCTCTGAGACAGCGAAGAACAAGACCGGGAGGCATCAGAAGTGAGGTGGTTGTGATGGTGTCGGCGTGGCAGTGACGGCGGTGGTGATCCCGACTTATCATGGTTAGCTAGGTGGTGGGTTGTGGTGGGGAGGGAAGGGGGAGGGGGTGTCGTGCACAGTCAGTGTTTAGCGAACACCAATGCCCCCCGCCACACCCTGTTATTGGTGCCCCTGACGACCCCATATTGCGTAGTTTGTGCGTAGTGAAAAGGGGGGGGGGGTCTCATTTTTTGATTTACTCAGCCATTCTCTGTCTCTATGCCGGGACTCCAAACTCAAGGAGTTCTTGCTGTTCCGGGGTCAGTGAGGGTGCAGGCGCTTCAGGTGCTGCAGGTGCTGCAGGTTCTTCAGGTGCTGCAGCGCTGGCAGCCTTCGGTGCGGGTTTCGACGCAGTCTTTGCAGGTCTCTTTGGGGGTGCCCTTTGGCGCGGTGCCTGCTTCAGCTCGTCGGGTGGAAGCATCAACGCATCATTAAGCGGTGCCTGCTTCAGCTCCTCCGGGTGGAAGCGTCAACGCATCATTAAGGAAGAAGGAAGCACAGTTGCTACGCTTTTTTGCAGCTGCAGGAAACGACACCATACCCAACAACAATCCCCAGACCGTCGAGGGAGAGTGGGCGCCTGGATCCCGTGACACAGATCTCTAGTGCCGTTGTGATCCCCTCGGATAACGTCTCCTGGACGTTGTCAGCGGAGGTTGCCTGTGTGGCGGTGACCTCCGTATACCCCGCGGGATCCAGTGCCAGTAGCGCCTTCTTCAGCTTTTCGTCGACCCCTCGGCCGACGCTCTCCTTGATGTCAAGGGCCACCTTCAGGGTGGCACCTCGCATCGCCCTGAAGGCTGTGATCGTATCATCATTCACAATCTCGAGGGTGTTCTACGCGGCTCCTGGAACTCACTTCCTTCTCAGGTGTTTCTGGGCATGGGGCAACCTTGCCCAGGTGTTTCTGGAGTCCCGCCCCACATGTCGTGCGTTCTTTCGTACGGTGTATAGTGAGTTCTGGCAAAAAAATTTTGCTCGGTCAGCGCAGTGCCTCCAGTCCTGTCTCAGTAGCCACACAGAAAGGGGGGCCAAAAAAAACTGGGGGGGGACCAAAAAGCGAGACCCCCCCCCCAGATTGCGTAGTTTGTGCGTAGTGAAAAAGGGGTAAATCAGGGGCACCACTTATGGTGTTTTTTTTCTGAGTGCGTGCTTTCAGTTCCTCTTCTTCACCCCCCCCCCCCCCTCTCTTACCGTTTCCCATCTTACGCAATATACCCCCCCCCCTTTTTGTCTTTATTCCGTGCCAAAAAAACAAGACTTATAGAAGGCGAAGACCTACCTGCCGATCGACTGATAGCTTGTTCTTATTTTTTTTGCATGCGTTGATATGTGCGACAATGCGGTCTTGCCAGCACTGCGGGGGGTTTCAGCCCTAGGGGCTGCGTCTTCAGTGTGAGATGCTCCTCCCACTGGCCTGTGTTTTCTTTTTGCTGATTCTATAGCAAAAGTAAAGATGGGGGGGGGTAAATGGGGCGAGGAAAAGACCAGATATATTCTTACCTCATGCATAAAACGAAACAGACAACGACGGGCTTCGCTCCCGGAGGGGAGGGAAGGCAGGCAGGCTCCTGTTGCAAAAAAGACAAAAAAAACCGATACCCGTACCTTTTCTTGCCGAGAAAAGCCTGCACGAACCGTGTGGGTGGGTGGGGTGGGGGGTGATGAGAGTTATTGTTGGAAAAAACACAGCTATAGGCTCGTTGGCCTGGGGTGGGTTGCGTGTTGTCTTTCGGGGTTGGGTGCATACGCAGCGCGCCTTGTATATTTTTTCCCAAGCAAAACACTCGCAGGTTTTATTGGTTGTGGGTAGGGGGGGGGGGTGATTGTCGAGGTCTTTGGGATACAGCAGAGCGGATTGCAGACAACAAACAAAGCAAAAAAAAAGATGGGCAAAAATGAAAATGCCATGAGAATACAGATGCAGAGCTGTTTATTTTTCCGGTTTCACAGCACATGTCAGCTTGTTTCTATTTCTGTTCCAGGGTGTCTTCGTGACGCGGTGCCGACGAGCGCATTTTCTTTGGTGCATTTCGCGTTTTATTGCAGGGAACATGCCAAATATTGCCAGATCACTACCGAAAAGCGACTATCCCCTGACACTGTCAAAAAAAATGGTATCCAAAAAAAACGCGTGTGCATCCAGCACATTAGTGTGCATTGTGTACGACACTGTCTGTTTGTCTCGCGCATGAAGTTGTCGATATCAACAAAACTACCAGATGGATGGGTGTGGGGAAACTTTATTTCGCAGCATCCCCTTTTTTCTCACACCTGCTCTGCGTGCATCGGGCTTCCATGTGCGGTTGCGCAGCAGGGCAGAAGAAAAAGACGACGAAGAAGCAGAACTGTCAACAACCCCAAAAAAAAGGAAAAAAAATGAGGGGGGGAGGGGAGGGGGAGGGGGGCTGGGAGGGAGTGGTGGCGGCCGGCCACGGCACACCCCCTTTCCCCGCCCCCGCCCCCATGACCGATTCAGCATCAGCGGAGTTCAGAAACAGCATAGTGTGGCGCTGTGGTCGAGGGTGGGGGGGGGGGGCTGTCCCTGCCACGCGAGCCCCATCCCCCACCCCACCCCACCCCACACACATTTGCAGTGATTTGTGTCCATTGGGACTTCGCGCTACTTTCGTCAAAGCCCATTTGACTGACGTACGGGACGGCCTATTGGTGTGGGAGTACATCTGTGCTATGAAACAGCTGTCCCCATTGTGTGTTCGGGGCCGAACACAGAATCCCGCTCGGCTTCCCAGGACGTAGACACCATCCCTCCCTGCATTGCAGCTTTTCGTGAAGGGTCCCGCAATTCCGGATGCTCCACCTGCCACCCCACAACCACAGGTGTGAACACAACTGCCTTTGCACGCAGGCGTGAAGAGGAAGAGACATGTTGGTGTTCCTGGCGGACAGGAGGACAGGTGACCAGCATGCTGCCGACATCGGGCTCGACGACACGCCGGACAAGGTGAAGGAGTCTGCACTGCAGGCGTTCCCCAACTTTGTTGGTGTGGAGGTGGCTGACCTGCAGCTGTCGGTGGGGGGCGAGGTCTTGTGTGACGACGAGCCTCTGAGCAGTGTTGCAGCTGTCGGAGACGGGTGCACAGTGGACGTTGACCTGCTGTGCCAGCCCTACCTGGATGACCTGCACAGCGGTCGCAAGCAAGTGTGGGAGGTTCCGCTGTGGGTGTCGGACAAGGCGGACGTGATCAAAGCTGTTACGTGTATGTTGAAAGTTTTTAGGTACCATGAGCAACTCAGATCCGCACACATCACGGTGAGGGCCGACCGTGATATTGCTCTCGCGGCGGTGCAACAGAACGGTAAAACCTTGGAATACGTGTCCTCCTCCCTGAAGGCCGACCGTGAAATCTGTCGCGCAGCGGTGCAACAGAACGCTTATGCCTTGCGATGTGTCGATGGCTCCCTGCAAACCGATCATGAATTGAATCTCGCAGCGGTGCAGCAGGACGGCTATGCCTTGAGATGCGTGCACTCCTCCCTGAATGAAGACTGTGAATTGAATCTCACTGCGGTGCAACAGAACGGTTCTGCCTTGAGATTCGTGCACCCCTCCCTGCGGGCCGATCGCGAAATCTGTCGCGCAGCGGTGCAACAGAACGCTTATGCCTTGCAATATGTCGACGGCTCCCTGCAAACCGATCATGAATTGAATCTCGCTGCGGTGCAACAGTACGGCTGTGCCTTGAGATACGTGCACTCCTCCCTGAAGGCAGACCGTGAATTGAATCTCGCAGCGGTGCAACAGTACGGCCGTGCCTTGATATACGTGCACCCCTCCCTGAAGGCCGACCGTGAATTGAATCTCGCAGCGGTGCAACAGAACGGTTCTGCCTTGAGATACGTACACTCCTCCCTGCAGGCCGATCGCGAAATCTGTCTCGCAGCGGTACAACAGGATGGCTGTGCCTTGGAATACGTGCACTCCTTCCTGGAGGCCGATCGCGAAATCTGTCTCGCAGCGGTGCAACAGAACGGCTGTGCCTTGGAATACGTACACTCCTCCCTGAAGGCCGACCGTGAATTGAATCTCGCAGCGGTGCAACAGAACGGTTCTGCCTTGAGATACGTACACTCCTCCCTGCAGGCCGATCGCGAAATCTGTCTCGCAGCGGTGCAACAGTACGGCTATGCCTTGGAATATGTGCACTCCTCCCTGGAGGCCGATCGTGAAATGAATCTCATAGCGATACAGGGCGGTGCTGACTGGAGTACCATGCACCCCTCCCTGATGGCCGACCGTGAATTCTGTCTCGCAGCAGTAGCAGTGCAACATGACGGTTGTGTCTTGGAATACGTGTCCTCCTCCCTGAAGGCCGATCGTGAAATCTGTCTCGCAGCAGTGCAACAGAACGGCTGTGCCTTGAAATACGTGCACTCCTCCCTGAAAGCCGACCGTGAACTGAACCTTACTGCGGTGCAACAGGATGCAGCTGCGTTGAGCTACGTGCACCCCACCTTGAGGGCCGATTGTGAAGCGCACCTCCTCGCGATGCGAGAGGACCCCACTCATGGTGTGAACAGGCAGGAGCTCGTGGAGGCCGTTGTGGAAGCAGCAGACACCCCACCTGCAAGCAAGCGGCAGAGAACATGACAGCCACCTCGTGGGCTGCGTGCTGCACCCCCTCAGGTATCAGAGGGGACAACATGCGTTCATCGTGAAGCAACAGCGTACGTTATTCCTGACTGCCACTCATCCACCACTCTGAATCGTTACTGGCGTCGTGTTTGTGCGGAGGTTCTGGGTGGTAGGTGGTGGGGGCGTGCGTACTATGGCACAGGATGATGTGGATAAGCGGGACAAACAACACGTTGTGGTTTCGGGTGCGGGGGGGGGGGGGGGCACAGGGGCTGGGGTAATTTTCTGGGGGGTCGTGAACGTCGGGGGGGGGGGGGGGGGTAGGGGGGGGGGGGCTGGCGTGCAGGGTGCAGGCAGCGCGCGCAAATGCGACCTGTTTCCGGGTGCCCGCGCGCTCCCGGCGACCGTGCACCCTGGGTGCACGGGTTTGGGCTGAATCTGGGTGACGTACGAGTAGGGCTCCCACCCTGAAAATGGGCTATCTGCAGTCACTCCAGGGACCTGACATCACCTGAAAGTGACCCAAAAGTGCGGAATCTTCGACTCGCGGAATCGCGATTGACCCCTTCCATTGCACTCTTTGGGCTCTGTGCGGATCGTAGTGGGGTCACACTGTGGGTCTAGGTGCCAAGCTTCACCCATGAAATGTGGGTCTAGTTCAGGGGCTGGTCATAGGAGACTGTGATGGGAGGCCGAGAGTCAGCCAGCCCACCCACCCAGCGGGACCCCCTCCTCGGGTGTTCCGAAACCCCGTTCTTTTGAATATTTGGAATCTGTGCGCATCGTAGTGGGGTCACTTTGTAGGTCTAGGTGACAAGCTTTGTCCATGAAATGTGGCTCTGGTTCAGGGGCTGGTCATGGGTGAAGGTGACTGGGAGTAACACACCATGCCACCCCACCCAGCCACCCACCCAGCGGGACCCCCTCCTCAGGTGTTCCAAAACCCCGTTCTTTTGAACGTTTGAAACTTTTGCGGATCGTAGTGGGGTCACACTGTGGGTCTAGGTGCCCAGCTTCACCCATGAAAAAGCGGTCTGGTTCAGGGGCTGGTTATGGGTGAAGGGTGACTGGGTGACACACACCATGACACCCCACCCCACCCAGCGGGACCCCCTCCTCGGGTATTCCAAAACCCCTTTCTTTTGAACGTTTGGAATTTGTGCGGATCACAGTGGGGTCACTTTGATGGTGTGTGAGCCAAGTATCACCCATGAAACACGGGTCTGGTTCAGGGACTGGTCGTGGGAGAAGGTGGCTGGGAGGCAGCCAGTCCACTACACCCCACCTACCCACCCAGCGGGACCCCCCCCTCGGATTTTCCAAAAACCCGTTCTTTTGAACGTTTGGAATCTGTGAGGATCGCGATGGGGTCATTTTGGCCATGGGGTGCCCATTTACACCTATTACTGGGGAACATCAATTGGGTGAAAGTACCACCTCCTGACCCCCCCCCCCCCCATCCCGAGTCGGGAGGGGGGTCGGGTAGGGGGGGTACCCCCCCCCCATACCCCCCCTCGTGACCCCCCCCCCCCCTGGTAGGGTGCCCGACCAGGGGGTGGGGGTCACCCAAAATTTCGAGGAAATCCTGGTGTCACCCTGAAAACCTGGGTCGCCAGCCTGACCTCAGCCCGCGGGGAGCCCCCCCCCCCCCCCCCCCCCCCCCCCCCCCTAGGGGGGGTCATAAGCCCCCAGGCATGTCGCTAAGCGTCGACCGTCGACCCAGTGATTTTGGGTTTCCCCCCCCATAAAAAAGCGTCGACCCAGCGTCGACCCAGTGGACTGGGTTGACGCTTGGTCGAGGCTTGGAGCGTCGACCTAGTGGAACTGGGTTGCCATTCAAGCCTGGACCAAGCGTCAACCCATTTATTACACTGGGTCGACGCTAACCTAGCGTTGGCCCGGTTACACTGGGTCGACGCTCACCAAGCGTCGACCAAGCGTCAACCCACTTTCACTGGGTCGACGTCGAAGAGAGTATGGTTTTGCAGGAACAGATGCTCACTACCGTGGCCTCCGGCGGCTGGGGGGCTCCGCCCCCCAGACCCCCCTGTGGCGTATGTCTCGTACTCAAGTCATTCGATTCCCACCGGGTCAGGGAATCCACCCACTCCAGTAGCCTCAGGAGGACGCAGCCAACTCACACAGAATCTGTACGCCCACAGTGAACAGATGCTCACTACCGTGGCCTCCGGCGGCTGGGGGGCCCTGCCCCCCAGACCCCCCATCTCGCGTGCCCGTCTAGTAACCAAGTCCTTGCGCTTTGACGGCCGTGACATATCAGGGGGCAGCGTCGAAATCATGGTCCCGAAAGCCATTTTTTGGTTTCCTCCGGCACCCGACGGCGCGAGCGGGAGAGGAACCACGGAAGGAACCCAGCGCCTCACACCGTGCCCACCATCGTGGTCCACCGATGGGAAAATTTGGCAACAACACGAGCGCGCGCGAAGCGCGCGCGAGAAAAATTGACCCCTAGTGTTTTCCCCCCTGATCCCCCCCCCCAAAACAGGAGCGTCAACCCACCAAATCTCCAAAATCGAAAAGTTAGCGACAGGCCTGATAAGCCCCCCTAAAAACGTACGAAAACCAAAATTTTCAACATACCATCAGAACCGCCCTAATACCTGATCTGACCCGAAAATCCGACCCATACCCCCCCGGAAACTGTCTGGGGCCCACTTGTGACACCTGATACGCACTTTTGTGATGATTTTTTGGGGTCCTAAAAAATGTACCTCAGTTTCGTACCTTGCCTTTGTACCTGAACCACTCCCGACCGCATTATTTCGTTCTTTGCCTTTTCTGCGGTGGTTCTGGCTCAGGTGGCACGCATGTTGCCTTCCCCAGTGCCTCGGCAAGGTCTTTCTTGACCTGATTAGTGGGAATGTTGTGTTGTTGCGTCAGCAGAATGAGTTCAGCCACCTTCTGGGTGTAGTACTTCGATCGCATATGGGTCATTGTGAGTACTTCGTACGCCTGGGAGGCTGCATCGGCATTAGTAGGCAGCGTTGTAGATGCTTTTGCTTCGTCGATCTTAGCCTGTGAAGGCACGATTGGGATATTGTACGCCCTGAGAGCCGAAGTGGTTATGATTGTGCTGTGTAATTTGCGCCCCGCAGGATATGCACACCACGCAGTCTCGACAACACGTATGAGAGTGTACCATGTGGGGACTCAACAAGGTCATTGGATCGGCATCTGCCTGCCGACTCAGCCCCCACACAGTGCGACCGCAAGGTCGCCAGGGATGTCTCAACGCCAGGGGAATACCCTCCCCTGGCGTTGTACAACCCTACTCTCAACCCTCGGGTCCTCTCCTGGAGGCGGTGGTGGCGGGCCCGCAACGCTTCGTACTTCCGGTACAGACTGGGGTAGTCTGCCCGGCTGACCCGCTCATTGCTTCCTAGATCATCTGCTGCTCTGGAGCTGCCATCACTCTCACTGCCCACATCAGTTGGTGTGGGGGTAGGAGCAGGACGAGTGGGAGGAGTAGGAGTGCAGGTGACATCTTTCTTGGCTAGCAAGGAACGCCGCTTTTCCCGCACGTGCGTGCAGTTGATGCACCACTGCATATATCTGTCGTCACCACGTCCCACTCGCTCTCCTATGTACCCAGCCCGACGGAGCGCCCGAAATAATGTCGCCTCACCGATGTCGTGTGCCGTTTTCTTTTTACGCAGGTCTGCCACAACGCTCTCTGCCGAGACCCCGCACATCTCCCGTTTGGCGAGCGTCTTTCGAGCAAGGTACTCCTCTGCAGCAGCATCTGACACCTCTGCGAGGCCCTGGGCACGCGGCATGTGTTGCTCGGCGTGCTGAGTGAGCGTAGTGACACCCTTCCCTTGCAAAGAACGAAATAATGCGGTCGGGAGTGGTTCAGGTACAAAGGCAAGGTACGAAACTGAGGTACATTTTTTAGGACCCCAAAAAATCATCACAAAAGTGCGTATCAGGTGTCACAAGTGGGCCCCAGACAGTTTCCGGGGGGGTATGGGTCGGATTTTCGGGTCAGATCAGGTATTAGGGCGGCTCTGATGGTATGTCGAAAATTTTGGTTTTGTACGGGCTTATGACCCCCCCTACCCCCCCCCCCCCTACTGGGGGGGGCTAAATAGAAGACCCCCCCCTTCTAATAGGCGTATAAACGCTTTTTTTGGGGGGTTTTCAAAAACCCAAAATTTTGGGCAATTTTTGCAGTGGGTGGCCAAATACAAGGGGGTGGCCGAAATGACTACATTGATGCAATGGTGACATATGACGTCAAGCCGCAGTGCCTGCAGAAAGGAGTGCCCGCCAGCTGTTTTTCTCGGGCCATTCAGGTACCGCATCTGGTACCACATCTGTGCCAACTGAAAAAAATCGCGTTTCTGGGCCTCTCTGGGCCACACAGGTCACCAAAACCCCCCAGAAACACGTTTCTGGACTGGTTTGGGTCGGTTTGTAGCATTGATTTCATGTTTAGGGGTGCTCCCTGAAAAAGTGGGGTTTACTCCCGTTTTTTGGGTTGAATTAGCCCCCCCTACCCCCCCCCCCCCCTAGGCTGCACTATACGTATAATACGTATAATACGCTCCGGATTTTCACCCCATTTTTGCATACACCGTACAGAGTGGCTGTCCGTGGCTGGACTTGGAGTGTGACCTTGATATCCTTGTTGAGTGTGACTCTCACTGCATCCCCCAGTCAGCTGAAGTGCATGTGGGTGTGTAACGATATCAGGTGAGAAGCGCAACCGCACCGACAAGGCGTGGGACGCTGTCGAAGTGCTGACGAACGACGCCACGAACCCAAAGTCCGGTGTGAGTCGCATCGTGGATGCCTGTGCAATATTGCCTGAACGTATAATACGTATTTTAACGTATAATACGTATAATACGTTATACGCTGGGGGGGTGGAACGTATAGCACAGCCTAGCCCCCCCCCTACCCCCCCCCCCCCGGAAGAAATCCGTGAACTACCAAAAATCCTTACCCCAGGGCCTGGGGGGGCAGGCACAGGCGGCTGTGTGTTGGTGCTGTTGGTGCTGTTGCTGTTGTTTGCTGTCGGACACGCATACGCCTCCCCGCCCCCCTCCCCCACAGCCCCCTACCCTGTTTATTATTATCGAGGTCAACTCCAGTGTTTTATACGCGCCTCGCCTTTATTTCGGTTTGAATGCGAGGCGCCTTTATCTCTACTTATGGTTTACCCTGTACTCAACTGCGGTGGGAGATATCGAAGGATCAGACACTGTTGAGTGCTGCTTTATGTAGTACCTTTTTGTTTTGTAGATCACACAAAATACCGCGCCTTTGGTCCCCTTGTGCGTCCTTGCCTGCAGACCTGCCCTTCTGCTGGGGCTGTGGAGGGTATTGCGTGTTGTAGTGCTGGGGGTACAGTTGGTAGCGTGGCGGTCCCTGGGTTCTCTGCCTCTGCTCGTTGCGGGCGTTCGCCCTGACGCGGCGTTCCTCGTCGACCACGCAGAACTTACGGATGCGGTCGGTGTCCATGTCCAGCAGGTTTCTCAGTGTAGTGGTGTAAGGGACACCCCTCGATGCCTTCGTGAGGCGCCTGAGCGTGTGTTGTTCGAACCTTTTGGCTGTGAATGCGCATCCACGCGAGTTGCTGTGCGAGCCAATCCTCGGGAGGAGGGTCACCAGGGACAGTACAAGGCGAGGGTAGTCCACCGGGGGAACAGCTTCGCACACATGTCTTGCCCTGAGTGCAGGGGTGGGAAGGGTCTGGCGGTCCTGCCTGTTGGTGGCCTCCAATAACAGTCGGCAGTGAACTGTGTCGGCGCCGGGTCCCCAGAGGTTCTGCGCATCCTGGAGTACCGTCCGCGAAACTTCGTTGGTCGCAGGCTCGTGGGAAATTGTATCTCCAAAAGCGGCAGTCTGGACTCCCGCTCCAGGGGGCGGGAGTCCACCGTGTGCACAGCACGTCCGGTGTGGTGACTACAAAAAGGACTAACATTGCGAGAATGTGCTGGGATATTTGTTTTTTCTTTCTCTCTCGACAATCAACCCCCCCCCCCCTCCCTTCCAATCAGGACTCCGTACACAATGCGCCTCCAGTTTCTGGGCGCGCTGCTGCTCGGCACGTGCTGTGCATCCAGCGCCGCCCCCTCTGCCGACCCTACCGCCGCTGTCATGGGGCTTGTCGCCCGCATCGCCCCTAACATCGCCAGCAAGTTTAGCTGCGACCTCCGCAACGCCAGCTCCTGCTCTGGCCCCACTGGGAAATGCTTCGGATACTACAGCAACGACAACGGCACCATCGTGCTGCAGGGGACGAGCGGGGTCGAGCTCGCCATGGCATTCAACCACTACCTGAAATACCAGGCGGGCTGCTCCGTGTCGTGGTGGCGCACCGGGGGGAACCAGCTCCTCAACCTGAAGTCCACCACCCCTGTCTCAGGCACAGTTCACATCGAGCGGGCTCACGCCGAACACTACTACGCAAATGTCGTCACCTTCTCCTACTCCTTCGTATGGTACACCCTCGAGGATTGGATTGCTGAGATCGACTGGATGGCCCTCAACGGCGTCACCCTCCCGCTGGCCTACACCGGGCAGGAGAAGGTGTACCAAAAGGTCTACAACAAGCTGGGGGTGACCGATGCGCAGCTCTCGGACTACTTCGCAGGGCCAGCCTTCCTCGCGTGGGCCCGGGGGCAGGGCCTGCGCGGGTGGGGCGGCCCCCTGCCGCAGTCTTGGATTGACGGGCAGTGGGAGCTGCAGCGGCAGATCCTCCCGAAGATGCGGGCCTTCGGGATGCGCCCCGTCCTCCCCGCCTTCCAGGGGAATGTGCCTGTGGCGCTGATGGAGCTCTTCCCGAAGGCCAACATCTCGCGCGTCGGGGAGTGCCTCTCTCCGGTGCGCAACCAGTACGCCTGCGCGCCGTGGCTGGATGCCCTGGACCCCCTCTTCAACACAACAGCAGACCTTGTCATGCAAACCGTGATCCAAGACTTTGGGACTGACCATTACTACGCAGCGGATGGGACTTTCTCCCACACCTCCGCCCCGTGGGCCCGCAGCGATGCGCCTCTGGGAAGCTCACCCTCGGGCGCTGCGGTTGACATGGGTGCTTACAACCACAGCACTGCGGCATTCGCAGGGATGACCCGGACAGACCCCGATGCGAAGTGGCTCTTCCAGACCTGGTCGTGGCTGTATGGCGCCACGGAGGAGTATATGCGTGGGTGGGTCACGGCGATTCCCACAGGGCGTCTGATTCTGCTGGATCTGATGGCGGAGGAGAACGCCATGTGGCCCCGCACGGAGTCCTACTTCGGCGCGCCGTATCTGTGGTGCATGCTGCACAACTTCGGGGGGAACGACGGGATGTGGGGCGACCTCCCAGCCCTGTCCACCGGGCCCACCACCAGCGTGCAGCCCAAGGGTGCCAACCTAATCGGGACCGGGCTCACCATGGAGGGGACGAACCAGAATGCCGTGGTGTACGACTTCATGAATGAGATGGCCTACCGGCAGGACCCTGTCCCGGACCTCCAGGGGTGGGTCGCGCAATACGCAGCACGCCGTTATGGCGTGGACAACTCCAACGCATCCGATGCATGGAAGGTTCTCCTTGAGACAGCGTATAACGCAACGGGGTATGGGATGATGGTCTCCAAAGACACACTCACAGCAGTGCCGTACGGCACTGGGTGGGACTCGCTCCCCGGGAGCCACTGGTATGACGAGAAGCATTTCCTCGACGTGTGGTCCTCACTGCTGGCCGCAGCGGATGACCCGAAGATCAAAGCGTTGGAGGCTGCAGGGGTGTGGACTTTCCGGCACGACCTCGCCGATGTGGCGCGGCAGGCGATTGCGAAGTTTTCCTCCATTCTCTACACGAGGCTCAACACCACGGTGGTGAACAAAGACATCTGCGGTGTGACGATGGCGGGGGAGGCGCTGGCACAGGCTGCGAGGGACGCAAACAGCATCGTTGCCACGGTGCCCGGCTTCTCCATGGGCCTCTGGGTGGAGAACGCGAAGAAGTGGGGCAACAACGACACGAACACGACAGCCCTCATGTCATGGAACGCCAGAACACAGGTCACCTTCTGGGAGTACCCCCAGCCGCCCTCCTCCAACGAGACAGGGCCTGCGACGGTAATCCCTACCCTGTTGGACTATGCGACAAAGCATTGGGGGGGTCTGCTCGACACCTATCACGCCCCGAGGTGGCAGCTCTACAGCCGGTTGGTGGTGGACGCGCTTTCGGATGGGAAGACGCTTGACGAGGAGACGTGGCACGTCAAGCTGATCGATTGGTACGACCAGTGGCGTGAGACCAACCTCGACTTCCCAACGGAGCCTGTTGGCGACACCGTGGAGGTGGCCAGGAATCTCTACAACACGTATGCGCCGCAGATCTCACAGATGGCCGATGCGTGGGTGCCGCCGAAGTGCAGCTGAGCTGCAGTGTTCTGTGAGGGGGGTGGAAAACCATGTCGGTGCGTAGTGTGGTATAGAGGCATCCGCGGAAGTGAAGTGTCTGCCGCCCCTCCCTCCCCCCCTCCCGCAACCCTCTCCAGTCGGGCACATGATTGGGTCTTCGATACGAGCCTGCGGATGGAGGGGAGGGGTGGTGGTGGTGGTGGTGGTCAAGCCCTGTGATGGTTTGCCCGTTTCTTCTGCTTCACTGCTCACCCCCAGGCCTACCTCTCAAGAGAGTATTATAAGTTTGCACCGAGGTGTTGCGCGTGCCTCGGCAGGGGATCGCTGTGTGTGTGGGAGCGTCAACGCATCAAACGAAGGTGGTGGAGGGAAGAGTGGAGGGGGGTGGGGCAGAACGGAAGTGACACCCTTTTTTTTAGCTGGTTCAGTTAGTGTGTGACAAACAAACACAGCAGCGGCTGAAAGCCATTAGGCAGTATCCCTCTCTCAATAACCCACCCGTCCTTTAGGCTCGCTGCATTACACCTGGCGCAGTGACCGTCAAAAATAACTCGCATTGCTGGGGGATATGGGTGCGGGTGGTCAGGGTCAAGGCCGAGGTCGGGGTGCCGGTGGTGAACGGGGGGGTGGGGGCAGGGCACCTTTCAAGCCTCCAAGATTTCGAGCACACATAGAGCAATGCCCACCCCCCCCAAGGACCCATCCCCTCTCCTCCCCCCCCTTCCTTCCCGCCTCTGATTACACGAGTGTGCTGTATATTCAAGTGTGTGTGTGACCCCCCTCCCCCTTGTTATATTTTCACCCAACGATTTTCCAGCACGGAGGAGCAAGTATCCCATTCATTTTTATTTTGTTGCGCTCTCGTTTCCAAACGTAATGTTGAATGTTCACGGCCGCCGGTGCGCGGGGGAGGGGGGCAGGGGGGGGGGGGGCGTATTTTTTTTCGGACGAATCGGGCGACGACGAAATAAAGTGTGATGAGGGCGATGCCCTGCTACGCCAAGGCCCCTTTGGCATTTTAGTCAGCCAACACAGTCAATTATGCGGGTCGACTTCGCCGACTTTGTTGTTGGTTGAATCGTCGGATGTTCAGCAATCCGATGCATCGACCTCCCGAACTCGCCAGGAAGCCTAGGAAGACACGGTGGGATCTTGTAAATTTTACATGTATAACTACAAGTATATACATGTATTATACATGTATAATACTTGCATGTCAACTATTATACATGTATAATACATGTATATGCCTGAAATATACATGTAAAATACATGTATATCAAGTAAAAATACAAGTATAATACTTGCATGTCAACTATTATACTTGTATTTTTACTTGATATACATGTATTTTACATGTATATTTCAGGCATTTACATGTATTTTACATGTATAATACTTGTCATGCAAGTATTATACATGTAAAATACTTGCATGACAAGTAAAATACTTGCATGCAAGTAAAATACATGTATTTTACTTGCATGCAAGTATTTTACTTGTCATGCAAGTATTATACATGTATTTTACTTGTCATGCAAGTATTTTACATGTATAATACTTGCATGACAAGTATTATACATGTAAAATACATGTAAATGCCTGAAATATACATGTAAAATACATGTATATCAAGTAAAAATACAAGTATAATAGTTGACATGCAACTATTATACTTGTATTTTTACTTGATATACCGTATACGTAAATATTTTGGAACGTAAATATTATGGAACGTAAATATTATGGAACGTAAATATTTTGGAACGCTGGTGGGTTGGCGTTCCAGATTTTTTTCGTTCCATAATATTTACAGGGCTTTCTGCGACTCGGGGACTTGGACCAGGTGATCGGACGGCATGCAGAGTCCCTGACGGGACCTACTCGTGCACTTTTCGCGCGATTCCTGACGCAAGCCGTCCTCACCACCGAGTCCCCAACTGGCCCTGTAAATATTTTGGAACGTAAATATTATGGAACGGACCGGCCAAAAATGGGCCCGTTCCATAATATTTACGTTCCATAATATTTACGTATACGGTACATGTATTTTACATGTATATTTCAGGCATATACATGTATTATACATGTATAATAGTTGACATGCAAGTATTATACATGTATAATACATGTATATACTTGTAGTTATACATGTAAAATTTACAAGATCCCACCGTGGAAGTGGGGCACGGGGGAGGGGGGGGGGGATGCGGGTGTGAGGTCTGATGGTAGCTTCTCGACGATCGTAGCTGCTCTGCGGGTGGGGAGGGCAGCTGTTCCTCACAAAGGGGAGGTCCGGTGCGGGGGGTGTGGAGAGGGTACCAATATGGCGAGGGTTGTGTTGCCACTTCCCCGGGAACATAGGCAGTTGGTTGGTTTTGTCGGGTGAGAGGCAGTGGGGGCTATTTCAGAACAGAAAAAGAGGGGGGGTTTGGGCTATGAGTCCCCCCAGCTCCCCTCCCCCTGCAGCGCTTTGTTGGTGCGTTTCATTCCTTTTTTGCGCTAACCAGGCTCCTGGTATCTAGCAAAGAAGACTGTGTTCACCCATGTGCCCCACAGGTAACGAACCAGCGCCATCCCATACCCCATAACCCCATCCCATCACACTGCACGCTGTCACACTCCCCACACAGGGCTTGCAGTTTGTTTCCGCGTGCAGGAGGAAAGGCGTGCAAGGTGCGTGAAAGGCGAAAGTTAACCCAAGAAACATGGATGTGTCTGTTTGTCATGCCGGGACCGGGCACAGCTGTGTCGTCAGTGTTCCGGAAGGCGGTACTGTGGTCGGGCTGAAGACGGATGCGCTGGAGGAGATGTTCGCGGGTTCCATCGACGCCTCCCGTGAGGCTGCAGCGGTGGCAGCATACATCGAAGGACGTCAGGAGGAGCTGGACGACACACAGCGCGTTGCCGACACGAGTCTGGAAGACGGGGGTGCTGTCCAGCTCGTCCCACGCTGGCCCACAGTCAAGGCACCCGCACTCTACTCAAGTGAGAGTGGCAATACCGCACAGTGCATCACGCTGTCGAGGTGTGGGACGATGTGCGCAGTGGGTTACGACGCCGGACACGTCACTGTTTTTAATACCGGGACAGCTGATGTGGTGGCCGATTTATCACACGACAACCAGGGTATTCAGGTCAGCAATCCCACTCTTTGCACCCCCTTCTCGGTCTGTGGGACGTGGCTTGCGGCCTGCGCTCATGACGGCACCATGCGTGTGTGGTTGACAGCGACATGGGCACAAACAATACGCCACACAGGCAGTGTTGTGCACAGTGCAGCCTGGTCACACTGCGGACGTCTGGTGTCTGGAGATGAAAATGGGGATGTGTGTGTGTGGGACTTGAAGGGCACGCCGAGCTCCACAGTGATGGAGGGCCACGGCAAGACTGTTCGTGGCATTGCTGTGTCGCGCACGAAGATCTTCAGCGGGTCAAAGGACCAGGGCATCCGTGTGTGGGACATCAACACCCTCACACACGCACACACCCTGGATGGGCACACCGGGATAGTCTACGACCTCGCCCTGACCAACGATGAGCAGCAGCTGGTGTCGTGCTGCCTCGACAAGTCACTCAAGGTGTGGTGCACAACCAACCTCAACTGCCTGCGTACTATGCAACTGGATTACGCTCCCTTCTCACTTGCTGTGTCACAGCCAGGTGATGTTGTCGTGGTGCGGCGTTTCTTCGTTACAGAGCTGTACCGCTTCAGCACAGGCGAGTGTCTTGGGAAGGTGGGCGCACAGGGTTTGAGTGTTGCCCTCAGCCTCTGCGGGAGGTGGTTCTTCACGCCAACGGGCAACTCTTCTGTCTCTGTGTGCGCTGTGTCTTCCGTTTCACCCTGAGTTCAGTGTCTCGGAAAGCCTGCCCTTCCCCCCCCCCCCCCCCCCTTGGCTCCATTTCAGACACAACCTGCATCACGAGTGAAGGGAGATCATTCTTGTGATTCCTTCTCCTTCTACTCCACTACTCCACCGCCACATCGCGCTCTCCTCTTTGATGCAGATAGGGGAATTCTTGCGGAAGCCTGGTGCGGATCGATGACCCTCAGGGTTGCAAGTGCGTGGTTGTCCCCGACCCCCCCCCCCCCCACCACCGCCACCACCTATGAATACTGAAAGGGGGTCAGGACAGCGCTGCGCCCAGGTCGTGTCCTTTCATCCACTCCACCACCGCACACGACGTGCCGCACACCACGGTTGCATGCAGCCCACCCGCCCCACCCCACCAGAACCCAACACACGCACAGCCCTGAGGCCTGCTGCACTGCACTGCACCTCACCGTCCCAATGGCACCCTCGATGCGCAGCGCAGCCGCCATGTGTGCGGTGATGTGTGCCCTGCTGCCCGCAGCCCTGTCGCACACTGTCGAGACGGAGTTCGTGACCATCCCGCAGGGAGGGTGGCACGTGTTTGAAGTGCCGCGCGACGCGAACCACACGCTGCTGCACGACATCACCTTCACCAACAGGCAATCTATTCAGGGCTGCACGCTGCGCTACGACTATGCCCAGCTTGACGTGGCTTTGGAGGGCGCCACCGTGCCTGTCGACAGCGCGTCATCTCTGATCGGCGGTGTGAATGATACATCCACTGTCTTCTTCGGGCGCAACACAAGAGACACCGTGTCGGCAAACGTGACTGCACTGGACTGCAACGTCGAACTGCAGGCCGCGTTCAACTTCTACGAGCTGCTGGACGTGGCTATGGTGCAGAAGGTGCAGAACTTCGAGCTGTCGGGAACGAACACCTACTTCACCGTCAGCCTGCTGCCCCCTTCGCTGTACGCCGAGTCTGTCACCCTCACCATGGTGTCGCCCTGCCCGGGGGCAGAGGACGCATTCCTGCTCACCATGTCGCGCCCCTCCAGCCAGGCGCAGATTGCGAACCTCACAGCGGTGGGGCAGGAGCTGACGACGCCTGTCGAGGGCATGCTGCGTGTGATCCTCGACACGGACGCAACCGGTTGGGTCGGTTTCATGGCATCGGGGAACTGCACGCCTGCAGTGGAGGTGAATGTGCGGAGCAGGCAGGTGGTGGTGCCAGGGTCTCCCGCCCCTCCCACGATCACACCGGTCACTGCAACGCCGTACACCCCGTCCCCGATTTCCAGCACAGACGACACAACCATCGTGATGTGGGTCCTGGTGTCCTTCGGCAGTGTCGCACTTGGTGTCAGCGTCGGGTTTCTGGTCCACTACAAGCTGCGGCGTGCGGACAGCGCCAAAACCTCTCTGCTTTAGGGGATGCTGCCCTTGATGTGGGTGTGTCACGCAGCGGATACTGCGCCAATCCCACAGGATACAGGATGAGGTGCAGCTCTGCTCGGCACAGCTGCAGGACGCGGCACATCTGCAAGAAGAACAGAACAGGGATTCCGTCCGTGTGCCGTCGCACACGCGTGTTGCGATAACCCTGTTCTGACCCCGCTTGAAGTATTGACCCGCCCCCTCGGACTGATTTTTTCTTGCCCGGTTATCAGCTGCGGTAGCGACAGTGCACTTTATCTGCCCCTTGTCTGTGTGACTTGTTATCCATCCGCCACGCTGTGTTGCGATTCGTCCGTGCTCAGTACTGTTTCCCTCACTCGTATGGGCACTTCAATCTTGATTCGCTCTCGCAACACAACACACTGTCGGGAAAGGGACCTCCTCGCTCCGAAAGGATGGCATGGATGAGAGCGTGCTGGCATCGTAACGTCTTGAATGTGATCAGCTCCTTCTCTTTTTGTTGTTCTTTTGCTGCTGTTCCAGGGGGGGGTGGGGGTGGGTTGGGTGTCCAATCTTAGCTCGCCATCAGGAAAGCTCTGTGTGGGGTTACAACGGAGCAAAAACCGAAAGAGCGAAGGAAATCCGACGACGGCCGAATCTGGAGGATTGGCACCTCAATGCCACTTCACAGGCCCTGCCACAGCCTAGGAGTGAGCTCTCAACGAAACGGGGTTCGGATGTGCTTGTCACAGGCAGGTGCTGGACAGGGGGGGGTGTTCTCCCATGAAGCGAAAGGAGGCAGATTTTGGCGTCTTGTTCTTTGCTTTCTTTGCTTTCTTTGCTGGGTTTGTTTTGCAGGTGATGGGCGGCGGCGAAGCAAAAATGGAGCGTGTGTGCGAAGTGACCAAGAAAATCTGAAAACTGAAGCTTTCGGGATCTGCCACCTGAAGCGCCACTTCTCAAGGCCTTCACACCGCCTTGGGGTTCAAAGTGTTCGTCATCGGGAACATAGTTCGGAGCTGCTATTTGCAGTTACTGGATAGGGTAGCGCCTTCAAGCTGAAGTCAGTGTGTGTGTACAGTGTACTTGGTGACACTCTGAACATCGCCCCATTCGGCGTGACACGTGAATCGTTCGAAGAGTCGCGCATTCTTCTCGCCACCAGCGAACACCTGCATTTTTGTTTCGCAAAAGGAAAGAAGAGTCCATCAGAATCAGAGAGGGGGTTGCCCTTTGACATCCAACACGGATGCCCTCAGTAGGACACACAACAGTACGGTGCCTCTCCTCGGTTGTGCATCTGGGATAAAAAAACGAGGGCAAGGATTGACACAGCGCTCTCTCTGCAGACTGCTCCACACCACCCACCCACCCCTCTTTAGCATGCAGTTGTATCTGGGGGCTGGATGGCATTGCCCCGATCGCTCGTTTGGCATGCCCACCTGCTGTGCGGTACTCTCCTTGAATGTGCAGTGAATCCCCACCCCGTTGGTTGCAGCTGGGCCCATCCCAAGCCCTACCAGATTGCAAATTTCGAAGAAAAAATCGCAACACCGCCGCCACCACCACCACCACCACCACCACCACCACAGGCAAACCCGACCTGTAGGGCCTGTCACCGTTGGGACTCTTCGTGGGACTGAGGGACACAAGGGTGGGGAAGGGGTGAGGGTGGTGTACATTACCCCTGCACTGACCTCACCCCCTGCTCTGGCCTTTTCCATTGTCCCCCCATACCCCCACACTCGCACAGATTACCACCACAGCCCCCCCTTAGATCGCGGGTGGATCTGAAGCTGAGTGAGGTCCCCCCCCCCCCTTTTTTTTGTCGGGAGGGACTGCATTGTTCCCTTTTTTTTGTTTGTGAGAAATCACCAAAAGAAAGCGTAACACATCCGTGAATTACAACCTGCGTTCCGTCTATCCGTCAGCTCCCCCCCCACACACACACCCCACCACCCCACTGTAAAAATAGCTGTACATCATATCGTTTTGACTTATTTTCCTGAGCGTGTCTTTTTACTTTATTCTCAACAAAAAGACAACCCGTCCGTCTGACGTTCTTTTCTCCCCCCCACCCCCACCCCTCTGTCTATCCCGTCACCACACCCACACCGGGAACGATGGGTGAAGCGGCAGAGAAGTCCTTCGGGACGAAGCTGAAGGAGAAGTTCATCGCACACCACCTCATCATCTTCCTGGCCATCGCCTTCACGGTGGGTCTGACATGGCCACTCCCCGGAAAGGAGGTGTCAAAACCCTCTGTGGAGAACATCCGGATCGTCTCTAGCCTGATGATCTTCGTCATTTTCTTCATCAGCGGGATGCGACTCAAAACGGACGACGTGATGGGCACGCTGAAGATGCCCATTCCCCTGCTGCTCGCCTTCTTCCTCATCCTGGTCGTCACACCCTGCGTCGGCTTCATCCCGGCTATGATTGCAGGGTCTGACAGTGCTCCACCCCTATCCTACAAAGTGTCGGTCAACACGACCACCACAATAACTGTCGTTGAGGAGGAGGAGTCTATCCCGAAAGAGATCCTGATCGGTTTTGCTATATTCTGCTGCGTCCCAACGACCCTCACGTCCGGGGCTGCACTGGTGGCGCAAGGGGCGCCCCGCGCAACCGTGCTTGCTCTGATGATCACCAGCGCGACGAACCTTATCGGGACAGGGTCTGTACCATTTGTCCTGAAAGTCGTACTCTCCGACATCGACACATCTCTGGATCCGGTCTCCATTTTGATCAAGCTGCTGATGATCATGCTCGTCCCTTCCATTCTGGGCAAGGGTCTGACATCTGCGGTGCCTGCAGCTGCGAAGTTCTCCAAGGAGCAGAAGGTGCCGCTGACGGTGCTCTCAGGTGCCCTCCTCGTGGGCACCGTGTGGCAGTCGCTCTCCCGGAGCCAGGAGAAAATCGTCGAGCAGCCGCCTCTGCTGATCATCGCAACCATCGGGTGTGGGATTGGGCTGCATCTTGTCTTCTGGACCATCAACGGGGCTGTTCTGGTCATGCCTTGCATCCCCGATGTCCACCAGAGGCGGGCCGTGTTTCTGCTTGCATCCCAGAAGACCCTCCCAGTCTCCGTCGCGGTGATCAGCGCAGTTGTCAGCGGGGATGGGTCCCTCAACGAAGGCCTGATCGCCCTGCCGTGCATCATGGGGCATCTGTCGCAGCTCGTCATCGACAGCTTCCTGATCAACTATTGGATCAGCAGCGATAAGAAGGCTGCGCCCCCCGCCAAAGCCGACGACAGCCAAGGGATTGAGATGCCGCTCCTCGGCGATGAAGACGATCAGAACGCCGCTGCGGTCGACCGCGCGTTTCAGAACTTCCCGGAGGGGGGTGTGGGCAGTGGCGGTGGGGCGAATGCCGGCGGGGATGGCGGCCAGCGCTTCCCCAGCCAGACGGCGAGTTATATGCCGACGTCGCCCGATCACGCGTATCACGTCGACGACGATGAAGATTGTCGTGGTTATACCCTTCTGTAATAAGAAGCTTAGGTTGGGGAGGGGGGGGGAGTCAAGCCCCTCGGATGGAACCGCTGGTGTTCCTGGGTGGGGTGGGGTTAATTGTGTCTGGAAAGAGAGGGCTTGGCTATTCGCTACTGTGCGCACGGGATTTGTTTAGTGCGCTGGTTTTGTGACCTGCTGTGGGGAGGTATGGGTGTGAGTGCACGCGCTGCCAATAGTCTTCTTAGCTAGAGACACGGGGCCTGGTTAACGCAAAAAATACATCCCCATTGAGGGCCTTCGCTCTGTATCAGTGTGTGTCAAACTGTGTCACTTTGCAGCTAGTTTTGTGAGGTGGTTCACCCTTCCTCACTTCTCTGCATTTCTGAGCGAAGACCCCCATTTGCCGTGCAGGGGTGAAGCCTAACCCGCAACCATCCCTCCCTCCCCCCCTTTCGCGCGTGTGTTCTGCAATTTGGCAACAGGAAATGCAGGGTTCTCGCAGGTTGATGTAGAGTTACGAGCGGCGAGGCAAAACGAAACTGCGACGTAACGAAGGAAATCGTACAATTGAAACTTGAGGGGGGGGGGTAGGGGCCGTCTTAAGGTACCAAAAAACGTAAACATTACGACATTTTTCGACATAGGCAATTTTCGGACAGAAACCCCCCAAAAATGCTGAAAAAGTGGCCAGACCACCCCAAAAACCGTCCCTGGGTGTGAGACACCCACTTTGGTGGCCTGGAACGGGGCTGAAATGCAATACTGAAAATTTTGTAGTGGTTTGGTACCGAACCCCTCCCCGGCCGAGTCTCCCAATCACCCCGTCACCTGCATCATCGAAATACCACGTCATGGACCACGTTCCGCCGCCTCTGATGAGGCATCTGAGCACTATTCGGCCAAAAAGGTGACATTTCAGCGGGTGTTCTGTCAGGTTTCGACCGATATTGTCAACAAAGCCTGGTATGTGTCCGCACATGCAAGGGCGTCACTCGGGGGGCTTTCTGACGTGCCCTCCGTCGAATGCATAGGGGTCACCCAGGTCCACTTCTACACGGCGGCCAGGATGTCCGGGATATCCCGGGTGGGAGGTGGACAACGGAGGGAGCTGCCCCGGGAGGACATGAGCTGTCAGATATCCCGCCCGGGAAGGCCATGTCCTCCCCCCCGGGAGGAGTCCTCCCGCGGGAGGTGTTCCGTCCTCCCGGGGGATGTCCTGTGGGGTCAAAAACCGTTGGACAACGTGGTGTGGCTGAACCCTAAAAAATGCTAAAAAAAAGGTAGTTTGAAGGTAGTTCTGGGGTAGTGAAAAATGGCCTGGGGTGCCAAAATTATTTCCTTCCTGTACGCAGCCCACAACCCAACCCAAGCCAACCCAGGTGTACATACAACTCTATACACCACTCACCTGATTTTGCCGGTGTTGGGCGGGATTGGTGGAGTTGGGCGGTGGGAGACGCTTTACATTGGAACCTCCCTGTGGGGGGGTAGTTTCCTGGTCCAGGGTGGAGCTACTACTACCGAAGGAGCACCAGCACCGAAATATCAGCTCTGCTCGACGGAAGGTGATCAGCACCCCACACGTAGGCCGGGCCCCATGCGCACGTGCGTTTACAGGACGACTGGCTGCACGCAGTGGTTACACAGTTTTGGAAACGCAAAAACAATTACATACGGAAAACCGCACGTGCCGTTTTTTCAGTTGAAAATTATTGCGGACGGCCACCCACCCAGGACTTGGTCACTCGACGGGCACACGCTACATGGGGGGTCTGGGGGGCGGAGCCCCCCAGCCGCCGGAGGCCACGGTAGTGAACATCTGTTCATTGTGGTCGTACAGATTCTGTGTGAATTGGCTGCGTCCTCCTGAGGTTACTGGAGTGGTTGGATTCCCTGACCATATGAGATCGGAGTACAAGACGCACACTACAGGGGGGTCTGGGGGCGGAGCCCCCCAGCCGCCGGAGGCCACGGTAGTGAGCATCTGTTCCTGCAAAACCTCTCATCGACGTCGACCATCAACCCGGTGTAACGCTAGGTTAGCGTCGCCCCAGTGTAAATGGGTTGACGCTTGGTTGACGCTCGGAGGGGGGGGCGGGGAAAATTACCCAGGCACATGCGGAAATCCGCATGTGGAAACTGTACGTACGGATTTCGGAAATCCGCATTCCGCATGTGGAGCGTAACCACTGGCTGCACGGGTTTAACGTGCGGGGTTGATACCAGGGTGCCACTATCCTGCTGCCCCACCCGTCGCTGGTACGTGCTGGACAAGGATGCAGGCCCTGTGCAACCACCTCATGCCGACACAACACACCCTCCCTTTTGTTGCGTTTTGTTGCCTTCGAGGGCGAGGACACCGGGAAGGGAAGCCCGGGTCGGCGAGCCCAGGTCCTGAGGTCGCCCTGCTCTGTGCAAAGTACACCCCCTATCAGTGATCTCGCTGGGCTCGTGCCTAAAACTTTAATAGGTAGGGCAGCTGCCCTAGTAGTAGTGCCGCCTACCAAAGGGGGCAAAAAAAATTCGCGCGCTTCGCGCGCGAACGTGAGCGCTCGGCTAGTGGATCATCCGTGTCTATCGTACCACGGGCGGTTCATGACATCCAGGAGCCAGCAGACCGCCTTCAGAGGGTCTGGGGGGCGGAGCCCCCCGGCCGCCGGAGGCCACGGTAGTGAACATATGTTCTCAGGCTGACATATCGTCCCTGACATGTCAAGCACCCGACCACATTCGGTGGGTCATTGGGTCGATAGTCCGGAATAGCCCTGCTCCCTGGGCCCCAGTGGGCCCAGGGGGGCGGGGGCAGATCAGAAATAATATTCTTGGGAGGGCAGGCTGGTCAGGCCTGCCCTACCAAGGTTTCGGACTGAAATTAAATAGGTAGGGCAGCTGCCCGACCTGCCTGACCAGGCGAGGATCCCTTCAGGGGAACGCCGTCGGGAGATGCTGGGAGTTTGCCACCGCGCCCGAATATGGATTTGTCAGGTGCTGTCGCATGGTCCTGCGTGTTCGGCGTGAAAACCGCAGGTGGTGGTTCGATTCCGCCACCCACCCACCCGTCGGGACCCCCCCCCCCTCGGTTTTCCCAAAACCTCGTTCTTTTGAATATTTGGAACTCGTGCGGATCGTGGTGGGGTCATTTTGACCATGGGTCAAAAAAATTCACCCATTACACCCATTACTCCAGCCGCCAGTTAATAGGAGGAAATAATTTTGACACCTACGCCAAAAAAAGGTAAAAAAAAGGTAGTTTGAAGGTAGTTCTGGGGTACATAGAAGGGGCGAAAACAGCCACACCACAACGGCATTTTTCATATTTTTTGACACACCATCTCCCGGGAGGGCATGAGTCCTCCCGCGGGAGGACTCATGTCCTCCCGGGGGGGGAGGACATGTCCTACCCAGGCGGGATATCTGACAGCTCGGGTCCTCCCGTTTCCACCTCCCCACCCGGTATATCCCGAACATCCTGGCCACCCTGCAGACAAGGATGAGGTGTGTGGCCACGGCGAAGCTGTCGCGGTCCCCGCGATAAATGGTTTCTGTGAGTCATCATGTGGGAACCTGTCGGACCAAATGTCCTCACTGATCTCAATAGTCACCGCGCAGCACAGATCGCACAGTTCAAGCACAACAAGGCACTCACCGGTGTGCCAGTGACTCATTCTGCTGAAGAATTGAACATGTTCAGGCATGTTCAGGAAGAAGGCTACCCCATCTGCCTCTGCAGCGAAGGATGTCCACAGGGGTTTGGAAGAGGCCGAATTCCGAACGAAGCCAGATTGAATGCCTGCTGCAGAAGCGTGCGCGCTTGCAGCAGAACACAACAGCGGAGAAAGTACTGAGAAGCATAGATGTACCGCCCTTGGAAAAAAAAGGGCAAAAAGGGCGGGAAAAAAATTGGTCAAAAATGGCGTTTCGCCCGTGAAACTTTTCCTTAGCCCCTGAAACGCCCTTGAAACGCCCCTGGAAAAAAAAAGGGGCGTTTCAGGGGCTCCTGAGGGGCGTTTCAGGGGCTCCTGAAGGGCGCCTCAGGGGCGTTTCAGGGGCGCCTCAGCCAAAAAAAAACACAAGTCGTAGGGGGGCCCAACACCCCATATTCCCCCTTGTAGGACCAAAAAGTGCACGAAAGGGGTTAAAACGGCGTAATTCGTTGATTTTTTGCATTTCCCTGCATTTCCCAGCCAAAAATCGATTTTTTGGCTGGGCGAGGACAATGCGAAAATCGCGAAAAATCTGAAAAAATCGGATTTTTCACAGAGGCTCAAAAACGTGTTTCTGGGTGCAAAATAGGCCCAGAAACAGGTATCTCGACGTTTTTGGGTGAATTTTCGGTGGTGTCGTCTTTTTGCGGCCAAAATTTATCGATTTCCTAAGGATTCTGAATCTGTGAGAAATGAGAGCCGGCGGCCGCACTCAGAACCTCCACTGAACAGCCCATTCCCCTGACCCCAGCCCTGGCCCATGTATGTTTTCTCATTATTGTTATAACAGTTGATACAATACACTAGCTCGGCAAATGCCTGGAGCCCCACCGGGAAGGTGTGTGTCGACATATAGCTCGGCACACGCCTGAAGCGCCACCGTGACGACATGTTCGTCTCTGCTGAAGCACTCCTACACAGGGGGGCTTCCGGTTCCTGTCCATGCAGAGGTTCTCAAAGCAGATAATGCCGAGACCTGTGGTGCGCTCTCGTTTGTTGATCCAGAGACCAAAAATGTGGAACGGCATGCTGCCCGTTCACTCATTTTTGCCTTGGGAGACACCCACTTGCCAAGGCGTTCGCTGCCGTGCGCCACGTGGCGCAAGGCACCTCAGTGTGCCCAAATAAAGTCCAGTAGCCCACCCAGAAAACCCCCATTTTTCCGCCCCTGACCCGCCCTTTTTTGAGGAACGCCCTTTTTTTTCGGCCATTTTTCGCCCTTTTTGCCCGTTTTTAAGCGGTAGATTCGCCCCTCAGGAGCCCTTTTTCGAAAAAGGGCGAAGTGCCCCTGGGGCGCCCTTTTTGCCCTTTTTTTTCCAAGGGCGGTACATCTATGGAGAAGGCACTCCTTCCCAAGCTTGTCACGTTCCTGCGCTCCCAATTTGAACCGAAGGCAGCAGTGCCCACTCAGGAAACGAAAAGGCGGTATGTTGCGAGCAAGTAGGGCGGGAAGGGGTCGGGAGGGGGGTTCAAATGAGGGGGCCGGAACCAAACCACTACAATTTTTTGAACATGGTCACGGATTGGCTCAGAAGTGGCCAAATACCCCCAAAAACCACCCAGACCGCCCCCAAATACTCCCAGGGGCCGGGGTTTCAAGTTCACAGCCATTTTGTGCGTGTTCCTCGCCTATGTGAAAAATCCCGTAATGTTCACCCCTTAAGATTTTGCCTAGGGGGGGGGGGTGATGGCCGCTTCGCAGGGCCTCAACACAGCCTTGAGGCGCAATGTGTGCGCTCGGCTGATTTTTTTTACAGTTGCTAGGCAGGGCGTGGTTATGTGTTGCTATTGTGTGCCGCCCCATTCACCCCCTCGCCTGTGCGGCAAAGTTTTTCAAATAAAATCTAGACGAGCGTATCCGCCCTCCCCACACCCCACACCCCCCTCTCCCATTTTTTTTGGCAGTTTGGCAGAGCCAACTGGACACATCAGCGCCTCTTTCCGATTGAAGAAAAATGAAAAAAAAAACCCCCCGTGGCGCCGTTTGCTGGTTCCTGATGTGCGACACGTTGCCGAGAAATCAGCAAAACGAAAGACAGTGGGATGTGTGTCTGTGTGGTGACCATATTTTTCGTGGGTAGACCGCGCGGATCTTCCACCCACCCATCCCGACAGCGGATTCCCCACTCATTAGTTAGAGAGTGATGCGTGCCTTCGCCACTTGTCAAACATTCGGATCTTTCCGATGCGGTGCCGACGAGCGCAGTGTAATGCATTTCCCCTATTTTAATGAAATCGCCGAATATTGTCGAACACTGACTAATCTCGAAGATACCACCTTTGTGTCTTCGCTTGCGGTGTCGAAAACTGGTGCGTTTTCGATGCCTTCCCTCCTGTTTATAGGAGGAAACCGTCGATACCTTTGTCAAAAAACTGTCGATAGCGAGGCCTCTCCAAGGCCGAATCCGGTTCGGGAATTGCTTTTCCCCCCCGAGCTTTGAGGCTTTGAGAGTGCAGGCACCCATGCCTCCACAGCAAATCCAACAGCACGTGTCTCTGCGTTTTCTGCTCTATTTCCTTGCAAGTGCGCGGTTTGAAGCTTCTCTATTGCCAGTGCACTTGATTGTGGGAAGTATCATGTGCTTTGTTCCTGCTCGTGTGCTCCTCACTCACTCATGGCAGCAGCCATGCATGCGGTGGCCACTGCCCCACCCAAGTGCCAACTGAATTGAGCTCACGCAACAACCACCTGCAGACCAAATTCTCACTCCCTCACCTCCAAGACAGGTTCTCTCCCCCACGTGCCTCCCAGGCTGATGTGGCGGCGTATCTGACTCCGTCTCCTGCTGTTCAGATGCCGCTGGTTTGTCTTTTCTAAAAAAAAAAGGGCCCACGAAAGCACTGCTAGTCGTCCGCGTACGCTGGCTCCCTACGTGAAGGTCCGACAGAGAACACGGTTTGCCCCCCGGGCGGGATCCCGGGCGGGCCCGGCCGGGTTCCGGGAATCCCGGGATGACCCCGGGTTATCCCGGGGTCATCCCGGGACCCCCCCGGGGTCAGGTGTAGGTGGGTGGTAAGATGACTTGAGAGTTTTGCACATTGCATATTGCACGCTGCCGTTGCCCCCTTCCCTGAGAACTTCCAAACAGTCAGGAGTTCACTGCAAATAAAACAAAACAAAACAAAAAGATATTTCTGTGGGTCCAAGGACGAACTGCGTCTATACCATTGAAGTACAACGCCCCCTAGGGCAACACAGTGTACGTCACTCCCGGTCGCCCTCACGCGTCGGGTGTGGTCGTCGATACCAAAAAAAAAATGCAACCGTGAAGTATACCAGGGGGAGGGGGAACGCGCGTTTTTCAGCAACTGAAAATATATTCGATGTCTATCCGCTATCCGCTATCCGCCACCCACCCACACCCCACACTCACACGGCATGCACGAATGATTCCTTCCCGTGGAGTCATGGGACAGAGTATTTGAATTGACGTATCGGGGGGTCTTCGCTGTGGTGTCGAAAACGGTGTGTATTTTGGTGCAGCATTCCCTCCTTTTTATAGGGGAAAATCGCCGGGATTTTGCCGGACATTTGACGTTAGCGAGGGTCCCCGACCTCTGCCAGTTCATCGGGACCATTTTCGTAATGTGCGTATCGATAAGCAAGCAAAAAAAATAGTTCGGATGTGTCTTCTGTACAGTTGCAATGTGCACACCGGACGCAAAAGGGTTTGCAACTCCTTGATTGATGCACCCTGACGTGCCCCGGTGTCGCACAAGTTTTGTACACCAGGCACATTTCTGGGTTATTTTTCCAGAGCGGCGGGTCCATCAATCCAGGTCAAACAGAACGTATCTGATGCTCATTTCCCGGATGCTGTTTCAATCCCTGCCTCTGCTGGTCCAGCAGCCCTCTCGGTCATCTTGCCGGTGCCGCACAGCGTGCCCCCCTCCTCACCACCCTCGCCCCCCTCTGACGAATTAAATCACAGGCCGTTGACACCTTCCGGATCTCAGACACGACCTGCATTCTTGAGTGGAGGAGTGAGCGGGAGGTCGGTTCTTTCTTACACCTCACAGCTCCACGCTCACCCGTTATGTTTCTTCACTGTGGGGGAGGGGCTTCAGCTGGGCGGAGCGGGTGTCTGGAAGCGGATGTTTTGGAGGGTGTTCTCCTGGCACTCAACGAATCACCGGCTTTCGGACACAAAACGACTCGGGGGTTCCCTGCGAAAAAAAATAAGTGTGCCGTTTTTAGTGCCAGACACCCGGAAAGCGGGTGTCTGGCACTGACAATTTCAACACCCGCGAAGACACTGTTCCCGCCGGCTGAAGCCCACCACGTGTTCGGCGACACTCTCTCTCTTTCTCTGGTGCAGTGACTACAAACCTGACCCACATCGCTGGAGGGTATCAGGAGCTTGTTGTTTTGCAGTCACTCTCGACAATCATCTCACCCCCCCTCCCCCCCTCTCTCTTTCTCTCCGGACCCCCTTGTCAGTTTGCCTGACTGAGGGGCCCCACGGCTGCCTGAGCTGCAACCATTTTGAACGATATCGTACATGGCCATGCTCGCAGCAGCACCCCAATTTACCTTTTTTTTATCACGGCCTCCTCCCGGCCCCGCCCCCACCCACACACGCACCCGTCTTTTCAATCTCGCGCGCCTTACCCCAGTGGCACGCGCTCTATCGCTATTGGGTGCTGATTGCTGGTGGTGGTGTTCAACGGGAGGAGGGGGGGCGAGGGGGGGGGAGTTGTGTCTGAGGGGCGTGGTGTGTTCTGCACCAAAAAAAATCGTTCTCCTCCAACTCCCTGGGTCTTCGCGGCTCGACGAGTTTATTTTTTTCTTTCGGCAAAATTCTTCGACGCGTGTCCTCCTATAAACCGGAGGAACAATGCACTAAAATAAAGACGGGGGGTCGCGTTCTTTCGTCTTCTGCATGAACGGTGCCTGCTAGTGCATGTGTGCAGGATACCGAAAATGCTGGGGTAGGGGTTGGGGAGCCCCTCAAGGCTCTCTCTCTGTTCCCACCACCACCACCACCCCTTCCCTGTCTGTTTTGCCTTCTCACCGAAGCCAAGACAGCGGGGCCCCCCTCCCCCCGCCACCAGAGTGAAGGGAGATGATCCCTGTGCTTCCTTCTACTTCTATTTCAATTCCCCCGCCCCCCCACCCCCGCCCCACCAGAGTAACACTGGCTCGACCAGCAGATCATCACTGTGTTGAACCAGACAGCCTGTGTATAGGGTGACCCTTCGCCTGGCTGGCCAGCCCCTTCTCCCCAGCTTGCGAGCCATCTGGGGGGTGTAGAAAAAAGTAATCATTTTGCTCGCAGGGTGTGTGTGTGTGGGGGGGGGGGGGGGGGGATTGGTGCTGACCTGAGTCGTCGAGGCGCGTGCCTCTTGCGCCATGCGTGCCTGCAGTGAACGAAAATACTATCGAGAAGGGGGTAAGCAGCTATTCCCCGCACGCCTGCCCCCACACCTCCCAGCCCTGCCACCACAGCCACTCTCTTGTGATCGCACACCCCTTGCCGCACCACCCCCTGCATAACGAGTGAAGGGAGATCACCCCCTGCTTTTCCACCCATGATTCCTTCCACTTCCACTTCTATTTCAATACCCCACCCACTTGCCACACCACGCCCGCACAGGTGCAGCCTTTGCTTGAAACCAGAGCCCTTCCCCCCCTCCCCTCCCCCCCTCCCCTCCCCCCCCACACAAACGCTGGTTTCAAAGCACACGGCGGCAACCGCAGCACACGGGGGTGTGCCTGCATATGTTCAACCGCGATGGTAGTTGACAGCGGGGACTCTGAGACGCGAGCCCTGTTGGGACGCTCCTTCTCAGGCAAGGAGCCATGGAACTCCATGACCCAGGCTGCTAAGCGGGACCACCTGACGCGCTTCGAGGCAGCCTGGGAGGGTGTTCTCGAGGCGAAGCGCCCAATCGGCCCGCTGTCCGTCCGCCACGCCATGGAGAGCTTCGCCAAGCTGCGCTCCGCGTTCGGCTGCTGGAGGGTGCTTCGTTCCTCGCGTGCACAGGTCACCCCTGTTCTCATCAACTCACTCCTCCTGGCGTACTCCATGCGTGCCGACGTCGCCGGGTTTGCAAAGGTGCGCACCCTGATGCACAGGCAGGGGGTGGAGATGACGGTCCCCCACTTCGCGTTTCTCATCCAAGGCCTGGAGAGGTCGCACGCACCCCTCGGCGTGTCGCTGCAGCTCATCAGGCACGTCAAGCAGCTCTCGCGTGGGTCCACAGTCAACTCGAATGTCACGGTGAGATTGGATGAGAAATCGCTCCAGTCGCTCTATCTGTCGGTGCTGCGGCAGTGCACTAACGTTTCGGAGATGACGCATGTCATGCAACTTATCAATGCAGATCAGATTGACATATCGAAGCATCTCCGCCCCCTCCTGTTGGCATGCTCCAGCGCAGGGAACCTGGGACTCGCCTTGCGTGTCGCAGAGCAGAACGGGGTTACTGAAGAACGCAAGCCAGTGGAGTACGACATCCTGCTTGCAACCAAATTCTCCGCCGGGAAGTTCACCGCGGTGGACGAGGGGCTGTCTAGGCTGCTGGGTGAGGTGTGCAGCAACCCCCGCAATGAGTTTCTCCTGAGGCGGGCTCGCTTCCTGGTCAGCCACCTGACGCAGATCGCGTGTGAGGTGGCCACTTCACGCAACTCGCTGCACCCCCGCTATATGCTGAAGCGTTTTATGTATTTTGCACAGGACACCCGTCTCCCTGTGGAACTGCGGCAGACGCTGTCGCTGTGGCGGCAGTTTTTCTTCATCTTTAAGAAGGTGCGTGACATCGACGTTCTCGAGGAGGCGCTGGCTGTGCACGATGAACTGTTCGGGAATATCCCAACCGACCTCATCACAATCTACACGCATGCTTGCGTCGACCGCCATGTTTCTTGCGAAGGGCCGTTCTTAATTAACACGGCATCAGCAGAGGACAAGCAGGCCTGGAAGAGACAGATTTTCCCACCTCACAATGGGTCGGCATATTATTAACCCACGCATGTGACAATTGACTCCTTCCACCCAGCTTCAATGTGTCTTGCAGGCCAGGCTGTAAGGGTGAGGGTTGCGGCAGGGCCAAACCCAACTCCTCCCCACAGCGCGGCAGCAGTGCTGCTGGGTTCAAGGCAGACAGGCCAACAGCTGAGTGGGGACCTTCACTCAGAAGTGCAGAAAGGTGTGTGCCGCCTCACCACCCGAGGGGGCAAACGAACACAGAGCGGCACACAGCGAAGGCATCTCGCTGAACCTCCTAAACAGCCCCCCAGGCAGGCTGATGCCTCCTCCCTATAGGAAGCAGCGAAGCCGCAGCCCCCGCCTCGTTGTGTTTTTTTTCGTTGATGTCGTGGCCTGCTCATCAGGCAGGTCGTGGTTGCCAACGTATCTGAGTGAACACCCCCCTTGGGCCTCATCCTCGCTACCATGTTGGATCGCTCGCAGAGTGCTTCAGTGCGACTTGGAGGGGGGGGGGGGTCACCAGTCCTGCCTTTGTTTGGTGCACAGGGGCTCTCTGCCGTCAGACTCCACTCACACACTGAGGTGAGGCGGGGAAGTGGTGGAGGCGAGGCACCACTGCAACGCCCTTCATCAGGCTCTTTCGTGCTGTCCCGGCTCTTCAGCTCTCCGGACCCCCGCACGCAGAATCGACAACAGTGACGACAGGGCCGATTCCTCTCCCTCACCCTCCTCCCCCCACTGGCTGAGCTCGGGCAGCTCAGGCGCTCCTTCTCTCTAGCATCTGGCGGCCCCCACCACCACCACCCTAGCTAACGCTGATGTTAGAGCACTCGCAGAGTGCGACTTGGGGGTCCCCTCTCTCTCTCTCTCTCTCTCTCTCTCTTTCTTGCGCATCACACCACCGCCCCAGGATCTCTGCCCCCCACCCTGCCCCCAGCCCCCGATCCACCGGATGAGATAGCACAGCCTTCAGCTGTGGGTCCCCACACCTTAAGCCCTCCACGCGGCGTCTGATACCACAGCTCGCGCTCCTCGCGACCTCTCGGCGTGCACCGGATACGCCATATGGGCCCTGATACCCCAGGCACGTATGGGCTGTCGTTCAAAGCGCCCAAGCTTGCGCCGTCACCTGCTGCAGCGGGGTCTGCACGCCGGCAGCGGTTTGGCGATGTGTCACGCAGCTATGGGAACCGGCCTTGGCAGAGGGGGGCTGCGCCTGCACCCAACAGCACCGTCGAGGCGATCGGTGTGGAGAAGGACACGGCAAGGGGGAGGTACCGCGTGTATGGGAAGAGCCTCACGCTCCAGATGCTGCTTTATTACAACATTGTCTATTCGCTGTGCTTCACCGTGGTGTCCTGGGGGGCCTACTTCCACAAGGTGAAGCTGTATAAAGTGGCGTGGAAGCACCAGATGTGGTATGCAGTTGTGATGATGCTCTGGACAGCATTCGAGGTGGTCCGGCTCATCTGCGGCTACGTCGGGAACCTCACCTCCAGCGTGCAGCACCTTATTGGATTTGTGCTGTTCTCGGTGATGAACTTCGCCCTGGTCGGCGTGTTCTACGCAGTGGATAAGGGGCTGCCGCGCAACCCGCACGACAGGGCCACGGCGATTGTGCACTTTCTGTTCATCGTCCCGGAGATGATCACGTGTGTCTTGGAGGCGAAGCGCCAGATCCGCTACCACACAGTGCGGTACTACCTCTCGCTAGGAAACGCTCCCGAAGCGTGATGGTGTCGGGGGGGTGATGGTGTCTGGGGTTGCTGGCCTATATCCCCTGCCAAGTGTTGCCGGGGTGTTTTCCATGGGAAAAACATGAAGAAGAATGCTGTTGTGTGCCACACGGCGTTGACGAAATAAAGAAAGACTCAAGTGTATCTCTACACTGCCTCCATTTCGGTGTGGGTCTGCCTGATGCAGACACACGGGGGGGGGGGGGAGGGGGGTGCGCACTGCGCAACAGACTTTGGCGCCAGGAGAGAACACTGCGCCCTTTGCCTTTTTGCCTGTTGTTGCTGTGCTCCCCCTCTCCCTTTTGCACCACTTCACATCCCCCAGACCCCAGACCCCTGTGGCCAGGCCACAGACCATGCAGAATCACTGGCCCCATCTTGGGCTGCTTCCCCCGACTCGTCAGGGGATGCCAACTGGAATGGGGTGTGGATGAGTTGGGTGGAGTTGCTTATGCTGGCCCTTCGGCACCAAACAGTCAATATGGGAAAACCCCATGCCGAAGCTGTGGAAGTCGCCGCAAAAAGAAAAAAATCCTCGCGCGAAAAGACTTTCAGTCGTGGGGGTGGGTGGGGTGTGTGATGGGTGCGTGGGAAAACCCCCTGCTGCCGGTTGGAAAACACAGCCGGAATGCAGGGAATAGACTCTCCACAGGGGGAGGGTAGAAACTAGAAACAATGGGGAAAGTTGTAGACCGGATGGTGCAGTGAGGAGCTTGTGATAACACACCGCTGCCTTTTGCTGCCGCCCCACCGCAGCGCCCCTTCCCCCCGCCCTCTGTGTATTTCGCACTCGACGTGCTGGGTGCGGAGACACCCACCACCAACGAGCAGGGCACACTGGACAGGGGCCCCTTGGCCTGCCCCTGCCTGCCACGTTGTCACCCGTCGGCGCTCTGCCCGCGATGCAATGAACGGTGCAGCAGCACCACGCGACGAGTACACCGACGCACCGATCGCCGACGAGGACACCAAGCGATGCCTTTCCGAGATGGACCGCCTGCTGCTGGGGCTGATCGACCGGGAGAAGAGGGTCGGAGGCACGCACACCAGGACGCGGCAGCTGCGTGAGGCGCGCGAGATGGCCGTCGAGGCTGCCACTGCTGCCAGCGGGGCCAATGCCGGCGAGGGCGAGGGGCGGCGGGGCGTGCGCGCGCTGAACCAGGTTGTGGAGGTGCTGAACCACAGGGTCCGCCAGCTGTCGCTGCAGCGTGCCCCGAAGCACTCCCACAGCGCCCCACGGACCCCGCAGTCGCGCAGCACGACGCGAGACCTCCGCAGCACGTCGCGCCCCGCCTCGGCACACGCGCGGCGCTCCGTATCCCGCAGTAACTCGAGGAACAGGGTGCAGCCAGGGCCTGTCGGCCCGGCTGCCCACGCCTCTGCACATGCCTTCGGGACGTCGCTCCCCGGCAGGCGGGGCATGGTCCAGTCGATGCGCACCAGCACCCGCGCTGCCCACGGGGCGTGGGGGCCGAGGGAGGAGTCCAACCCGCTGCAGGTCTCCCAGGTGTCGCAGCACACGCCACTGCCACCGCCGCCGCCGCAACAGCAGCAGCAGCAGCAGCAGCAGACGCAGCAACAGCAACAACAACAGCAACAACCGCAGCAGCAGCATCAGCCGCAGCAGCACGTGCGGACGCCGCCGCAGGATCCGTTGCCGAGCCGGGCCCATTCTGCGCAGCAGCAGCAGCCGGTGCGGCCCTCGCCGCAGTCCCCCCCCGGTTACTACGGGTCGTGGATGACGCCGCAGGGCTTCCTCTACCCCGTGTCGCAGCACGGCGTGCCACCCCCCACGGAGCAGCAGGCCACGCCGGCAATGCGCCTCCGCATGGATCCCGACACGACACCCCGCCCCAACGCGAACAGCGCGGGGCCCAGCACGCCGGCCGCCCCGCCGGAGCATGCCCCGATGGACATTGCGTACGACTCGCCCTCCGTGCTGACGCCAAAGAAGAAGACACGCTACTTCCTGTGGTGCGAGTACCACTCCCGGGCAGAGAGGATGGCAGACGAGGACTATGCGTGGCGGGCCATCCTGGAGGACTGCAGGGCGCAGCTGCCGGATGTGCTGGCAGCCGAGCAGGCGGGGAAGCGCGACGAGAGGGCGCGGTACCGCGAGGTGCTGGATGAGTGCGGGCGCCTCACGGCGGCGGTGCAGGTCGCGGTGCTGGCGGAGGACGAGGCGCAGCGCCGGGGCGACCAGCGCGACGATGCGATGGCCTTCCTCCTCTCCGCCGCAGGGGGTGCGGCGGAGCTGCGGGCGTACGCCGCGCGGGAGTCGTATGCCGCGACCCACGCAGCCTCCGCCGCGCTGTTCGCCGCTGAGGCGGACAGCAGGCTCACCCTGCAGCACGCTGCGCATGCTGGCTGCACCGATCTCCGCACAGCTTGCCTGGGGGAGGGCACAGCCCTGCAGTGCCGCGTGCTGCACGCCAGCACGCAGTACCACGAGCAGGCCCTGCGCTCCTTGGTGTCCAGTGAGGGTGACGCGCGCGCAGCCCTGCTGCATGAGGCTGCGGGCACCGCACCCAGCCATGTCTCCGCCTTGGCAACGGCGCTGCTCGCCACCCAGGCGGCGCAGCACCGGGAGGTTGAGGCGGGCGTGCTGCTGGGTGCAGGGCAGCGCGCAGCGCTGGAGGCGGGGGAGGCGGATGCACGGCGGCAGCTGGAGGAGGATGGCTTCCTCAACACGTCGGCCTGCCTGCTGCTGGAGGGGGCGGCGCGGCAGCGCCTGGAGCTGGCGGCGCGGATCAGCGCCGATGTGCAGCGCGAGCGGCGCCGGGCGGAGACCGAGTTTGAGTCGCGCCTCCACCACGAGCGACAGCACCTCGGCGAGGCCAGCGGGCTGCTCCTGGCGGAGGGGGGCGCGCGGGGGCTGCTGGTGCAGTCGGAGCTGCTGCAGCGCACCGCCCTGACGGCGGACCTCCACACCGCACACCGCGACGCGCTCCACGAGGCGGCGCACCGCGACCTCAGCCACACCCACGCCACCGCGACCTGCCTGCTGCTGGAGGCGGAGCAGCGCAGCACCCTGCAGCAGGAGGCGTTCCTAACACTCCTCGACACGTCTGCTGAGATGGCACGCAGGCAGCACGCCGCAGCCGTCACACAAAATGTGCGGGACCGCCTGGAATCTGAAGCGGCTGTCGCCGAGGCCCGCAATGCCGAACAGGCTGCCCTCGAGCTCGCCGAGCGCACCGCCTCCCACATCTGCCCCGCAGAAGCCGACTCCCTCCGCCAGCAGGCCCTGGCCCGCGCCGCGCTGGAGGAGTCCGCTGTCGCAGGCGGGTGGTCCCTCTACAGCTCTGCAGCCTTCGACGCTGCCCACCTGGCGCTGGGCCTCACCGAGGCACGCCTGGGCGAGTCGCAGCGCGACGCGGCAGAGGCGCGCGAGGCCCTGCTTGACGAGGGCCTGCGTGTGGAGGCCCTGGTGTCGGAGCTGTCGGCAGGGCTGCTGGCCTCCGCCACCTCGGCGCTGGAGGCGGAGGAGGCGGCGCAGCGGCGCTGCACCTCGGAGGACGCAGTGGCGGGCATCCTGGCGCTGCTGCACCTGCGCGGGATGGAGGAGGCCATGCTCTGCGAGGCGTCGCTCAGCGCGTCGCGCGGCGCGTCGCAGGACTACGCAGCGGCTGTGGAGGGGCGTGCCGCGCTGTGCGATACGGAGGCTGTGCTGCGCGCGGGGCTCGCGGCGTCGCATGCCGACGAAGTGTTGACCCTCTGCTCGATGGAGGCGGCAGGGCGGCAGCGGGTGGTGCTCAGTGCGGTGGAGCTGTCCACCTCCCGCCAGCAGGAGGCAGGCAGCAGCACAGCGTACGGGCATGCCCGTGCGGCGCTGTGTGATGCGGAGACGGCGGTGCGCGCTGGGATCAGCGCGTCGTGCCTGGAGGTGTTGCTGGACCTGCGTGCCGGGGAGGCCGCGTCGCGCCAGGACCTCCTGCTGCTGGAGACGTCTGCTGCAGGGGAGCAGCGGGCAGAGTCTGTGGTTGCGGCTGTGGAGGGGCGTGCCGCGCTGTGCGATGTGGAGGCCGCGCTGCGCGCGGAGCTCGCGGCGTCGTGGGCGGAGGTGCTGCTGGAGCTGCGTGCCGGGGAGGCGGCGGGACGGCAGGGGGTGTTGGTTGCAGCGGCAGAGGCTGCTGCGTCGTGGCAGCAGCGTGTGGCGCGGCTGGAGGCGGACAGCCTTGCGGGCGCCGCGGCGATACAGGCGAGTGCAGCGGAGTACTTCGCGCAGGCAAAGGCGGAGGAGGTTGCTGCCCGCAGCACGTGCGACGCTGCCACCCTGCCACACGACGCTGCGGATGTTGCAGATGCTGCGCACCACGTCGTGGCAGAGTATGAGGAAGAAGAGGAAGATGGGGATGACGCAGAAGCAGCAGAAGCAGCGGCAGCAGCTGCAGAAGCCGCAGCAGCAGCCTCCCGCCTGGCACAGCAGCGCACCGCCCTGCTGCAGGTGGAAGAGGAGGCAGCTGCCGTGCGCTCTGCAACGGAGGCTGAGGCGGCGACAGCTGCTGCACATCTCAGGGAGGGCGAGGTGCGGGACGTTGCCCTGGTGCGGGAGGCGGCTGCGCAGGCTGCGCAGGCTGCGGCAGATGCGGCAGCAGCAGCAGAAGCAGCGGAAGCTGCAAAGCAGGCCCAGCTGCAGATGGAGGCCGACGCGGAGGCTGCGCGCCTCCAGGCAGCCGAGCAGCAGAGGGAAGAGGAGGCACGCCTGAGGGAGCAGGAGCAGGAGCACCAGAGGGCAGTGGGGGAGCTGGATGAGCGGCAGGCGGCTGCGAGGGAGGCTGTGTGCAGCGAGGAGGTATGCTTGAGAGGGGCGGGGGTGGGTGGTGGTGGTGGTGGTGTTCCTTCGGGCGGAGGGGCGCCCGGGTGTGGCATGCGCAAGAGGCTGTGTGTGGCGGCAATCCATATGTCACTTCCCCACGCCCGTTGTTGTTACCACCTGGGGGTGGGAGCAACACCAGGGACAGAGCGGAAAATCAGCCCTTCTCTGTGAGGGCAACCACGGCGCACCACCTGCCCCCTCCCAACACACCACCTGCAACAGGATGCTGCACGCCAAACAATACGTGTGGCGTTGAAGGACGCTCGCTGCGAAGCCCAGGTATGGCTCGGTCTCACTGGCACCCCAGCACTGCAACACCGCAGTGCGAGGTTCACCCGTAACAAAATAAGTGAAACCATTTTATGGTCTCAAGGGGCTAACGAAGGCACCCTAACTAACCTAGTTTTGCCTAAGGAACAGACCCGTCCCAAGGGGCCACGTGTCACGTATTATACATTGCGTACAGTGGTTACGCTCCGCATGCGGAACATGCGGATTTCCGTAGGGTATTTCTTTTGGCGAAATCCGTACGTACGGTTTCCACATGCGGATTTCCGCATGTGCCTGGGTAATTTTCCCCGCCCCCCCTCCGAGCGTCAACCAAGCGTCAACCCATTTACACTGGGGCGACGCTAACCTAGCGTTACACTGGGTCGATGGTCGATGACGTCGATGAGAGGTTTTAGGAACAGATGCTCACTACCGTGGCCTCCGGCGGCTGGGGGCTCCGCCCCCAGACCCCCCTGTAGTGTGCGTCTCGTACTCCGATCTCATAAGGTCAGGGAATCCAACCACTCCAGTAGCCTCAGGAGGACGCAGCCAATTCACACAGAATCTGTACGACCACAATGAACAGATGTTCACTACCGTGGCCTCCGGCGGCTGGGGGGCTCCGCCCCCCAGACCCCCCATATAGCCTGTGCCCCGTCTAGTGACCAAGTCCTGGGTGGGTGCCGCCCGCAATAATTTTCAACTGAAAAAAACGGCACGTGCGGTTTTCCGTATGTAATTGTTTTTGCGTTTCCAAAACTGCGTAACCACTGATTGCGTATTATATGTATAATACGTATTTGCCATCCCAGCCGCACAGTGGGGTGTCACACACACCCGCCCGGTGTGCGGGGAGTGGGCACAGCTACGCGGGTTACCTTCCACTTTAAACGTGGTGACCACCACACACCCCGGCATTGTTTATCGTCCTCACAACCCACCACCACCTCGACAGATTGGCGCTACTTCTGAGGCGCTTGTCGATGACCTCCTATCAGACGCGGTGAGCACTCTCCTGCTGACCAGGGCATCGCTGCACAGCAAGCAGGCGCAGCGGGAAGCCGCGGCTCCCGCACACCCACACCCCGGCACGCCCAGCGGCGCGGCGCCCCTTCCGAGCAGCACCGCAGAGCCCCCCCAGCAGGGCGAAAACAGCAGCACCGACTCCTATGCCTCGGAGACATTCGACGACGGCGCGCAGCCCCACACAGCCCCGTCGGAAGAGGCGACGGAGGAATACACGGAGGCGTGGACGGAGGCGTCGGAGCTGACCTCTGCGGCAGCCGCTGCCGCACAGCTGGCTGAGCAGCAGCAGAGGGAACAGGAGGCGGCGGAGAAGGAGCAGCGCCTGCAGGCGCAGCGCAAGGCTGAGGCTGAGGAGCGCAAGGCACAGGAGGAAGCTGCTGAGCAGGCGCGGCTCAGAGCCGCTGAGGATGCTGCTGCTGCTGCTGCTGCAAAGGAAGCCGAGGAGGTGCTCCGCCAGGTGTGTGTTGCCTGCCGTGCTGAGGGTGGTGGTGGTGGGTGTTGGTGGCGTTGCTGTTCTCTCCTGCCTCCGCTCCGATTCCACCGAAGCTTTGGGCAGGGGGGGAGAGATGGAGAGAGAGAGAGAGAGAGGTGGTAACGACCCCGGGGGGGGAGGTGTGGGGAGGGACCTTCTGGCTGGTTATACCGCAACAAAACTGCGTGGGGTCGGGGTGGGTGGGCCGCCTTTTTTTTTCACATTGCGACCAGTGTTCCCGCTAAGGCCGATGGGCCGGTCATTTTTGTTTTTGGGATTTTTGGATTTTTTTTTCCCCCTTTCCCGTTCAGTGAAAATTTTTCTCGGGCGCGCTTCGCGCGCCCGAGACTACGCGGGAGATGGCCAGTCTCGCAAGAAGGACTTGCGAGACAGGCACACGCGACAGGGGGGGTCTGGGGGGCGGAGCCCCCCAGCCGCCGGAGGCCACGGTAGTGAGCATTCGTTCTGCAGGGCGACATATTTTGGGCGAGATAGGCTGCTTCCATCTTCCTGGGCGGCTTTCGAATCGAGATTCCACAGGAGGGGGTCTGGGGGGCGGAGCCCCCTAGCCGCCGGAGGCCACGGTAGTGAACATTTGTTCCTTGCACATCCCATCCCCGCCTCTTTTTGAGATTCGCTTTGTGGGTTCACCTGCATCTTGAAGTCGCAGCTCTTCCCACAAGAGGGATGTTCCTCCGACATGGGTTGTGAGCATGCCAGGCCTGGTGCCAGCTGCAGTGGATGTCCAGTAATCTCCGATATTTTCCTGCAGCTGCTACGCGAGGACACCTGAAGTATCACAAAAGCTCTGTATTGTTTCAGTGGCCAGTCAGGTTTGTAGTGGGAGCTTCGCCCCCACCACAAACCTGACTGGCCCACCTGCCCAGGACCCACCAGTCAGATATGACCGGTCATATATGACCGACCCCCCCTCCGGTCATATATGACCGGCACGTTTTTCGGACCCCTTTTTTTTTTGGTCATATATGACCGGTTTTTTTCTTAGCGGGAGCACTGATTGCGACATTCCCCCCCACCACGACACACACACCCCTGTGCAGGTGCAGCACAAGCTCAGTGTGTGCGTGGGGAAGCAGGAGTACGAACGGCGCGAGGTGGAGCAGGAGGAGGTTGGTGGATACCTGGTATGGCTAAAGGGACCCCCCGTATAATTCCACCCCCAAATAATCCCGTTATTCCCAAATAATACATTTTTTTGAGCCATTTTGCAGACCGCCGACCCCCCCGAATAATTCCAGACCCGGGATTTTTTTTCCAGGGGGGTGGGATTCAGGGTATAAGATAGACTTTTTTTCTGGCGCCGTTTTCCGGTTTTTCTGGTTTTGAAAATTTTTCGCGCGCGCCTTCGGCGCGCGCGACCCGCGCAAACCCTCCCAGAATCTGAGAGGGCCCGGTGCCTGCGCGCGTCCTGTCGTACCGAGGCTGCTTGGTGGGGCAGGCGCAGCAGCTGCTTTGAAAGTTTGGACTCTCGGCCAAAAAACCGGTCTGGTGCAATTTTTTTACGCAGGGGGGTCTGGGGGGCGGAGCCCCCCAGCCGCCGGAGGCCACGGTAGTGAACATCTGTTCCCTACAGTCTGGATTCGCTTGTAAGTAGGAAGGCTTCGCTGTATCGCAGCCCGGCCAGCAGGAGATCACTGGTCCTTGAGGGTTCAACCTTCAGGGTGGAGGAGGGCGGGGGAGCGACCACTCGTGACAGGTGTGCGTTGTGGGTGGAGTGGGTGCACGACAGAATGGCCAAAGGGTCCACGAGATCTCTGCACACATTCCGTTATCGAGGAGATGGGCACCGAGCTGTGACGACAGGCAACAAACAAATCTCATCTGTTAGTTGCCCCCAATAGGGTTGGCGACCTTCAAGACTGCTTGAAAGACGTTCGTGTTCTCGTCTCAGCCCTCCAGACAAGCAGATCTGTCTCGAGTTGGTGGGCTGTCGCCATGTATTCGATGGCACCGAGTGACGCTGCACAGAGGCAGACGACACGGTGAACTCCAGCGGAGGTTACCCTACCTCCGCTGGAGTACACCGTGTGTCTCCCATGAGTCTCAACTAGCGGGAGTCTTAGCGTAAATTAGCTGGAAAATAGACTCCCGTCTCCAGTACAGACTGCAGTCTTAGACTCCCTCTTAGACACTCGCTAGGGTGGCTGGAGTCCACCATGTGTGCACCTTCAAAACAGAAGAGACCTGCATGACGAGGGCATCACCACCCACCGGGCCACCCGCTAGGTCCATTTTTTCTTCTCCGCTTCTCTGCCTTCTTTGGACTATTTGAGCTCTGTGCGGATCACGATGGGGTCACTTTCTATTTCTTTATGGCGTTTTTTCTGACTGTTTTACTGTCAGCGGCCAAAAAAATGGGCAATTAGGGCAATTCTGGACTGGGCTTTTTTATTTTTTTTGAAATGGAAGTCCAGGGGCTTAGCTTGGATTTTGGGGTTGGGGCCGAAACTCGGTCAGACTCGGTCACAGTACACACAGTTGATTTGCCCTACTCGGGTACCCGAGAGAATGTCACCCCCCCTCGGCCTCCGCTTGGGCTCCAAGGGCCACCCTGTACAGAGGGGGTGACATTCTTCAACGGTTGCCCTGTGTAGCGGCTGGGAAGAATGGCACCCCCCCTCGGCCCTGGGCCCTCGAGGGGGGTGACATTCTCCTCGGGGGTACCCTAGGACCTCGCAAGAGTGGCTTCGGGGATACCCTGTGAATCTCCGCGACATTCCACTCCCACAAAGAGTACATTTGCAAGGCTTTCGTTGCTCAGTTGGCGAAGCCTGGTGGAGACAAGGCGGACCTTGGAAAACAAGCGTTCAACAGAAGCAGTGCCCAGCGGAAGCATAGATGCAAGCTGGAGTAGCTTGCATGTTGCTGGGTACGTGAGAGCGAGGTTTAACCTCCTGCAGATCACGCAGGCCCAACCTCCGAATCTCGGAACAGACACCCGGGCACGCAGAAGGGCAGCCTTGTGCGCCTGTGCCCACTTCGGTGGGTGTGCTGGGGCATTGAAGTCCGGGCAAGGGTACGCACCAGTAATCCCCGGGAGAGGTGCCAGGTAATGATCAGCGATGTAGCCCAGAGCCTCCTGCACCTGCGTGCCATGTTGCCGGGAGACGGAATTCGAGACTGCTGACGTTATTCTTACGCTAGCGACGAATACGGGACAGAAGGACAATGGGGCGTTCGCGTTCGCTCGCACGCGTGCTTCACCTCCTGTGCTGCTGCACCCCAAGAAAAATCCACTTTCCCCCCGGAAATTTATACTTATTTTTTGTTTTTTGGGCTGACCCAGGGTATAAGATAGACTTTTTTTCTGGCGCCGTTTTCCGGTTTTTCTGGTTTTGAAAATTTTT
Source organism: Rhynchopus euleeides (assembly GCA_963210315.1). Classification (NCBI taxonomy): domain Eukaryota; phylum Euglenozoa; class Diplonemea; order Diplonemida; family Diplonemidae; genus Rhynchopus; species Rhynchopus euleeides. Next base: position 3,597,715 of record OY723237.1, read on the forward strand.
CGCGCGCGCCTTCGGCGCGCGCGACCCGCGCAAACCCTCCCAGAATCTGAGAGGGCCCGGTGCCTGCGCGCGTCCTGTCGTACTGAGGCTGCTTGGTGGGGCAGGCGCAGCAGCTGCTTTGAAAGTTTGGACTCTCGGCCAAAAAACCGGTCTGGTGTAATTTTTTTACGCAGGGGGGTCTGGGGGGCGGAGCCCCCCAGCCGCCGGAGGCCACGGTAGTGAACATCTGTTCCCTACAGTCTGGATTCGCTTGTAAGTAGGAAGGCTTCGCTGATCGCAGCCCGGCCAGCAGGAGATCACTGGTCCTTGAGGGTTCAACCTTCAGGGTGGAGGAGGACGGGGGAGCGACCACTCGTGACAGGTGTGCGTTGTGGGTGGAGTGGGTGCACGACAGAATGGCCAAAGGGTCCACGAGATCTCTGCACACATTCCGTTGTCGAGGAGATGGGCTAGCTGTGACGACAGGCAACAAACAAATCTCATCTGTTAGTTGCCCCCAATAGGCTTGGCGACCTTCAAGACTGCTTGAAATTCGTTCGTGTTCTCGTCTCAGCCCTCCAGACAAGCAGATCTGTCTCGAGTTGGTGGGCTGTCGCCATGTATTCGATGGCACCGAGTGACGCTGCACAGAGGCAGACGACACGGTGAACTCCAGCGGAGGTTACCCTACCTCCGCTGGAGTACACCGTGTGTCTCCCATGAATCTCAACCAGCGGGAGTCTTAGCGTAAATTAGCTGGAAAATAGACTCCCGTCTTCAGTACAGACTGCAGTCTTAGACCCCTCTTAGACACTCGCTAGGGTGGCTGGAGTCCACCATGTGTGCACCTTCAAAACAGAAGAGACCTGCATGACGAGGGCATCACCACCCACCGGGCTACCCGCTAGGTCCATTTTTCTTCTCCGCTTCTCTGCCTTCTTTGGACTATTTGAGCTCTGTGCGGATCACGATGGGGTCACTTTCTATTTTTTTATGGCGTTTTTTCTGACTGTTCTACTGTCCCAAAGTCACAAAAAAACCCGCCAAAAATGAGACCGACCTTTTTTTTTTTCCAGAAAACCGGGAACCGGGAAACCCTGGTTTTGAAAACCGGAAAACCAGACCTATCTTATCCCCTGGTGGGATTGTCCGGGTATTCGGGTGTTCCAGGGGGATTTCCTCGAATTATTCGGGGTTCACGGACTCCATCCCCAGGCCCGTGGTGGCAGGCAGGTTGCGAGCAAGGCCGGGTATCACTGCAACCCTGAGGAAGAAGGTCTCTTAGGGCCCCCAGACCCCGTCAGGGGACTGGGAGTGTCCAAAGGGTGGCAGCAGCTCGGGCAAACCATATTGAGGAACGCCAGGCCGCATGCAGATGCAACTGCATCTGGCCGATAATATCATTTCACACCTCGGAGAATGATGTGAAACGAACTCTCGTCAGTACATAGAGAGAGGGGCCCTTCTGCTATGTATATTTTTTTTCCGCAAACCCGTTTTGATCTTTTTTTTTCTTTTGGTCCGTGTTGGAATCTACCAGTACTCCGCCTCCCACTGCCAGTACTCGCTGTAGTGCTTCGGCTCCGGGTAGTCTGACAGCGGGCTTGCAGTTAACTGATCCTGCTTATGGATGCGCCTTGCACTGATCTTGCAAGTCACCCTTCTTGACGTACGTACCCTTCGGCATGACGATTCTGCGAAGTTTCGCCTCCGATCTGTTCAAGGATCAAGAGCAGTTGGCCCCGCGCATCCTTCTGAGGATTAGAAGAAGGCGCGGACTGCTCGAAACCGTTGTTACCAACAGTCTCGAGCCAAGCCGGTGGCGGGAGAGAGGACTGGAGCAGCCGTGCCATCTTAGGTGTGTTGAATACCTGTAAGAGAAGATGTTGAGTTGACAATCCACATACCTTACTAATAATATGGTTTCTGTAACCTTGCAGCTATGAATAGATAAACATTCGTACGTATGTATGTTGAAATGCAGGTTTGATACTCCCCAGCAATTCCATGTTTCAAAAGACTCAACTTACTTCTGCCATAGAGCCTGGCCCCGGGTTCCGGAAAGGCCGCCGCCACACACTCCGCCGAAAGACCACCAAACTCGGGTCAAACCAGGTGGTCACCCACCAAATAACTCCACCCCCGAATAATTCCACCCCCCGAATAACGTTTTTTCCCCCGGGATTTTTGGGCACCAGGACCCCCCAAATAATACAATTATTCGGAGGGTCCCTTTACATGTGTATATGTTGTCTTGGATGGTGTGGAGGAGTGTGGGCGGAAGGAATTCGTTCCCTCTCCCTCCGCCCCCGTCGCAGCTTCTTGGGGGGTTCGACTCGCTTTGTCTTGGGATATTGGCGCAGGTGATGGAGGGGTTATTAGCTGGCCTCCTGTCGGGCCGCCGTCGCCTTCCCTCTCCTCTCTGTCCCGGTCGCAGTGTCGTTGGAGCTTCTGCGCCGAGCCCTCCCTCGTCGAGCCGCTGCGAGTGAAATTTTGATGTCGTTTCTACCGCCTGTCGGGCGTAATGCGAGCATCTCCTTCCCGCTCCACTGCATTGCTTTGACACACTGCTCCAGGCGGAGCGTCGGGAGGCCTGCAGCTTGGCGACAACGCGGATGGGGGGAGGGGATGGCCTGGTGTGTTGTGGTGGCGCACAACACGCACGGAAGGCGCTCAGATATGTTTACTGAATGGTTCTTCTGCCCAGCACGGTGGCATTGTCCTAATGTGTAACTCTTCTTGTTTCTTTTTGTTCCGCTCCCCCCGTTATTTTTTTGTTGCAAACCCTCCCACGCCACAACAGGACCTGGAGGAGGAGCACGAGGCGCTGAGGCGGGGCGTGGCGCATGCGCTGCAGGTGGCGAGCCTCTCTGAAGAGGAGGCTGGCTGCCGCGCTGACATCACCACCACGAGTGAGGACTGCTCCGAACTGCTCGATGCTGAGCACAAGAAACTGCGGGTATGCGGCAGATCTGAAGCCCGCAGACGGGTGGGCGGAGGGTTGGTTCGAAAGAGCCAAACATTTATGCCAGCAGCGCACTGCTCCACACACACATGATTCCCCCGTTGTGCCGCATGGGCCCGAGTGGGGCTAGTCGAGATGTAGCCCCGATACCCGACTCCCGTGTCGTGTGCCTGGTTTTTCTGCATGGGGATGTGGGGGCAGGGCACGCCATGCCAAACCGACACAACCAACCAACAGGGCGACCTGCTGGTGGAGGCATGCACGGATGCACTGCTTGATGACCTGCTGGACAGCACTCTCGGAGCCGTCTTGAACATGCATGACGGGGAGGGCCACTCGCTGTCTCACTCACCGTCTGCTTCGTCGCGGTATGTGGCTGCAGCCCAGTGGGGCAGATATGCAAGATATACCTTTGTAAGTTGCTTTGGATTTCGATGACACCGACGACGATTCAAGATTCAATCCAAATGACTCCCGAGGAAGGTGAGCCCACCGTTCGCTGCCAGCTTGTTGCTTTAGCGTGGGGCTCTCTCGGTGGCCCGGTCCTCAGAGGGGAACTCTGGCGCTGTCTTAATTTGCCCTTCTCCATGATGGCACATCCACCCCACACACCCACCACAGCGACGGCCTCTCGCCCAAGGGAAAGGTCGCGAAGGGCAAAGGCGGGAAGAAGGGGAAGGGCGTGAAGAAGAAGGAGAAGGCGGTTGTCGACAACAGCGTGGAGGCTGTGAATGTGTTCTTCGACGCGGCGGAGGCGCACCTCTGCGAGGCGGGGTCGACGGTGGAGGAGGCGCTGGACCTGCGCGTGGCGGTGCAGGCCGCGCTGGGGGGTGGCGCGAAGAAGAAGAAGGGCGCAAAGGCTGCGAAGCCTGATAAGTCCAGCCGCGCGCAGAACGGCTTCCACGACATGCTCGCAGGGGTCGTCATCGGAGGATGGCGGGACTATCTGATCCAGCACGTGCAGCCCGTCACAGCTGCAGAACGCCAACGGCTCGCAACGCATGTCCGCAAATGGTGTTCGGAATGGCTCCGACTGGCCACAGATGCAAACGAATTCGAGCTCGCTTTCCTTGAATACCCACTCTGGGATCGCTCCTGGAAGCACAACCCCCACGAGCAAGTCATCCTTGAGGGGATGGTTGACGAACTCATGGATGAAATGTGCCTGGACACTGCGCAGTGGCTGCTGTGCACTGCCTGACACACCGCCTTGCGCCCTCCAGTGGCAGGGATGCCAAGAGACAGGCGGGGACAGAGAGCGAGAGTATGAAGGCACCGCAGCATGGGAGAAGCAGACAAGGATGTGACGGGAATAGCGCAGCGTCTCCTGTATGTTTGATGAAGGCAAGGGATGCGGTGACGCCGCATCAGGACCAGTGGTGTGCCTTGGTGTGAGAGCTGATCTCGACTCCAACAGAAAGATTCGTGTGTGCGTGTGTGTGGGGGGGGTGGGGGTGGGGATGAGGGGGGAGTACTCAGGCTAAGTCCAACAAAGCACAGCGGATGTGTCGTCCCTGAGAGGAATGCTGTCGACATATCGCCCTGTTGTGCCTCGCCATGCGCCCGGCTTCCCTTTCGGTGGTTTCTATTGGGTGCTGCGAAATGGAAGGCGTGCGCGTGCCTAGCCCGTCGCCCGTCGTCCTCGCCATCACCTCCGCCCCACCCACGCGGGTCTTGGGTTACACTACAACCTTGCAGATTCAAGGGCTGCCGGTTTTGCCTTCTCCTTCGCCTTTTGCTGTTTGCTTTTTCTCTGTGTCTGCATAACCTTACCCATCCTCTCCCCGCCCCCCCAGTGTATGAGTTCCCACGAAAGTGTTGCGGGTATGTGTTTGTGGCCTCCCCGCCTGGTTTCCCACATTGGGGAGGGGGGGGTATTTTTTTTTGGGCCACGACTCTGCCCAGCTCTGCCAAACTCCGCCAAAACTCAGGCCGAATCAGGTGGTCTCCGGGGAAGTGAAGATCCACACAACGCCTTTGTGGCACAAAACAACAGCCTTATCTTCGATATATACCCACACAGCCATCGCGGGAAGTGTCAATTCAGCTCAGCCAACTGTGCTCTGCACGCCATGCCCTTTATCAGGCAAGATGGTTTGCAAAGTGTGTGTGGAAGCGCCAACGCATATCAGAGGAATGTGCGAATAGCAGTACAGGAAAGGTGCTCAGGGATGAAGTGTACCTTTTCAAAATGCACACAACAGACCCCCATATGGCGGTTGTCGTTATTAAGCCCCCACACACAGTGCGCTCGCTTCCAAAAAGTTCTCCCCCACCCCACCACCCCACTCACCTGCATAACGAGTAAAAGGGGTAGTCGACTCTGGCTATCCAACTTTACTCGACTTCACCACCCCCACCCCCCCCCCCCTCTCTCCCCATTCATGCGCAGTGGCACGGCAGTGTGTCGCAGCAGAAGCCACAGCAGAAAGTAAGTAACATCGCTCCTTCCCCCCCCCCCCCCCCTCCCCTCTCCCCCTCTCTAGTAGTCAACCTGTTCAAGCACCTTTGGTGCGTCTGGGGGGGGGGGGGGCACAATGAGGCTAGATCTGAGAGCAACTGTTGCAGAGGTGGGGGGGGGTGAGCAGATTTGATGTGGGTGTAGCGGCTGCACCTCTCCCTCCCTTCCCCCCCCCCCATTTGGCGCACAGAACCTAACACATCCATGCCGGGGTGAGCAGTTTTGAACATGGTCGAGGCCAGCATTTGTCTTTGATTCTTTGTTACTTACCTATCATCCCCCCCCCCCCCTCCCCCCTCGAGATCCTTGCTGAGACTTCCACAGTTGCTGGACAGTGTCTGCATTAAAGCGAAAGGAGCGCGATTTCCCCCACCACCCCACCACCACCCCTCCCCAGGTGGTTGCAGGGGGGTCCGGCACCCATCCCCCCCCTTCCCCACCGGGCAGTGCTGCCACTGGCGGTCCACAGTGGCTGCCCGTTCCGATGCCGCTGTTCATCGACACCTCAGGGGGTGTACCCAAGGTGGTGGACCCGCTTCCCGCCTACGCAAACACCCTCGCCCGCCCCTGGGAGCAGCAAGGGGCTGCCAGCGAAAGCGGGGATGACCGAGCCGGGAAAAGCCAGGACCCCGCCAGCCCGCCATCCGCCTACGCTCCGGAGCTGCGGGTCGACGACACCGACAATGCGCCGGATGTGCGGAAGCTGGAAACAGACATCGTGCCGCACAGCGTCACCATGCCGCAGGCTGCCGAGCGTGTCGCAGCGGAAAGCCCCTTCCCGGGGAGCGTCAGCTCTGGCCGGGGTTCTGTGCGGATGCCGCATGAGTCCCTCGGAACCAAGGTGGTGTTGGACCGCCTGAAGACCTACTGGCGGTACAACGGTGAGCTGGCAGAGCTCCGGAGCATCGAGGAGACGACGAGCTTTGCAATCGTGGATGTGGTGGGGCAGGGCGTATCGATCCGGGTGAAGCGGAAGCACTACCGCGTCGCCACGCATACCGACCTCCAGACGCACACCCCCTCCTCAGCCGGCTCGCCGGCTGAGGTGCCCAGAGACAAGCCGTCGGTGGCGTCGGTGCCGCCTGCGCCGAACAGCACCCCGCATATGCCGACCCATTCACTCGCCACCACCGGCACCAGCAGCAGCGGCAGCCTGCGCAGCGGCAGCGGGCGGAGCAGGAGTGGGCGGAGCCAGAGCCCAGGGAGCAGCGGCAGGGCGAAGTCCGACACACCGAGCCTCCGCAACGACCGCTCTGCGGCATCTGCGGCAGCAGCGGTTGCAAGGGATGGCGGGTCTGACCAGGGCCAGGCGGAGCCGGACGACCCAGAAGGGAATTCTGTGGAGCTGATCGAGGGGACCGTTGTGCAGGTGGAGCCTGGCAGGCAGAGGGTATGCCAAGATAAACGCCATGCCGTTTTGGGCGCACATGGGTGGCTCGGGAGGGGGAGGGTGTGTGTGTGTGTGTGCGTAACTTTCGGGGAAGTGGGAAGGGGTCCCCCCGTTTCGTGGGAATACAGGCAATGCTTCTGAAAAAAATCCTGGGGTGTAGGGGAGGGTGCAGTCCCCCTGGGGGGCGGGGCGGGGAGGGGAGGGTGTGGGGGCGTGGGGGGCTCTCGTCTCGCTGGGGGGGGGAGGGGGGGAGCAGGGTCACCTCACCGCCACCCTCCACAAAACAAACACAACAAAACAACAACCACACAGCTCGGGCTGTATTTGCGGGGGAATTTCCTGCAGTTCATCTCCGCAGCGATGTTCGACCCGGAAACCCGCTCGCTCGCCCCCGACACGCTGACACCCGTGGGCCACCGCGACAGGGTGACCCTGCCGCTGGAGGGGATGACGGAGAAGCTCGAGAGCCTGGTTGCCCTGTGTGAGAAGACGAATGTGCCGCACAACATCGGCATCATCCGCGAGGTTGTGATTGGAGATGTCGCCATCCGGGTGGAGTCCAACGGGAAGCTCGGTGTATACTGGGGTGACAAATTCCAGCAGTTCATCTCGCAGGCATTCTACGACCCTGTCACACGGAGGATATGCCCCGATTCGTTCACACAGCCCTCCGACCCCGATGCACTGCAGCTGCCGGATGACAACCTCGCGCAGATCCTGTCTGACATCGCGGCACTCTGCACCCTCACCAGCACACGGCATAACATAACACTTCCACCTCTGCCGGCGGAGCCTCCTCCGGTCGCAAAGACAAGCGCCAAAGCGGTTGCCGCTGTTACCCCCGACTCCCCCAGCCCTGTGGACAGCGGGCTCAGCGACAGCCACAGCCGCAGCGTGTCTCCCATCAGAGCGTCCCGCTCCACGCAACCCCCGAAGAGCGGGGCGCCGCGCCAGCACCAACACCACCCCCACCAACATCGGGGCCCCGCGGGGGTGGGGCAGCCCGCCAACACCGCCACCTCCGCGCCCTCCGCCACAGCCACGTCGTCGTCGTCTTCATCATCCTCTTCGTCATCCTCGTCTGCTGCGTCCCCCTCCTCCTCCGCCCTCAGCCTCTCGCAGATCCCGATACCCGGGTTCCTGCGCAGGGGTAGCGGTGGTGGGGGTGCGGCTCGCAAATCTCAGAGGGGGGGAGGAGGAGGGGGTGGTGGTGGTGGTGGTGGTGCGGCCGCCCCCGCCTTCGGCGCGACAGAGACAGAGAGGAGGCTGGCGGCGGAGCTGGAGATGTGCAGGTCGGAGCTGGCGGAGGCGAAGAGGCTGCTGGCGATGGGGGAGGGGAGGCAGCAGCAGCAGCAGCAGGGACCACTCTACCCAGTGGAGCCGAGGGGAGGGGGCGGGGGCGGCAGCCAGAGCCCTCCTGGGAGCAGCCGGATGGAGGGGGGCCCTGGGATGACGACGCCTGCTGCGGAGCAGCCCGGGCACAGCTACGGCCACCACCGTCACAGCCACCATCATCATAACGACCCTGGGTGCCTGCCCGGCACTCCGCCAGGGGCAGGGCGTGGTGGTGGTGGTGGTGGTCCGGCCACCCCTGTGGTGTCGCCCGGGACGCCTCCGCAGTTTCTGCCGCCGACGCCGGTCAACCCCCCGTCGCGCGCGCCGCAGCAGAATCTGGCGGCAGCCCAACCCGCCTTCCTGCATGTTGCCTTCGGGGGGGGCGACGCGGGGGGGAGTAGCACCGCCGCCCTCCCCAGCAGCACCACCGTGGCGATCCCCCACCCGCTCACGCTGGAGGCGTTTTTGGGGCATCTCCCGGCGCTGCCGCCTCCGCCCGCTGGGGTGCAGGCCGACTGCTTGCTGCTCTCTGCATGGAGTGCCCCGACCCTCTCCGGGATATACCTCGCATCTGACACGGAGCAGGCCAACGGGAAGCCTGTGTGGGTCTGCGCCGACGGGAGGCCCTCCTGCATTTACCTCAACTCTGCGGGGAAGTGGGCTGTCGCATCGAAGCGGGATCACATCAGGAGGTCCACCGGCTGGCTCAAGTCACGCCGTGTGTTGGGTCGCGACGCGCCACCCTACGAGGTGCGTGCCTGGCTGGCAAACGATGGGAAGGCCTGGGTGGAGGAGGCGCAGGAGGTGTCCATCAGGCCGATCCCCAGGATCCTGATCCAGCCCCCCGACGGGGTGGGCTGGGTGCGGCTGTCCGACCCCTCGCAGCTGGCATGCGGTGGGCACGTCTGGATTGGGTACGGCGACCCTGCCGCTGGGGCGGGGCACCCGTCTGCCGCACACCGGGATGGCGTCGCACCGCAGCATGCTGTGGGGGAGGGTGGCGGTGACCTGCGGCGGAGGCCCGGCCCTGCCCCGTTCCCTTCTGCTGCGCTGCCGGTTGCGGCGCAGCAGGAGCCGCAGCAGCAGCAGCAGCAGCAGCAGCAGCAGCAGGGCAGCGCAGGGGTGCAGGGGGGGTGGGCAGCCCTGCCCAGATCGCCCACAGGCCCCTCGATACCTGCTGAGTATCCCCACCGGCAGCAGCAGCAGCAGCAGCAGCAACACCAGGCTGCGTACGCCCCGGTGTCCGATGTGCCCGTCAGGGGGCTTGGCCCCGGCGGCAGCGGCGGTGCCTCGCCCTCCCCCGTGGGCCGCGCGCCGTTCCGATCGCCGCTGCCCCCGGAGGGGGGTGCGGCAGGGGCGGGCGGTGTGGCGCGGCGCCCGTCCTCCCAGCAGCAGCAGCAGCAGTGGGGCGTGGCGTCGCAGCCCGTGCCCCCCGACAGCCCTGTGTATGACACGAGGCCCGGCAGGGGCGGTGGCGGCGACATGCGGCCCACGCCGCAGCCGCCCTCGTTTTCCGGCGGGCTGGCCGGTGCCGGGCAGCAGCAGCAGCAACCCCATCAGCAGGGCGGTGGTGACGGGGTGAGCTCGTATGCGGCACAGCAGGGCGGTGCAGGGGTGCAGGAGGGGCGGACAGACGGGCAGCAGCAGCAGCAGCGCCGCCCCTCCTGGGGTGAGGGTGCTGGTGGCAGCACCCCGTCCCACCGGCCCGCGGCGGAGGCGCAGCAGCACTGGGCCCAGCAGCAGCAGCAGCACCACCGCGCCGACAGAGGGAGCCGTGCGGGCGCCCCCCCGGACACCCCCAAGGAGGGAGTGTGGGGTGGCGGCAGCACCGTGCCGTCGGAAACGCCGCCGCCGCAGCTGCCGCAGAACCCTGAAGCAGCTGCCGGTGGTGCTGTGCACGGGCCGAAGGTGACGGCTTCGCGTCAGACGTGGGGACACCACAGATGTATCAGCCCGTTGCGCCCCAGCGGCGGCGCTGCCCGGGGGCCTGAGGGTGCGGTGGTGGTGGCAGGGGCGCCGAGCGCAGAACCCGTCCGGGCGTACGCCCCCATCCCGCACGTGCCCCATCCTGCCGTTTCAGCAACTGAAGGAGTGTCACTGCTCCAGGAGGGTGACATCATGACCATTTCTGAGGAGGATGACATGATTTAAAAGCGTTGCGAGGCTGTATACGGAGGCGTGGGTGGGAGGGAGGAGGGGGTAGGTGGGGTGGGGTGGGGGTGGTGTTCGGGTATATAGGGGGTCTTCGCTGGTCGTTATTCTTCGTCAATCTTCGTCAGTTTTCAGCCAATTCAACTGGAAATGCACCAAAATGCACTGACGATCACCCAGTAGCCCAGAAGTCCCCCATAGGCGATGGATGTTGTGTTGTTGCTGTTGTTTTTTGTTGCTGTTGTTTTTATTGTCGGAATATGCATGCACCCCACCTCCCCCCCTCACCCCTGTTTGTGCGTTGTGCCAAGGCTGGTCGCCTGTCAGATCCCCAGCTCCTCTCACCGGGTAGCGGATGATCCGTTCCGTGCAATGTGGAGGGGGGGGGGTTTGTGATAGGGGGAAGAGAGAGAGGGGGGCACGCGCAGGAGGGCTCCCTGCCTTTCCGATTCTCTTCATTTGCATCGACCCCTGTACTCCAACATCCCTGCCCTGTTTGCTTTGTACATTTTGAACGCTGCGCGGAACGCTGTGTGAATGATCTTGTCTTCTCCCTCCTAGGTGAGGGAGGTTACATAGTCCGTGTGTCGAAAGGACCGTGAGTTTGATGGGTTTTGCATTCACTCTCTCTGATGCATAGATACGGGGGTCCTGCGAGTTTGCGAAAAGGGCGATGCCGTCCCAACAGGGGGGACGCCTTGTGCCCTTTGTTGCCGGGGCCTTGGGACCCCACTTCGCACGACTTCATCATAATGGATGAGTGGTCTGCACAGAGTGGTGCTCTCTGTTCCCAACAAGCCAGGTGCGGGGAGGGGGGTACTCGCTACGGTGTGTTGATGGGGGGGGCGCGGTAGGTTCCCTGCGAGGGGATGGGGTTTTAGATGGTCGGCAGCTGCAGTGAGGTGGTGTGATGGTGCTTTGTAGAAATCAGCAGCCTGCCCCACCCTCCCCTTCCTGAACCTCCGTCGTGTCCATCTTGTGTCCAGGCATACTGTGCTGCATTGCAGAGGGACCCAAACCTGTTGCCCTCTCCTCCTGCCTGCTTGTGTGCTGTGTGTGTGTGCCGGTGGTGCTCTGAGCGGCGCACAAGCGCTCTCCCTCCCTGCATTGCAGCTTTTCGTGAAGGGTCCCGCAATTCCGGATGTTCCTCCTGCCACCCCACAACCACAGGTGTGAACACAACTGCCTTTGCACGCAGGCGTGAAGAGGAAGAGACATGTTGGTGTTCCTGGCGAAAAGGAGGACAGGTGACCAGCATGCTGCCGACATCGGGCTCGACGACACGCCGGACAAGGTGAAGGAGTCTGCACTGCAGGCGTTCCCCAACTTTGTTGGTGTGGAGGTGGCTGACCTGCAGCTGTCGGTGGGGGGCGAGGTCTTGTGACGACGAGCCTCTGAGCAGTGTTGCAGCTGTCGGAGACGGGTGCACAGTGGACGTTGACCTGCTGTGCCAGCCCTACTTGGATGACCTCCACAGCGGTCGCAAGCAAGTGTGGGAGGTTCCGCTGTGGGTGTCGGACAAGGCGGACGCGATCAGAGCTGTTACGTGTATGTTGAAAGCTGTTAGGTACCCTGGGCAACTCAGATCCGCACACATCACGGTGAGGGCCGACCGTGATATTGCTCTCGCAGCCGTGCAACAGAACGGCCATGCCTTGAGATACGTGTCCTCCTCCCTGAAGTCCGATCATGAATTGAATCTCGCAGCCGTGCAACAGGACGGCTGTGCCTTGAGATACGTGCACTCCTCCCTGAAGGCCGACCGTGAATTGAATCTCGCTGCGGTGCAACAGAACGGTTCTGCCTTGAGATACATGCGAGCAGAGACGGGTGTGCCTTGGAATGTGTCGACGACTCGCTGAAGGCCGATCGTGAAATCAAGTTTACAGCGGTGCAACAGACCTGCAAGGCCCTGAAATATGTGCATCCCTCCCTGAAGGCAGACCGTGAACTGCACATCGCTGCAGTGCAACAAGACGGGCATGCCTTGAAATATGTAGACGGCTCGCTGAAGGCTGATCGTGATCTCAATCTTGTGGCGGTGCAGCAGACGTGCAAGGCCTTGAAATACGTGCACCCCTCACTGAAAGCAGACCATGAACTCAATCTCGCAGCGGTGCAGCAGGACGGGTGTGTCTTGGAATGTGTCGACGACTCGCTGAAGGCCGATCGTGACATCAATCTTGCAGCGGTCAAACATAACTGTAAGGCCTTCGAATACGTGCACTCCTCCCTGGAGACTGACCATGAAGTGAATCGCATGGCTGTTGAACAGGGTGGCCTGTCTTTGTCCGACGTCCAATACTCACTGAAGGCTGATCGTGAAATCAATCTCACCGCAGTGCAACAGAACGGCGATGCCTTGATGTACGTGCATCCGTCCCTCAAGGCCGACCGTGAGCTGAATATCGAAGCGGTGCAACAGGATGTACGTGCCTTGACATACGTGCACCCCTCCCTGAAGGCTGACCGTGAACTGAATCTCGCAGCGGTGCAACAGATCGGCTATGCCTTGCGATATGTGCACCCCTCCCTGAAAGCTGACCGTGACATCAATCTCGCAGTGGTGCAACAGGATGCAGCTGCGTTGAGCTACGTGCACCCCACCCTGAAGGCCGATTGTGAAGCGCACCTCCTCGCGATGCGAGAGGACCCCACTCATGGTGTGAACAGGCAGGAGCTCGTGGAGGCCGTTGTGGAAGCAGCAGACACCCCACCTGCACGCAAGCGGCAGAGAACATGACAGCCACCTCGTGGGCTGCGTGCTGCACCCCCTCAGGTGCAGCACGCTCTGATGAAGATGCAGTTCTGGAGGATTGTGTGTGGGTCTGCCCTCCCACTGGGGTGGTTGGTGAGGTTGTGTGTCGTTGGCTCGAGTTGTGGACGATGCGGTTCTTTCGATATCAAGGCATGGGTGGTGCCTATGGGGGGAGGTGTGCAGCCGCTCTCGAACCCATTTTTTACCACAACAGGGAACCTGCCAGTGTCAAAAAGACAGTAGGCAGCGCTTGGGCAACAAATTCAACCCCCTCATCAGACCGCGGAGTTGCTTTTGTTTTGCCCGGATTTGCAGGCTGTATCCTGACACCAAAATCTGGGCCTGGTTTGTGTCCTGATAGTGGGAGGATATTCCCGGGAGATCGTGAAATCAATCTTACAGCGGTGCAACAGACCTGCAAGGCCCTGAAATATGTGCATCCCTCCCTGAAGGCAGACCGTGAATTGAATCCCGCAGCGGTGCGACAGAACGGTGCTGCCGTGAGATTCATGCACACCCTCCCTGAAGTCCGATCGTGAATTGAATCTCGCAGCGGTGCAACAGTACGGCTGTGCCTTGGAATACGTGCACTCCCCCCTGAAGGCAGACCGTGAACTGAATCTCGCAGCAGCGCAACAGAACGTGGTGGGCGATGCCTTGGAGTTCGTGCACCCCTCCCTGAAGTCCGACCAGGAACTGATTGACATAGTGATACAGAATGGTTGTTCCTTGAGATACATGCAACCCCGTTTCGAAGGAGGCGGACGTCGTCAGTGCTGTGTTTTGTCCTGAGTCTCTGTGTGGTGTGATCAAGGCACCGTGTGGATTCCTCTGTCCACTGTGCGCGGTGTGTGGGTCTTGTTGTCGTCGCAGCATGCGCCAGTGGACTGGGGTGGGGGTGGGGGGTAGGGGCTGCTGCCATAGGGTGCCTCCCTTGCAGAAGAAGGGTGTCCCAACGTCACTGCACGGTGGGGTGGGTGTGTCCTCAGTGTATGCATGTGCGGCTAGCGGGCGGGTGGCAGGGCAGCAGCTCTGCCTGTCGGGGCAGCAGGGCTTTGCGGGGGAGGTGGTGTGTTGGGGCATGGTGTGAGGAAGACCTGCATGTGGGCGTGTTGGGTGGTGTGTTTTGGGCGTGCTCCAGCCGATCGAGGTCTGCACACAAGGGTTGCCCCTCTTCCCCCCTCGCCCCCTTGCCCCACCCCTTCCCTGCCCGCCGTCCCCTTCCTGGCTGTGGGCGGATCTGCTTGCGCTTCCCTCCCCGTGTCAGCTGCTCTGCCGTCGTGACCACGACAGGTCTGGCTTGCACACTGCACTGCACCCACAACCACAGGTGTGAACACAACTGCCTTTGCACGCAGGCGTGAAGAGGAAGAGACATGTTGGTGTTCCTGGCGGACAGGAGGACAGGTGACCAGCATGCTGCCGACATCGGGCTCGACGACACGCCGGACAAGGTGAAGGAGTTTGCACTGCAGGCGTTCCCCAACTTTGTTGGTGTGGAGGTGGCTGACCTGCAGCTGTCGGTGGGGGGCGAGGTCTTGTGTGACGACGAGCCTCTGAGCAGGGTTGCAGCTGTCGGAGACGGGTGCACAGTGGACGTTGACCTGCTGTGCCAGCACCACCTGGATGACCTGAACAGCGGGCGCAAGCAAGTGTGGGAGGTTCCGCTGTGGGTGTCGGACAAGGCGGACGTGATCGACGCTCTTGTGGAGTGCCCTGAAGGGATTGAATCCGCACACAGTACCGTGAAAGCAGACCGTGAGATCGGTTTGGCAGCGGTGCACCAGGACGGTTTTACCTTGGAACACGTGCACTCCTCCCTGAAGGCAGACCGTGAAATCTGTCTCGCAGCGGTGCAACAGGGCGGTGCTGCCTTTGAATACGTCGACTCCTCCCTGAAGGCCGATCGCGAATTCTGTCTCGCAGCGGTGCAACAGAACGGCTGTGCCTTGAAATACGTGCACTCCTCCCTGAAGGCAGACCGTGATATCTGTCTCGCAGCGGTGCAACGGAACGTTGATGCCTTTGAATACGTCGACTCCTCCCTGAAGGCCGATCGTGAACTCTGTCTCGCAGTGGTGCAACAGAACGGTTATGCCTTGGAATACGTACACTCCTCCCTGAAGGCTGATCGTGATATCTGTCTCACAGCAGTGCAACAGGGCGGTGATGCCTTGGAATACGTACACTCCTCCCTGAAGGCCGACCGTGAACTCTGTCTCACAGCGGTGCAACAGAACGGTTGTGCCTTGGAATACGTGCACCCCTCCCTGAAGGCCGATCGTGAACTCTGTCTCACAGCGGTGCAAGAGTCCGGGTTGGCCTTGGGATGCGTCGACTCCTCCCTGAAGGCCGACCGTGAAATCTGTCTCGCAGCGGTGCAAGAGTACGGTGCTGCCTTGAGATCCGTGTCCTCCTCCCTGAAGGCCGACCGTGAAATCTGTCTCACAGCGGTGCAACAGAGCGGTGCTGCCTTGCACTACGTCGACTCCTCCCTGAAGGACGATCGTGAAATCTGTCTCGCAGCGGTGCAACAGAACGGTTGTGCCTTGCACTACGTCGACTCCTCCCTGAAGGATGATCGTGAAATCTGTCTCGCAGCGGTGCAACAGGACGGTGATGCCTTGAAATACGTGCACTCCTCCCTGAAGGCTGATCGTGATATCTGTCTCACAGCGGTGCAACAGAGCGGTTATGTCTTGCACTACGTCGACTACTCCCTGAAGGACGATCGTGAAATCTGTCTCGCAGCGGTGCAACAGGACGGTTATGCAGTACGATACGTCGCCTACTCACTGAAGGCCGATCGCGAAATCTCTCTCGCAGCGGTGCTACAGAACGGTTCTGTCTTGGAATACGTGCACCCCTCCCTGCAGGCCGACCGTGAAGTCTGTCTCGCAGCAGTGCTACAGGACGGTTGTGCCTTGGAATACGTGCACTCCTCCCTGAAAGCAGACCGTGAACTGAACCTTATTGCGGTGCAACAGGATGCAGCTGCCTTGAAATACGTGCACCCCACCCTGAAGGCCGATTGTGAAGCGCACCTCCTCGCGATGCGAGAGGACCCCACTCATGGTGTGAACAGGCAGGAGCTCGTGGAGGCCGTTGTGGAAGCAGCAGACACCCCACCTGCACGCAAGCGGCAGAGAACATGACAGCCACCCCGTGGGCTGCGTGCTGCACCCTCTGAGGTATCAGAGGGGACAGCATGAGTTCATAGCGAGGCAGTGCCATGTACTGTGGCAGACGGTGACCGGGGGGGGGGGGGGTAGGGGGGGTCAAACACGGCGCTGAAGTAAATGACATGACAAGTGGTTTTACATGTAAAATTACAAGTGAAAAGTGGTTACAAGTGCCACTTGTAAAATTACAAGTACCACTTGTAAAATTACAAGTGCCACTTGTAACTTTTACAAGTGGTACTTGTAATTTTACATGTAAATGACATGTGCCACTTGTCATCTCCGCGGTTTCCTTCATACTCTACACTGTGATGGGGGGTTTTTTGGCAAGCGGAGTGGCAAGGAGGGGGGAGAAATGACCAGCAAACGGTGGGAGTGCAATGCAACAGCTGTCGAGATCGGATCGAGTGGACTGATTGTATTTTGTGCCGACGACGAGTCTCATTTTTTCAGACTGCAGGGTGTTCGTCCGACATGTGCCTATCCCTCAGTTCTTGTGAAGCAAACTCCTGCAGACACACAGGGCAGGTCGTGATGTCCAGCTCATCCTGGTGGACGTAGAGGGCGTGTTGGCTAAGTCCACTTCTGAACACCGTTTTCTCACACAAGGGGCAAGACACTCGACATTCACACTGCGCCCTCGGCCGGTGCTGTCCGTCGTAGTGGGCGTAGAGCCCGTAAACCCGCGCGAAGCTCTTTTCAGGGCAAACAACGCAGCTGTACTCTTCTGTGGCGGATGTCTCGTCGCCATCATCATCATCATCATCACCAGCCTCGCCGCTATTGCCGTCACTCGCAAGGTTTCCGTCATCACCAGCCTCCTCCCCGTCGGTGGTTCCTTGTGCAGGGGGCGTCACCTCCGTCACCTCCCAGGGTTCTTCGTCACAGATGCAAACCAGGAAAACATCGCCGTTGTTGCCGGGTTCTGCCTGAAATGTTTGTCCGTGACCATCTCTGCGGCGCACATGTGACCCGAGGCCAAGTTTGTCCAAGCGGACCACCAATTGACGAGCAGCCTTGAGCCACGTATCATTGTGAGTGATCACACACCTGCACAGGCGCATGGAATCGTAAGATAATATTTGGGGCCGCTCGCCGATGGTAGGAGTCAGTGGAGGCACTTTGCGCACGGTATTTTCATCCGTCAAGTGTTTCTGTTTCAGTTCATAGATCTGCAGATCACGCTCCATCGTCTGCGGGGATCCCCCACGTGTCCACCTCTTGCGCTCACCGTTGCCCTGTTCGAAGAGCTCGTCGGAGACGGTGACCCTGTGCGCATCCTGCTCATCAAACCAGTGTTCGAGAGAATGAGCATATGCCGAGCGAGTGATCCCGGGATTTGCCCACTCCAACAAGAAAATCAGCACATGATAGCTGATCACAGCGAATAGAAACTCTTTGCGGCAGGAACCTGTTGAGAAGTATCGCACTGGTATGTCTTGGTAGCGGAAGAAGATCAGCGATTGCATTGCGCAGCACAATGTCCGCTGATTCCCCACGGTGATGGCCTTCAAAGCAGCGAGTATCTCTCTTGCGTGCTTCCCAGTGAAATTTTTGCCCACTTTTCCAAGGATGGTTTCCTCCACCACTTTTGATCCCGGCAGCGTACGTAGAATGAGGCGCATAACACCTTTCGTGTCGTGAAGGGGGGGCGTCACGGTGTAGACAGGATTCGAGAATTTTGAAGCGATGCTACAAGTGAATCCTGCGGCATCCATCTCTTGGATACTACAGCGGTGGCAGTCATGCAGGTACTCCAAACGCTCGTCGATTCCTGTAAGGCAGAAGGCAGAACGATGCCCTGTCCCACCTACACCTTTGAAGAGTGACCACAACTCTAAGTGGTCACCCCCAAGCCGGAACTGGGTGATGGAAAAGGAGCAAGGCCCCTTCGTAAAGATCCCCTTCTGAACTGCCACAATCTGCCCCAAGGCATGGAGCATCCACCATTCGTAGAACAGGGGCTTGTGGCGGTCACACACTGTCAGAAAGCGGGACGCGGTGATCCCGTCCGTCAATGCGATTGCCAGTCGCTGCCTGCTCTTTCCTTGAAGGCTACCGGGTGTGTAGCCATCACCCGTGACCATGACTGTTGGTGGGGGGCGACCCGAGCGGATGGGGAAAGCCCTCAGCAGAAACTCGAGGCACCCCCGCATGTTCCCTAGCAGAGAGGGCGTCATCAGCCGGAGGGGAGCTTCATGCTTTACGAGGAGGGGGTATGAAAGCCCCATCGAGATCCCTGTCTCTCTGCGAACGAGTGAGCCCAGCCGTTCACAGTCGCGCAGAGACATGCCCAACTCTGCCCTGTGTTGTCGAATGATTTCACCGATATGCCTCACTGTCCCAGCGTGAAGCTGTCGTGGGCTCGTCATGGGAAGGGTTGTGTGTGTTCCTGTTGCAAGTCGAAGTGCGTGTGGATCATATGAATGGCAACTCAGCAAGCAACTTGATAGTGGGTACAAAAGCGTGTCGCAGGGTCAGGGGTTTCGGGGGTTGGGGGAGGGGGGGGGGGTGTGTCTGCCCAATGTGTTACGTCTTTTTGATGTTTGCGCAGACGTGTTGCTGTTGTGGCCGAGACGCCGCTATCCCGAGAGATCCGACAGGAAAGACACAGGGGCGTCTTCGTTGGGGGTGTCCTCAGAGTCCTCAGAGTCCTCAGAGGCCGGCTCAGGCTTCGGGGTGGCTTCGAGGTTCTGGGGCATGATTGCGGACCAGCTGGTCTGGATGACCGTCGTTGCGGCCTGCTTTGTCGGAGGGGGTGTGATCGGCACGTCAATCCGTGTCAGCCCACTCAGCACCGTGACCTGCAGATTTCTGCTTGAATCCACAAAATGCGGAGGCGGCACAACGAGCGAGCCGCTGTATTCACCTGGCTCACACTGGTCCGAAGGACGGTCCCTGTAGAAGGTGTAGGCGACCTGCACCCCTTCCAGCGTCGCCGTCACCAGCTTGGTGAAGCCATTCTCGACGATGACGCTATAGTAGCGCCCGGTCTCCTGGTCGTGCACGCCCACAACGACGTGCTGCATCGCCGCCACCGCCGCCACTGCCTTATTCTTCGGACGCGTCTCGGATGTGGAGGCTTGTGCCGATGCCTTGTACATCTTGACCATATCCATATGGTCCAGGTCCTCCACCACCAGCTTGAGGCGCGCAAAACCCTCCGACTTCTTCTGCGTTGGCGTGGGGAAGGGCTTCAGCGCGATGCCGTGGATGGCCATATCATGGTTTCCGTCGATCCGAACCGTGTACAGGTCGCCGGATGCATCCTTCAGCGACTTGTATGAGGCCAGTGCATCGTATTTGCGTTTCAGCACCTTTGTTATCACTCCACTCTTGGGGGGGATGGTGGTCACCAGCACCTTCTGCAGCATCTCCTTCAGCACCGAGTGTTTAAATTAAACACGGTTTGCCCCCCGGGCGGGATCCCGGGCGGGCCCGGCCGGGTTCCGGGAAATTCCGGGATTCCCGGGAAATCCCGGGATCCCGGCCGGGAATCCCGGGATTCCCGGCCGGGATCCCGGGATCCCGGCCGGGAAATCCCGGGATGACCCCGGGGTATCCCGGGGTCATCCCGGGACCCCCCCGGGGTCAGGTGTAGGTGGGTGGTAAGATGACTTGAGAGTTTTGCACATTGCACATTGCACGCTGCCGTTGCCCCCTTCCCCTTTGCGATCCACCCGATGTCATTAGTTTTTGCTGGACCCGACTATTTCACCTCACATATACCGCACGTGACTTGGACCCCACAACCCCGCCCCGCCCCCCCCCCCCCCCCCCCCCACGTAACTGCGCCGCATACACACACCCGGCAGAGAAACCTTCCACAACAGCAAACATGCACCGTACTCTTTTGTTACTCCTCATTTTTACAATTGGTGTGGAAGGAGAGGGTGCGGTTCTGGATCAGCAGGTCTGAATCTGAAACTGGGGACTGAAAGCCATAGGTCTGAGATGACCTCGGTCCAAGCGACCTGAGACTGAGAACCCCCGGGATTCCCGGCCGGACCCCGGCCGGACCCGGCCGGGATTTCCCCGGGATCCCGGCCGGGATTTCAAAATCCCGGTCCCGGGCCCGGAATTTCCGGGCCCGGCCGGGGTTTCCCGGGATCCTGCCGGGGGGCAAACCGTGTTTAATTTAAACACCTCCCCCCCTTTCCTGGTGGTGTACACGGCCACAAAGTCCTCCACAAGCTGCTGCAGCTGGCTTTCATGCCGCTCATCATCCTTCCCCAGATCCCCGCTCTTCGTCCGCTTGCTGTTGCGCGTCGGTGTTGTGGTTGCCGTTCTCTTGCTCATGTTGGAGGTGCAAAGGTCCTTTTGTAAGTGAGGGTGTGTGTGTGCAGCAGGGCTGGGGTCGCGGGGGATAAACAAATGGAACAACACGGCTCGCCAGTGTTCAGGAAAGCTCGTAAATAACAAGTGGCACATGTCATTTACATGTAATTTTACAAGTGGCACATGTAATTTTACATGTACCACTTGTAAAATTTACAAGTGGCACATGTAATTTTACAAGTGCCACTTGTAAATTTACATGTAAAATTTTTTACATGTAAACCACTTGTAAAACCACTTGTAACAGTGGTTACTTCAGCGCCGTGAATGGGGGTGACAAACACGATTTTTCAAAAAACCGGCGCAGAGGCCCCAAAGCCCCCGTAAACCCTCCAAACCCCCCCAGATCGGTCCGGAAACCCATCGAACCCCACTTTTCCACCATTCCGGGCACCTCAGGTGCCCGAATTGGGGTACCTAAATTTTGTGCCACCGTTTGGTACCGTACAGTGCCACTGTGTGGGAGGTTGGAAAAGAAAATGCCCCAACACACCACATCTGAGGGTTGCAATGCATGTTGCTTGCCAACCACGTCATCCGGTGGGTGTCAGGCGCTATGTAGGTGGCATGAGCCAGGTCTTCGATGTGTTCTGGCTTGTATATGTACCTCCCTGCCTGCGGCACAGGCACTGCCTTTGTCCCCCACACCAGCCACAGAGAGCGTATTGTACTCGGTCCACGGTTGCTGATTCATTGTGATGCGTTGTATCCTCGAGTGAACGTCACACACTAGTGGCACCACCACCCGCCATCCGAGAGCTGTATTGACTTTGCGCGCTTCCGTTGTATTCACCTCGCCACGCATATTGCACCGTTCAGTACCAGTGCTCTTGGGCCAGGCAAAGTAGACCGCAGCAACTACCAATTCTGGCACAATGGGTACCACGACAGCGCACTTCATGTGTTCCCGGAATGTACAGCTCGTGTTGCAACAGTCGTTGTCAACACATCCCGGTTGTGGAGCACTGCTGCACAGGAATCACACGACCATCTGGACTGTTCCGTACCTACAGGCAGCCTCCCGGTGCATGGTGGCAGGGAGGTATATATACAAGCCAGAACACATCGAAGACCTGGCTAATGCCACCTACATAGCGCCTGACACCCACCGGATGACGTGGTTGGCAAGCAACATGCATTGCAACCCTCAGATGTGGTGTGTTGGGGCATTTTCTTTTCCAACCTCCCACACAGTGGCACTGTACGGTACCAAACGGTGGCACAAAATTTAGGTACTCCAATTCGGGCACCTGAGGTGCCCGGAATGGTGGAAAAGTGGGGTTCGATGGGTTTCCGGACCGATCTGGGGGGGTTTGGAGGGTTTACGGGGGCTTTGGGGCCTCTGCGCCGGTTTTTTGAAAAATCGTGTTTGTCCACGTAAAAGGGTGGCATTTGACCCCCCCTAGGGCAGTGAAAATACTATTCGCGAATAATTCGTGATCTCCAATTTTCAGAGTTACATATTCGAATAATATTCGTATTCGAATACGAATAATGGCATTATTCGCGAATAAATGGCCATGTGGTATTCGGTCATTATTCGTGAAGTTTCTGTGGGTTTGTGTAGGGGCAGAGGCGTCAGACCACGTGTATTCCAGTGCAAACCGAGGGAAAGCGCCGCAGAGCGCCTCAGGCTTTGCTTTCCTCATGAATCATCACACGTATGTCTGACCGTACGGCACATAGGTGTGGTGATCCCTTTGCATCGGCAGCACCTCACTCACGCGTGGAGGTCTCCACCACTGGGATCTTGAAGGAGGCAGTTGCTATCCTGCCAGTCACCAACTGCACAACAGGAACATCATAAAGCACGCACAATGTATACCAGGTTCGGGCACCGGGGTAGTGCTTCCACCTTTGAGTGACCCAGGTGGTTCCGCTACCTCCACCCAAGTTCGGTAGGGATCGCGGATGACGATTTCCCCATCAGGTACCCCCGTGGTGCAACAGCGGCCGCCTGGCACCATAATAGTCCCACCAGTGCGACGGTGCCCACTTCCCTTAGCGCTTGGTGTCTTCAATGCACGGTGCAGCGTACTACTCCAGGCACTGCAGATGATGGATTCTCGGCGTCGCATCATCACAATGTAGTGATTCCATGCCCCCTCAGGGCACACTGGGGTCGTGGGCTGCGCCCACGACCCCAGTGTGGGCAGTATGTCCCTATTCCTAGTAGAGAAACCCCAGTAAAACCCCACGAATAATTCGCGAATTATTCGTGGCGAAATTTTTTCTCGTTTTTCTCGTTTTTTTCTCGTTATTCGAATAATATTCGTATTCGAATAACACGAATTTTTAATCACTGCCCTAGGGGGGGGGGGGGGTTAGGGGGGGGGGTCACTGTTAAGGAAAAGTGGTAGACAAACGGCAGTTTTTCCAACCCCCCCATTCCTACCTCCGGAGAGCCTATTTTTGGGTATCTGTTGGCCGATATGGGGTGGAAAACAGGTTTTAGGCCCATTTCGGTGCTTTTTGACACCCAGGAAGGCATTTTTCGCCCATTTTAATTTTTTGTCCCAGAACTTGTACCTCAGGGTAGAAGCGTGGCCTCGTCATTTTTGACCACAACCACTCGGAAGAGGCATTGTCTCGAGTTCCGCACACATATCGTCCAGGAGGTTCTCCTGGAGCTCTCGCATGTCACACTGCAAACAAGGTGTTGTCATGTTGCACTTTTGCCCCCACGTATCGTCGGGCAGCACGGTTGGCAACACCGCTCACTGGATCACTGCGAGACATGATTTGCGATTCTGCCTTCTGCCCAGGGGGGGCTGAGGTACAGCTTTGTGGTACATTTTCCCGGAACACGACTAAACTGCTCAGAAGTGCTCAGGAACTGGCACAGAACCCCTATGTGATCACACCATTGTTGCTTTGTTGCTTTGTGTGCCGCCCCTTCGGGGCGGAGTTGTGCTGTTCTAGGCATTCGCCTCTCCTCGTGGACCTCATCGGTCTGCGGCTGGAAGGGCAGCTCTAACCTGCTACACCGTCCTACTTCGCAGGTTTCGCCTCGTCTGTGTGCAGAGAGGCTGTTTCGCGTGCTCTTGCACGACGCTGCCCCACCACCAAATAGCGTGCTGAAGTCCTCCCCACCCCACTCTCCCTTGGTCGAGGCGTTGCGCCTTCGTCACTTGCTCTTTGCTGTCACTGTGCTACCACACCTCACAGGCAGGGTCCCGACGGGGCGTAACACCACTTAGCCATATCCCAGAGCTGCTCCTCTCCCCACCCACCCACCGACCCAACCCCCCTGCAGAAGGCGGTATACACTTGCCCCTGGCACACAATTCTCCCTCCCCCCCCCTCTCTCTCTCTCTCTCTCTCTCTCTCTCTCTCTCTTTCTCTAGTAACCTAGTTTAAGCAGCTTTGCTGCGTCTTGGGAGGTCTCTGTGATTACTTGAGGAAGGTATGATATTGTAGGGCTTGTGGTGGGTAGGTGAGTCACCCTGACGTCTTTCTTCATCTTCTCTCTCTCTCCCTACTCCCCCCCCCCATCCCTCCAGAGCGGCCGCCGTAACACCACGGCTCTCGATGCAAAATGATGCGCTTCAAGTTGGGTCTCGCTTGAAGTTGGTGGGGTTGAAGGCGCTGTCAGCATACAATGGCTCTGTTGGGCATGTCGTGGAGATGTGCACCGACGGGAAGATAAAGGTCGAGGTGGAAGGGGAACGGGCAGGCATCATAAAGGTTAACGCGAGAAACTGCATGAAGCTTGCGGGGCATGGCGGTGGGGGCGGTGCGCTCCCCACAACAACACCTGCGGGGAACACACGCGAGCACAGCCTCAGCCTGTCCCCTAGCAGAGGCGGGTTCGGCTCCTCCCCGGGTGTTGCCGTGATGCAGCTCAACCGCTCCAGCACCTCACCTCGCGCCGTGCGGAATGGGGAAATGTATGAGTTCAACCAACTCCTGAACGACGTAGCCTCACGTGAAGGTGCCCATTCCCTTCAGGAGGAGTGCGCAACGCTACGGCACCAGAACACCGAGCTCAGGAGGGAGGTCGTGGCTCTGCAGAACACCGTCGATACCCTGCAGCATACGACCCAGACATCTGCTGCTCTCAGTTCCGAGTCTATGCAGAGAGAGTATGAGCAGCGCCTCCGGAGCACGGTGCTGAAGGAAACGCTTCGGATTCAGGAGGAGACTACGCAGAAGTATCAGCGTATCCTGGAGGAGGAACGTCTTGCATGGGAGAGGACGAAGAAGCAGGAGTGGCAGCGGATGCAGGAGAGCTTCGACGATCAGATCCGGCAGCTTTCGAAACAGAGGTCTGATGAGGCGGCGGAGGGGGAGCTGCGGTGCCGCGCGGAGTCGAGGGATGAGGCGCAGGCGAAGATCGCCTCCGTCAAGCGCGAGTTTGAGGCGCTGTTTGCGAAGAAGATGGACGAGGTGGAGAAGCGATCCATAGAGGCCTCCAAGCAGAAGCACGACGAGGCATCCTCCCTCCGCCGCGAGGTTTCGGAAGCCCGCGAGCAGCTGCGGAGGAGAGAGGCGGAGCACACGGCAGAGGTGCGCAGCCTCAAGGAAGAGAAGCTCCGGTTCATCTCTGAGGCGGCAACCAAGCAGAGCGAGCATGTCCAGCTCCTCCAAGGGGAGCTCTCGGATGCGCGTGCGGAGAACGCGTCCCTCCGAGCCCGGCTGCAGTTCGGTGCGGGGGAGAGGGAGAGGGACAGCCAACACCACAACAACCCAGGCCAGTCTTCCGGCGATGCGGCGCACGCCCCGATCGTCCGACTCGCAGATGTAGGGCGTTGGAAAGGGTTTCCCCCTGCAGCAGGCGGTGGTGGTGGCGGGGGTGGCGGAGGGGGGACCTCCGGCGTCTCGTCTGCCGATCCCGGGGCTGCGGCGGCAGCGGGCGGGTCGGGGGGGTATCCCGCGCATGCGCGGGACAGCTTCTGCAGCGAGGTGCCACCGGACCTGCCGCATCAGCGCGCGGGGGGCGGCGCGGCGGCGCGGCTGTTCGGCACGGGTGGGGCGCAGCCCCCAGGGGGTGGTGGTGTCGGGGAGGGCGGTGCTGCCGTGGCCCGCCCGGTGTCCCCCCCGGTTGCGGTGCAGAGCGGGGCGTTCAGCACAGGGCATACGGTACCTCAGGCGAGGTATAGCGGGTCTGGCGCCCCGGTGGCAACTCTGTTTCAGGACATGTGTTTTAAAGGCCCTTCCGTGCCGCTCTCGCGGGATGGGGTATATAACATCCGCGACCTTGCCCCCCTTGCCTGCGTGGGCAGCGCGCGTGTTGCGCCTGGGTGGCTCCTGATGTTTCACGAGGGGCTGGCGGGGCAGGGGCCGGCCCGCACGGTGAAGGCAGATGCGCTTCTTCTCAACGACTTCAACACGAAGCAGTGCTCTGTGAGGCTGCGTGCTGCCGAGAGGGACTGATGCAAAAGGACCTTGCAGGGAGAGAGCACGGCGGGTGCGGGGGGTGGTGGGGGTGGGGGGGAGCTCTGACAATTGGCATACAGTACAGTGGCTCAGCAGGCAAATGGTGGGGGTGGGAGAGGGGGGCGGGGCTATATGTGTGTGTTTTGTGTGTTCGAAGCTTTTGCTGGCAGCCAGCGATCTTCCAGAAGGGCGGGAGAAGCCGAGGACATCAGCCCTCTTCTCGTCTGGTGTGCGTGTGTGTTCGATTTGCAGGTGGTGGTGGTGGGGAGTGGCGTGCAGCCAGAGCGAGTTATTAGAAGAATGGGGGCGTTGGGGTTGGGAAGGGCTCTAGAGAGAGATCATGTAGGAGAAGGGAGTTGGGGAGGGGGGGGGGGTGAAGAGGGTTTTATGTTCAGGCTCAGTGGAGTGTTGCAGCGATTGTTGTAGTAGATTCGGCGGAGATCTTGTGTGTCTTGTGTGTCGCCGGCAAAAAGAATAATCAAGGGTGGTATTTCTTGAGTGTGTGTGTGTCCACCCCTGTTCTATCCGACGGCATTTCTGTATTCCCTCCCTCCCCACCCTCTTCACTTCCCTCCCGCGCCATTTCATATCTCGTAGAAGCGTCAATCGTAGAGCAAACCCACCAGTGAAGAAAGAGCGGTTCGTGGCTGCAAGGTGACGTCGCCCATCGATCCTCTTCCGGTGGTGGTGGTGGTTGGGGAAAACGCAGTGCGCAACTACGCACCCAGGTGAGGGGGTGGCGCTGCTGCAAAAATCAAACTTCGACTCATTTGCGTGAGGGAATCCCTGCGGCACGGAGCGATCTGGGTTCCGCGCGCCCTCCCCACCACTCCCCTTTCCCCTTCCCATGTTCTCAGTGGGACTCGGCTCGGATGGATGTGTCAATCGTTCAAGTGCAGGCATCTTAGACGATTTCAAATGAATGTACTGGGGTCTGTTGTGTCCAGACATGAATGTTGTGCTGCATTGCAGAGGGGCCCAAACCTGTTCCCTTTCTTCCTCCTCCCTGCTTGTGTGTGTGTGTGTGTCGGTGGTCTGAGCGGTTCTCAGCCAGAAATGACAGACGCCTGGACATGCGATTGTGGAGGGGTCGGCAATTTCACATGTTCCCCCCCAGCCATACTTGGTCTGATGTGGGTGGCCGTTGTGACCGCGACAACGCTGCCTGCATACTGCACTGCACCCACAACCACAGGTGTGAACACAACTGCCTTTGCACGCAGGCGTGAAGAGGAAGAGACATGTTGGTGTTCCTGGCGGACAGGAGGACAGGTGACCAGCATGCTGCCGACATCGGGCTCGACGACACGCCGGACAAGGTGAAGGAGTCTGCACTGCAGGCGTTCCCCAACTTTGTTGGTGTGGAGGTGGCTGACCTGCAGCTGTCGGTGGGGGGCGAGGTCTTGTGTGACGACGAGCCTCTGAGCAGTGTTGCAGCTGTCGGAGACGGGTGCACAGTGGACGTTGACCTGCTGTGCCAGCCCTACCTGGATGACCTGCACAGCGGTCGCAAGCAAGTGTGGGAGGTTCCGCTGTGGGTGTCGGACAAGGCGGACGTGATCGACGCTCTTGTGGAGTGCCCTGAAGGCATTGAATCCGCACACAGTACCGTGAAAGCAGACCGTGAGATCGGTTTGGCAGTGGTGCAACAGGACGGTTATGCCTTGGAATACGTGCACTCCTCCCTGGAGGCCAACGGCGATATCTGTCTCGCAGCGGTGCAACAGAACGGCTGTGCCTTGGTATACGTGCACTCCTCCCTGAAGGCCGATCGTGATATCTGTCTCGCGGCGGTGCAACAGGACGGTGATGTCTTCGAATACGTCGACTCCTCCCTGAAGGCGGATCGTGAATTCTGTCTCGCAGCAGTGCAACAGAACGGCTGCGCCATGGGATACGTGCACTCCTCCCTGAAGGCCGACCGTGAAATCTGTCTCGCAGCGGTGCAACAGGACGCTTCTGCCTTGAAATACGTGCACCCCTCCCTGAAGGCTGATCGTGATATCTGTCTCGCAGCGGTGCAACAGGGCGGTGATGCCTTCGAATACGTCGACTCCTCCCTGAAGGCCGATCGTGAAATCTGTCTCGCAGCGGTGCAGTGCAACGCTTGTGCCTTGGGGTACGTGCACTCCTCCCTGAAGGCCGACCGTGAAATCTGTCTCGCAGCGGTGCAACAGTACGGTCGTACCTTGCAAGACGTGCCCTCCTCCCTGAAGGCCGACCGCGAAATCTGTCTCGCAGCGGTGCAACAGTACGGTTATGCCTTGAAATACGTGCACCCCTCCTTGAAGGTCGACCGTGAACTCTGTCTCGCAGCGGTGCAGTGCAACGGTTGTGCCTTGGGGTACGTGCACTCCTCCCTGAAGGCCGACCGCGAAATCTGTCTCGCAGCGGTGCAACAAGACGGTTATGCCTTGGAACAAGTGCACCCCTCCCTGAAGGCCGATCGTGAAATCTGTCTCGCAGCGGTGCAACAGGACCGTGATGCCTTGAAATACGTCGACTCCTCCCTGAAGGCCGATCGTGAATTCTGTCTCGCAGCAGTGCAACTGTCCGGCTACGCCATGGGATACGTGCACTCCTCCCTGAAGGCCGACCGTGAACTCTGTCTCGCAGCGGTGCAACAGAACGGTTTTGCCTTGCAATACGTGTCCTCCTCCCTGAAGGCCGACCGTGAACTCTGTCTCGCAGCGGTGCAACAGTACGGCTGTGTCTTATGCTGCCTGCCCTGCTCCCTGAAAGCCGACCGTGAACTGAACCTCATTGCGGTGCAACAGGATGCAGCTGCCTTGAAATACGTGCACCCCACCCTGAAGGCCGATTGTGAAGCGCACCTCCTCGCGATGCGAGAGGACCCCACTCATGGTGTGAACAGGCAGGAGCTCGTGGAGGCCGTTGTGGAAGCAGCGGACACCCCACCTGCAAGCAAGCGGCAGAGAACATGACAGCCACCTCGTGGGCTGCGTGCTGCACCCTCTGAGGTATCAGAGGGGACAGCATGCGTTCTGCATGTGCGGCTAGCGGGAGGGTGGCAGGGCAGCAGCTCTGCCTGTCGGGGCAGCAGGGCTTTGCGGGGGAGGTGGTGTGTTGGGGCATGGTGTGAGGAAGACCTGCATGTGGGCGTGTTGGGTGGTGTGTTTTGGGCGTGCTCCAGCCGATCGAGGTCTGCACACAAGGGTTGCCCCCTCTTCCCCCCTCGGCCCCTTGCCCCACCCCTTCCCTGCCTGCCGTCCCCTTCCTGGCTCTGGCGGATCTGCTTGCGCCCCCCTCCCCGTGTCAGCTGCTCTGCCGTCGTGACCACGACAGGTCTGACTTGCACACTGCACTGCACCCCCAACCACAGGTGTGAACACAACTGCCTTTGCACGCAGGCGTGAAGAGGAAGAGACATGTTGGTGTTCCTGGCGGACAGGAGGACAGGTGACCAGCATGCTGCCGACATCGGGCTCGACGACACGCCGGACAAGGTGAAGGAGTCTGCACTCCAGGCGTTCCCCAACTTTGTTGGTGTGGAGGTGGCTGACCTGCAGCTGTCGGTGGGGGGCGAGGTCTTGTGTGACGACGAGCCTCTGAGCAGGGTTGCAGCTGTCGGAGACGGGTGCACAGTGGACGTTGACCTGCTGTGCCAGCCCTACCTGGATGACCTGCACAGCGGTCGCAAGCAAGTGTGGGAGGTTCCGCTGTGGGTGTCGGACAAGGCGGACGTCATCAAAGCTGTTAGGTACCCTGAGCAACTCAGATCCGCACACATCACGGTGAGGGCCGACCGTGATATTGCTCTCGCAGCGGTGCAACAGAACGGCCATGCCTTGAGATACCTGTCCTCCTCCCTGCAGGCCGATCGTGAAATCTGTCTCGCAGCGGTGCAACAGAACAGTTATGCCTTGGAATATGTCGATGGCTCCCTGCAAACCGATCATGAAATGAATCTCGCAGCGGTGCAACAGAACGGTGCTGCCTTGAGATACGTGCACCCCTCCCTGAAGGCCGATCATGAATTGAATCTCGCAGCGGTGCAACAGGACGGCTGTGCCCTGAGATACGTGCACCCCTCCCTGAAGGCAGACCGTGAATTGAATCTCGCAGCGGTACAACAGTACGGCGGTGCCTTGGAATATGTGCACTCCTCCCTGAAGGCCGACCGTGAACTGAATCTCACAGCGGTGCAGCAGTACGGCCGTGCTTTGGAATACGTACACTCCTCCCTGAAGACTGACCGCGAAATCTGTCTCGCAGCGGTGCAACAGAGCGGGGGTGCCTTGTATTTTGTCGAGTCCTCCCTGCTGACCGACCGTGAACTGAATCTCGCAGCGGTACAGCAGAACGGTGATGCCTTGCAATATGTGCACTTCTCCCTGAAGGCTGACCGGGAACTGAATCTCGCTGCAGTGCAACAGAACGGTTATGCCTTGGAATACGTTCATCCCTCCCTGAAGGCCGACCGTGAAGTGAATCTCGGAGCAGTGCAACAGGATGGCCGTGCTTTGCAATACGTCCACAAATCCCTGAAGGCCGACCGTGAACTGAATCTCGCTGCAGCGCAACAGAACGTGATGGGCGCCTTGGAATACGTGCACCCCTCCCTGAAGTCCGACCAGGAACTGATTCGCACAGCGCAACAGAATGGTTGTTCCTTGATATACATGCAAAGCCGTTGCGGTGTGAGTGTCGAAGGAGGCGGACGTCGTCAGCGCTGTGTTTTGTCCTGAGTCTCTGTGTGGTGTGATCAAGGCACCGGGGTAGTTGGTGTTTGAAGTTGACACAGACCTTCACTCCATTGTGCCCAGTGGCAGCACATCCCTCCCAACACTCCAACGCACTGCAGGCCTGAGTACCCAGTAGAACCCTGTATTTGTCGCCCCCGGGAGGCCCCGAGCCGGACAATTACAAGTGGGGGGAGGACAGGCGCTCCTGTTCGAGAGGCTTCCGGGTCTTCATTTGTTAGTGAACAATGAGGCGGTATCTAGAGGGCTTCCAGAGTGGTGCTGGCGACTGGGACTCCCAACCCCGTTTGGCAATGTTGATCTCCCGGCTCTGCATCGCACAGAAGTCCACGAGACACGCCAACACACCTACACCCACCCCCCACCAGCCCTATTTTCTACTATGTGGGGTCTTCGCTGGTCGTTATTCTTCGTCAGTTTTAGTAGTCAATCTTCGTCAGTTTTCACCTAATTCAACAGGAAATGCACCAAAATGCACTGACGACCACCCCGTAGCGAAGACCCCCTATGGCGAAGCAAACATCATCCTAACCCACCTACACACGGAGACCCACACCCCTGCAGGAGCTGTGTGTGCGAGGCTTTACTTCATGGATGCGTTTGGCAGGTGTGTGAACCGCGTATACGATGCCACCTTCAGGAGACACCTGGCAGTTGACGGCGATACCGAACTCGACACCGCCCGGAAGAAACGCGCCGTTCTCCTGGGGACACTAGCCATCTTCTCATCGCTGGCAGAATACCCGTACTTCTTCGCCCCCAGCAGCACCTACTACCGGGCAGGGTTCGCCGCGTGGCTCCTCCCAGGCATCGTCCTTCTGGCACACCTCGCCCGCACCAAAAGGGTACCGCTTCTCCTCCTCGAGGGTGTCTACTACATGTGGGTGGCAAGCATCATGCTCTTCGGCTACCTCTATGCGAAGCTGGGCGCCAGAGCGCGGTGGCCCTTCGCAGTGCTGCTGCTGGACCTCAGCCTGGTGAACCAGCTGCCGCGCCGTGTCACCACGTCTATACTCCTCGCAACCTCGACGTGGATCGTCGTGATGGACCTCTTCGAGGTGATGGATGTGTCACTCCCGGACACAGTGCACGTCCCCCACTTCTGCGACTGCGACAGCCCCTCGTGCCGTCTCCCCCAGAACACAAGGGCCCTGATGGCCATGCAGGACGTGTCGGTTCTGATGCTCGACTTCTACCTGACACGCGGGTTTGCCTATCAAGTCGAAGAGGAGAAAGCCGCGATGCAGCTCACCATAGACACCTTCGTCGAAGTCTCCACCCGCCTTGCCGACTATGATGTCGACGGGGTTGCGGCACTGCTGCTGCAGCGCCGCGACGCCCTCCCTAGCGGTGTTGCCTCAGCGCTGCACGCCCTGGAGTTGAACCTGCGCATCTACCAGCCCTACCTCCCAGATGCGCTGTTTGAGACATCCCGCGAGCCACGCCAGAACGAGCCCCCTGTTTCCCCCTCGAAGCAGGACACGTGTGTGGCACCGCCTCCCGGCGTCGACACATCGCATGCCACCATCGCATTCACCGACATACGCGCATCCACCGCCATCTGGGAGGCGGTGCCGGACGAGATGCGCCGCGCGATGCGCGTGCACAACAGCACCATCCGATCCGTCATCAACGCCTGCAGCGGGTATGAGGTGAAGACAATCGGTGACGCATTTATGGTGGCATTCGACCACTCGGTGTCCGGGGTGAATTTTGCGCTCCGCATCCACACCCAGCTCCTGAGGGCAGCCTGGCCGGCAGGCCTGTCGGAAGTGCCCATCTGTGCCCCGCACGGGGGAGAGTGGGGCGGGCTGACGGTGCGGGTGGGGGTGAACACGGGCCCCGTCGTGTCGGAGCACAATCGGCTGACCAACCGCACGGATTATTTCGGGCACACTGTGAACGTCGCGGCTCGGCTCGAAGGGGCCTGCACCCCGGGTGCTGTCGCGCTGCGCTGCGAGCTGTGGGAGGAGGTGCAGTGGGGCGCAGACCCCGCCGTGGCGGGCCCTACCCTCGAGACCTCGCTGAAGGGCATGCAGCATTCGGTGTCGCTGCGCTGCGTGTGGCCCGCCGCGCTGCAGCAGAGGAGGTCTGCCCCCCTGCAGCCTGCTGCCAGATGGAGGGCATCGCGTGCCCGCGCGGATGGTGCACAGCAGCAGCCCCTGCAGGCAGCGCATGCCACAGTGGGCGTGGTGCAGATCCGCACCGACGAGGTGGCGGCGCTGGGGCCGCATCTCAGCCATCTCGTCGATGAGCTGTCCGTGCAGCTGACGCGCAGCAGCGGTCTGCTGGTGTCTGTGGTGGGCAGCAGCCTCGTAGCAGGGTGGAATGTGGCGCGTCCTCTGAAGGCGCATGCGGAGGGTGCGATGAGGTTCGCACGGGCGGCGTGTGGTGTGCAGTGCTGCATGGGGCTTGCGAGCGGGGAGGTGCATCACGGCTCCATCGGGTCTGCCAGCCAGCGGTTCGTCACAGTGACGGGCGGCCCCGTGCTTGCCGCCTGGGCCCTGAGCATGGCTGCCTGCGAAGCGTCTGCCCCCTGCCTCTATGCGTGGTTGGATGCAGGGGCTGACGGGCTCCCCACGTCGCTGAAGGATCACTGCTTCCAGAGAAGTCGGGCCCCGTATGTTGCGCAGGCGGTCTACGAAATGGACGTGGTGTCCAAGGTGGAGTAGGGCGGGGCTGCCCCGAGTTATCATTTTTACTAGTTACGAGCGACGAAGCGTAGCGAAATCGCGAAGTAACGAAGGAAATCGTACGACTGAAGCTTTTGGATTCGCACCTTCATGCCACTTCACAGGGCCTCAACACAGCCTTGAGACAGCAAGTGTGCGCTCAAAAAAAAAGTATTCCGGAACTGTTCTCCCACAGTTGCTGGACAGGGTGTCTATAATGAAGCGAAAGGAGTCCGATTTCCGGGTTCTTTTGTCTTCACAAAGCAACATTTTTTGCTGGTTCCAGTCGTGCATCACTTCCGTGATGCCCTGTTATTTTCTTTGGAAGTGTGCTATCAACGCAGTAAACTTTTTTAAGAAGATCATGCAGGACACACACCCGCAGCAGGCGTGTGGGGTGTTCTCGCGATCGACGAATACCCGCAGGTTCTTCTCTCCCTTACTGATTTCCAGACGCATAGTTTTACAAGTTACGTGCGACGAAGCCTGGCGAAGTCGCGAAGTAACGAAGGAAACGTACGGCTAACGCCTTTGAATGATCACGCCGTCATGCCACTTCACGGGCCGCACCACACCCTTGATACACAGTTGCATGACAGGGTACTGTCGACCACAGAGCGAAAGAGTACGATGTTCCCTTCTTGTCCAGCCTGAGCTGCAGTCTGCGAATGCCAAGCAATCTTCACAGGGGGACGCTTTCTGCCTCTTGAGCTGGGATCTTGCGACCCCACTCCGCACCGCTCCGCACCACCCCATCAGCCTGCCGGAGGGGAGAGTGTGTGCCACAGTCTATGGTGCTCTGCAACCCGAACACCCTCCCCGACCCCCGACCGCACACCCACCGACAAACAAACGCAGGGAGGGCGGTAGCGGGGGTGTGTTGGGGTGGGGGGGTTTCCCCCCCCACCTGCCTCCGTCTCTGTTTCTACACACCCGCTCACACCCACCCCACGCTCCCCCTCCTCCCGTTGTTCCGCCTTTTTGCCGGCCACGCATTAGCGCGTCGTTGCGATGCGTTTTGACTGCTCTTTTGAGAGCGGCAATGTCGGGAAGGTGCAGGCGCTGAGCGAGGTATGTCCTGATCTGTGTATTGCATTGCATTGCAGTGCTCATCATCAGCTGGCAACCCATCCCCAGAGCATATTTTTTTGTTTTGTCGGGAGGCAGCCCGAGTGAGTTTCTCTACCGTGGAGCGATTTTAGGCACGGGCCATCTTCTTTCTAGTTGACCACTTCCCGCAAACCCGCACACTCTGCGGGTTATCGGGGTCTGCGTTCCAACAAAACAACTTTCGGCAGCAATTGGTTTGCGTCTCTCGTTTTTTGTCACTTTCCGATCCAGCGGGGGCACAGATAGTTTTTCCACCACACCACTTTGCATAACAGTTCGAATTCGATGTCTCCGTGCGCCCAGACACCAACAATCCACACTACCGTGTGTGGTACTACTTCAGCGTGAGCCAGGTTCATAAGGGGCAGCGTGCCATCTTCAACATCGTCAACGGCAGCAAGTCCAAGAGCCTCTACCGCGTCGGCATGACGCCTTTGGTGCGGAGCACACAACGCCCGAAGTGGGAGCGCGTTCCTCCGAAGCAGGTTTTCTACTACCGCTCGCCCAGGTTTAAGAAGAACTATGTGATGAGCTTTGCATTCCAGTTCGACAGGGATGACGACACCTATTACTTCGCCTACTGCTACCCTTACACATTCACCTTTCTGCAGAAGTTCCTGAGCCACGTCGAGGCGCAGAAGTTCAACTTCTTCAGGAGAGAGCTGCTGTGCCGCACGGTGCAGCAGCGGCGGGTGGACCTGCTCACCATCACAAGCCCCCAGAGCCTGACACCCACGTGGGACAGGAAGAAAACCGTCTTCATCACTGCGAGGGTGCATGCGGGTGAGACGCCAGCATCCTTCATCTGCCACGGGCTCCTGTGCTTCCTCCTGTCGGACCACCCGGCAGCCCGCGTGCTGCGCAACCACTGCATATTCAAAGTCGTGCCGATGCTCAATCCTGACGGCGTGTTTCTCGGGAACTACCGCTGCTCCTCGATGGGCTACGACCTCAACCGGAACTGGCTCAACCCCTCAGCCTGGGCGCACGCGCCTATCAAATACACCAGGGACGAGATCCTGCGGCTCAACGCGC
The DNA here is from genome assembly GCA_963210315.1 of Rhynchopus euleeides. NCBI lineage: Eukaryota > Euglenozoa > Diplonemea > Diplonemida > Diplonemidae > Rhynchopus > Rhynchopus euleeides. The sequence goes on from OY723237.1 coordinate 3,633,194, forward strand.
AGGAGGGGACGGAGCTTGATTTCTTTATGGATATGCACGCCCACTCGACCTGCACCAACGCATTCATGTTTGTCAACACGAGCGATGGGGACCGGAAGGGCAGCACAGCGTATGAAGAGAGCACGCGAAGCGCCATGGTGTTCCCGCGCATCCTCGCTGGCCTGGAGAAGACATTCAGCGTGCAGGCGTCGCGGTTCTGCAGGGAACCCAGCAAGCTGGGGACCGGGCGCCGTGCGCTGGGGGAGGTGCTCCACGTCGCGCCGCACTGCTCTGCGCTGGAGGTCTCGATGTACTGCTGGCAGGACTCCAAGCAGCGCCTCGTGCCCTACACAGAGGAGATGTACATCGAGATTGGCCGCAACGTCGCGCTGTCCTTCGTCGAGTTCTACAAGCTGCAGTCGCTCCTCGTTGCCTCCCCACGGAATATGTCGAAGGGCGACGACAGAGAGGTGTGCCGTGTGTTTCTTCTGATGGGGAGGGGTGTCTTTGTTTGGCTTTTGCAAAACGCGCATGCATCACTGGCTTTTTTTGCGGTGGTCCTCATCACGTGCACCCACTCCTGCCGGTTTATTTTGGAGGCGATGGGGCTGCACTACTCCAATACGAATTCAACAGGAATAAGGAACAAACAACCAACAGGAATGAAAACAGGAATGAATTCAAAAAAGGGGGTAGTGGGAGGTGAGGTGTTCGGGAATCACGCCACGAAGTGTGTGGGGGGGGGGATACTTCACACGGCATAGGCTGCTGCGTTTACCCCTTACAACCCACACCTCACCGCCACACCCCTCACAGCAGAAAGCCCCTGTCAAGAGGCTTAGTGCGCGAAAGCTGAAGGAGTCTAGCTAGCAGGCCTTGCTCCATTTCTCTTGGTGTGCGGGCGGGGCGCGGGTGTGCGTGTGTTTCTGTCGCATCAGATCACCGCACTCTGCCAGGTCGAGATTTACCTCACCAGCAGCAAAAAAACCCTTCCCCACCCCACCCACCCAACAACGCAGAGTGGGTGTGGCTTGTTGCAGCCAAGCCACCTCCGAATCAAGTTTCTCTCTCTCTCTCTCTCGACTAGCCCCGGCCCCTTTCTCCCCAACCGCCACTGCCCGCCTGCATTGGGGCGGGGTAGTGCAACAGGCAGGCCTCCGTTTACCCCCCCCCCCCCTAGGCTGCACTATACGTATAATACGCTATACGTATAATACGTATAATACGTATTATACGCTCCAGATTTTCACCCCATTTTTGCATACACCGTACAGAGTGGCTGTCCGTGGCTGGACTTGGAGTGTGACCTTGATATCCTTGTTGAGTGTGACTCTCACTGCATCCCCCAGTCAGCTGAAGTGCATGTGGGTGTGTAACGATATCAGGTGAGAAGCGCAACCGCACCGACAAGGCGTGGAACGCTGTCGAAGTGCTGACGAACGACGCCACGAACCCAAAGTCCGGTGTGAGTCGCATCGTGGATGCCTGTGCAGTATTGCCTGAACGTATAATACGTATTTTAACGTATAATACGCTTAACGTATAATACGTTATACGCTGGGGGGGTGGAACGTATAGCACAGCCTAGCCCCCCCCCCCCCCCCCTTAGATTTGATGATATACGTTAGGGGGCGAAAGGGCAATTAGGGGGGTGAAGGGTGTGGATCACTGCGTTGCTTTTTTTTTTCACGGAGAGCGAGGGGGTGGAGGGAGGGTGTGCGTGGGGTGGGTGGGTTGGGTGGGGATGGGATGGGATGGGATTTTTTTCTCTTTCATCCACATAAAAAGCTTTCTTCATCCTCCTCCCTGCAACTCCTCCCTCTTTCCCCCCCCCCCTCCTCCTCCTCTTCCCCCCCCCCTCCCTCCCTCCATCCCCTAGAGCCATGCGTTATTTCAGATCTTGTCGTCGGGTGGGGTGAAGAGGGAGGGGGGGGGTGAGAGAGATGGGGGTGGGGTGGGGTGGGGGGTCGCTGATTTGACTTTGCAAGTCGAAATTCGTTATTCTGCCTAAAGTTGTGAGTGTGTCCCCACCCCCTCCCCCCCCCCCCCCCTTCTCCGCCAGGCCCGGTGGGAGGTATCGGATGGAGACTTAGCTTGCCTCCACTTTTCCACAGCGATGTGTGTTGCAGTCGAGAGAGCACATCAAGGCTCGGTGTCCCCTACGCTCAAGGTCTTTCGCTCTCTCTCCCTAAACTGTGCCAGCATGTCTTCTCTTCTGTGAGGCAGCTCACTTTTCTGCGCTTCTGAGCGAAAGTCCCCTGCTGCCACAACAAGATACACGCCAGTGCGAGTGGGTCACGTATATAGAGGAGCAGAATTCATAGCAAACGTTGCTGTAGGTGAACCTGCAGCAGGGTCAATGCCAAAGTCGTAGATTGTGGTGGCGAGGCAGCCCCGCGGCCCCAAAGCGAAGCCTTGTGGAGGCTGCCGTTGTTGCCCCTGAGCAATCGGGAGACCCTGGCTCAGCTGCTATTCCAATATGCACACACCGTCTCTCTCGGACCGACCAGTGTGGAGCACCACAACGTGCAGTGCGTTGCAAAAAAAATGAAACAAAAAATTGGTGCCCCTGATTTACCCCTTTTTCACTACGCACAAACTACGCAATCTGGGGGGGGGGTCTCGCTTTTTGGTCCCCCCCCAGTTTTTTTTGGTCCCCCTTTCTGTGTGGCTACTGAGACAGGACTGGAGGCACTGCGCTGACCGAGCAAAAAATTATTGCCAGAACTCACTATACACCGTACGAAAGAACGCACGACATGTGGGGCGGGACTCCAGAAACACCTGGGCAAGGTTGCCCCATGCCCAGAAACACCTGAGAAGGAAGTGAGTTCCAGGAGCCGCGTAGAACACCCTCGAGATTGTGAATGATGATACGATCACAGCCTTCAGGGCGCTGCGAGGTGCCACCCTGAAGGTGGCCCTTGACATCAAGGAGAGCGTCGGCCGAGGGGTCGACGAAAAGCTGAAGAAGGCGCTACTGGCACTGGATCCCGCGGGGTATACGGAGGTCACCGCCACACAGGCAACCTCCGCTGACAACGTCCAGGAGACGTTATCCGAGGGGATCACAACGGCACTAGAGATCTGTGTCACGGGATCCAGGCGCCCACTCTCCCTCGACGGTCTGGGGATTGTTGTTGGGTATGGTGTCGTTTCCTGCAGCTGCAAAAAAGCGTAGCAACTGTGCTTCCTTCTTCCTTAATGATGCGTTGACGCTTCCACCCGGAGGAGCTGAAGCAGGCACCGCTTAATGATGCGTTGATGCTTCCACCCGACGAGCTGAAGCAGGCACCGCGCCAAAGGGCACCCCCAAAGAGACCTGCAAAGACTGCGTCGAAACCCGCACCGAAGGCTGCCAGCGCTGCAGCACCTGCAGCACCTGAAGCGCCTGCACCCTCACTGACCCCGGAACAGCAAGAACTCCTTGAGTTTGGGGTCCCGGCATAGAGACAGAGAATGGCTGAGTAAATCAAAAAATGAGACCCCCCCCCCCCTTTTCACTACGCACAAACTACGCAATATGGGGTCGTCAGGGGCACCAAAAAACAAAACGAATGCCGCGCATTGAGTGGAGCTCGCTTGCCCCCCCCCTGCTGGCCTGTGTGGTTATACCTCGCCCTAGGAATCCACAACCCCAGCAGCGCCATGCAAACCGACGAGTGACCATTCTTGTGATCCCGTCTACCTCTATTTCACTACCCCCGCCCCCCTGCAGGTCGGGAGAAGCCACCCCAGCGCCCACCCCGCCCCCAGGTGTGCCAGCCGCATGCCTGTCAGCTCGATGCACCCGCTGTACCCTGCGTCACCCGGAAGCCCTGGGCTGCCGTGCGCCCGCGAGAGCTCCCCACCCACCACCGCGCTTAGCGCCGCCTCCATGGTGGACATCAGCACCGACCTGATGAAGATCCGCCAGCAGCTCGCCGTGCAGCTGCAGCACAGCGTCACCCGGGTCCGCCCGGCAGGCCCTGCTTCGGGACCCCCTGCGGATGACACTGCGAGCCTCGCATGCTCTGCCCCGACACACGACAGCTCTGCGGTGCTGGCCATCGCAGCGCCTCCCGCACCGAGTGCGCCTGCGCAGGTCGCAACCGTCGAGTCGCTAGCCTGCCCAGCCCTCTTTGCTCTGGAGGACGTCAAGACGCGCCTGCGGAGCAACGCCGACCACCTCGCTGCATGTGACAACTTTGTTGCGGGCGGGCCGGATGACATCAAGGCGCTGATCACGCAGTACGCCATGGAGATGGACCAGGTGAAGAGCGTGGTGTCCCTGCATGAGGAGTGCCTCGTGTCGCTGCGCGCAGCGCTTGACAGGAAGCTTGCGGATGAGATCCAGAAGGTCAACTCCGAGCTGCGGAAGGAGGAGGATATGCACGTCCGCCGCATCGCAGAGCTGCAGAAGCAGGCCCAGGTGATGGAGCAGGAGAGGGCGGCACACCAGACCTGCCTGCACAGCCTGGTGGAGTCCGCGCAGAGGCAGAAACAGGCCCGCCCCGTCTTCTCCTCCCCGCCGTCGTCGCAGTCGACGATAGGCGAGTTTCCCGCAGCTGCACACCCCTCGCAGGTCACCACCGCTACAGCAGACCTGGACCCTGCGATGCATGACAGGTTGGAGAACTTCTACCAGAGCTACAACCCTGCCAAGCTGCCCACGGTGCGGGAGACCCTGATGCAGTATAAGGGGCTCGAGAGGGAGCTGTTTGAAACCCTCGCAGAGAAGTACGGACCGGAGCCCCCTCAGATCGTATGCAGGGTGGGTGTGATTACCGGCCTCGGTGTGCGATGGTGATGCGCTCTACTACTACAAAAAATACAAAAAAAAATATTCACGCGTGTGTTTATGACGGTGCAGATCACACCAAGAGCAAGTGCTCGGTGTGTGTCCACACTAATATAAATAGATTCACGTGTATGTGTGTGTGCCTCATAGTTTCGATCGGTTGCAAATCGACGTCCCCCAAAACCCCCTCCTGTGCACCCATCTGCCCTTTGCCACAGGAGTGTGCGCTGCCGGTCGGGTGGGAGAGAGTGCGGAACCTGCGTGGTGACATCCTGTACAGGTCACGGTATGCCTGGGGTGGAAGAGAGGTGGCTTCTTGAAGAGGGGCGGGGTGTGGTGGGAGCAGGGGCGGGCAGGGGGAGAAGGAGGGATTCTTGAGCGGAGGGGTGGGTCACACCATAGCGACATCACACCACACCCCACTGCCACAGAGATGGGCGCACCCAGTGGGAACGCCCGTGATCCGATTCGGCCCCCCGGCTGCAGAGAAGGGGGCGGATGGCCGCCATCAGGGCGCCTCTCAGGCGTACAACGGAGGGAATCTCCTGACGAGGGGAGGTAGCACTCCTGGTGTCCCAGCATATCCCCCTCAACAGTAACGGCTTAGAAGAACTGAGAGTGTTCTGCTGTACCGACCCTATGTCTCAGGCCCCGGTGGTTACTTATTTTGTTTTTAGACACGCTCGTGTGGGGAGGGGAAGTGCCGCTGCGTCAGGACTCAAACTCACTCGCCCCGACCCGCACTCACTCAACCTTCACGCAGGCGAGGGTGGTGTGTATGTGCACAGTGGAGATATCACATCAAGAGCAAGTGCTCGGTGTGTGTCGTGTACACTAATATAAAGAGATTCATGTGTATGTGTGTGTGGGACGCCAACACATAGCCAAATCTAAGTGAGAGAGGTATCGACAGCAGAACATTTTTTTTTGCTCCACACATCTCTCCTCCTCCCCCTTCTCTCGGTGCAGATTTCTGTCTTGTTATGTACCCCCGACACAGCCTCCCTTGTTGTGCTGTGTGATGCCTTTTTCTTTTGTGTGTTTTAGAACCATTTCTCGTGCGATATAATGACATTGGGGGCAAGCTGGCGTTTGTACTGTTTTCTTTGCCTGTATTTTTTTTGCCTGCCCGCATTAGTTATTTTGTATGGCGCGTTCCCCCAACCCCCCCCCGTCTCTCTCTGACACCCATGTTGTACGGTTTTGCTGTCATTTGTTCCCCTCCCTCCCTTTCCTCCCCACACACACACACCCCACCCCACTCGCTGCCGAACCAGCGGTGTTCTGATTTTGCTGGAGGCTTGAGTGATCGTCTTCGCATCAGACACACGAGAGTCGACGAGCCGCGCTGCCCCCCCAGGCCCCCAGCCCCCTGCAACCCTGGAACCCTCCATGAAACTTACACCCACTCCCCGCGGGGGTAACTTTTTCAGCCATCGAGTGAAGGGGGGGGGGGGTCAGCGCCCTGATGGTATTCTTCACTTCTCTTCACCTCCACGGGACGCAACGTGCTACAGGAAGTACACCCTGTTCCAGCCAGTAGCCGGTGACGGCATGACATCACACATCACGCAGATGCAGGGGGGGTGCGGGGGAGATGAACACCGGGGTGTGGGCGTGGGAGTGCGCGCCTATGTGTGAAGGCCGCAACAGACACCAGTTGGCACCTTTTGTTCTCACCACCACCACCCCCCAACACCACCACTCACAACAGGAGATCCCCCCCCCTCCCTCCCTCCAGGATGAGCAAGCTGAAGAACATCCTGTCGTCCGCGCTGGGGAAGAATGCAGAAGACCCGGGCGGAGCCCCAGAGGGTGGCGCGCCGGGCACCGCCGACACCACCCCCGGCGGGGATGCGAAGCCGAAAAACGCATTCGTCCGCACGCTGGATGACATCAGGCGGGGCGGGGGCACGCTGTTCATCAGCGACGCCGAGGGGCAGATCCAGCTCATCACCGACAGGAGGCAGGAGCTCGACCGGAGCGACTCCACGGTGTTCGACACGATGGACCTCCTGTTGTCGGAGCTGACCAACCTGGCACAGAGGCTCGTCATGAAGCTGAAACAGGATGTGTCCGGGGACAACTCGAAGCTGATCGCCGCGGTGCAAAAGCACAGGACCCTCCTGACACAGCACCAGCGGGTTGTGAAGGAGAAGATCGCGTTGGAGGCGCACACTTCTGAGCAGATCGCACGCCTGGAGTCCCGTCTATTCAACGCAAAGGATGAAACCATCCGTGAGGTGAAGATAGGCGTCCTCCGGAAGCTCGACGACCTGGCGGATGCAACGAAGGTGCGGCAGCTCCGGATGGAGTCCGGCGAAAACCCCTATGCATCCACGGCATGCTCACACTGCTTCGAGAAGTACGCCGTTCCGGAGAAGACATCCAACGACACTGCAAAGCAGCTCCGCGCCAGGTGCGACCTTCTCTGCGAGATGAACAACCTGCTCGGGATACAGCTCAGAGAGTGCAGGGAATACCTCAAGCAGACGGACCTTCTCCTCGCAGCACCGGAGCCTGGGGGGAAGCGCGGGGAGAGGCCTCCTGGGGGAGGGGCGCACCGCGACCCCCGTGCGGCAATGCGCGGCGGGCCCAACCGAGGGGGTGCGAAGCTCAGCATAAGCGTGCAGGAGGGTTTCCAGCTGCGGCGGAGTGTGGGGGCGGTGAAGCGGCAGCTCGGGCTGCTCCGGAAGGCGTTCGTCGCGATGGTTGGGGAGGTTTCTACCGGGTTTGTCAAGTTTCCCCATGTCCTCCATGAGTATATCGAAGATTACCTCGGAGGGATTTCGGTGGGGAAGCACCATTCCATCGGGATTGGGGTGGAGGAGTTTGTCCACGGGATCAACAAGGTGACGCAGGGGAGCCGTTTCGCCTCGAAGCACCTCCCCCCGAACCAGGTTTTGAGCCAGCAGGACGCGCTTCTTATGAACCTGAAGAACATCGGGAAGCAGTTTGCCTACCTCCTCTCGAAGTTCGACTCCAGCATGGAATTCATCGGCACGCTGCCCTGCTCCTTTGACGGCTCCTCCTCCACGGAAATGCGGATCGCAGTCGAGCTCTTTCAACACAACTTCATCCCCGAGAAGGCATCTGGGGCAGACGGGCGGCCTGCTTCTTCCGTCTCCATCCCAGTCGCCTTCTCTGCATCCGGCTCCCTCATCCCCCACGAGGTGAGGAATGACCTCGCCCCGCCAGCGCTCCGCATCTCAAACGACGACGACAAGCAGGTCTACACCATGTCTGTAGGGTTCTCCTACAGCAAGTCCAAGAGGGGGCGGCTTGAAACGGAGATCCTGGAGGCGGTGAGGGAGGAGTTGACCTCAGGGGGGCCTGCTGCGGAGGGGGAGGGGGCCCCGGATGTGTCGATATCGCTTATCAAGAGGAAGGTGCATCTCGACACCGTCACCATCTTTGCGAAGCTCACCGGGGGTGGGTTTTCGCTGAGCAGCGCCGCGGCGTCGATTCTGCTGCCCCCGCCCTGCACAGAGCCGCACACGCAGGGGCTTCCCCACTCGCCCTCCCAGCCTGCGGGCTTGGAGGGGTCGCTTCATAGCGGCAGCCCAAGAGATTCCTCCCAGGGAGGGACGGACCCCGGCTCCCGGGAGATCTCTGAGGGTTCCGGGGGGTTTCACTGCACATCACCGGCCCTCAGCTGCCTCTGCACGCCCGTCGTGCTCCTCACCCCCGTGGTGAAGCTGGAGGGGAAGCGGCGCCGGGGGGAGGTCGCCGGGTCCGACAAGATAACCCGGGAAGACCTCTCTCTCCTCCGGGAGGCGCACGCCCACAGCATGAACTTCATGGGGTCTCTCGTCACCGCGGTTGACTTCTCCGCGCAGGGGGGCCTGGGGGTGCTGGGGGAGATGGGGGAAACCGCTGGCGCCCCGCAGGGTGCCCCCAGTGGAGGGAAAACCGCGAGAGGCGGGGCTTCTGCGAAATCCTCGGGATCCGCCCAGCAGGGGAAGGGGAAGGGCGGCGCGCGCGGGGCTGGCGGGAAGGGGGCATCGGGTAAGCCGGTTCCACCAGCGCCTGGCTCTGCGCAGGCGGGGAAATCGGGGGCGGCGGCGAAGGGGCTCGGCGCCGCAATCCAGCAGAGGCTGTATGTCGTGTCCCTCTCTGCGAGGCTCGCAAGCGTCGCGGGTGCCGTCGCATCCGCTGTCCTCTGCCACCTCCTCTGCGCCCTGGGGACCGACGACGAATCCATCCTGCTCCACCTCATCTTCCCTGCCCCTCCCACGCCTGCCGAGCTCCAGCCCCAGCTCCAACTCCAACTCCAACCTGGGGAGGACCAGGCCTCCGCCGGCCTGTCACATCTCACACAAGTTAACCAAGGGGTTGCTCATATCGAGGTACCAGAGGTGGCGCAACGAGCAGCGGGTGGGTCTTCAAGCGAACTCCTCTCCCTCGGTGGTGGCGGTGGGGTCCAGGTGGGGAAGAAGGGAGTCGCGCCACCTCAGGGGGGGGGAGGAGGAGGAGGAGGTGTTGGTGTGGGTACCTCGCCCCTGGCAGGCGCTGCATCTCCCGCTGCTGCTGTGAAGAAGAGGAGCTGTATGACGATGACATTGAGGCCTCTAAGGGCAGCGAAGTCGACGCAAACGGTTGATCCGGCAGGGGTTGGCATTCCGGGGGGTGTCGACAGCGAGCTGATCCTCTCCCCTTTCACCCACCCCGAAGGGGAGGGGGTGCCCTTCTGGGAGGCGTGCGACAGATCGAATGACTACAACCTGCACCTCGCAGCCCACTGCGGGGTGCTCTTCTCGAGGGATACCGACCAGGATGTGTTCCTCAGCGACGACATCGGCAGCTCCCACAGGAGGACCAGCCACGCCCCCCGCAAGACCTCCCGATCCCCCTCCAGGCGCCTCTCCGACGTGGGCCCCCCGCACGCACCCCACTCCCCACACTCCACTTCCAGCTTCCTGGGGGAGCCGGACGGCAGCCCCGGCGGCACGTCCCCCCAGGGCGGGAAGCGGAAGGGCAGGGGGAGGGGCAGGGGGAAATCCCCGAAGGGCGGGAGAGGCGGCGGTTCCGCCGCGGCTGCCACCGCGTCAGCTGCCGCGCAGGGGCAGGGGCAGGCGGCGGTGGGGGTTGAAGCGGCGGCACTGCCGGAGCAACGGGGTGGGGGAGCAGCACCGCGGCCTGAGCTGAATGGGCTTCCCCTCCCCCCTGCCGCGATCAGCAGTGCCGCGCCTCCACCTGGGTTGTCATACGGGCCTCGAGGGGGCGGTGGAGGTGGTGCCGGTGTCGGTGTCGGTGCCGGTGCCTGCCCCCGCACATCACCACACCACCCCACATCCCCCGGTTCCGCACCCCAACCCCCCCCGGGCTACACCGTCGCCTCCTCCCTGCAGCCCGGACGCCATCGGAGCCAGGGCCCAGGCCCTACCCCTCACGGAGCTCCAGCTCCAGGGCAAGCCCCACCGCACCACCCCCGCCACCCCACCTCCGGCACGCCTGGGGCACCTTTGGTGTCTCGCTCTCTTATGGGCTATGCAGCTGGTGAGTCGGGGGGATACGCTCCGCATGCTGCTGACGGGTATGCCGGTGCGGCTTCAGCAGGAGCGTTGTCATCCCCTTCGTCTGGGGAGTCGTCTCACTATGTGGAGAAGATTGCAGGCAGGTCGGTTAGCGTCGCACTCCAGCATGACGATCTGTGGAGCTGGCAGGCCTCGTGGCATGCTGCCGTCGGGGAGGACCGCGGAAGGCCTGCGAAATACTTTAAAGAGGGTGCGGCAGAGCTCCTCGACGAGGCGGAGATCCACGAGGGCCTCATCCCGCTCCACATTGGGCAGCGCGTGCAGATCCTCGGCGAGGATGCCCTTCAACCCATCATCACGGCCTGCCCTGCCCTGCGCTGGGATGGCGTCTACCTCAAGCTCTGCGGGCTTGTCGGAACGGTGATCAGCACATTCTCTTATATGAACCTCATAAAGGTTCACACTGTCCGGGGATCTGCCACGCTACCCCAGCCGGCAGTGGTGCCCATCAACGAGGAGGGTTTCCGGCAGGACCCGGTGGGGCGTATGACAAGCGAGCTTGAGGCTCTGAAGCACCGCGCCATGATGAAGGACCTCGCACTCCACGCCCTCCTCCGGAGGCACTACACCGACCCGAGGACCGGGGAGGCGTTCCCGGTTGACCTGCAGAGCCTCCCCATGTTTGCCTTTGGGAGATCGGCGCCGCTCCTCAACCCCCCCCCGGTCTGCTGCGCCACGGCGTGCCAGACGGAGGAGTCGGAGCTCGCCGCGATGTCCATCGGCGGGCCCTCCGACTACACCCTCGTCCCCCAGGAGGAATGGACGGGGTACCACGACCCAGCTGTGTCCACCCCCGCGTCGATGGGTGGCGGCTGGCCGCGGTGCCATCCTGCCCCACCGGGGGGGGCTCTCGGGGGGTTTACCGGGCGCCAGCAGATGCTGCTGACGGCGCTGCGGCGCGACACGCAGAAGGAGCAGCTGCTGGGGATCGCGAGCTCGAGCATGCTGCTCGCTGCAGGGGAGGGCAGCGGTGCGGCGGACCGGATGGTGCTCCGTCCAGAGAGGCCTGGCTCTGGGCATGTCACCCTTGTCCCCGCAGGGGCGAACGAGATACCCCAGGGAGGCGATGGGGGCGCGGTGTGTCGGGAGAAGGCGTGTGTGAGGGTGCAGCCAACGGTGGTGTCCTACTCCGCGACAACGACAATCCTGCCGCCGTGTGTGCCGCCGAAGCGTGCCGTGGGGATCCTGAGGAAGAAGGTGGTGCCGGAGACGCGGGCGCTTGATCCGTCCGACCCGCGGTTTCCACCGCTGGCGGGGTTCGAGGGGAATAGGGTTGTGGCGTCGTCGGGCCACCGCATCGGGCCTGCGGACAGGTCGGATTGGAGTGATGACAATGACTGATGCTGTTGGCTGGAGGCGTGGAGGTTGTGGGGGAGGGGGGGGGGGGGCGGGGCGCGGTTGTATTGTCGAAAATAAAATATTGCCGGTGTCACCGGGAATGTGTAGATGAGAGAGCAACGCTCTTCAACCTGACAGAAGGGGCCTATTTTCCGCCCCCCCCCCCCCCCCCCCCCCCCCAGTGCATCCCGGTTTCCTCGCAGCACGCCTTCCGGCCCGCTCAGATTAACCTGGGGGTTTCTATCGCACCCCACCCATTTCCACCTTGTTTGCTGCTGTTGTTGCCGCCTTGTATCTTACCTTCTGCCTTCAGTCCCCGCAAGCCCCGTATCCATTCTTTTCCAAGCATGGATCTGAAGGCGTTTGAAGAGGATATCCCTCTGTGTGTATTGTGTGTATTTGAGAGCATCGCCCCACCCCCACCCCACCCCAAAGTCCAGTAAAGTGAAGCTTGAGTGGTGGGTTGCAGGGTACTTCTCAAACAAGAACTCAGTGCATCGATCCTCATTGGCGCAACGCCTTTAGGCTAGGCGATGCGCGGTAACGCGAGCTCTGCGTCGGGCCTGTCGGAAAGTGAATTGGCGAAGAACGTTGAAGAACGGAAGTCAGTTGAGCGGCCACCCTCCTCCCATCGGTGTTCCACCTTTTAGTTGTTAGTTCGGCGGAGCCAACTGGGGGGAAAATTTCGGAGCCGTGAGATGGATCGTGCGACTCATGCAAATTTAATTGCGACTGATGGCGTCACTGCAACCCCCACACCACCCACTTCATCAGACTGGGGAGCGGTGTACACAAAGAGTGGGGTCTGCGTTCCAACAAAACAACTTTCGGCAGCAATTGGTTTGTTGTCTCCTTGGTTGCCGTCACTTCACGATCCAGCGGGGGCACCGATAGTTTTGCTCTTTGCAGGCTGGGTTGTGTGCTGCCCCCCATCTCCTGCACGGTTGGTGGTTTGCCTGCCCACGCCCATCCCCACACCCACTCGCTCCTGCAGATCCCCTCCACTTCAGTTACACACAAGCGCATCGTGCGACTCGTCCCACTTCTATCCACTCTCCTCCCCACCCACCCCCTCCGACACTACAAGACTCGCAATGCAGATCGCCGTGAGGCTGCCCCAAGGCGCCTGGGAGTGTGTAGAGGTGGACCCGGAAGGCACGGTGGGCACCCTCTACACGGCTGTTTCCCGGTCCCTCGACCCAGATGCCATTGTGGACCTGCAGCGCATGCTGCTTGCGAAGCAGCTGCTGCTGGGCGACGAGCTTCTGGATGACCTCGACATGCCTCTCTGCAGCACCGCGTTAGAAGACGGCTCAGAGGTGACGCTTGTCGAGGGCAAACGCGCCGCCGCCGTCAATGAGCTGCGCGAGATGGGCGTGGAGGGTCGGTTCCTCAAGAGAAAGTTCCTCCTCCACACCGCACGGTCAGGAGCGAAGACCGCAGCTACCATGCAGCGCCGCAACAGGGTGCTCGAGCTGCTGCTCGAGGCTAAGGTTGAGCCCTGCTCCGCCGCAATCACGGAGGCCGCCAAGCGCTGCAACCACCACGCGATGTCACAGCTGATAGCTGCAGGTGCCAGCCCCACCGTTGATTGCATCAAGGCCATCGCCCTCTGCCAGAAGCCCGCGCCTGGGGGGTCCCACGCCGACTGCCTCCGCGTGACGGGGAGCTCCTTCCTCGAGGAGAAGTCACGCCTGCTACCCTATTTTGCTAGCTGCCGACACAGCGACTGCTGCAAGGTGATCCTCGATCAAGGCGCTGAGTACGCACCTATCCTATACCAGGCAGTCACCAACGGCTGCTCCAACGTGGTGCGTGCGGCGGGGAGGTCTGCCCCTGCAGAGGAGATGACCAGGTCTGTCGCATGGGCAGCCACGGCGGTGGAGGTGGCTGCTGATATGATTCTGGCACTGCTCGATGTGGGCGCCGACCCTGCTGCCTTCAGCCTCGTCAATCTGTCGCAGCTGCACCGCGACGCGCGGGGGGATTGGAGCCCGGGCCACTGGGAGCGGCTGCTCGATGCAGGAGTCTGCTCTCGCGGTGCGCTGAAGACTGCAGCCCAGCATCACAATGTGGAGCTTGTCAAAGCCCTCATCCCACAAGCGTCAAAGCGTGAGCGTGATATTGCCTTGAGGGCCCTCACAGCGTCGATGAAATCCGCGCATTCCGATCGGGCTGCGTTCATTCGGTGTACGCTGCGGGAAGCGGTGCAGGCTTCGAGTTGACGGGCGAGAGCTAGTCAGGTGGGGAAGCGATGTGATCACACCACTGGCTGACTTTGACATGATTTTTGATGATACTTCACAATTCCCAGCAGGGCGCATATGGTCGCCCCCTCTGGCAAAACTCCCGATCCCCCCTCCCCCTTCCTCCCAGCAGGTCGCGATGGCGTCACTGCAACCTTCACACTCTTTCATACATTCACGTTGCATTCATACACTGGTTGGCCTCTAGCCCTTTGCTGACCGTGGACTGCCTTTGTTGTGGTTTCCCGCTTCGGCATTCAAGCAACCCCCCCGATTGCCCCTGAAAGCCGTATTGGTACAGTTTTCTGCTGTCACTTCACGATCCAGCGGGTAGTTTTGCTCTTTTGCTCTTTGCAGGCTGGGTTGTGTGCTGCCCCCCATCTCCTGCACGGTTGGTGGTTTGCCTGCCCACGCCCATCCCCACACCCACTCGCCCCTGCAGATCCCCTCCACTTCAGTTCCACACAAGCGCATCGTGCGACTCGTCCCACTTCTATCCACTCTCCTCCCCACCCACCCCCTCCGACACTACAAGACTCGCAATGCAGATCGCCGTGAGGCTGCCCCAAGGCGACTGGGAGTGTGTAGAGGTGGACCCGGAAGGCACGGTGGGTACCCTCTACACGTCTGTTTCCCAGTCCCTCGACCCAGATGCCATTGTGGACCTGCAGCGCATGCTGCTTGCGAAGCAGCTGCTGCTGGGCGACGAGCTTCTGGATGACCTCGACATGCCTCTCTGCAGCACCGCGTTGGAAGACGGCTCAGAGGTGACGCTTGTCGAGGGCAAGCGCGCTGCTGCTGTGAATGAGCTGCGCGAGATGGGCATGCAGGGTCGTTTCCTCGGGAGAAAGTTCCTCCTCCACACCGCACGGTCAGGAGCGAAGACCGCAGCTACCATGCAGCGCCACAACAGGGTGCTCGAGCTGCTGCTCGAGGCTAAGGTTGAGCCCTTCTCCGCCGCAATCACGGAGGCCGCCAAGCGCTGCAACCACCACGCGATGTCACAGCTGATAGCTGCAGGTGCCAGCCCCACCGTTGATTGCATCAAGGCCATTGCCCTCTGCCAGAAGCCCGTGCCTGGGGGGTCCTATGCCGACTGCCTCCGCGTGACGGGGAGCTCCTTCCTCGTGGAGAAGTCACGCCTGCTGCCCGATTTTGCCAAAATCCCAAACAGCGACTGCTGCAAGGTGATCCTCGATCAAGGCGCTGAGTACGCACCTATCCTATACCAGGCAGTCACCAACGGCTGCTCCAACGTGGTGCGTGCGGCGGGGAGGTCTGCCCCTGCAGAGGAGATGACCAGGTCTGTCGCATGGGCAGCCACGGCGGTGGAGGTGGCTGCTGATGTGATTCTGGCACTGCTCGATGTGGGCGCCGACCCTGCTGCCTTCAGCCTCGTCAAGCTGTCGAGGCTGCACCGCGACGCGCGGGGGGATTGGAGCCCGGGCCACTGGGAGCGGCTGCTCGATGCAGGAGTCTGCTCTCCCGGTGCGCTGAAGACTGCAGCCCAGCATCACAATGTGGAGCTTGTCAAAGCCCTCATCCCACAAGCGTCAAAGCGTGAGCGTGATATTGCCTTGAGGGACCTCACAGCGTCGATGAAATCCGCGCATTCCGATCGGGCTGCGTTCATTCGGTTTTTGCTGCGCGATACGGAGCAGGCTTCGAGTTGACGGGCGAGATGAGCTAGTAGAGTAGCGTGGGAGTGGGGGAGGAGGGGGTGGGCTTCACCGTTACTCAGGAAAAATAAATACTGTCGCTGGTGTGATCATGGAACCCCGGAACTGGCACAGAACTAGAAATGGGACAGAACCCCTATGTGATCACACCACTGGCTGACTTTGACATGATTTTTGCTGATACTTCACAATTCCCAGCAGGGCGCATATGGTCGCCCCCTCTGGCAAAACTCCCGATCCCCCCTCCCCCTTCCTCCCAGCAGGTCGCGATGGCGTCACTGCAACCTTCACACCCTTTCATACATTCACGTTGCATTCATACACTGGTTGGCCTCTAGCCCTTTGCTGACCGTGGATTGCCTTTGTTGTGGTTTCCCGCTTCGGCATTCAAGCAACCCCCCCGATTGGTGCCCCTGAAAGCCGTATTGGAACTATGTAGGGAGTCCGTAAGAAGTACGTCAAAAAACCACCACCGCCACATCGCGCTCTCCTCTGATGCAGGTAGGGGAAGTCTTGCGGCGGCCTGGTGCGGATCGATGACCCTCAGGGTTGCAAGCGCGTGGTTGTCCCCGACCCCCCCCCCCCCCTAGGGACCGTCTTAAGGTACCGAAATCCGTCAAAATTACGACATTTTTCGACATAGGCAATTTTCCACCATAAACCCTCCAAAAATGCTGAAAAAGTGGCCAGACCACCCCAGAAACTGCCCCTGGGTGCGGGACACCCACTTTGGTGCCCCGGAACGCGGCTGAAACGCTGTGTTGAAAAAAGTGTCATGGTTTGGTACCGAACCCCTCCCCGGCTGAGTCTCCCGAGCACCCTGTCACCTGCGCCGTCAACATCCCCCGTCATGTACCACGTTCTGCCGCCTCTGATGAGGCATCTGGGCACTACCGGGCCAAAAAAATGGCATTTCAGCGAGTGTTCTGTCAGGTTTCTACCGATGTCCTCAACAAGACCGGGGTGTGTCTGCGAATGCAAGGGCGTCGCTCGGGAGGCGTTATTATGTGCCCTCTCCGAGGTGTCAGATGCATCGGGAACTTTATCAGGGGAAACGGCACCAGCGAAGTGGGTGTGGTGTATCAACTGTGTCACCCCGGCTCTACGGCACTGCAGTGGCACTTCTCAATGGCGATGATCCCCATCCTCTGCACCGTCACCCCCACTTACGCGCTTCATTGCAGTACTGAAAGAGCTAAAAGAGATGCCGGACGACGGCCAGAATGCTGGGGAACTCAGCCGCAGATGGAAAGGAGAGGCCGGAGACGGTGCGCGAGTGGAGTTTGGGGGCGTCTTTGGAAAATATGCCGGAGTGGGTTCCAAAGCCTTGTTCGGTGTACAAACCGCCAGGCGCAGTGGTCGGTGGACGCTGCAGCAAGTGTTATCAGGAAATGCCGGCGAGAAGACGCTCCTTCCCAAGCTTGTCACACTCATTTGCTCCCAAATTGAACCGGAGGCATCAGTGCCCACCCAAGACAAGAAAAAGCGGCATGTTGCGGGCAAGTTGGGCGGGACGGGCTCGGAAGGGTGGTTCGGATGAGGGGGCCGGAACCAAACCGTGACACTTTTTTGAGCATGGTCACGGATTGGCTCAGAAGTGGCCAAATACCCCCAACGACCACCCAGACCGCCCCCAAATACTCCCAGGGGCCGGGGTTTCAAGTTTACAGCCATTTTGTGCGTGTTCCTCGCCTATGTGAAAAATCCCGTAATTTTCCCCCCTTAAGGTTTTCCCTACCCCCCCCCCCCCCCCCCCCCCACCACCTATGGACAGCGCTGCGCCCAGGTCGTGTCCTTTCATCCACTCCACCACCGCACACGACGTGCCGCACACCACGGTTGCATGCAGCCCACCCGCCCCACCCCACCAGAACCCAACACACGCACAGCCCTGAGGCCTGCTGCACTGCACTGCACCCCACCGTCCCAATGGCACCCCCGATGCGCAGCGCAGCCGCCATGTGTGCGGTGATGTGTGCCCTGCTGCCCGCAGCCCTGTCGCACACTGTCGAGACGGAGTTCGTGACCATCCCGCAGGGAGGGTGGCACGTGTTTGAAGTGCCGCGCGACGCGAGCCACACGCTGCTGCACGACATCACCTTCACCAACAGGCAATCTATTCAGGGCTGCACGCTGCGCCGCGACTATGCCCAGCTTGACGTGGCTTTGGAGGGCGCCACCGTGCCTGTCGGCAGCACGTCACCTCTGATCGGCGGTGTGAATGATACATCCACTGTCTTCTTCGGGCGCAACACAAGAGACACCGTGTCGGCAAACGTGACTGCACTGGACTGCAGCGTCGAACTGCAGGCCGCGTTCAACTTCTACGAGCTGCTGGACGTGGCTATGGTGCAGAAGGTGCAGAACTTCGAGCTGTCGGGAACGAACACCTACTTCACCGTCAGCCTGCTGCCCCCTTCGCTGTACGTCGAGTCTGTCACCCTCACCATGGTGTCGCCCTGCCCGGGGGCAGAGGACGGCTTCATGCTCACCATGTCGCGCCCCTCCAGCCAGGCGCAGATTGCGAACCTCACAGAGGTGGGGCAGGAGCTGACGACGCCTGTCGAGGGCATGCTGCGTGTGATCCTCGACACGGACGCAACCGGTTGGGTCGGTTTCATGGCATCGGGGAACTGCACGCCTGCAGTGGAGGTGAATGTGCGGAGCAGGCAGGTGGTGGTGCCAGGGTCTCCCGCCCCTCCCACGATCACACCGGTCACTGCAACGCCGTACACCCCGTCCCCGATTTCCAGCACAGACGACACAACCATCGTGATGTGGGTCCTGGTGTCCTTCGGCATTGCCGCACTTGGTGTCAGCGTCGGGTTTCTGGTCCGCTACAAGAAGCGGCGTGCGGACAGCGCCAAAACCTCTCTGCTTTAGGGGATGTTGCCCTTGATGTGGGTGTGTCACGCAGCGGATACTGCGCCAATCCCACAGGATACAGGATGGCACAGCTGCAGGACGCGGCACATCTGCAAGAACAGAACAGGGATTCCGCCCGTGTGCCGTCGCACACGCGTGTTGCGATAACCCTGTTCTGACCCCGCTTGAAGTATTGACCCGCCCCCCCGGACTGATTTTTTCTTGCCCGATTATCAGCTGCGGTAGCGACAGTGCACTTTATCTGCCCCTTGTCTGTGTGACTTGTTATCCATCCGCCACGCTGTGTTGCGATTCGTCCGTGCTCAGTACTGTTTCCCTCACTCGTATGGGCACTTCAATCTTGATTCGCTCTCGCAACACAACACACTGTCGGGAAGGGACCTCCTCGCTCCGAAAGGATGGCATGGATGAGAGCGTGCTGGCATCGTAACGTCTTGAATGTGATCAGCTCCTTCTGGGGGTCTTTGCTGGTCGACAAACTTCGACAAACTTCTTCAGTTTTCAGCCAATTCAACAGGAAATGCACCAAAATGCACTGACGACCACCCCGTAGCGAAGACCCCCTCTCTTTTTGTTGTTCTTTTGCTGCTGTTCCAGGTGGGGGTGGGGGTGGGTTGGGTGTCCAATCTTAGCTCGCCATCAGGAAAGCTCTGTGTGGGGATACAACCGGAGCAAAAACCGAAAGAGCGAAGGAAATCCGACGACGGCCGAATCTTGAGGATTGGCACCTCAATGCCACTTCAAAGGCCCCGCCACAGCCTAGGAGTGAGCTCTCAACGAAACGGGGTTCGGATGTGCTTGTCACAGGCAGGTGCTGGACGGGGGGTGTTCTCCCATGAAGCGAAAGGAGGCAGATTTTGGCGTCTTGTTCTTTGCTTTCTTTGCTTTCTTTGCTGGTTTTGTTTTGCAGGTGATGGGCGGCGACGAAGCAAAAATGGAGCGTGTGTGCGAAGTGACCAAGAAAATCTGAAAACTGAAGCTTTCGGGATCTGCCACCTGAAGCGCCACTTCCCAAGGCCTTCACACCGCCTTGGGGTTCAAAGTGTTCGTCATCGGGAACATAGTTCGGAGCTGCTATTTGCAGTTACTGGATAGGGTAGCGCCTTCAAGCTGAAGTCAGTGTGTGTGTACAGTGTACTTGGTGACATTCTGAACATTGCCCCACTTTCGGCGTGACACGTGAATCGTTCGATGAGTCGCGTACTCTTCTCGCCACCATCGAATACCTGCATTTTTGTTTCGCAAAAAGAAAGAAGAGTTCATCAGAATCAGAGAGGGGGTTGCCCTTTGACATCCAATGGCAACACACGCGGATGCCCCCAGTAGGACACGCAGTACGGCCCCCACCCCCACCCCCCCAGTTCCTAAACCCAACGCACCTGTCAACCGCTAAAAGTTCTGAAGGAGGGTTTGCAACCCCAGTTCGCGACCCCCTGACCCCAGCCCATCTGCAAGACCACCCCGTCACCCCACAGTAGTGAACACTTTCCAAGCCTGTGCACGCTGAGATGTCCAGGATGTCCTTCACCGCTCTGAGCGTGCTCTGCGCTGCTGTGTGCGTCGCCGGGCAGGAGCGCTACAGGCCCGGCCCGCACTTCAGCTACTGGGACACCAAGACCCTGCGTACGGCGGCGGACATGGAGCTGGCCAACGTGGCAGGTGACACAGAGTACGCTTCCCTGCTGCACCGCTTCTTCGGGGAGACCGACGGGCAACGGTACGTGAAGCCTCCGGTCTTCTTCAACCACATTGTCATTGACACGAAGACATGCAGGTCGCTCCCTGTGGAGGTTGCTGACGCCCCGAAGTACTGCAGGGTCTACTACAAGACCACCCTGCCCGATGACGACCGCCGTTACATCCCTGCAGCAATCCTTCCGACCCTCCCTGTGTACGTCACGGACAGGAAGACTTGCAGGTCGGCAGCCGACATGGGTTTTGATGGGGACGCAATGTACTGCGGGAAGTACACCCTGTTCCACAGCAAGTAGCCGGTGATGGCATGACATCACATCACGCATGATGCAGGGGGGCGGGGGCGATGAACGATGGGTGTAGGTGGGGGTGCCTGTGTGTGTATGCAGGTCGCAACGGACCCCGCTCGGTACGACCTGCACTCAGGCAGAAAGGCTTCACCTGTGGGTGTGGGGTTACCTGGGTTACCCCGAACATGCACAAACCCACCCACCCAAATCCCTCCTCCCGCTCAGCTGCGTACCCCCTGTCTGGGGCTGCCATCCGGCTTCGGTGTTTTTTTTACACAAACAATCTTGCTTGTGACAGTAAACAATAGGCTGTTGGCAGCGTGCAGTGCAACATACATAATTCCATGAACAGATATATTGCATAGTGCGCACAAACAAATTCCCCCCACCCCTCCCTCCGCCTATTCTAGCTGCCGCTCTCTTCACCAGATCTGAAGTGGGCCAAACCGACACAAACTCCTCCACATCCCACAACGCCAAATGTCTCCCCTCACCACCCCCCCCCCCTTCCCCAGTCGCCTCTTGTTCTTCGTCTTTACTTGCCCGACTCTCCCCCCACTCCTCCGCAAGCTATGTACAATGGACGCCCACACGGCTGGCTCGAGAGGCTCTTGTGAACTCTTTGCGGAGCGTGCACGTGGAACCGCGGCACACACCCTTCAATCCCACAACAAAACAAAGGAGGAAGAAAGGGGGGCTCCGAGCCTTCTCGGTGTGGGTGCTGTCCCGATGGCCCAATAATTCAAAAAACATGCAAACCACAAAAATACTCTACGAGAGCAGACGTGTCCGGTTGCCGATACCTTTGTGTCGCACAGCCGCGATGGCGTCGCATTGCACGCCACGTGATGTCACCACCGGTCATACCTGGAGAGTTTTGAATGTCGAAACGATCCGTCAGTAGGTTGCACCAGCTTCTGCAGTAGGGCACACACAACTCATCCACCAGACAAGGGTTTTGATTTTGCGCCCTGCTGTGCTGCTTGGATTACTGCTGTGCCTGTTGATCAGCGGGTGGTGTAGAAACCAGGGAATCAGCGAAGCGTGAGAGTGTGTGGTTACAGTGTGATTCGCACAATCCTGCGGGAGGATAGGTGTGTGTGCGCCAATGGAGAGCACATTAAGAGCATGTTCTCGGTGTGCTCGACACGACTACAAAAAGGTTGCACGTGTGTGGTGTGGGGCACCCTCGAAAAAACACCCAAAAATACCAAGCCCGAAATATCAATTCGTATTGGGGTTTGGGCTAGCGTGCTGGCCGTTTTCGGGAAGGGGTGCGGGTGGTATGGGGTTATATTCAAGAAAACTGGGTTTGGACGCAAGTCGGAAAACCCTGCCGCAATGCAACAAGCTGGCCTCAGAAGGACATGGCCCGCTCCGTCGTCCCCACACACCCCAGCCCTTGTGGCGTTGAAGCCGATTCATGTATATCATCATTGCTGATCCTGTGTATCCCCGACCTCAGACCCCCCAAGCAGCCACGCACCACCTGCCTTACGTCGAGTGAAAGGGGGGGGTCAGGACAGCGCTGCGCCCATGTTGACCTTTCATCCACTTCACCTCACCACCCCACACGGCGTGCCGCACACCACGGTTGCATGCAGCCCACCCGCCCCACCCCACCAGAACCCAACACACGCACAGCCCTGAGGCCTGCTGCACTGCACTGCACCCCACCGTTCCCAATGGCACCCCCGATGCGCAGCGCAGCCGGCATGTGTGCGGTGATGTGTGCCCTGCTGCCCGCAGCCCTGTCGCACACTGTCGAGACGGAGTTCGTGTCCATCCCGAAGGGAGGGTGGCGCGTGTTTGAAGTGCCGCGCGATGCGAGGTATACGCTGCTGCGCGACATCAAGTTCACCAACAGGCAACCTATTCAGGGCTGCGACTATGCCAGGCTTGAGGCGGAATTGAAGGGTGCCACCGTGCATGTTTACAGCCGGTCATCTGTGATTCACGGTGTGAATTCTACATCCACTGTCTTCTTCGGGCGCAACACTGTTGGAGACACTGTGTCGGCAAACGTGACCGCAGAGTACTGCAACGTCGAACTGCAGGCCGCGTTCAACTTTTACGAGCTGCTGGACGCGGCTGTGGTGCAGAAGGTGCAGAACTTCGAGCTGTCGGGAACGAACACCTACTTCACCGTCAGCCTGCTGCCCCCTTCGCTGTACGTCGAGTCTGTCACCCTCACCATGGTGTCGCCCTGCCCGGGGGCAGAGGACGGCTTCATGCTCGACATGGGGCACCCTTCCTCCAGGGCACAGATAGCAAACCTCACAGAGGTGGGGCAGGAGCTGACGACGCCTGTCGAGGGAATGGTGCATGTGATCCTCGACACGGACGCAACCGGCGGGGTCAGTTGGGTCAGGTTCATCGCATCGGGGAACTGCACGCCTGCAGTGGAGGTGAATGTGCGGAGCAGGCAGGTGGTGGTGTCAGGGTCTCCCGCCCCTCCCACATTCACACCGTTCACCATAACGCCGTACACCCCGTACCCGATTCCCAACACAGACGACACAGAGGTCGTGGTGTGGGTCCTGGTGTCCTTGGGCATTGCCGCAGCTGTTAGTGTTTGTGTCGGCGCTGGGATTGTGATCTACTGTATGATGTGTCGTGCGGGCAGCGCCAAGCCCCCTTTGATTTAGGAGGATGCTGCCCTTGATGTGGGTGTCGCGCAGTGGATACTGCACCAATCCCAATGATCAGGATGAGGTGCAGCTCTTCTCGGCACAGCTGCAGGAAGAAGATATTTAACCGGTGGGGGAGCCAACCATTGGGGTTTTGGTCACGTATAAGTGTGTGAAACGCACTGTGCTCACGATTTCCTGACTCCGCATGAAGTGAGGCCCCGTCCCTCGAGTGTTATCTTTTTGCCCGGTTACCAGCTGTGGTAGCGACATCACATTTCTTGCTCTTTTGCTCGTGTGAATTGTTTTCCATCCGCCACGCTGTGTTGCGATCCGTCCGTGATGATCAATGCTTTATTTCACTCGCATCATTGGGTACTCCAATCTTGATTCACTCTCGCAACAACAAGTGTCGGGAAAGATACCATGTGTGCGAGTGTGCTGGTATCATAAAAAATTCTTTAATGTGACCGGCGCCTTCTGATTCTTGTTCTTCTTCATATTTTGTTCCAGGGAAGGGTATCTTGGCTGGCCAGGACTGCCAGGTCCCCAAATTGAAGTCGTGAAGTATCGAAAGAAATGTCACAGCTGGCTCTTTTGCTTCATAAGCCTTAACACAACATTGAGAAGAAAGTGATCTCTCAACCGCAACGTAGCTCGGAGCTGTTTATCGCAGTTCATGAACTTCTCCTGGCAGAGGTGTAAGATATCCAGCTGCAAACCGGTCTCTTGAGTCCCTTGTGTGACTGCCCGTGGCGGCCCGTGGTACCTCTTGCTTATCTTCTGGATGACCTTCTTCAAAGCCACAGTCCTAGGTCATCCAACTGCACGCATTTATGATTGCGATCGCCTTATCGCCCCATCCACCCTCAAGGAACTATCCGACACACTTTCACACGTAGTGGTGGGAAAGCGAATGATGCTAGTTTTTGGCATATTTTTCTTGGATGTTTGTTTATTTGTTGTTCTTTTTTGCATACACTGCTGCTCTGGCTGAAACACTCTTTTCCCCAAACAAGCTTGCTTGTCACAGCGAAAATACAGGAAAGGGCGTTGCTGTGGATACAGACTTCCAGAAAAGGTTGGTGGGTAATATGTTTGGTGGGGTAAAAACTTTGGTGTAGTTGGGGGCCCCCGAAACAAAATTGGTGGGTTTTTACCCCACCAACCTTTTTACTCGAACCCGTGGACCTTGGGCTGTTTTTTTACTTACCCGTCAGGTTCGTGGACTACCGGGGGAGAGACCCGGTGTGAGGCACTTGGGTCCGTTCAGCGGGTAATGTTTTAGAGATGGGGGGCCGGGTTTTAGAGATGCGGTGCCTGCGTGCGTCCTGTCGTACTGTGGCTGCTTGGCGGAGCTAGCGGAGCAGGATTCTACTGGGCTGTTTGCTTGTGTACCACCATCCGTGCAGATGATGTGCAGGGCACACACAAACGATGGACTCCATCGTGACAATCCTGCAGCAGATGTGCCAGCTGTTCGATGACACTGGTATTACCACTGGTGATGTCGTCCACAATCAGCGCAAAAAGAGGGTTTGTCCCACGCTCTTTTGGTAGAAATATTGGTGGGTAAAACAGTTTGGTGGTGTAATAATGGTTGGTGGGGTACATAATTTGGTGGGTTTATACCCCACCAACCTTTTCTGGAAGTCTGTATTCACAGCAACGCCCTTTCACGGGGGCCACATCGCACCGCCGCTCGTGCGCACGGACAAACCTTGGACTCTTTTGGTTACCCAAGAAGTACCCAAAAAGTACCAGGGGTGTCGCTAATCCGGGCCGATTCGGGGAGGGCGGGGTCTAGGTTCTAATGCCGTTTTTCCTGCACTTTTACATGCACACGATTTTTTGCGCGGAAAGTGTCATTCACTGAATGATTCAGCACTGCCAAACGTGCTCTACACACCACCCCTTTCATCAGGCAATCAAACGAATCAGCAAGCAGTAGAGAAGGAGCGGCAGAGATTATTTTTTTTGTCAGTTCGGCGTAGCCAACTGGGGAACCTTTCTGTGCCTTTAGCTGGATCGTGCGTCCCCACTCACACCACTTCATCAGACTGGGGAGTGGTACACTCACAGCACTGCACAACGTTCGGCATCAATGAGTTTTTTGTCTCGTTTTGCTGTCACTTTACGATCCACCTCATACTGGGCTTTTTACGAGAACCGAATATTGCCCCATTCAGGCGTGACACGTGCTCGTTCGAAAAGTCGCGCTTCTGGGGCGATCACGTGGTGTTTCAAAGCAAGACGAAACCGTACCATCACACAAGGGCACAAAAAATAGAACGGATGTTCACTACTGTGGCCTCCGGCGGCTGGAGGGCTCCGCCCCTTAGACCCCCCCGGATGCCAGGCGAGCTGTCTCCTGGATGAACATCCTGTGATACGATCGACATGGATGAGCCGGTCCTCATTGCGGTATCATTTGAACCTGCCGCATACTGTGCAAAGTGATTCCTGCCATTCCAGTCCGGGTTTTGCTTCAGGATTGTAGCCCGGCGACACGTTGTCACTCCTTACGAGTTTTTGATAGCGTATCAGTTCTCGTGCGTCGTCTTTCGTAGATGTTCTGTACGATGCGGGTCCGCTAATCCAACACAGTTTTCGGTGAATGTTTGTGATGGTTCTGTTTGAAACACCGTGTGATCGCTCCAGTCCCCCGTCCGGTACCCCTTGCATCCCCCCTGGGCACATCTCCCGTCTCTGAGACACATGCACAAAGTTCTTGGCCTTTGATACAGTACACGGAAGATCCAAGCAGTAGGACACGCAGGACGGCCCCACTCCCACAGTTCCCAAACCCACACACCCGGCAC
Organism: Rhynchopus euleeides; assembly: GCA_963210315.1. NCBI lineage: Eukaryota > Euglenozoa > Diplonemea > Diplonemida > Diplonemidae > Rhynchopus > Rhynchopus euleeides. The sequence continues at coordinate 3,659,076 of OY723237.1, forward strand.
TCCCTACGGTGTGTCGTTAGTTTGCGACCCCTGACCCCAGCCCATCGAATGCAAGACCACCCCGTCACCCCACATCAGTGAAGTGAGGTGCTTATTTTACCTGCTCAAAGGTGCAGTCAAGTGAAGGGGAGGACAGCGCTGCGCCCATGTTGTGACCTTTCATCCACTTCACCTCACCACCGCACACGGCGTGCCGCACACCACGGTTGCATGCAGCCCACCCGCCCCACCCCACCAGAACCCAACACACGCACAGCCCTGAGGCCTGCTGCACTGCACTGCACCCCACCGTCCCAATGGCACCCCCGATGCGCAGCGCAGCCGCCATGTGTGCGGTGATGTGTGCCCTGCTGCCCGCAGCCCTGTCGCACACTGTCGAGACGGAGTTCGTGACCATCCCGAAGGGTGGCTGGCACGTGTTCGAAGCCTCGACGGACCTGGATGACTCGGTGCTGCACGACATCAAGTTCACCAACAAGGCATCCACACAGGGATGCGAGCTGAAGCTCCTTTTCGTGCAGCTGGAGGTCGATGTGACGGGCACGACTGTGCCGCCGGACACCTCCGAGACCCTGATTGGAGGACTCTACTCAAGCTCGACCTACTTCGTCGGGCGCAACGCCCCTCCGGAAACCCTCATCTCGGCAAACGTGACCGCAGTCGACTGTGACGTCGACCTGCAGGCCGCGTTCAACTTCTACAAGCTGCACGCCACGACAACGCTGAAGAAGGGGCGCAAGTTCGAGCTCCTGGGCAACCTCACGATCCCCATGGCGCTGCCGCTGGACGCGGGTGCACTGTACGTCGAGCTCGCCACCCTCACGATGGTGACGCCCTGTGACGAGGAGAGGGAGGACGACATCTCATACCAGCTCGCTGCTCCGCGAGGCGAGCCTGGCAACGCCGTGCTGACGCAGCGGGGCCAGACCATCATCACGCTGGTGCAGGGCATGCTGCGTGTCCTGGTGCCTGGGGTGCCCGTGGCAGTCGGGTGGGTCAACCGTGCCGGCACCAACCTGACCTGCTCGCCCGTCGTGGAGCTGTCCCTGCTGTGCCGTGACGTCGATGTGCCGGAAAGCCCTTCGCCGCCCACGCTCCCTCCTGCCACACCGGCACCGCCAACGGAGGCACCCCCGCCCGGGCACGACTCCGTGGGGCTGCCCATGATCATCCTGCCCTCCATTGCAGGCGCTGCGGTTATCGGTGGCATCGCATACGTCATCTACCGTTACTACGTCGCACTGCGGCCTCGCGCAGACTTCCAAGAAATCCAGTGATGCGCTGGCAGAGAGGTGAGAAGTGCCGGTGTTCTTCTTGCAGGGGGGTTCGCACTTGGAGCATACGAAGGGGAGAGAGAGCGAGAGAGAGAGAGGGGGGTTACGGTCGTTTTCGTAGTGGGGGATGCCGCACTGCAGTTCTGCGAGTGGGCGAAGAAGGGGGTTGAGGCCTCCTGTGGTGTGCACATGGGGTGGTGGGTGGTGGGGTAGGGCGGGGAGGGGGGGAGGGGGGAGGCACCTTCGGATCCGGCGTTGCCCGGTCGTTTTACTGTTCGGAAATTTGCACGCTCGTGTGAGCAGAAGGTCACAGCATCACAGCCAGCCAGCCAAGCGTGCCCTCTTTTCACAAAAGGGGTCTGTGCGCAGAAGCGTGAACGCATGAGAAATCGCAGGCTAGATAGCGGATTGCGACGGGGCAGTGTTGCGGCTTTTCGGAATATCCAACAGTAAAAAAAACATGCTTGAAATTTCAGCGCAGCGAGACCGGGTGCGAGTGTGGGGGGGAGGGTGAGGGGTGGGGGGCGGGGGGAGGGGAGGTTCTGTTAGGGGCAGCGCTCGACCTGCGAGGCACATCACTGGTAAGTGGTGGCTGCCGCTCCTGGGCTGGGGCCTCACCGCGTCAGGCAAACAAAAGGAACCCACGAAGAGAATGTATCGGAATCAATTTGCCACCCCCCCCCCCCCCCCGCGGTGGTGTGTGTCTTTGTCTGCTGTGTGTCGCGGTGTGCCCCCTCCGGCACACTTAGATCGCAATCAAAAGGGTGTGTGTGTGCTGGCGACCCACACTGGGTCAGGTGCCCCTCTGTATCTGTGCTGCATGTTCGCTAAGGTGATATTGGGCGGTGAGCCACAATTCTGCAATCATTGTCAAAAAAACACACGCGCACATGCCTGTGCTCCTGCATTTCAGGTGCGGTTGCCTGGCGCGTCTCAGTGGGTAGGGGTGTGAGGTTCTGCGGCGCCATTCCCTGTTGTCGATTTGCAGTACCATTGATCTCTCCCCCTCCGAGCCATCTTGATGCATGTCAATGTTGCCGGTGATTTTGACCTTTTTTTTGTTTGTTTTTTTCAACGCACACCCGGGCTGCCGCGTTCTCAGTTTCATTCGTCTTCCTGACAACCCGTTCCCTGCATTACTTCAGTTGGCAGGTGGGTTTTACAGCGAGGTGCATGCGAGCATGTGGCAGCTGGAGGCTGCGTCCGAGCCGGGCTGACATCCAACCCTTGCCCCCCGGCGACCCTGATCGAGGCACAGCGCTCAAAACACAATCAGCAGAATACTGCGCATGTTTCGTTCAGGAGTTAGTTGTGTCTGGAGATTAGCCCGCCAAAAAAAGACAACTCGAAAAAATACCCCTCACCCCCCCCCCCCTACCCCCTCGTGCCAGCCTGAAGAACCTGAAACGTGGGGGTATACTGTCGCAAGCTTGCCCGCCATTCTATCACCACGCTCCGGTGAGGCTCATATCAATTAAACAGAAGAGTGAGAGAGGGTGTGTGGATGTATGATCTGCTTTGATTCGCTCTTTCCCGTGCATTCCCACCACTCCCCCACCCCGCCCCTTATATGGTTCTGCTTTTAGCACCCCCTCCCCCTCCCCTTCCCGCCCTCCCGCCCACACCCGTTGGGGTTTCGACGCCCCACCTGGTGCGAAAGGCGGATCGCCAGGGCATCAATCGGTTGGCGTTTTTCTGAAATAGGCTCGCGTGTGTGGTGATGGCCTCTGGGCAATGGGTGCGGTTCTGCAGCAAGACGGAAGATGGAAGAATGGTTTCATTTCGCGCGTGCGTGGCAGTGTGTATCACATCAAGAGTAGATGTGATGCACACTGCTGCAAAAAAAAGGTTCATGTGTGGCGTGTGTCGGTGTACCTGAACTCTTTATATCAGGAGGGGCAATGCATCATTTCCTCTCGGTGCGATCTACACTGATTGCAGTGGCAACAATACAAAGCAACTGTGGGGCGCTTTCTGAGACAAGCGAATTTGCACCAAAGGAACTCCTCGGCGCCCCGCTGAGCTCACAGCGCATTGTCGCTCACAATAGCTTCCGTGGGTGCGTGGTGAGAGGAGAGGTTTTAAAGGCATCGTGACTCGTCAACCCCGTAGCAGGCAGAGCATCCCCTCCACCTGTGTGTGCGGGTGTTGCAGTTGTTGAACATCGTTCAAAATCGTTCAAAATATTCACGTATGTGTGCTCGGTTCGTGGGCCCGCGTGTTATCCCCGGGGGTCTGCCGGTTTGCGACAGGCATGTCCGCATTCTGCTAGGCTGAGCAGTTCAGGCTTCTGTCAAGACAAGACAAACTCGGCATTGCGCTGTGTTGTATGCCATGTCAGGGCACGCAAGGCCCATCGCCGCATGTCCACCCCTCCTACATCCTCCGGCAGGGCCTATTCCTTTTGTGAGAAAAACATATCCGTGACAGCAATCTTTTTAGCTCTCCGACCCCACCCCACCCCCTTCCCAGGCATGGGCCCTGGATTTGTTTCGCCCCCTCATCTGTTTCGTCTCCGGTTGGATTCTTCGTTTTTGCCTTCTCTTTTTGTTGGGCTGATTATCTACGCCCATCCTTAGACTACTACCCCCACAGCGGCCTCCAAAGTCCTGGGTAAGACGTTAAACTGCCTGGGGGGGCCGTCCCCGGACCATGACGGGTGCCTGCACCAGGAGTCTAGCACGGCCGTGGTCCGGAGCATGACCTAAAACGGCTTGGGTACCGAGGCTCCCCAGACCAGGAAGGGTGGAGACACCTGGAGTCTAAATAGTCACACCACGTCAGGCCAGACCTTCGCATTGCACTCCGCGAAGACTGCCACACAGCCGCGGGGCAGGTGTGCAGCCTGTGGATGACCTCGTACAGAGAAGACTGTAAGGGACGACAGCCCCGCCGAGGCGATACAGCGCCAGACGCGGCCCGAGTTTCTGGAGACCGACTGGGGAACTGGAACGTCTTCAGGATAAGCGCCTCACAGAGGACTGATCCTCACCTGTGTGAACTGAGAACCCCCAGCCCCAAGATGCTGGTGTGGAGCGGGTGCCTCGACCTCTTTTCGGGTTCTTTATTTCTTTATTTCCTTTTGGATGCGTCCACCAAAGAAAACGTGGCCACCCACTCGCAGAGGCTCCCGAAAGCTCCAGCATCAGCTAGCGGTTCATAGTGTAGATCGGTGTCTCCAGAAGGGGATGTCCGGTCGCAGAAGAAAAACGACGAAGACAACCACACAGGCCGCAAAAAAAACCCCCCCAACCTCGCAAAAGCTAAAGAGCTCCCCATCCCCTCACCCCCCTGAGGGCCCCTACCCTGCCCAACCCTCCCGACGAGGGATCTCGGGCACAGGGCACAGCCTGCATAAAGAGTAGCAGTCCTCTCACCGAGGTGTGGAAGTGATGGGGCCAAAAAAATCGTTGAAATCAGGGAAAGAAGGCCCCGTGGAAGGCGCTCTGATCGCTCTCAACATCAACATCTCTCGTCGGTGGAGGCGTGTATAAGACACGGCCAGCGGGGGCACAGATAGTTTAATAGTTAGGAGCAACGAAGCGTCGCGAAGTCGTGTGGTAGCGAAAGAAATCGTACCACTGGAGCTTTAAGAAGAGGTATCACCTTCAGGCCAGTTAAACAGAGCCCTGAGAAAGCAAGGCTATGTGGGTTCAACAAAAAAGTAGTCCGGAACTGTTCTCTCACAGTTGCTGGGCAAGGTGTTTGCAATAAAGCGAAGGAGTGCGATTTTTTTTAAAAAAAATATACGGCTCGAGCCCCAAAACACACGTGGTGTTCGTGCTGGCCGTGCTGTGCTGACCCACACGTTGTCAATACGTGAACAAAATCAGCGAGAGACCCACATCCACACACCTCTCTCACTCACTCTCTCTCTCTCTTCACCCCAGCATCCCGCAGCCCCGCCCCCCACCCCCCTTATTGGTGACAATTGTCTGCAGACCTGCACGCAGAGCGTAGGTAGGTCTGGCTCTGTCCACCTCTGTCCACCCCCCCTTTCTCTGATATTGCCGCCCCCCATACCCCCACATGCCCCACCTCGCATCACCCCTCCTCCCCCCGCCCTCCCGCCCTCCTTCCGTTCCCCCCCTGCACACTGCGATGCGGGGCACAGGCCATTGCCGAATGGAGCCCACGCCCAACTGGAGGGGGGGAGGGGAGGGTGTATCTTCGATTGCCTTGGGGTGTTGTCCTCGCCGTCCTTCACCTGGGGGGAGGAGGAGGTCGTGTGTTTGACTCATCAATGTGCCGACTGCCGCGCCGTGCGGGGGTTGGAAAAAGGGGGGTTGGGGTGGGGTGGGGGGGTGGGAGCCAGCCCCTCCCCTCCCCTCCCCCCCCTACAACCAACCTGCATACCGAGTGAAGGGTGATCATTCTTGCGTCCCCCTTCTATACTACGTACGGAGTATACTTCTATTTCACTACCCCCCCCTCCCCCTTGCCGCTTTGCGAATTTGCCAAATCCCAGGCGGGATAATGGGATGGGGGGTGGGGGGGGGGGTTCTGTCTCAGTCAGGGATCAATAGCCATGAAGAGCCATGGTTTCGCTCTCAAGAACGCAGAAGATTGGGTGGGTGGTGGTGTGGCGGTGTCAGCCAGGCTGCGCAAAAGTTGAGCTAGCCCTCCGCAAAGAAGCACCTGCAGCACGGGCGCAGCAGGGGCACGCGCAAAAAGCGAAAAAGTTCCGCTGTCAGTCCCGCTTTCACTTCGGTTGTTTTTGGTGTCATGTGTTGGCGGTGTCACACACACTCACACACAGACACACACGCCCCTCGCAAGTGGCGATTTGCCACTCACAAATTAAATACCTTTTTAAATCCCGAGCGACAGAGCGTAGCGAAATGGGTGTGAGGGGAAGGGGGGGGAGGGGAGGAAGTAATCCTACGACTGAAGCTTTCGGATGTACCGCATTCACCCCCCCCCCCCCCCGCCCCCCCCCCCTTTTGTTTTGAACCCAAACCGCCACGTCTGTGGCTGGAAACGAAGAAGGGGGGGCTCACGCCAGTAGAGCCCCCCCCAATGCCACTTCACAGGGCCCCAATACAGCCTTGAGATACAAAGTGTGCGGCAACGAGGGTGAGTTTTTTCGGAAGGCTTCTGTTCTGTTGGTGTAGCAGTTTTCCGGTGGCAATAGCATCATGGCATTGTATTCCCACAGTGAGAGAGAGGGGGCTGGTTCTTGCAGTGCCACACTGACACTCCTGCCTCGCGAGATGTTCATGCTGTGTCTTCCCTGAAAACACAGCATGAACCCCCTCTCACTGAGGGTAGCACGAGACTGGAGCACAGCAGGTTCGAAACGAGACAGCATTGAGAGCGTGGCCCACGTGGTGTGTTCGCACTGGCCATGCTGCAGCACGTTGTCAAGAAGTGAGACACGGCCAAAAGAAAATCGTTCAAATCGTTCAATATCATCGCGGGCCTTCAGCTCAGAGATGCATACCGTGTGCCAATAAAGGTGGGCTGTGTTGTGAGTGTGTGGTCAACATGCACAGCTGGAATGTCTCTTCACACACATCACCGGTGCAGGCGTGTCTGTGCCACGCACGCACGGAGGGGATGTGGGAGAGGTGCATGGCTTCCGGGTGTGGTTCACAGCTCTCGCGCGGCAACGACGGACTCCCACACACACAGTAGCACAGATGGTGCCCCTTGTTCCCCCACCCCCACTTCACGCTCGTGCTCCCGAAGGGTCTGTTGGGAAGAGCGACGACAAGGACAGGGTTTGTGCTGCACACTGTTCGGAATACATGTGCCCTCAATGGCCTATGGGGCAGACCAGCACAGTGGGGATGGTTGGGAGTGTGTGGGGGTCACCCCCTCGTACCTCGTACCTCTCCCCAGGTCCCCCCGGGGGGATTTTTTTTTCAAATTACAAAAAGCAAAAAGCAAAAGTTGTTTGGGCTGCGAAAAATGGAGGCAGGCAGTGCAGGCATCCCCCCCACTCCACTCCACCCCCACACTGCTCACACCGACACAAAGCGGTGTGGTGGATGGCTCTGTGAGTGCACTTGTTGACTTCATAGGAAGGTGGAGGTGACGGTGACCCATGCGGCGAGCGGGCAGAGCTGCCGGGACACCGGCACTGTGCTGGGGGCTGAAGACACGCGCAGTGGGGGAGATCTTCCCAAGACGCAACACCGGCCCCGGCAGATCTGCCGGAGGCATGGCTGCACGCTTAGAGGTCTGGCTTGCACACTGCACTGCACTGCACCCACAACCACAGGTGTGAACACAACTGCCTTTGCACGCAGGCGTGAAGAGGAAGAGACATGTTGGTGTTCCTGGCGGACAGGAGGACAGGTGACCAGCATGCTGCCGACATCGGGCTCGACGACACGCTGGACAAGGTGAAGGCTGCACTGCAGGCGTTCCCCAACTTTGTTGGTGTGGAGGTGGCTGACCTGCAGCTGTCGGTGGGGGGCGAGGTCTTGTGTGACAACGAGCCTCTGAGCAGTGTTGCAGCTGTCGGAGACGGGTGCACAGTGGACGTTGACCTGCTGTGCCAGCACCACCTGGATGACCTGCACAGCGGTCGCAAGGAAGTGTGGGAGGTTCCGCTGTGGGTGTCGGACAAGGCGGACGTCATCAACGCTGTTGTGGATAACTTTGAACGGCTCCAATTCGCACACAGTACCGTGAAAGCCGACCGCGAAATCTGTCTCGCAGCGGTGCAAGAGTGCAGTGCTGCAGTGCAACACGTCGACTCCTCCTTGAAGGCCGATCGTGAAATCTGTCTCGCAGCGGTCCAAGAGTACGGTGATGCCTTGGAATACGTGCACTCCTCCCTGAAGGCCGACCGTGAAATCTGTCTCGCAGCGGTCCAAGAGGACGGTTGTGCCTTGCGTTCCGTCGACTCCTCCCTGAAGGACGATCGTGAACTGAATCTCGCAGCTGTGCAACAGGATGGTGGTGCCTTGCAATACGTGCACCCCTCCCTGAAGGCCGATCGTGAACTGAGTCTGGCCGCAGTGCAACAGCACGGGCGCGCCTTGCAACACGTCCACACCTCCCTGAAGGCCGACCGTGAAATCTGTGTCACGGCGGTGCAACAAAACGGTTCTGCCTTGAAATACGTGCACTCCTCCCTGAAGGCCGACCGTGAACTGAGTCTGGTAGCGGTGCAAAAGAACGGCTGTGCCTTGATATACGTGCACCCCTCCCTGAAGGCCCACCGTGAAATCTGTCTCGCTGCAGTGCAACAGTACGGCTGTGCCTTGTGTGACGTCGACTCCTCCCTGAAGGCCGATCGTGAACTGAATCTCGCAGCTGTGCAACAGGATGGTGGTGCCTTGAGCTACGTGCACCCCACCCTGAAGGCCGATCGTGAACTGAGTCTGGCCGCAGTGCAACAGGACTGGCGCGCCTTTCAACACGTCCACACCTCCCTGAAGGCTGATCGTGAAATCTGTCTCGCAGCGGTGCAACAGAACGGTTCTGCCTTGAAATACGTGCACACCTCCCTGAAGGCCGACCGTGAAATCTGTCTCGCAGCGGTGCAACAGTACGGTTCTGCCTTGTGTGACGTCGACTCCTCCCTGACGGACGACCGTGAAATCTGTCTCGCCGCGGTACAACAGGACGGTTGTGCCTTGCAATGCGTGCACCCCTGCTTGAAGGTCGACCGTGAACTGTGTCTCGCAGCTGTGCAACAGCGCGGTTGTGCCTTGGATTACGTGCACCCCTCCCTGAAGGCCGATCGTGAATTCTGTCTCGCAGCAGTGCAACGGAACGGTCATGTCTTGCGTTACGTCGACTCCTCCCTGAAGGCCGATCGTGAACTGAATCTCGCAGCTGTGCAACAGGATGGTGTTGCCTTGAGCTACGTGCACCCCTCCCTGAAGGACGATCGTGAACTCTGTCTCGCCGCGGTGCTACAGAAGGGTGATGCCTTGAGATACGTGCACTCCTCCCTGAAAGCCGACCGTGAACTGAACCTCATTGCGGTGCAACAGGATACAGCTGCCTTGAAATACGTGCACCGCACCCTGAGGGCCGATTGTGAAGCACACCTCCTCGCGATGCGAGAGGACCCCACTCGTGGTGTGAACAGGCAGGAGCTCGTGGAGGCCGTTGTGGAAGCAGCAGACACCCCACCTGCAAGCAAGCGGCAGAGAACATGACAGCCACCCCGTGGGCTGCGTGCTGCACCCCCTGAGAGATCAGAGGGGACAGCATGCGTTCATAGCGAGGCAAACGGTGTAAGTGATGGGGCCAAAAAAAGTCGTTGAAATCATGGAAGAAGGCCCCGCGGAAGGCGCTCTGGCCGCTCAACATCAACATCTCTAGTCGGTGGAGGCGTGTATGAGACACGGCCAGCGGGGGCACAGAGAGTTTAATAGTTACGAGCAACACAGGCCATTTCAACAGAGCCCTGAGAAAGCAAGGCTATGTGGGTTCAACAAAAAAGTAGTCCGGAACTGTTCTCTCACAGTTGCTGGGCAGGGTGTTTGCAATAAAGCGAAGGAGTGCGATTTTTTTTAAAAAAAATATACGGCTCGAGCCCCAAAACACACGTGGTGTTCGTGCTGGCCGTGCTGTGCTGACCCACACGTTGTCAATACGTGAACCAAATCAGCGAGAGACCCACATCCACACCCCTCTCACTCACTCACTCACTCACTCTCTCTCTCTCTTCACCCCAGCCTCCCCCAGCCCCGCCCCCCACCCCCCTTACTGGTGACAATTGTCTGCAGACCTGCACGCAGAGCGTAGGTAGGTCTGGCTCTGTCCACCTCTGTCCACCCCCCCTTTCTCTGATATTGCCGCCCCCCATACCCCCACATGCCTCACCTCGCATCACCCCTCCTCCCCCCGCCCTCCCGCCCTCCTTCCGTTCCCCCCCTGCACACTGCACACTGCGATGCGGGGCACAGGCCATTGCCGAATGGAGCCCACGCCCAACTGGAGGGGGGGAGGGGAGGGTGTATCTTCGATTGCCTTGGGGTGTTGTCCTCGCCGTCCTTCACCTGGGGGGAGGAGGAGGTCGTGTGTTTGACTCATCAATGTGCCGACTGCCGCGCCGTGCGGGGGTTGGAAAAAGGGGGGTTGGGGTGGGGTGGGGGGGTGGGAGCCAGCCCCTCCCCTCCCCTCCCCCCCCTACAACCAACCTGCATACCGAGTGAAGGGTGATCATTCTTGCGTCCCCCTTCTATACTACGTACGGAGTATACTTCTATTTCACTACCCCCCCCTCCCCCTTGCCGCTTTGCGAATTTGCCAAATCCCAGGCGGGATAATGGGATGGGGGGTGGGGGGGGGGTTCTGTCTCAGTCAGGGATCAATAGCTTTCCTTCGCCACCCCACCCCACCACACCCACCCCCACTCCGGTACCTAGCCCTACCCCCCCCCCCCCCCAGTGATGTGCCGATGTATATATACGCCATGTATATACCGTATACGTAAATATTTTGGAACGTAAATATTATGGAACGTAAATATTATGGAACGTAAATATTTTGGAACGCTGGTGGGTTGGCGTTCCAGATTTTTTTCGTTCCATAATATTTACAGGGCTTTCTGCGACTCGGGGACTTGGACCAGGTGATCGGACGGCATACAGAGTCCCTGACGGGACCTACTCGTGCACTTTTCGCGCGATTCCTGACGCAAGCCGTCCTCACCACCGAGTCCCCAACTGGCCCTGTAAATATTATGGAACGTAAATATTATGGAACGGACCGGCCAAAAATGGGCCCGTTCCATAATATTTACGTTCCATAATATTTACGTATACGGTATACGTATATATACGTTCAAGATCCGGATATACGTCGTATAGCACATCACTGACCGCCCCCCCCCCCTCTCTCTGACTGCCCTCACTGGCGTGAGGGTTTCATGGTTTCGCTCTCAAGAACGCAGAAGATTGGGTGGGTGGTGGTGTGGCGGTGTCAGCCAGGCTGCGCAGAAGTTGAGCTAGCCCTCCGCAAAGAAGCAGCTGCAGAACGGGCGCATCAGGGGCACGCGCAAAAAGCGAAAAAGTTCCGCTGTCAGTCCCGCTTTCACTTCGGTTGTTTTTGGTGTCATGTGTTGGCGGTGTCACACACACCCACACACAGACACACACGCCCCTCGCAAGTGGCGATTTGCCACTCACAAATTAAATACCTTTTTAAATCCCGAGCGACAGAGCGTAGCGAAATGGGTGTGAGGGGAAGGGGGGGGAGGGGAGGAAGTAATCCTACGACTGAAGCTTTCGGATGTACCGCATTCACCCCCCCCCCCCCCGCCCCCCCCCCCTTTTGTTTTGAACCCAAACCGCCACGTCTGTGGCTGGAAACGAAGAAGGGGGGGCTCACGCCAGTAGAGCCCCCCCCCAATGCCACTTCACAGGGCCCCAATACAGCCTTGAGATACAAAGTGTGCGGCAACGAGGGTGAGTTTTTTCGGAAGGCTTCTGTTCTGTTGGTGTAGCAGTTTTCCGGTGGCAATAGCATCATGGCATTGTATTCCCACAGTGAGAGAGAGGGGGCTGGTTCTTGCAGTGCCACACTGACACTCCTGCCTCGCGAGATGTTCATGCTGTGTCTTCCCTGAAAACACAGCATGAACCCCCTCTCACTGAGGGTAGCACGAGACTGGAGCACAGCAGGTTCGAAACGAGACAGCATTGAGAGCGTGGCCCACGTGGTGTGTTCGCACTGGCCATGCTGCAGCACGTTGTCAAGAAGTGAGACACGGCCAAAAGAAAATCGTTCAAATCGTTCAATACCATCGCGGGCCTTCAGCTCAGAGATGCATACCGTGTGCCAAAAAGGGTGGGCTGTGTTGTGAGTGTGTGGTCAACATGCACAGCTGGAATGTCTCTCCACACACATCACCGGTGCGGGCGTGTCTGTGCCACGCACACACGGAGGGGATGTGGGAGAGGTGCATGGCTTCCGGGTGTGGTTCACAGCTCTTGCGCAACTGGGGCAACGACGGACTCCCACAAGCAGAACGGCGTGCTTTACGCACGGGCCTGAAGGGGAGGTGACCGGTCTGCCTCCCTACCTAGCTACCCAGGGGTGCCACCGACGCTGTCCAACAATATTCCTGTGTGGCTGTGTTGGGTCCTTCCGGATCACGAGCGTGAGGTGGGGGAGGGAGTGGGGGGCTTAAAAGGGGCACCATCTGTGCCACTGTGTGCGTCAAAACCGTATCGCGTTGGGGCACGTTTCGTTTAGCACCCCCACAATTGGGAAGAGCGGCGACAAGGACAGGTTGTGTGCTGCACACTGTTCGGAATACATGTGCCCTCAATGGCCTATGGGGCAGACCAGCACAGTGGGGATGGTTGGGGGTGTGTGGGGGTCACCCCCTCGTACCTCGTACCTCCCCAGCCCCAGGTCCCCCACGGGGGGGAAATTTCAAATCACAAAAAAGCAAAAAAGAAAAGTTGTTTGGGCTGCGAAAAATGGAGGCAGGCAGTGCAGGCATCCCCCCCACTCCACTCCACCCCCACACTGCTCACACCGACACAAAGCGGTGTGGTGGATGGCTCTGTGAGTGCACTTGTTGACTTCATAGGAAGGTGGAGGGGTGGAGGGGTGGAGGTGACCCATGCGGCGAGCGGGCAGAGCTGCCGGGACACCGGCACTGTGCTGGGGGCTGAAGACACGCGCAGTGGGGGAGATCTTCCCAAGACGCAACACCGGCCCCGGCAGATCTGCCGGAGGCATGGCTGCACGCTTAGAGGTCTGGTTTGCACACTGCACTGCACCCACAACCACAGGTGTGAACACAACTGCCTTTGCACGCAGGCGTGAAGAGGAAGAGACATGTTGGTGTTCCTGGCGGACAGGAGGACAGGTGACCAGCATGCTGCCGACATCGGGCTCGACGACACGCCGGACAAGGTGAAGGAGTTTGCACTGCAGGCGTTCCCCAACTTTGTTGGTGTGGAGGTGGCTGACCTGCAGCTGTCGGTGGGGGGCGAGGTCTTGTGTGACGACGAGCCTCTGAGCAGTGTTGCAGCTGTCGGAGACGGGTGCACAGTGGACGTTGACCTGGTGTGCCAGCCCTACCTGGATGACCTGCACAGCGGTCGCAAGCAAGTGTGGGAGGTTCCGCTGTGGGTGTCGGACAAGGCGGACGTCATCAACGCTGTTTGGCATCACGCTCGACGGCTCAAATCTGCACACAGTACCGTGCAAGCCGACCGTGAAATCTGTCTCGCAGCCATGCAACAAGACGGCGGTGCCTTGGAATACGTGCACTCCTCCCTGAAGGCCGACCGCGAAATCTGTCTCGCAGCCGTGCAACAGGACGGTTATGCAGTACGATACGTCGACTCCTCCCTGAAGGCCGACCGTGAAATCTGTCTCGCAGCGGTGCAACAGGACGGTGAAGCATTGAAGTACGTCGACTCCTCCCTGATGGCCGACAGGGATATCTGTCTCGCAGCGGTGCAACTGTACGGCTGCGCCATGGAGTACGTGCACTCCTCCCTGATGGCTGATCGTGACATCTGTCTCGCAGCGGTGCAACAGGACGGTGATGCCTTTGATTACGTAGACTCCTCCCTGAAGGCCGATCGCGAATTCTGTCTCGCAGCGGTGCAACGGTGCGGTGAAGCCTTGAAGTACGTGCACCGCTCCCTGACGGACGACCGTGAAATCTGTCTCGCTGCAGTGCAACAGTACGGTTGTGCCTTGGATGCCGTCGACCGCTCCCTGAAAGACGATCGTGAAATCTGTCTCGCCGCGGTACAACAGGACGGTTGTGCCTTGCAATGCGTGCACCCCTGCTTGAAGGTCGACCGTGAGCTGAATCTCGCAGCTGTGCAACAGCGCGGTTCTGCCTTGAACTACGTGCACCCCTCCCTGAAGGCCGACCGTGAAATCTGTCTCGCAGCAGTGCAACAGAACGGTTCTGCCTTGCATTACGTCGACTCCTCCCTGAAGGCCGATCGTGAACTGAATCTCGCAGCGGTGCAACAGCACGGTTGTGCCTTGCCTTACGTCGACTCCTCCTTGAAGGACGATCGTGAACTGAGACTGGCAGCGGTGCAACAGGACGGGCCTTGCAACACGTCCACACCTCCCTGAAGGCCGAGTACGAATTGAATCTCGCAGCGGTGCAACAGAACGGTGAAGCCTTGGAATACGTGCACCCCTCCCTGAAGGACGATCGTGATATCTGTCTCACAGCGGTGCAACAGGACGGCTGGGCCTTGAGATTCATGCACCCCTCCCTGAAGGCCGATCGTGAACTGAACCTCATTGCGGTGCAACAGCACGGTTGTGCCTTGAGAGACGTGCATCCCTCCCTGAAGGACGATCGTGAACTGTGTCTCGCAGCGGTGCAACAGAAGGGTGATGCCTTGAGCTACGTGCACCCCTCCCTGAAGGCCGATCGTGAACTCTGTCTCGCCGCGGTGCTACAGAACGGCTGTGCCTTGGAATACGTGCACTCCTCCCTGAAGGCCGACCGTGAACTGAACCTCATTGCGGTGCAACAGGATGCAGCTGCCTTGGAATACGTGCATCCCACCCTGAGGGCCGATTGTGAAGCGCACCTCCTCGGGATGCGAGAGGACCCCACTCATGGTGTGAACAGGCAGGAGCTCGTGGAGGCCGTTGTGGAAGCAGCAGACACCCCACCTGCAAGCAAGCGGCAGAGAACGTGACAGCCACCTCGTGGGCTGCGTGCTGCACCCCCTGAGATATCAGAGGGGACAGCATGCGTTCATAGCGAGGCAAACGGTGTAAGTGATCAGGGTATAGTAACGGCCGTTTTAAGAGAACATGACACGCCACATCCTCTTACCCTAAGACAGCTTCCTTACTGGGGGGGGTTCAAATACAAGCCGTACGGCTTGTATTTGAAGCCGGCGACGAAAATTGAGATTTTCAAAAGATTCGAAATTTGAATAGAAGCCGTACGGCTTCTATTCAACGAGGGTCGTTTGTGAGGGATTTCCTGCAGGAAATTTTCGTCACAATCGCCAACGGCTAGGAGTTCGGGGTGTGGGAGGGTCAGTGGTCTACTGCTTTGGAGAGGGTCCCGGTGACTGTGCGTGTTCGCCGTACGGTGGCTGCTTGGTAGGCTAGCGGTGGTTCTACTGTTGCTTCTCCAGGCTCGTCGCACAAACACATGTCCTCCACCTGCCCCGGGTTCTGAAGCCACCTGATTTTTCAGCAGGGCTTCCGCTGGCACAAGGTTACGACTGTACGCGGAGAGGGCCACTCTGGCGGGCACCGTACGCCTGCACCTTTGCAGGCCCAGGCGAGTCTATCCGGGCCGATACGCGCATAATTCATGCGAGATGGAGTACCGATAAGACGATTGATGCCCGAAGAGGCTGATGTGGGACATGCACACATGCACACGGGACGACCTGCAGGAGTGCCGATCACCTTCTCAAGGGGAATGACGCTTATGTAGGTGTGCAACG
Source organism: Rhynchopus euleeides (assembly GCA_963210315.1). Lineage (NCBI taxonomy): Eukaryota > Euglenozoa > Diplonemea > Diplonemida > Diplonemidae > Rhynchopus > Rhynchopus euleeides. The sequence continues at coordinate 3,674,731 of OY723237.1, forward strand.
CCATGCTAGTCATCCCCACTGACAATGCACACGTGGGTGGGTGAAGGGATTGGCATTTCTTCCGCACCAGTTGTGGCCTGGCATGTGGTGAGCAAGCCTGTGGCAGACACATGTGGTGACCAGAAACTACCCCCTCCCGGGGTTCTATTTTGCACGGTCTCCCGCCACCCAACTCCGCCAAACTGGGGGCAAAATTTGGTCATCCCCGTTCAGAAAATCCCTCAAAAACCCAAAAATTTGAATACAAGCCGTACGGCTTGTATTCAAATTTTCAAACCGTGGAATTTGGAAAACCACGACCCGGCTTCTATTCCATTATACGTCTTGTATTTGAACCCCCCCAGTAACCCTCCACCATTTTGCCACCACCAAACCCCAGCTAAAACCGTTTCACGCATGAGGTGGGTACTCTATTACGTACCTACCACCCCCCGTGTTTATGTCACCCCCTAAAAGGTGTGTTCATGTCACCCCCCTCCCGATTTTTGCACCTGGGGGGGGTGACATCTTCACGGGGGGTGGTAGGTACGACTTTCTCGCGGAAAGTGTCATTCAGCACTGCCCAACCTGCTGTACACCGCACCCCCTTCATCAGGCAAGTGGGTTTGTAAGTGTGTGTGGAAGCATCAACGCATCAACCCAAGTGTCAAGCAGTAGAGTAGCGGCAGAGCTGAAGTGACACTTTACCACACCCGCCCGACACACCCTCCCCACACAGCAGGCACCACCGGTCCCCACGATGTCAAACGTCCCCCTTGCTTCCCTCGACAATGGCTTGAAGATGCCGCTGCTCGGGCTGGGGACGTGGCAGAGCAAGGAGGGAGAGGTGCGGGAAGCGGTGCTCCACGCCCTGCGCAGCGGTTACCGCCACATCGACTGCGCCGCAGCCTACAGTAACGAGAAGGAGGTCGGGGAGGCGCTGAAGTCTGCCTTCGACACAGGCATCTGCAAGCGGAGCGACGTGTGGATCACCTCCAAGCTGTGGAACACCGAGCATGCCGCAGAGCACGTTGAGCCTGCCCTCCGGCAGACGCTGGACGACCTCCAGCTGGAGTACGTCGACCTCTACCTGGTGCACTGGCCACAGTCGTATGTCCAAGGCGAGGGGATGATGCCGAAGGATGCTGACGGCAATATGCGGTTTGCCGACGTCCCCCTGCGCGAGACGTGGGGTGCGATGGAGGCGCTGCACACCAAGGGCCTGGCCCGTGCCATCGGGGTGAGCAACTTCAACCAGGATCAGCTGGGCCGCATCTTGGAAGGGGCTGCGGTGAAGCCGTCTGTGCTTCAGATCGAGTCGCACCCCTACTTCCTCAATGAGGCGCTGATTGCCTACGCGCAGAAGGAGGGGCTGGTGGTGACGGCGTACTGCCCGTTGGGCTCGCCGCAGAGGCCGTGGGCGAAGGAGGGGGAGCCGGCCCTGCTGCAGGACCCGCAGCTGCTGGAGCTGGCGGGGCGCCTGGGGAAGTCCCCCGCGCAGGTGCTGCTGCGGTTCCAGATCCAGCGCGGGGTGGTGGTGATCCCGAAGTCTGTCACCCCGTCGCGTATCGAGGAGAACCTGGCTGCGGCGGATGCGGTTCTGTCCGAGGAGGACATGCAGTTCGTGCGCTCGTTCGACCGGAACTGGCGCACCTGCAACCCCAGCGTGACCCTGCCGGACGGGTCGGTCGTTCCCCGCGACCGTGCCCACCCCGAGTTTCCCTTCACCGCCGACACGAAGGCCCGGCTGGACTGAACCGGATCATCCTGACGAGACCCAACCGCCAGAAGTGTAGGTGGGTGTGTGGAGGGACACCCGTCCCCACCACGCTTTGATGCGGCGTGGTTCTTTTCACCACAAGCAGATTGGGCCTCCTGTCCAGTGTGCGGGTGTCGAAAAGGACGGGGGATACAGCACTTTGGGGGGGGGGGGGGGGGCAACAATAACAGACAGCCTCCGCAGAGCTGCTGTTGTGCCTTTTCCCGGTTTTGGCGCAGAAAAGAGCGGGTTTACGGCTTGTTTTTTTCACCCCTCTCTCGGGGAAAGGGGGTGGGTGGGTGGGGTTGTTTGGCTTCCTGCCCAAGAGCTGCAGAAAACGTGAGGAAAAAAAGGTGGGCTGTGTTGTGCTGTGTGTGTGGGTTGTGCTGCCTCACCAAACTGGTTGTGAAGTGACACAGTTTTTGACACGCACGCAGCGCAGTGGCACAGAGAGAAAGGCCCACCACCCTCCCCACCATCCCCCAGCCCCTTCATCTTTCATTTTTTTTTGCAATATGTGGAGTGGTTACAAACGTGTGCAAAAGCGAATCATCCAAGATACACCACACCAGCCGTGAGGTGTTCGCATGATCCAGCAAGATATCTGACAGGCCGTTCTTCCCTTGTTCCCTTCCCCCCCCGTCTTTTTTCTTGGTTTACGAACAATCCGTTGTGGTGAACACACTTTCATTTTCTTTTTGACCGAGGCAAGTGTCTCTTTTGATCGCACGCTCACTCTACCGTGCTTCGTTAGCCAGCACTCTCTCTCTCTCTCTCTCTCTCTCTCTTGCAGGGCCTACTGGGTGGGTTGTGGAACCGCCAGCCCATCAACAGTTCGAAGAAAAGGGGTGGAGTGAGCGAGAGCGATACTGACACTTTTCAAATCCAACAGGGGGTGGTGAAGACCTGGTGGCTACCCTCAGCAGGGCGCCTCTGCCCAACGGGGTCCCTGAAGCCATCAAACGATCCCTTCCACAGCTTTCTCGACAACAGGCATGTCGGTTATCCTGCAGCAGGTCTCTCGTGGACTTTGGTACGATGTAGATCTGCTAATCCAACAGTGCCAACACCAGCAGAGATATTTAGTGATAAATCGGACCGTGCCCACAGAACCACACACACACACACCAGCCAGGGGTTTCGCTAGCACCGAAAACCGGTGCTTTGCACCAATTGTTTTTTTTCTGGGGTTTTTTCGGTTTTTCGGAATGTGCAAAGCACCGCCCTTGGGAGCGGTGCTTAGCACCGTTTTTGTTTTATTTTTTTTTCCCCCGATTTTTTTTGGTGTCACCCAGGGACCGGTGATCTCCTGCTGGTCGGGCTGCGAAACAGCGAAGCCTACTTACGAGCATCACAAACCCGAGGGAATCCCGACTGCCCGAGACTGCAATGAACAGATGTTCACTACCGTGGCCTCCGGCGGCTGGGGGGCTCCGCCCCCCAGACCCCCCTGTGCCGTGTGCCTGTCTACGAGATCGCCACCACCTTGCGTGGATGCGACGGCAACATGTCGAGAAAGGGGCGTCGTTGGACAAAACGACCCCGAAACCATTCGAATCGGGGGTCAGTGGCACCCAGTGCCCGTACACTCGTGTAGGTACACCGATGGTACACCGCGCTGCGGTGAACCATCAGTACACCTACACTACAGCAAAGAGCGGAACGTGTGTTCGCGTGGTGCGCTCCCGATGGGGTGGGGATTTTTCGGTGCAAATCACCACCGCGGAAAGTTTTTTTTTTCCCCCTCTGATTTCGGTTCGAAGAGCACCGCACCGATATTTTTACCGCCTGACCCCCCCGGTGCTAGCGAAAACCCTGACACCAGCAACGCGATATTTTTTTTGCGTATTTTTTTTGTTGGTGCGCGACGCATCGAGCAACACTGCTATTGATGCGCCATCACCACTGCCACGTCAAACCGATGTTTGGCTCCTTTGAGCTTCTCGGGTCGCCACGGCACCAGCACAGCTTTGGTGCAGACGACCTCCCCAAAGGAGTACCACCCTGGCAGTGTTTTATTTGGTTGGTTTCCTCCCCACATATCACCTGCCGGCCTGACAGCCTCTCAGGCGGCCGTGCTCCCCGATGGCAAGACAAGCCGCCCTTCTTCTTCTTCCTGGTGGGCCGACACCCCTTTGCTGGGTTCAAGGAAGGCTCATGAGCCCTTTTCTCTCCCCCACCTCCCCTCCCCGTATCGAGTGACATGTGTTGGAAAAGGTGTTCCGGGCATTGGTTGTTTTGTTTTGCTTTTTGCTTTAATGCATTGCAGCGCATCGCAAAAAAACGCCACCGGTGTATTTCATCGCATTAGCTTAGAGGCAATGTTGTTTTGGCTTTGCACGGGACGTCCTGTTTCAGTGTCAAAAAACATCGCGGGTGGGCAGCGCTTTGAACGGTTTGAACGATATTTTTTGGGGCATCAATTGTGAACCGGGTTTGACGCACAAACAACGCCGTATCTTTTTCACACACAACAAGAAGCTTGTCACAGTGAAAAAGATAGTTGACACCGCTTCGGGTGACAAACACAATCTACCTTGCCTTGTTGTTTTGGCTGTGCGCACATTCACACCAACCTTCATCAGGCAAAAACACGTGAGGTTTGTTCACCCGGGCTTGGTGCACAAACAACGTGCGTGGGTGGCATACCCGGGCCTTTTGGGCAACACAAAATCCACCATCCTCGTCATGCCCGGATTTGTCCCACAAAACAAAACGTGCGTCGTAAGCCTTCTGCACACACTGCGGGAAGACGGGTGTGGGGGGGTAGGGGGAAGGTCGGAGAGTAACAGCGGTGTATCCGACCCCCCCTCCTGCCACCCTAACCCACTTCTTCTGCATCGCTGATCCCTTTCCCCCCACCCCCCTCCCACCCCCACCCCCACCACCCCCCCGCTCTCCAGATGGCATCTCGTCGCATCTTCGCCGAGCCAGGGTGGTTGCCCTTGGTCTGTAGAACCCGCTGCAGAGCGCAGCTCTTAGGGAGGGGGCGTGTGGGTGGGGCTGCTGTCCCAGCGAGAGTTGCGCAAAGTGGCCCCGCCTTGATCCCTTCTTAGGTTGCCTGTGCAGGCAGTGGTGTGCTGTCGGGTGTCAGGTGGTGTGGCCATGCATTGGGTCTCATTGCAGCGGACCCTCGCCCACCGCCCCTCCCCTCCCCACACCCACACCGCCCACCCTTTTGAGGTGCGTGGCGCAACTTGCTGCGCTTGCATTTTTTGTTATGTAGCCTCATGCAATGAAGGAGGAAATGGAACACGGAGAAAGCAGGTCATTCGAGTTTACGGCACGCGTAGTGCCGTAATTGCAGAGCCACATCTCACCTCATCACAGGTCGAGGTGTGTGCGTTTCACCACAACTCTCACAACCTCTCCCAAACAACCAAACAACACAATGCCGGACCGGAACGCAACCGTGATCATCGACCAGGCGTGGATCGATGTTCCGACCCCGGTTGTTCCGGGAAACGCAGCGGGGGTGGACGGCACCCCCGACTGCGTGTTTCCGGAGTGCGGGGCGCTGCACTCCGACGCGCACTCGTCTGTGTGTCGCATGTGTGGAAGGCGGACGACGAAGAGCTGCCTGAAGGCCTACATGGAGGGCACGGGGGATCAGACGGTCGAGAAGATGACCGACCAGTGGATGGAGCCACACTGGGTCTGCCCCCTCTGCGCGCTGTATCTCCACAATGGTGAGGCAACATGGACCCTCAAGGAGGAGGACGAGGGCGACGCCGATGCCAACATGAGTGACGCTACGCCCAAGGTGAGGGACCTCTGGGAGTTGATGAGGGGTGTGGATAACCCAAACACCAAGGCAATTCTGGAGGAGGTCTTGGATGATATGCAGAGGAAGGAGCGGCAGGCGAAGCTGGAACGCGAGGGGCTGACCGGCACCCGCATCACGGTGGTGGAGCAATGGCGCCACCGGATGCAGTCGCCAGCGCTGCACGCAATGGCCATGAGGGCACTGCGTGATCGTTTCGGGAAGGGGGCGGACGATGCGGCTGCGGCAGCGACCGGGCCCCAGCACGAACTTCGGGTCGCGCTCTCCGTGTTGGACATCCTGATCCCCATCGTGTCGACGAAGCCTGAGGCAGTGCAAGCTGCCCACAACCTCCTGGTCCGCTTGGAGGGGCTGCGCCTCCGGGAGTGGTACGGGCTCGCGGCGCAGCTGCACTGGGAGCGGCGGCTGGAGGGCATGCCGGCAAGCGCGCTGACGGAGCAACTATTCAGGTCGCTCCAGAGCCAAGCCCAGAGCGAGGGCGAGAAGGAGAAGGCCAACAACAAGCGGCGCCGCACCGAGGGCGCGTGGGACGAGGAGGAAGAGAGGCCAGTGGTGCCGAAGGGAGGTAAGGGGGGAAAGGGATCCAACAAGGGCTTCAACAAGGGATCCAAGTGGGGCAAGTGACAAGCCACACCTGCGCAGGGAGAGCCGGGGTTGTGCGGGCCGGCGACACCTCCCTCAGACACACCGCCACTGCACACACAGTCCACACTTCAAGGGGAACCAGCGGTGCCACAAGCTCAAGGGGAGCAGAATTCACGCATGCCGTGGCGAGTAAAAGCGCAAACCACACAGCCCAGTGCTCAAGGGGAGCCAGCGGCGCATCAAGCTCAAGGGGAGCAGAACCCACGCACGCCGTGGCTAGTAAAAACGGAAATCACACAGCCCAGTGCTCAAGGGGAGCCAGCGGCGAAGCAAGCTCAAGGGGAGCAGAATCCACGCACGCCGTGGCTAGTAAAAACGGAAATCACACAGCCCAGTGCTCAAGGGGAGCCAGCGGCGCATCAAGCTCAAGGGGAGCAGAATCCACGCACGCCGTGGCTAGTAAAAACGCAAATCACACAGCCCAGTGCTCAAGGGGAGCCAGCGGCGAAGCAAGCTCAAGGGGAGCAGAAACCACGCACGCCGTGGATAGTAAAAACGAAAATCACACAGCCCAGTGCTCAAGGGGAGCCAGCGGCGAAGCAAGCTCAAGGGGAGCAGAATCCACGCACGCCGTGGCTAGTAAAAACGCAAATCACACAGCCCAGTGCTCAAGGGGAGCCAGCGGCGAAGCAAGCTCAAGGGGAGCAGAAACCACGCACGCCGTGGATAGTAAAAACGAAAATCACACAGCCCAGTGCTCAAGGGGAGCCAGCGGCGAAGCAAGCTCAAGGGGAGCAGAATCCACGCACGCCGTGGCTAGTAAAAACGCAAATCACACAGCCCAGTGCTCAAGGGGAGCCAGCGGTGCATCAAGCTCAGGGGGAGCAGAATCCACGCACACCGTGGTTAGTAAGAATACAGCCCAGTGCTCAGGGGGAGCAAATGGCGCAGCAAGATCACGGGATGACGCCACACAGGCCGTGGCCGGTCACCAACACTGCTCGGAGAGAGCAGGCGACAGAGCGGGCCGGCCCAGCAGTGCAGCAGACGGGATCCCAGGGGCGGGACCCGACAGCGGAAGGCCACACAATCGAGTCGGGGCTGCAGCGGTGGCTGCGCAGGGGGCCAGCAACTCGAGGACGCCCGCGGATGTCAGAGACAGCAACCCTCCCGGACGGGACGAGGGGGGAAGTCGTGTCTGCAGCCAACGCCGTTCTGGACCGGGCACTCGCGAACTCCACATGGGACAACATCGCGTCGTGCTACCGGCGGTTCCAGGAGTTCCGTCAGGCCTGGGAGGCCGCCGAGGGACCCATCGACACGGGGACGGCGATCATCTTGTGGGTCTCCAAGAAGATGTCTGTCGACAACGTGCTGCCATCCTCGGGGCTGGCCTACAGCTACGCCGTGTCGTCCGCGCACCGCCACATGCTGGAGGACACAGTGCACTCGCACAAGCTCGACGCGTTCAGACGGGGACTGAGGCGCATGGGGGCGGAGGTGCCCCGGACACAGGCGGTGCCGGCGACGAAGGCAGAAGTGGAGCAGGCGATGCGGGACGAGCGGGACCCCGAGGTGCGACTGGCACTGGGGCTGATGTGGCACGGGGCCGCAAGGTGCTCGGACGTGAAGAGTATTGCAACCCGAGAGGTGCGGGTGAAGAACGACGGGGTGGTATCTATAACCTGGAGGGGCACCAAGAACGACCCGTTCGCGAAGGGACAGACTACAGGGGTGTGTTTGCCTACGCAGCTGAACGGTGTGCTGGGGAAGACGATGCGGAAGAACCGGGACGGCGGCCTGGTTCAAGGCGTGTCGTACAGCAAGGTGTCCCGGGCGGTAAAACGGGTGAACCCCGCGCTGACGCCACACAGTCTACGCAGGGGGGCAGTGCACCACCTGATTCACAAGGGGCTCGAGTTGCGAGCGGTGCAGAAGCTGACCCGCCACCGGACGACAGAGGGGCTGCTGCAGTACGCCCCACTGGCCGCGACTCGTCTCGTGGAGGAGACCGCGACTACATCACGCCAGCTCTAGCGGCGGGGCGCATCCCCAGGGCTCTTGGGGCGTTCCCGTCGTGCGCCGCCCACCTCGCCAAGCCGAGCAACTTCGAGGGTATCCTGAGGATGTGTGCCTACGCATACGACCCCGAGGGCGAGGGGGACGAGGCGTGCAGTGCTGGGCTGGACATCGGGTACGGCGGGGGGGTGTGTGCGTTTCACCACAACCTCTCCCCTCCCCATTCCCCCGTGTTGAGTGACATGTGTCGATAGTGTTCCATTTCTGGTTAGGAGCGACGAAGCGTAGCGAAGTCGCGAAGCGAACGAAGGAAATTGTACGCCTACTACGGTACGTCAAACATCGAGAAACGGGCGAAAACTTGAAAATGGCTAAATCGCGGAGCGTGGGGAGGGGGGGTTGTGGGCGAGACCGCGTGCCCAGTGTTTCTTTCACCTTGTATCGAATGGCGCTCACTAAAGGAGCTCTGACACCACCACCATCCAGCTACTACACACACCTGGACACACCGCAGCCATGGTAGCTGTAGCGGCGCTGCTCTGCGTGTGCTTCAGTGCACACACCGCATGCCCAGATGGTGCCAGTCCCCAGTGCAGCGCCACCCTGGCAAGCGGTGTGGCCAATCCCAGGCGGCTGGCAGTTTCTCCTGACGACACGTTGACTGCGGTGGTAGCGCCCAGTGGTTTATATGTGTATACTGTGAGCACAGGTGTTGCACGCACAGTGCCAGACTACCCAGCTTCCTTCGACGTCGAGTTCTCCCCTGATGGGAACACCGTTGTGCTTGCTGCTTCTTCTGGGGTTGCAGTCGTCTCGTTGATCAGCGGGACGGAACTGTGGTCGAACCCAACAAAGGGTATTTGTTATGCTGTTGCATACTCACCAGACGGCAAACGAGTTGTTTCTGGGCACAAAGATGGAAGTGTCTACATCTGGGATGCTGCGACTGGTGCCTTGGTGTTGACCCTCACTGGCGCCCACCAACCAAGCGTGTGGAGCTTGAAGTACACTATTGATGGGACGAAGTTCATCAGTGGTTCATCTAACGGAACAGTCATTGTATGGGATGCAATGAGCGGGAGCAGTCTGAAGGTGCTGGCGGGTCACAGGCATACTGTCTTCGGCAGCGATGTGTCGCCAGATGGGTTGCACTTCGCGACTGCGGGACACAGTGCAGGCGAAACTGTGAACATCTACAAACTGAGTGACTACTCCACAGAATGGAATCTGACGATGGACAGGACCATATACTCACTGTCGTTCGACAGTAACTCCACGAAGCTGCTGGCCTCTGGACTCGGTGCCTTGGAGGTATACGACGTGGATACCGGCAGCCTGTTGCAGTCCTACACCACACCGGATCTACGTACGTACGCAGCCTCATACTTCCACAACCAAGACGCCCTCATCACCTGTGGGACCAGCCCCGATACCGGCATCCTTCTGTGGAACTACGTCCCCGAGACGTCCGCCCCACAAAGCTGCGAGATCCCGGACACGTTTGCGAGTGTGTGCGCAGCGGGAGCGTCACTGCGGTGCGTGCTGCGAATCCAGCACACCGGCAGCGTGCTGAGCGTGGCACACTCAGCGGACGGGTCGGAGATCGCGGCAGGCGGGAGCGACGGGAAGGTGCGTGTCTTCAGCGCAGCAACCGGGGCGCAGCTGCGGTCGCTCGTGTGCGGTGGGTTTGCCGTGCACGACGTGGCCTTCTCGCCGGACGGGGCGCGTGTCGCGGTGGGCGGGGCCGGTGGGCGTGCTGTGCTGTGCGACGCCACGACCGGGGCGGTGCTGCTGGAGTTGGAGCAGGGGGGCGCGGCGTCAGCGCCTGTGCGGCGTGTGCGGTTCTCGCCGGACGGGCTTCACCTCGTGGCCGGCGGGGTGGAGGAGGAGGTGACGCGTGTGCACGACGCCGTTGCGGGGATGCGTCCGGAGCTGGTGCTGCACAGGCACTCGCGTGAGGTTGCATTTGTACCAGCTGCTGGTGTTGGCTCTGGATCTGGGGCAGCGGCGCGCGTGGCAGCAGTGACGGTGCACGCGGAGGTGGGAGAGGCGGTGCGTGTGTTCGCCGTGGACAACGGGAAGCAGGAGGCGGCGGTGGTGTCTGTGGGGGCGCGTGTGACGGCGCTGTCCTTCTCGCCAGACGGGGACGAGCTTGCGCGCGGGATGGACGACGGGACGGTGCGTGTGGCGCTGTGGGCTGGTGCTGGCACTGGCGGCAGCGATGTCAGCAACAGCGAGCGGCTGCGGCTGCATCACGGGTCGGGGATCGTGTTCGACGTGCAGCACTCGCCCGACGGGCGCCTCGTCGCCGCAGCCGGGGCGGGCCCGGTGGTGGTGTGGGGCACCAGCGGCGGGGCGGCAGTGGCCGAGCCTGTGGGGCACGCGGGAGCTGTGCGCCGCCTCAGCTTCTCCCCCGACGGCACACGTGTGGTCACGGCAGGCCATGATGGCCAGCTGTTTGTGTGGGACATGACCGGGCTGTGATTTCTCGTCCCTTCTTGCCCTTCTGTTGTTGTTTGAACGAGCAGGTGATTGTATCGCATCGCGTCAAGCGCACAAATAAGTGCTTGCTGTTGGTGTCTTCTACACTGCTGCTGTGTGTTGTGTGTTTGGTGGAGTGGGGTGGCGTGGTGATGCACGAAGGGGTCTTCCTGTTCATCGGAATCTTCTTCATCGCCACATCACACCCTTCTGCATCAACACCCCTGACACACTTCGGGAACCTTCCACTTGCTTGCATTTCCCACGCATCCAGTGAACATCACCCCTCTCTCACCCCCACCCCCGTGTGTGGCACCTCGGATGATTTGCCTGAAGTGCAGAACGTGGATTGACGGCAGAGCAAGAAGATGTAGTACAATGAGGGGCGTCGCAGCGAATCAAATCATTTCAATGAGTGCGTTCTATACCATCTCCTGTTCATTATCTCGGATGATCTCCCAGTTCAGGGCATGCATGTCCTGACGTTCCCCACCCCGCTCCACCCCGAAACTGTTCTCACTGGGGCCTTCGCTCAGAAAATGCAGAAGAGTGAGGAAAGACGAACCGCCTCACAAAACTGGCTGCAAAGTGACACAGTTTGACACACAGTGGCGCAGAGCGACGGCCCCCATCTTCGATCGTCCTAAGTGGGGCAAATCCCCTCCACTCAAGTGCTGGGGCACTGCATTGGGTGCTTGTTGTTTGAACGGGTTACCTGTCCCAGGCAGATGGGATGTGCCCTGATACGTGGCCTCCTTCAAGCTGGATCCTTCCCTGCAGTGCACCCCTGCCACTGCAGGGCAGCCGCCTTCGAGGATGCCACCGAGGACGTGCCTTCAGGATCTTCCGTAGGAAGCCAGCCTGCTCTTGCCCTTATGTTCCCAGCGCAGCAGAATGCGTGCACTGCTTCCTTCGAGTGGCCATTGTGGCCTGGTTCCTACACAAGACAAACATCGCTCGAGCTAACGCGTTGCTGCCAGCACCGCCACTGTTCCCATTGCGGACCGTCCCCCGCGTTGTCATGTCATGAGACATTTGGTGGGTTTAAAAAGGTTCCCCCCGCCCGTCACCCGTTGGTTTCGGGCCAGGAGTTCGTCATGTCATGAAACAGCCGCCTCTCCCACCCCCACCTCCCCTCCCCACCCCCCTCCCACCCGCCCTTTGGATGGAAGTTGTGCTCTGCAATGCGCTGTCCGCCATGTCTGCAATACATCGCTTGCAAGACGGAGCGAGGCAGTGAATCGGACCACTTTCGGTGTGCATGGAAGGAGGCTGTTGTGCTCTGAGGACCACGGGCTCTTGCTGGGTACGCGGTGCGCCTGTGCATGCTGTGAACCCCAACCAGCGTACTGCGCACGGTTCGATCAGTTTTCTCAGAGGACCACTCGCCACTTTCTGCTGTATGGCACAGCTTCCTGGTGGCGCCGGGCACAAGCGGGATGACCTGCTCGTGCACACATCTTCTGTGTTGCCCACCGACATCAGCAGGGGTGTTAGGTGGTCACCTAACACCTCCAACTCCCGCCAGCCCAACCATTCGCACTGCAGGCTTGAGTACCCAGTCTTCCCTTATAATTGTCCGCCCCCCGAGGTGGACAATTTCAAGGGGGGGGGGGGGGGTAGGGGGGGGTCATAAGCCCGTACAAAACCACATTTTTCAACATACCATCAGAACCGCCCTAATACCTGATCTGACCCGAAAATCCGACCCATACCCCCCCGGAAACCGTCTGGAGCCCACTTGTGACACCTGATGCGCACTTTTGTGATGATTTTTTGGGGTCCTAAAAAATGTACCTCAGTTTCGTACCTTGCCTTTGTACCTGAACCACTCCCGACCGCAGTATTTCGTTCTTTGCAAGGAAAGGGTATCACTACGCTCACCCAGCACGCCGAGCAACACATGCCGTGTGCCTAGGGCCTCGCAGAGGTGTCAGATGCTGCTGCAGAGGGGTACCTTGCTCGAAAGACGCTCGCCAAACGGGAGATGTGCGGGGTCCCGGCAGAGAGCGTTGTGGCAGACCTGCGTCAGAAGAAAACGGCACACGACATCCGTGAGGCGACATTATTTCGGGCGCTCCGTCGGGCTGGGTACATAGGAGAGCGAGTGGGACGTGGTGACGACAGATATATGCAGTGGTGCATCAACTGCACGCACGTGCGAAAAGCGGCGTTCCTTGCTGGCCAAGAAAGATGTCACCTGCACTCCTACTCCTCCCACTCCTCCTGCTCCTACCCCTACACCAACTGATGTGGGCAGTGAGTGATGGCAACTCCAGAGCAGCAGATGATCTAGGAAGCGATGAGCGGGTCAGCCGGGCAGACTACCCCAGTCCGTACCGGAAGTACGAAGCGTTGCGGGCCCGCCACCACCGCCTCCAGGAGAGGACCCGAGGATTAAGAGTAGGGTTGTACAACGCCAGGGGAGAGTATTCCCCTGGCGTTGAGACATCCCTGACGATCTTGCGGTCGCACTGTGGGGGTTGAGTCGGCAGGCAGATGCCTATCCAATGACTTTGTTGAGTCCTCACATGGTACACTCTCATGCGTGCTGTTGAGACTGCGTGGTGTGCATATCCTGCGGGGGGCGCAAATTACACAGCACAAACATAATCATTTCGACTCTCAGGTCGTCCAATATCCCAATCGTGCCTTCACAGGCTGAGATCGACGAAGCAAAGACACATCTGCAACGCTGCCTAATGCCGATGCAGCCTCGCAGGCGTACGAAGTACTCACAATGACCCATCTGCGATCGAAGTACTACACCCAGAAGGTGGCTGAACTCATTCAGCTGGCGCAACAACACAACATTCCCACTAATCAGGTACAAGAAAGACCTTGCCGAGGCACTGGGGAGGCAACATCGTGCCACCTGAGCCGGAACCACCGCAGAAAAGGCAAAGAACGAAATATTGCGGTCGGGAGTGGTTCAGGTACAAAGGCAAGGTACGAAACTGAGGTACATTTTTTAGGACCCCAAAAAATCATCACAAAAGTGCGCATCAGGTGTCACAAGTGGGCTCCAGACGGTTTCCGGGGGGGTATGGGTCGGATTTTCGGGTCAGATCAGGTATTAGGGCGGTTCTGATGGTATGTTGAAATTTTTGGTATTTGTACGTTTTTAGGGGGGCTTATGTCAATATGACCCGCCCAGGGTACGTGACGTGTGAAGTACCGACGCCCCGGCTTGCCGGGGCCTGGGCATTTGTTGATTCTCCCCGACCTCAGGGCCCTGTGAATGCTAGATCTCCCCGGTCCGGCCCTGTTTTTGTCCCGCCAGCACTGAGTCACCTGCAGCTCAACCCCGGCCAGTGCGCGGTTTGTTTGTCCTAGAGAGCAGCAGAGAGAAGCGAGAGTGAGAGGGAAAAAAAAAAAAATATGACCCCCCCTAGGCATACTTGTCCCCCCATTATGGGGAGGCCCTTTTATGCGGGAAAATAGGGGGGGTTTATGGGGCAAATCCCCCATAAAAAATATGGGGGCCCCCATATTTCCCCCATATTCCCCCATAAAAAAATATGGGGGAAATATGGGGGGTTTATGAAAATATGGGGGGAATATGCGGGAAATATGCGGGAAAATTGGTCCAAAATCCAGAGTGTATAGGGGGACCCTTTTCGAATTTTTTTTTCGGGGGGGGTCTATTTTGGACGTTTGAGCCCGATTTCGAAGGAATTTTTGAGTTTTGAGCCTATTTTGGGCCCTAAAACGCGTTAAAACGGGTCCCGGAATTTCCGGAAAATGGCTGTTTTTTTGGCCTTGGCGAAATTTCGCCCAACATATTGACCCAAACTGTTCTGGGCCCAAAAATCGGGTCCTGGTGGTCTGGAACTGTCCATTTTCGAAGGCAGTCGTCAAAAAATTGCGAGGGTTCGCCCCGAATTCACTCATGTGACCCCAAAAATCAAGCAAATGAGGTTTGCTCCGGACCTTGTTGTGGGGAGAAATCGGCCAAGTGAGGTTCGGGTTGTCTCTTGTGCGAAATTCTGACAATAAAGCTCAAGTAATCAAATGCCATGACCCCAACCACAAACCCACCCCCTGCCTTCTGCCCCCCACCCCTGTGCAGGTCATGTGCCCCATCCCATCCCGTGTTGCCTTGTTGCAGATTTTCAAATTGGGAAATTTCAGGTGACCCGATGACGGTGACGTACCCCGAGGGTCTACCTGCAGGGCTCCACTTTTTTTTGCTGTGCCTGCTTGCGCTTCGCTTGCCACACACCACCCCTGGGAGGGACAGAGGGCGGAGGGGGTTACACACTTACACAACCGATCCGGTCAAACAATGCCACGTCATCCCCATTGGGGTCCTGGACCGCGGCCTCTCTCCCAGCGAATTGGTGTCGTCATCAGGCAGGCTAAGTAGTTGTCTACACAGGACATTGGTTTTAAGGGGGGTCTGAGTTCTGCGGAACTGGCTTCAAGGGACGCCCCCTCGTAATGACTGGGTGGATGGAGCCAAGTAATACCAGGTGGTCGGACACCGGAACTCTCGGCATTTATTAGTCGCGGGAACTGTGTCCGTGTGGTCGGGTGTGACCCCTTCCGATTCCACTGATTCCACTCTTGAACATGTAGTGTTGAAAGATACTTGGTGTTCTGATGTTTTACAGGGTACTTGACAAAGGAAAGAGGGTGGTCAGTCTTGTGATCCACCCTGAATCCTTCCTGTGAGCAGCAGATCCACAACACCTTGACTTCTTTCAGCGGCTGTATTGATATTGCCTGACACAGCAAACATGATTCAATTGGAGGAACAAGCCTCGTACACCAGCGGCCCAAAAGGTGGATTTCATGTATGGTTTTAGGATTTCCCTTACTACTGATGGTGTAGAGACTACAAAGCCTGACCTGATGACGCCGCCATGAACCTGGGAGACACGCCGCGTGAGAAGGGACCTCGGTGCGGGGTGGCGTGAAGATCCTGCCTGAGTGCCCTCGTCGGGACCCGCGGTAAACCGTGGCGTTCCCCCCGAGGCAAGTCCAGGACGAAGGTTGCAGATAACCGCTGCATCTCTTCGTCCGAAAGGAGCTCACAGGATAGGGGAACTGCCCACATCCCACTCACGACAGTGTATCCGAAAGGTGCACTGCGCGTGTGGTGGCGGTGTCGGGTCCAGACCCACCTCGTTCCCCATGCCCGTCAGTTGTTGCCCCTCCAGGGGTGGCTGCTGTCTGGCATGGGGGGCGCCCTCCCTGCCTTGCAAGGGAAAATGTAGAACGGCATGCTGCCCGTTTCTTCATTTTTCACCTTGCCTGGTAGGGGGGGAACCTCTCACGAGGCAAAAAAGAGGAACGGCATGCTGCCCGTTCACTCATTTTTGCCTCGAGGGGGTAAAATATGCGGAAAGGACTAAAATCCCGCATATTTTCTCCAGCCAAAAATAGCAGGAAATCCCGCGTATTCCCCCATAAATCTACCATATTTCATCGTATTTCCCCCATATCCCCGTCATAATCCTCCCATATTCCACCCGTCGCGATATGCGGGACCTTTTAGGGGCTGAATCGGGGGGAAAATGGCTTCCCCATAAAGGGGGGACAAGTATGCCTAGGGGGGGGGGTAGGTACCAAACAGCAACCTGACCAGGGAGGTTACTTTATCTGCGGCACACACGTCAGACAAAGGTGACAACCCGAAGGAGCCGACACTTAATATGAACGTATATTCGCACTACACTACACCACACCACACCACCACGCCCAGGGGCCGGGGTCAAGGGGTCGGGGCACTCCTTGGAGAGAGTGGAGGCAGTGGCGGTGGTGTGGTGGGTCTCCCCCTGCCCACGCGCCACAGCGCCCTTCTCCCGCCCTACCACCACCCCCGCACTCCACACACACACACACTGCGCGCCGACTGCGCTACACAATACATCGAAGCCCTGCCGGCTGCCGGTTACGTCGCTCTCTCACTCTTGCTCGCCTAGTCTTTGTCTCCCACCACCCACCCCATCCCACACCACCCCAACCGTCGTCTCTCAGCACCATTGCGGGTGGTTTCTTTTCAGTTTCCCGCTTTCTTTGGCACAGCCACAGGTGTATCGGTTGGGTATCGTTGTTGCGCGCTTCCCCACACCCGTTCGGGAGGGGACGTGGTGGCGGGTAGACAGTAGGTGCGAGGTTGCCGAGAGAAGAAGGGGAGGGACGGAGGGGGCAGGAACCGCCCTGTGTGCCCCCCACTGCCTGAGGCATGGGCAAGAAGGAAGCCGGTGAGAATGTCCAGGTTGTCGTGCGTGTCCGCCCGATCAGTGCCCGGGAGGCAGAACAAGGGTATGGAAGGCTTGGTGGAGCCACTCTATGCAGTATATTTTCTCTAAACACAACAGTACGAACGTCCGTTGTTCAACGAATCACGGAATATGTGTTGTTCCAACTCCGCCATACGATATTTACGATAGAACTGTTGCCTTACTGCCCTCCTTTAAAGCAACCTCTAAAGGGGGTATGTGGGTGGGGTTGATGCCTAGATGCGACATGATTCAGATGTTGATTTCCACCAGCACTTCACGCCGCCACACTACCACCTCTCTCTCTCTCTCTCTCCCCCTCTCGCCACAGGACCCGTGACATAGTCAGCGCAAGCCTCCCTGACAACAGCGTGACCGTGCGTGTCGATGACCAGGAGAAGGCATTTACCTTCGACCGGATATACACGAAGCAGTTCACGCAGAAGCACATCTACCTCCAGACGATACATCCCCTTGTCGAGAGCGTGCTGAATGGCTTCAACGCAACGGTGTTTGCCTATGGGCAGAGCGGGACGGGGAAGACCTACACCATGACTGGTGGAACCACGCCCGAGACGCAAGGTGTTATCCCCAATGCACTGTCCCACATCTTCGAGAGTGTGCGTGCGGAGGAGAAGGCATCCGACAACAAGAAGGCATTCACACTGCGCGTCTCTTATGTGGAGCTGTACAACGGGAAGTGCCGCGACCTCTTCACAGACTCCAAAACGCATCTCGAGATTAAGGAGAATGAGAACAAGGTGTTCTACGTGAAGGGCCTGGAGCAGGTCAAGGTCGTCACCCCCGAGCAGTGCATCAAGCTGATTGACGAGGGGATGAACCGGCGCGAGGTGGGGGCGACGCAGCTGAACCAAGACTCCTCACGCTCCCACAGCGTCTTCGCCGTGGAGATCACCTCCGTATCGTACGAGGAGGAGCCCCCGATCATCGTCACCTCCAAGCTCAACATGGTGGACCTTGCGGGGAGCGAGCGCCAGTCAAAAACGGCGGCGGAGGGGGAGAGGGCGAAGGAGGGTGCGAATATCAACCTCTCCCTCACGGCGCTGGGCAGCGTGATCGACGTCTTGGTGAAGGGGAAGGGGCACATCCCCTTCCGCTCCTCGCCCCTGACGATGCTGCTGAAGGACTCTCTCGGGGGGAACTGCCGCACGGTGATGTTCGCGACCTGCTCCCCTTCGGAGTACAACACGCAGGAGACGGTGTCGACACTCAGGTTTGCCGACAGGGCGAAGCGCATCAAAAACAAACCCCGGGTGCAGCTGGACCCTAAAGACGAGCTGCTTGTCCAGCTCCGCGAGGAGATCCAATCCCTCAAACAGCGCCTGAAAGACTCGGGAATAAACCCTGAGGCGGAGACCGTGCAGAACGACGAGCTGGAGAGGCTGCGTATCGAGATCACGGGTCTGAAGACAGAGATAGCAAGCCTCAACGGCGACTTCGCCAAGGCAGAGGCGGGGCGGAAGGCGGGGGTGAAGGAGGCGGCGGGGCTGCGGGACGACCTGGCGACGATGCAGGACACCGCGAGCAGCGCATCGAGGCAGCTGCTGCAGCTCTCACAGGCGGTGTACGACTTCACCATCGCGGCACTCCCGAGCCAACCGAGGGAGGCGTGGCTGGCGGAGCTGAGTGCGGAGGCCGGTGGCGCGTCGCTTGCTATCGGCGCGTCTGACGCCCTCCCTGTCCGCTCGGCTGTGTCTGGGCTGAACAAGGTTCTCGCTCTGCAGAAGGGTGGTTCAGGCGGGGGCCCTCCAGCAAAGATCCGCGACCCGACCGGCGCAACAGCCACCCCGGACAGCACAGGGCTGACGCCGTCCCCCCAGAGCTCCGTCGGGAGCGGGAATGGGACGACCGCGGCGGCGGCGGCGGCTGCGGTGCTCAGCGCCCCTGCCCAGAGCCCGCACCCCCCGAGGAAGGACAAGTCGAAGAAGAGGCGGGACAAGGACCCTGTCGCGCCCGCCCTGTTTGAAGGAGGCGTGCAGGGGGGTGGCGCGGAGGGGGATCCCGCGAAGCTGCTCGCTGCGCAGCACGTCACGCTGGATCGGCTGAAGAAGCAGCTCCTGACGAAGACGGAGCTGATGGATGCCCTGAAGAAGGAGCTGGGCGAGACACAGGCTCTGATTCGGAGGTCGGAGCACGGGTTTCAGCTGCAGCTGGAGACGAACCAGTCGCGGCTTATCCAGGAGCACAACAACCGGTTGGAGGAGGTGATCGAATCGCATAAGTCGGAGCTGCAGAAGATGAAGAAGGCGTCTGCGGAGTCGAAGAAGAAGCTGCGTAAGCAGAAGGAGGTCAGCGAGGAGCTCGAGGGGCGGTTCGACCAGAAGGTTGTGGAGTTCGATTCGCTATACCGTGACTTCGAGGAGCTGAAGCTGCAGAGCATGAAGCAGCTGAAGGCGAACCCGCCGGGCGGCACGGATCAGAAGGGCTACCCTGTCAACCACAACACCGTGAAGCTGACTTCGCTCGCATCGGCGGCGGTCAAAATAGGCAAGAGCATCGCGGGTAGGGAAGATCCTCTGGAGCGAATGTGCTCCAGGTCAGCCCCGCTTGCGCCCAGCGTGAGGGAGGTATGTCTGGATGGATGAAGAGTGCAGGGGTTGGGTTGGGTTGGGTTGAGAGTGTTGGGGCCGCCGAACACCACTACCACCCCCACCCCCCACCCCCCGTCGCAGGACCCGCTGAACAGCCACAGGCCACTCTCCAGCTTCCACCCCAACGAGGCGTCCAGCCCGCACGGGGCGGCGCCGCCGCGTTCCGAAGGGTTTGCCAACCCGATCTCGCCGCCTGCACCTTTTGTCAAGGCCCCGCTGCCTGGGATCGCGCAAGGGGAGGCACAGGTATGCACGACGAGGCGTGTGCAGCAGCACCACCCACAAAAGTGACCAGGTCCTTCCCTGTTCACTTTTTGACCTGGTCAACCATCTGGTCACGCCGCTGGCGAGGACACCACGGGGGGGGAAGGGGGGGGAGCAGCTTTCGCCAACACAGGTTGCTAAACCCAGGTTTGTTAAGTGTGTTCCGTGTGTTTGTCAGATGGCTGCGCCTCCCGTGCCCGGCTTTGTTCAGAAGCTTGTTGTGGTGGCGAGCAGAGAATGTTACCTTTCCTCCTCTGCAAGCCGTGGCCCCACCGACCAATCACCACCCTCATGACAGCCGCGTGACACACTACCGATGCCGGCCCCACCGAGGGGGTTGGGTGCAGGGATGTCGACAGGGCGAAAATATGAGTGATGGTTGCCCGTGAACCGCTCGCGCGCATGATCGTTGTGTCGAAAAAGTGGTTTTGGCCAAACGGGAGTGCCACAGAGCGCGAAAACAACTCGCGAAGGCTTTTGGAGGCACTTCGCAACGGTGCTGAAAATGGTGCGTTCTTTTTGGCGCATTTCCTCCTAATTGCAAGGAGAAAAACGCCAAAAAAAAATGCCGATTTTGTTTCCCGATTGTGAAGACACCCCCCGAAGTGTTTCGTCACGCCCTGATCCTGTTGCACGCCGCCAGACTTGTGGCCTTCCGTGAATACCAACGGCAAAACAGGCAGTGCATCTGTGGCAGCTCTGTCGAGCTCGTGGCCCCACTCCTCCAACCAGAATTCAAAAAAGAAGAAAATCATCCCCCATAACCCCCCTTACCCCCATTCGGCAGTCTTGCATATTTCCTGTCACCTCCACCACCCCCTCCTCCAATTCTAAGTGCGGGGGGGGATCCTTCATTGCTACATTCCTTTGATATTACCACAAATATCCTCCGCCCCCCTTCCATCCACCCCTTCTTTTTTTTTGCATCTCAGTTTACGTATTCCGGTCCGGCTCGTTGTTTGTTACGGCTGTGCAATTTGTGAAACCTGCTTCTCCATCCCCCCCCACTCCCCGCCCCCTCTGTTGTCACCACGCAACCAGAATTGAAGTGAAAGAAAAAAATATTGTTAAACTGACTCCCCCCAACTCTGCGCACTGCATCGATCGGTGTAGTGGGTTACCCCACCCCCACCCCCCCTGCCTTCTGTTTGACAGACACGTTTGGGTGAGTAGGACCTTTTTTTTGTTTTCCACCCCAACCCCAATCACCCTTTCGGCCTTTTCATACGCACAAGCCACGCTGCCTCGGAACCCTGCGGACTGCCCGTCTGTGCTCAAAACCCCCGCGGACGTGCGGACGTCCGCCGGAAACATATTGTTGTACAGGGGGCCTTGGTTCTAAAGTGGAGGAAAGTGAGCGCCTCACAATATGGGCTGCAACTTGACACACTTTGACACAGGGCGAAGACCCTCACGGATGCGGACGGCGCATGCACTGACACTGTGTGAGGTCCAGCCTCCGAGGCATGGAGTAAGGTCGGGAGTCCCTCTCTGTGCCCAGCTTCCTGCTTGGGTGTGCTTCATGTGTCCTGACAACGCGTGGATGCGTCCGCCCGCCCACACTCAACAAACTGTGGAGGTGGGACGTCCGGCGGGCATCCCGCCGGACGTCCGCAGCGTCCGCTGGATCATAGGGTTGGCAGCAGGCAACACCATCTTCTAACAATCATAACCAGACACGCTTCGCCTCGACGTTGCGAGATTGGTCGCCTTGGCGTACGGACGATCTCGACGCGCCCTTTTTTATTGTTAGTTCGGCGTAGCCAACTGGGGAAACTTTCTGTGCCTTTAGCTGGATCGTGCGTCCCCACTCACACCACTTCATCAGACCGGGGAGTGGTGTACACAAAGAGTGGGGTCTGCGTTCCAACAAAACAACTTTCGGCAGTAATTGGTTTGTTGTCTCGTTTTGCTGTCACTTTACGATCCAGCGGGGGCACAGATAGTTTTTTCCGGCTCATGGTGCGTGGAGATTATTCCCGCATGTGGCCTGGACCCCTTTTGTCGTCATAATTCAATTGAGCTTTGATTTTGATTGCAGAGTGCACCCCCGGCATTGCACGAGCGAGCACATTGCATGCTCCCTCGCAAGCCCCCGCACAGCGCATAAAGAGGAAGAGGGCCGACTCTGCCTTGCCTTGATTTTCTCTCTCCTGCCCCGCAGCATTCGACGAGGAAAATGGGACGGCATCATCAGATCAGCATGCAGAGGCGCAGGGCTTCGGACCCCCTCCACACTTTCTGCTGCGTGTCAGAGGGGATCCTTCAGCAGGAGGTCGGTGTGTTCGGCACCAGGCTGCAGAGCGGCTCTCACCAGAGGGGGCTGTACGAAGCGCCCAAAACACTGCCAGGCGCTGCCAAAAAATATCGTTCAAAATTGTTCAAGATGCACGTGACAGTGGAGGGTCATCAGTCTTGTCATCAGAGCTCGATCGGTGTGACCTACGCTAAACATCAAGGTTAAGAAACGTGCGAGTGGAGGCAGCATTAGAGCTCGCTCGGTGTGCCCTACACTAAACTAAAAAGATTGCCGTGTGTATGTGGTGACCACGTTTTTGGTGGGTAGACTGTGTGCGGATTATAGCCCACTCCACGCCCATAACGTGTGTGTGTGTTGATCACTTTTTAGGTGGGTTAACCCTGCACGGATCCTAGTCCACCCCCTGTGTGAGTGTGTGTTGTTTGGGCTTTGAACGGGCAGATCCTTGGACTTCCCGGGTGTCACAGTCCACTAGCGTGAGCCGTAGGGTTTTGCGCCTGCTCTCCCTCTACAAGAGGTAACGGATGGCCCCCCCGCGTGCTGCACATCCACGTTTATGGGACAGTGAAAAGTTTGCATCTTGAGGGAGCGTGCCCTTTTCTTTTGTTTGTTGTTACTTTGCACTGATCCATCAAATTCAATCCTTCAAGAGAACGAAAGTGAGAATCATCAACAGCTGGCAAAAAAAACTCAACAACAACAGCAACAAGAACAGAACAAAACAGCGACATTAAGAGTGGTCATTGCTGCAACACGTTGTCAAGAAGTGAAACAAAAGCGAACATCTTTTGAGAGCCGCTGTTCTCCGGCAACTCTCTGTGTCAAGATCGTCGATGGCATGCGATTGCCATTTATTGGCGATCAGGTCCAAAGGTGGGGGTGGGGGTGGGGGTGGGGACATCAGAGAGATCTTCTGTTTCGCTCTGTGAGCAGCTGTGCCGATTAGACGCCTCAGCGATGTGATTTTTTGCTTTGCTGCCCCCCCGTTAGATAGATCCCTGCCACATGCACCCCCTCCTCCAATCGCCCCTCCTCCCTTCGGAGGCAGACCAGCGGCGAGGAAATCAGAGGGGGGTGGGGGGGCGGCCACATCAAAACAGATAAAAATCAGACAGAACAGGCGATGACTGGTGCCCCTGAAAAGGCTGATTTACGTAGTTCTTGCGGAGGGGGTTTTTTCTGGCGCGGTTTTATTCCATTGTTCGTTTGCAGCGGGTGCTTCTCTTGAGAGCCCCCTTTCTTACGTAGTTTCTTCAAACGATTCTCAGGGGACACGACAGACAGAAATTTCTTCCCTGTATCGCATTGCTGGAGGGAGAGGCGCTGACTCTACGGTAAAACCGAGAAGCAGAATCGCACGAAATGGCTGACGCTTATATTTTGCGCCCCTCCCCCCTTCCCTCCCGCCTGGCATGTCTGGGCTGCACTGCTGCAGAAACAGCCCCAGAAATGACGCCAGAAAACCACCAGTCTACGAGAAGGTGTTGGGATAATTGCTTTCACCTGCTCTCTCTCGACAATCACGAGATTCACGACCCGACCCCCCCCCCCCCCCCCACCCCCCTTCTCCTAACATTGCAAGAAGGTGCTGGGAGACTTATTTTTCCATTCACTCTCGACGATCAAACCCCCTTTCTCCTCACACCCCCCCCCCCTCTCTCTTTCTTTCTATCTTTCACATTCTCCGCGGGCCGCTGGGAACACCGCCCCCATGCCCCATTGCATCTCCTGCAGAAAGAAGGGGAATATCGCGATCCTGCCGCTGCCGCTGCTGCTGCTGCTGCTATCCACATAATTTCTTCCCTGAATGCATGCGACAATTGCGACTCATTTTTATTGGGGCCTCCTCGTAGGGAAACCGCGGGTATCCTGGGCACAAAGCTGTTTTGGAGGCGTCGTCGTCAAAAAAAGGAACGGCATCGCAGAGAGGGCTGGGGGGGGCTTCGGTCAAACTGCAGTTTACGCAGGGCAACACTGCGTGGAGGTGTGGCTTGTGCCGCACCTAAAAGAAGTTGTGTTGCGGGGCTGCATTTTCTGCACCTTGAAGCCAAAACCGTCGACAGGCAGGCCCCATTCTGCCCCGTTCCCGAGGTGTGCCCAACCTGTTGTGGAGGTGGTGCGATTCGACAAAAAGAGAGATTGTCTTTTGCCTTCACCTTCGACAGCCCATGCCGCTCCGCCGCCGCCCACGTCACCCCCCCCGACCCCCACACCCACCCTCCAATACCGCACCCTGCTCTCTCAGTGACCCCAGCTGTCCCCAATATCTGACCCCGATCTGTGACCTTTCCTGAAAAGGCCTTGCTGTTGAACCACCGGAGGAGGCGGGCAGTTCTGTTTTGCAAGTGTGTGCGTTGTGAGGCCACCACAGGCCACTACCATTTCCACTGCCTTGCTGCAGTGGTGGCGGTTCTGCGAAAAAGATATGTTTCTGTGTGTGGGAGCTGTGTGCAGTGCTCACAAGAGTTGTGATGTATGCTCCAAAGGAGGGGTCCCAGAGGTGTTCTCGCGATTGAAAGGAGGCACCCGCTTCTTTGGCCCGTCTCTGCAGATTTGCACCACATGCAGTTTGTTTTTTTTTTCACTGGCTGAGTTACCTGCATTGTGGAGGCACAGTCAAGTACCAATCGACAATACAGATCGGGCCAAAAGGATGACCTCTCGTTCAGTTCGTTCAAAAAGGTCCCTGCAAAGAGACCGCCGCGTCTGGCGTCTGGGCTGTTGATGGGGTGCGTGATGTGGTGAGATGCGATTCCGCCAGCTGCCATCCACGCTTGCCGAGCTCAGGCGGCGTGCAGTGCGCAGCCTGTGTTTCGCCCGAGCGGTCTGCAATTTGGGTGATCTCTCCCTGACTTCGCTTGTTTCCCAAAAAAAAGGCAAAAAAAAGCGCTGGGGGCAGTAGTGGCACCCAGCACTTATTTTTGGCAGAACAAAATAATTATAGATTTTTTTTTGCATACACGGTGGACTCCAGCGGGGGTAGGGTAACCCTTTTCGGGAGTCTCAACTAGGGGGAGTCCAACTCCCGCTAGGGGGAGTCTGACTCCCCCTAGCGGGAGTCTTTTCACCTATTTTCACTCATTTTTCCCATGATACCTATGCAATGTGGCACTCGTCACTGAAGTACAGCCACACCAAACGAAACGGACGTTTCCACCCATCCCAGCTCGCAGACCTGATTCACAAAAATGGGGAAGACGACAACGAAGCCGGCAGCGAAGCCGGCGGCAAAGTCGATTAAGAAGAAGAAGAGCGCAGAGAGTCCCGAGGCTGCGGAGGCGACGAACATTGTGCATGATTTTTGCACGGCCTTCCCTGTTAAAAAAGGGGGCAGTGTGCTGACACTGGGATCCATTAGAAGGCTCCTAGCAACGGTGTTGAGCAAGGAGCTCCACCAGCACAGCACCCAGGTGGCCAACGCAATCATCGCCATGTCTTCCCTGACATGGATAAGTTCGCTGTCAGGGAAGTCGCAACGATGCGGAAGGAGGGCGCTCTCCGTCATATACAAGGTGGAGGCGAAGTATGGCAAGGTGCAGGATACAAACGTGTCGTCGGGGGCAGCCTGAAGCCGCGAATGATCGCGACACGGGCGAACGGCTTGGCACCGTGGGTCTGGATAGATGCTGGAGTTCGGCCGGGTGAAACCGGAAGTCGCAGCAAAATTTGCCCCCCCAGATTTCTTCCTCAAACCCACCCGTGGGCTGATCCGGCCTTGCACGGTGGACTCCAGCGGGGGTAGGGTACCACTACCGGGTTTAACCCTTTTCGGGAGTCTCAACTAGGGGGAGTCCAACTCCCGCTAGCGGGAGTATAGATCAGCAGTGGGCAACAATGAGGCGATGCGGGGGGCGAGGGCACCGATGCTCACTGTGCGACATCCCAGAAGAACGCTGGTATCAACAGGTGCATCGATACCCGCACCTGACTCTCTCTGAGATGAAAGAGGCTGGCTACCCCTCCCTCTTGGCAGGTGTGCTTCCCAATGCCCGCTACGTCACCCCAGCACTCCATGACTGCAAGGGGCTCGCCATGCGGCTGATCAGGGTACTGGATGACAGGGGTGGAGCTTGGGGGTTTTTTCGGGTCAGCTGACCTGATTTTCTGCAGGCCCTCACAAAAAATCAGGTCAGGGGTAAAAAGAAAAAAAAATATAGATTTTCGGGAAACCGGAAAAGTTGGCTCCTCGCCTTGGGGCCTCAAGGTGACCAGGAGGCGTTTCGTGAGCAAAGTGACCCCAGCGACATGAGCACAGGCCTCAAACAGTCACAATAGAGGACAAATGAAGCTGCCCAACCCGTACCGTGCAACAGACGTTTACTACCGTGGCCTCCGGTGGCTGGGGGGCTCCGCCCCCCAGACCCCCCTGTGGCATGTGCCTGTCTTGTACCCAAGCCCTTTACATCAGGGAATCTCAGTATCCTCAGGAGGACGCAGCCAACTCACACAGAATCCGTACGCCCGCAAGTCACAGATGTTCACTACCGTGGCCTCCGGCGGCTGGGAGCTCCGCCTCCCAGACCCCCCCTACGGCATGTGTTTGTCTTGTAACCAAGTCCTTGCGCGTCCGGGGCTGCATATCGGTTCCGGTACCTCGCGGGAGGCTGGGCCCGAGCACTGATCTCTGAGACGAACCGGGGGGGAACCCATAAGAAAAAATTGGCTGACCCGATCTGACCCGATCCAGCCCGCAACCCCATATTTCAAGCTCCACCCCTGCTGGATGAGACAACAAAAAAATATTCGACAAGACCTGTACAAACCTTGCACTGAATGTGTCGCAGCATGGGACAGGTGCTCAGTTCCGGAAGGTCGTGCTTGCCTGTCACAGGACACACCTACAAGGGCTTGTTCCGCTACCTCTTTGTCTCCCTTGCAGACCTCATGCATTTCCGGTATGCAGACATCCCCTGGCGCTTCTGGGGATGCAAGGATGAGTCAGCCCGGATTCCCTTCTTGCGTGCTCGGATCTCAGGGCATATATTTCACTGGTTGATGGAGCATGCCGAAAAGGGATCAACGCGCAATGCCTACGTACACAGTCTCCATCATTGGTGGGCTCCAGAAGATGCAGTGCCTCTGCAGAACAACGACGAATTTGAAGAAGCAGAGAACGGACATCGCAAGAAAGATGCCGTTACAATCGCCAGCTCCGCAACTTACGAGAGAGATCTTGCGATGGCAGAAGAGAAGCGGCGCGCATCGGGCATGCCTTGGAAGGTTGCGCACCTGTCGCAGGACGGGATCCTCGGGTATAGAGAAGTCATCCTGTGTCCGTGTCTGCACACCCGACACGCTCATAGATTGGCTGTGTATGTTCTTTGCACACAGTTGACACAGCTGCAGAAGGGGTTTGTGCACTGCAACACACAGGACTTCGTTGAACCCATCAGCGCGCCCTACTTCCTGTTCCGGTTCCCCGAAGGACACCGCAAATTATCGCTCTGCTTGTGCAAAATGCCAATCCCGCTGGGGGCGACTTTCACACCATTCGTGTCATCCGAGGCGACTTTGAGCACGCTTGACCAACGCGCACAGCAGGAGGGGGATGACAGTTCTGACGAAGAAGATGAGGCCTGCAGGATGGCTTGTCTTGCCCAAGGTGTAACACAACTACGACAGGCGATGGCCGCACTTTGACACCTCAAATTCTAACCGCTCACCTCCGCAGGTGTAGCCGCTACCAGGAGGATAGGTAGGTAGTCCAGAGTCCGGGGAAACTGACAGAAGCAAAACAAGCCCCTCCCCATCCCTCTTCCACCATGATTTTACCCCCCACGCCAGTAGACTGTAACTATATCATGGGAAAAATGGATGAAAATAGGTGAAAAGACTCCCGCTAGGGGGAGTCAGACTCCCCCTAGCGGGAGTATAGACTCCCGCTAGCGGGAGTCTTTGACACCCGCTCAGACTCCCGCTCCCAGACTCCCGCTAGGGCCGCTGGAGTCCACCGTGTACACGTTAAGTGTTCTAAGAAACCAGACATAACCAGAAGACCAACATCATGTTCGTGCTAGCACTTTTCCCTTTTGTCATCACACCCGTGCGCCAAAACAGGTTAGGCCTTATATTTGGCTGCGTTCAACGAAAAAAGACACTTCTTTCCGGAGTTTAGCTAGCACGATTCAGTTGGGCGATTCATTTGTCTGGTTTTGCACTCAAAAGACTCGTGGGGCAGCACTCGGTATCCCCGTGCACAATGCGCTGCATGCACCGTTCGACCAACAAACGAAAACGCAGGAAAAAAATATCCCCCAACTCTGTTTGCAGTCTGGAGGGTGTGCACCACCCCTCGCACACGGCTGGCCCCGGAGCTCTACACGAGCGTTGCGTAACAATCTGCAGTATTTCTTACGTGCGCTCAACGAAAAGTAGCCCGGATCTGCCTTTTTGCAGTTGCTGGGCAGGGTGTTTCTCTTATTATAGCGAAAGGAGTACGATTTTGAACAGAGAACAGAGCGAGTGGGGGTTGGGCAATCTCAATCCAAACATATCCCACATTTGCCATCACATCACGCCCCACCCCCACCCCCCCACGCGAGAGACAGCCCAAACCTCATCGATACTCGTGTGGCCCTCTCGTTTTATTTGCCGACTCAGCAAAAAATGATGTGCTTCTGTGTGATCCTGCCCCATACCTTTACGCTTGTTGAAGGTGGCGATTCTTCCTATGGTTTCGTGCGATTCCGACGCAATCCTGTTCATCCCCCGCCCTCTTCATTCAGCCAGGGGCATGTTGCACGGCCCTGGTTGTGTTCTCGACGCATGCGTGTTGTGTCGTCTGCCGGCACCTCTCAGCCGGTGCCCCACCCCCCACCCGTGTCTTAGCCGGGATCTGGACGGGACATTTTACGCGACCCTGTGGTAAAAAAAAACACGACAATGTCACAGCAACGATCTGCAGGGGATGGGATGCCGTGGCAGGATGCTCACAACACAGAGAAAAGGGCGTGCGCTGCGCACACCTCCACACAGACAACGCTGTGGAAAGGGGCTTCGCACCAGTCGAGTGCAGGGGGGTGTGCAGCTTCTGCCCCTCTCAAGCAAAATAGGAAACACCGTGGCACAGTTTCGATTACCCCACCCCCCCCTATTGCGAGAGGGTGTTGTGAGAATTGCTTTTGTATTCACCCACTCTCTCTCGACAATACAAAAATCACCCCCACCCCCGCCCCCGGTAGCAATATAATCGCCATGCCGGACACACTCAAATGCCCCGTTTGCCGGTGTGATCTCCACGGCGAACGTACGCTGTCCACCCCTATTTTATTTCTTTGGTGTGGTTTCGTCATTTTTTTTGGGAGTATTTTTATCTCCCTCCCTTGGGGATCAGGGGTGGGGTGGGGTGGGGGTGTCCTCTTCGTGACGGTGCTGGAAAAAGAAAACAACGGCCAGGTTTGGCGCACAAAGCAACGCCTTGGGGGGTCTCCGCTCTGTGCCGAACTGTGTCAGTTTGCCTTCTCTGTTGTGGAGGAGCCTCACCTTTCTGCACTACCGAGCGAAGGCCCTCCTGTTATATTTTCGGTGCATTTCCTCTCCGATTTACATACATTGGGGGTCTTCGCTCCATCCGCCAAAAAAAAAACCAAAAAAAACCGGAAAAAACCCGTGAAAAAGTCAGAAAAAAAGAGTGTGGGGAGTTGGGTCCAGTTTAGCAAAGTGAGCTTATTTTTCGAAAATTGAAAAATTGGGGACACCAAAAGTCCCCAGAAAAATCTTCGACTTGGCCCGCAGAGTGATTTTTTTTTGGTGAAAAACGATTTCAACAGTTGTCCAACAGTTGCTGTACAAGACGGCACACCGTTCTCTGCGCATGGGCTGCTGCACGTGAATCATTTGGATGTCCGAGGGGCTATCGGAACGAGGAGGGCCACGAGCCTGAACTACCCGCCAGCAGTGATCCCGTGCCAGGGCTGGCAGGGGGCCGCGGCCCCACCTCCCTTTTTCTGTAATTGTTTGGGAGGGTGGGCCGCCAGGGGTGGCATGGCCCTACCCTCGGCCCTACCTCCCGGGTCAGATTTTGGGGCTTTGGGTTCGGCCTTGTGGCCGAGTTTTCATGCGCCGCAGCGTATGAAAACCCAACGGCATGCTGGGGGCTTGATGGTGTTCATCGAAGCGCACCTCATCATGCCCCAAGCGAAGGACCATCCCCGCCTGGAATGTGCAACAGCACCAACCGGTGTGGGGACTAGCCTTCGAAGACTTTCAGGATGTTCACTACCGTGGCGGCGGCTGGGGGGCTGGATTCCTGATTTTTGATCGAGCAGGACGACCAAAGGCAGCAACATCCGGTGCCTCTCGAATTGGGTGAAAATGTTCTGTGGCCGTGCATTCGATCCTGTTTGCATCATACCACGGGAAGTCGGGGCGGGGTTGGGCTGCACTTTTTTTCTCGCGAGCTCGGCCACCCTGTGCCCGACTTCTTTTTTGGTTTGCCCGACCCCCAGCGAGATCACTGGCAGCCAGACCTTGTTCAACATAAACAGCAGACAAGAGAGCAGAATGGAGTGTGGGGCAGCTGCCGTGCTCCCACACATAAACATCGCACCTCTCGCGCTGCCTGCACGAAAGGGACGGGTAACCTGCAGGTCACCCACAGCAGCCTACTGCCTACGTTCTATACAAGATCAGCGCCGACCACGCGAAAGGCTGTTCGACCTGCGGCGCAACAACAAGCTCCGGTGGGAACAGAACTGAGCGGCAACAGGATGCAATGCAGGCCCACATCCGTTGCCCTGCGGCAAGAGCAGTCACATCGATATCGTTGACAGGGCCTGCCCACTGGTGTGTGACGGGGTGACCTACAGATGGTGACCTGGCCCACGGCAGAACACCTGGGTCGGGGGATGGCTGCGACTGGGCATTACCTAACTCTTCATGATGCAGGACTGCGGACAAATGGTCCAAGAGAGCAAGTATGGCTCCCGCTCAGCTCTCACTGAAGTTGAACCAGATGCAAGTGGCGGGAGGAGGAGGGGGTCCCGGGGGAGGACACACCGGCCGGCAACCCACGAGGACTGGCCCGTCCCAGTCGACAGAAGAACAAAGCAGGAACACGGACTCACATGAAACGACATACTGAAGTGTGGGAGGAGGAGGCGAGCACAAAAGGGCGTCGGCTACCGCACGCCCTTTGAGCGCAGCCGACGACGACCGAACCGGCCACCGGCCGGGAGGTGCGTGTGGCGTGGGGGGCGAAGCCCCCCACGCAAGGGGGGTCCGGGGGGCGAAGCCCCCCGGAAAAAAATTTGGGGTTTTTTGGCCTATTTTTGGCCATTTTCCGCTGCATTTGTTTGATTTTGGGTCGGGAAAGGTATGGCCAGGAAGTGGGAAAAATTGAGGAAAAAGTCGGAAATTTTCAGGTTTGCCCATATAAACCATGGGTCACAGATTCCGATTTTTGGGTCAGACTCCAAGTTTGACACAAGGGAAAATAGGCAAAAATTTTCACCTATTTTTGGTCACCTAAGGGGGGGCTTCGCTCCGGGTCACTGACCCAAGCTGACCCAGATTGACCCGGAGCGAAGCCCCCCATTTTCCTAAGGTGAAAAACCCCAGGGTGACCCAAATTGACCCAAGTTGACCCAAATTGACCCGGAGCGAAGACCCCCATTCGGCGTTATACCCGGTATCTACCGGGTATGTACCGGGTATTTTCGGTATTTCTGGGGTGACCCGTTTGGACCACGTTCTGGTGACTTTCTGGCCCTCTGGCTGGACAGAATGTTCTGGAAAAAAATTCCTGTACGAGTTTCTCGCAAAAATGGGCTGTCAGACCGCCTCCAGGGCAATTTTTTTGAATTTTGGCCAAAAATACTGTTATTTTCCCGGTATCCGACGGGTATTTGGCCTGAAAACCCGGATCCTGGGGCAAATATACCACACAACCGACCCAGATTAGGTTGGAATCCGACAAAAATATGTACTCTCTGTGCAGAACTTCACCTAGAGCACGCGCAGGCGGTCGAAACACCCATTTTTTGGGATAACAACGCTTGCCTGTTGCGAGCGAAGAACCCAGCAATACAGAGAGGGTCACTACCCACCGACACCCACCGACAGGGAGAAAACTCAGCCTTCTCATGCGCAGCAATGCCGCCCAATGCCACAAAGAAGGCACCCGAGGTCCTTTTCCACCACTCTTCATAGAGATGTTCATACAGAGTCGCGGGCATCGTCGTCGTCTTCATATTCATCCTACCAGCCGCCAAAGCAGGCGTGGGAGGAAGAAGAGTTTAATGTGGTCTAAGGGGGGCACGACGGATCAGTGATTTGCATAGTATTCACTCTGCTTGTCGCCCTCTGGTTCAGGTTCAACAGCTCGAACTCCTCGACTTCCTTGGGTAAGCACTTTATGTGCTATGGGTGGCTGCAGCTGTCCACGATTGTACAAGCCAGAGGCATGTGAAGCCCTGAATATAAACCCTCAAGGACCAGTGATCTCCTGCTGGTCGGGCTGCGGGACAGCGAAGCCTTCCTACTTCCAAGCATCGCAAACCCGAGGGAATACAGACTGGACAGATATTCACTGCCGTGTCCTCCGGCGGCCCTCAGACCTCCTGTGCCGTGTGCCTGTTTAGTAACGCGATAGTCATTGCTTCTGTGTGTCCTAGCTGTAGCGTGTTCACATGTGGGTGGTT
The DNA here is from genome assembly GCA_963210315.1 of Rhynchopus euleeides. NCBI lineage: Eukaryota > Euglenozoa > Diplonemea > Diplonemida > Diplonemidae > Rhynchopus > Rhynchopus euleeides. Next base: position 3,707,344 of record OY723237.1, read on the forward strand.
AGCGTCGATGTATCATCATGGCAGGTCAGGAAGCAGGGAACACGCTTTTCACCACGGCACCGAGTTGCCGTTGGTTCCTGGAGCTAGGTCTAGACAGGTTCCATCCCCCGTCATCACAAACGTATGCAGACGCACGGGCAATACGGGTCTCTGTGGTACGGGATCATGACAGGCGGGTATTGTCCTTTGATCAAAGACACTATTTTGGAGAAGTTGGCTGTCGAGTGGCTGAGTCCTCGCACCTACCGCCTACCCCGGCGCCGACCCTCCTGACTGGTTTCTCCACCGATGATAGTGTGGTTCACACTCACAAAGTAGCTACACTGAAGGCATCCCCATCCGGTGTGTGCCATGCATGCCGAAGGAAGGCAGCGTGGAACCCTGCCCTGGAGATATTCAGGTTGACGTCTGTTGCAGTTTCTCTCAAATGAGCTTTGGTGGTGGTATAGGGTGTACATGACGTATGGGATATCCGCACGGGCGGACTGGATGGGCCATCCCACGGCGACCATCTCCCATAGGGGAGGCGTACGTGTTCTCACCTACATCTAGGATAGTCTACGTTCTCCTATCGGTTCTCCCCTGGGAGAACCGATAGGAGAATGTAGGTTATCCTAGATGTCCCATAAAGGAGGTGGCACGTCCCCCTGGGAGGACCGACATTCTCCCATCTGTTCTCGGCGTACGTTATCCCAGGGGGGAACACGTACACCTCCCCTGTGGGATAGCGACCATCTCCCATGTGGGATATCCCACATGGGACATCGCGTCCTGTCCACCGTGTAGCCGTATGTTCTATGAGACATCGTCACACAGGACCCATAATCAGCGGATACAACTGGTGCGGAAGGAGAGCTTTCGGGTTTGTGCAGTTCTGGGCTCCTGTTCTGAATCTGAGAGGATGAATGCCATAGGTCTGAGCTGACTCAGTGCGAAGCTCGGATGAAGCTTCGGCCCAGTGAGCCCCAAGGACCAATCACCCACGGACCTCGTCTGGATGGTTTTCCACCCATTTTTGCCGAAAATCACCTGTTCAGGGGTGTCTGAAAGAAGGTGTTGGATACCTGAAGATCGGGTCCGCCCAAACACCCGCTTCCAGCACCCCCTCCCCAGCGGAAGTCCACTATGTACACATAGGATCACCAGTATGTCACAGATATGCATCTGGTATACCGGGTAGGATACCAGTAATACCGGGGATACCGGGTCGATACCCGGTACATACCGGGGATAACGATTTTTTTTCGGTATACCCGGTATCTACCGGGTATACCCAAAATACCGAAAATACCGAAAATACCCGGTACATACCGGGTATACCGCCGAATGTATGGATTTATAGGTGAAAATCGCCGAATTTTTGCCGAACACTTGCCGATGCCGATACCGAAGGCCCCCTCCTCTCCCCCCCCCCCCCCCTCTCTCTCTTCTTTTGCGAACCGTGACCGCAGCTGTCTTGTTGGGCTTCTCCTCCTTAGTGGTCCCCCAGCACCCGCTCTCTCGCTTTCTGCCAGACCCATAGTCCGGTTTGTTTTCCGTGCAAAGTGATTTTCTTCGTGCGTGTGCCGTTGTCGATGCGGTGCTATATATTATTGGATTTTGCAATATTCTCGGGGCCTAAGACGACTTCCAAAAGAGTGGGGTGGGGTGTAGGGGGTTTCTCCTGTGGTTCTGTCGTGATGACGGCAAAAAAAATAACATGTCATTGAGAGCTCCAGACAGACGGGTTGTCCAGCCAGGGCGGGTTGTGATTCAACCCACCTGATTCTTTTTGCGCTCAGTTTCAAACTTCCGGATGCCACCGGCGGTAACAACGCGCGAATCACTGCAAAACTCGGGCCAAAGTCAGGTGGGTTCGAAATAAAATAATCAAGGGAAAGTGAGGAAGGAGGCGGCATGAGGCAAAACCACTGCGCGTCCAGAAGAAATTGCAGGATCACGAGATTCATCAGAGGTCGTCAGGAACGCATTTGCGGGCCAATTCAACAGGAAATGCACCAAAAAATGCACTGACGATCACCCCGTAGCGAAGTGCGCACTCAGTTCTACCCCCTTCCCTCCCGTCTGTCGGCACCGATCCCCAAAAAGGACGCCCATCAGGGAATGGGAGGGGTCTGGGGGTCTGCTTCAACCAAATGAAGAGGCTTTCTGGCCTTGTCTGAAAGAAAAAAAGTTGCCCCCCCCCCCCCTCCCTCCTCCTTCCCCCCCCCCCCCCCCAAAAAAAAAAGCAAAATCAAGCAATGAAGAAAAAAGCCCCCCGCACCACATGCCTGGGAAGTACAAATCGCCTTCTGGCTGCAGTGTGTATGAGGGTCTCAGCTCTGAGCTGGGGGGGGGGGGAAGCCACACTCTCACACCTCACCCTCCCCTATTTTACGGCTTCAGGGCAGCGAGAATCTTCTTCTTTTTTTAGGTATATTCTGTCACCACCCCCCCCCCCCCCCTAGGGGGGGTCAAATGCCACCCTTTTACGTGGACAAACACGATTTTTCAAAAAACCGGCGCAGAGGCCCCAAAGCCCCCGTAAACCCTCCAAACCCCCCCAGATCGGTCCGGAAACCCATCGAACCCCACTTTTCCACCATTCCGGGCACCTCAGGTGCCCGAATTGGGGTACCTAAATTTTGTGCCACCGTTTGGTACCGTACAGTGCCACTGTGTGGGAGGTTGGAAAAGAAAATGCCCCAACACACCACATCTGAGGGTTGCAATGCATGTTGCTTGCCAACCACGTCATCCGGTGTGTGTCAGGCGCTATGTAGGTGGCATTAGCCAGGTCTTCGATGAGTTCTGGCTTGTATATGTACCTCCCTGCCACCATGCACCGGGAGGCTGCCTGTAGGTACGGAACAAGTCCAGATGGTCGTGTGATTCCTGTGCAGCAGTGCTCCACAACCGGGATGTGTTGACAACGACTGTTGCAACACGAGCTGTACATTCCGGGAACACACGAAGTGCGCTGTCGTGGTACCCATTGTGCCAGAATTGGTAGTTGCTGCGGTCTACTTTGCCTGGCCCAAGAGCACTGGTACTGAACGGTGCAATATGCGTGGCGAGGTGAATGCAACGGAAGGGCGCAAAGTCAATACAGCTCTCGGATGGCGGGTGGTGGTGCCACTAGTGTGTGACGTTCACTCGAGGATACAACGCATCACAATGAATCAGCAACCGTGGACCGAGTACAATACGCTCTCTGTGGCTGGTGTGGGGGACAAAGGCAGTGCCTGTGCCGCAGGCAGGGAGGTACATATACAAGCCAGAACACATCGAAGACCTGGCTCATGCCACCTACATAGCGCCTGACACCCACCGGATGACGTGGTTGGCAAGCAACATGCATTGCAACCCTCAGATGTGGTGTGTTGGGGCATTTTCTTTTCCAACCTCCCACACAGTGGCACTGTCCGGTACCAAACGGTGGCACAAAATTTAGGTACCCCAATTCGGGCACCTGAGGTGCCCGGAATGGTGGAAAAGTGGGGTTCGATGGGTTTCCGGACCGATCTGGGGGGGTTTGGAGGGTTTACGGGGGCTTTGGGGCCTCTGCGCCGGTTTTTTGAAAAATCGTGTTTGTCACCCCCATTTGACCCCCCCTAACCCCCCCCCCCCCCCCACTACCACTCTGAATATTTTTGTGCAACGACCTACCTACCCCCCCCCCCCCACCCCACCCCCCTGTTGTGTAATCACTGATTAAGCGGCGTGCGTCCATATTCTGTGCGTGCCGATCGCTCCTCTCTCTCTCTCTCTTCTGTCTGTTTCTCTTTCTCTCTTGGATGCAATATCAAAGCGTTGCGAAGAAACCTTGTTTTGTGTGTGCCATGACGCATGCGCTGCGCACGCAAGGGTGGTGGGGTTTCCAGAGGGGGGACTGTCCCGCCACCTCACGCAACAACCACCGGCAAATCAAAAGCTGTCTCTGTCTCTCCAATGCAGGCATTAGATTCTCTCTAATATGACAATACGTCTGTTGTTTTTTTTGTGCGTCACGAATCACAGAGGTGGCCACCTCAACCTCACGCCACGCCCAACAACCGTTCCTTTAAAAAAAAAACAGCAGGAAAAAAAAAGACAGCAAGGCTGCCGAGCTGTGTCGGGTGTGAAGCGTTGTGACGAGAGCTGCCTCCTCAGCTGCTGTTGGATTCGCAATACATCTGTTTTCTATGTTTTCTCCGGTTCTGGCAAAAAAAAATGGAGGAGGGGAATCTGACGTGCGTTGGTGTTGCTTGCTGCGGGGGGGGGGGAGGGGGGCTGCCACGTATCGGGGGGGGGGGGTCGGCGATCTCCCAAAAGGGCACGTTACGCAAAAACCCTGGTTTCAAAAACACACGGACTGGATCTTTTTTTTATAGCCGTGCAAATCACCGAGCATCCCCCCCAGCTGAGGTTGGGATCTCTCTATCGATGCGCATGCACCACACCATCCCCGAGCCCCCTCCTGCCCCTACCCCCGGGGAACGCAATGCTTCGTTCGCTGCCATCTGTCACTGTCCGCACTGACACACATGCCACCTTTTGATGTCTGCGTGGGCGTTCTTTATATACCTTTCTTTTTTTTTTTGCCTCTGTTCCCCCTCCCGTCGCCCCCATAAGATCTCTTCAGATACATCGTTATGGCTTTTGACATCTGCCCGCCCCCCCCCCCCCCCACCCCCCTTCCCCTCCAGTGCGCGGGGCCAAGAGCCCTCAGGGAATCAGCGACCCTCCCATGCACCAGCTGGAGGTAGTGACTTCCTGCTTTTTGAGCAGTTTTGAACATGGTTGAGAACAGCATTTGTCTTTGAGCTGATCTATCATCCCTCCCCCCCCCCCTCCCACCCGCGGTGTGGGAACGGGTTTCGTGTGTTTTGGTGGAGATTCCCTTTAGATTGGGAGAGGTTCAGGTGGCTTCGGCTTGTGAAACACAACATGGCTCAAATAAAGAGATGTGGCAACACAACAGGGAGGGAGAAAAGGAAGCGTGTGGCTCCAAGCTTCCTGATGGCGTGGCAGGGCAAAGTGTGGGGATGAGAGAGTGCGGTGTGTGTTGTCATATATCGGCACAACCACATATGTTGCGCGTCGGCATAGGAACGGCAAAAAAACAGGAGTAAAATTGCTCTGTCGATCTCTCACTCCCCGCCCTCTGACGTCGTGTGGGGGGACGGGGGGGTGGGGGTGGCAAGGCGGAGAGAGGATGAGGGGGGCGCGGTCGAAATAGTTGGGTCAACTCGTTCAAAAAAAAAGCAAACATCCACTCTGGTCTTCTCTCTCCTTCTTCATACTCCAGATCAACATAAGGGGGTCTTCGCTGGCCGTTATCCTCCGTCATTCTCCGTCAGCTTTCAGCTAATTCAACAGGGAATTCACCAAAACGCACTGACGGTCACCCTGTAGCGAAGACCCCCTAAGTTTGTTTTTTTTTGACGGCGTGTTTTGCTCAAGAAACCCTCGCCCCTTCTTTCTCCCCGTTTTTCCCCCCCTTTGCCAGGCAGCAGCAGGCCCGCGCGCGTATCCTCCCTTCCGACCGGGATTTTTCCGTTGTTTCACTCTGTGACATTCCATGCAATGGACACAACACAATTTTCCCCCAATGGTTTGCCCCGCCCCTCCCCTGTGCCAAAACGAACCCCTCGGCCCACACACACAGGTGTCGGAAGTCTGTCGCCCTCTCTGTCAAAAAAGCTGTGCCGGCCCTGCCCCCTTTTTCTTGCGAGGCAGATTGATTTTCTGTACTTCTGGGCGAAGGCTGCCCCATCCCCTGTGGGACAATTGCCTTTCCCTTCGCACTCTGCAGTCATACCCACCCTCCCCGGATCTGCCCTCCACAGGCACTACCCTTGGTGGTGGGCATGATGGGCAGCGCTTTCAAATTTCTCCGATAAAGCTGGGTGTGAAAGCTCGGCATGCATTCCACCCCACACACACATATACACAGTGCATATGTTTAGGAAAGAGTCTACACGGTGGTCTCCCGCACGTCAGTCGACACCTTTTTGGGCGGTGGTTAAAGCGGAAGGGGCGCACCCCCGCTCGCGGCAGTCAGACCCCTGCGGGGGGCGGGGGTCCACCGTGTAGGGTGGCACCTGGGGGTAGGGGGGGGTCGGCCAGCAAACCTATTCCCTTGAAGCCCAGAGGTAAATCACGCCGCTCACACACGACACACACACACACAGCCTGCCGCCTGGCCCATCATCATTTGTTCAAATTGATGAAATCTCTGGCCGAACTGGGAATGAGGGGAGGGTGGTCGTGGTGGTGGTGAGTGGGTCAATATTCAGTTTTCTGGTGCACACCGCGGTCTGCGGGTGGGGGTCCCGACGAGTCAGATTCGACGACTTGGACCGCCTGGCTGGTGAGGGGTGAGAGGCCAGTCTGGACGTGGTGGTGTGGTGCATACAGGACAATACAGATCCCCCCCTTCCCCCCACCCCTGAGCTGGGGCAGCTGTGTGTTGGCACAACAGGCGTCAATCACCCCCAAAATATATCCCAGGGGGGAGGGGGGTCTTGCTGCCGTTATCTGCTCTCGCTGTCGTCTACACCCCCCCCCCCCCCCTCCCCTTCCTTCTCCTCCTCCCCTCCCCCCCCTCCCCAACAAACTTGTTTCCTGGGCCCTCGTCGTGTTGTTCTAACATGAATGAGGCTGCTGACTTCATGCCAATTCGCCTTTCACTTCAGAGATCATCCCCTAATCCCCCACCCCCCCAACATGCGTTTTGTTTTTTTCCTGCGGTTGGTTTGCCGCCGATATTTTATTCTTCAGAAACCAAGTCAAGAAATCTCGGGGGGGAAAAGAATCGGAATTTCAGATTTCAAAAGGGTGGGGGTGGGGGGTGGGGATGTGCCGTGACAGCGGCCACTGCCCTGTTGGTTGCCGAGTGTGAATGTTCAGCGGGGAGGCAGGCTGTGAAAAGACGTGTGTGCGGACTGAATAGAAAATCCTCCAGGGTGAAACAATACTGAATCCAGAAAAAACAAAACAGAAATGTCAAAGCGATGTCGAAAGAAAAAACAAAAGTTGCAGCGCGCAGTAGCAGGGAGGGGGAGGGGGAGGGGTGGTGGTGGTCAAACACAACTCAGGCGAAGACTTACGGGATGTGCACACCCTCTGAAAACCATGATCAGATGCCGATGAGGTCATTTTCTTTGGTTTGCACCCACTTCCCCCCCACCCCTCCCCACCCCACCCCATTGCACACAGCAAACAAGACAACTTAGCATATTATGCCTGTCCTCTGCACCCCGCCGCCACACCAGGCCATGCTACACCCCCACCCTCGCTAAACAGGCACGTGCGTTCCGCACGTGGGGCACACACAACAAAACACAACACACGCTTCGAGACAGCGCTGCCCCCTCCCCCCCTATCTGTCTGGGAACAGGAGGAGATAAGGGAGCGGGGAGGGGGGAGGTGGGCCTCTTGGCGATTCTCCCCCCTCCTCCTCCTCTCTCCTCCCCCCCTTCCATCCCTTTCTCCAGCGTCTCCCATCTTCGCCCCACTCCCCCCTCTCTCTAGGGGGAAAGGGGAGTAAGGCCGGGGCGGCGTGTTATTGGTTACGATGGATTTCAACGATGCGGACCACATGAAGGTTCCGGATTACAAGGAGTTTAGGGAGAAGCTGAAGAATGTCCTGACGGGGTTTGAGAGGAGGCGGGACTGGCCGGATCTCATCAAGGCGATTGGGCAGCTCCAGAAGATCCTCCACAAGTATGAGCATGTTGGTATCATGCCTGAAAAACTGCTCCTCTCCAAACGCCTGGGGCAGACCCTCAACCCCAGCTTGCCCTCTGGGGTGCACCGCAAGGTCCTCGAGACCTACCAGATCATCTTCCGCATGATCGGGCCCCAGCAGCTCGCGCGCGACCTCCCCATCTACTCCTCTGGCCTCTTCAAGCTCTTCCCCGATGCCAGCATGGATGTGAAACCTTCTCTCCTCCTCCTCCTCGAGGAGCATTATATGAGCCTTCCACCGGAGAGCCTGAGGCCCTGCCTCGGTGGTCTGCTCTGCGCCCTCCTCCCGGTTCTGGAGGAAACAGGGGATTTGAACCGGCGGGTGGAGAAAATCCTGGGGTCGATCGAATCGGATTTCACCGCGGCGGGGCTGCGGGGGAGCTTCATGCGGCACATCTGGGACAACATGAGGTACCACGCCCCGTCCCGCCTCGCCGCGCTGAAGCACCTTGAGACGGTGCTTCCGAAAAGCTCGAAGAAGAATAGCATGACCTCCCTCACTCTTGATGACCTCGGGGGAGACCCACAGCTGGCATCGCAGGCTCTGTGCGTCTGCCTCGGGAGCAATTTAGAGATGGTGATCCGCGGTGTTTTGGATCTCATCGTGTCGTGCTTCATGATCCACGAGAAGGGCACACCAGGCCTGAGCGAGGCACAGATGGTGGAGGTGACGAAGCGGGTGCTTCTTCTGATGATCCGTGAGGAGCTCCCGATCACCCGGAGGATTTCGCGGTGGTTTAGCGGGGAGGACAAGCCGTGCCCGGTCTACTTCACACAGCACGCCGCGCCGAGCATCAAGCAGGCCTTCACGCTGCTGATCGATGGGGCGAGGGAGGCTGCTCTCCTGAGTTCTCACGACCATCACCACCACCAACACCACCAACACCCACAACACCCACACGGTGGCGGCGTTGGGGGTGGTGTTGCGTCCCCCAAGCCTGCTCCGGGTGTGAGCCTGCCGAGTGACCCCCACAGCTGCTCGATCAACGGTGTCATCCGTCTGATGGATCTGCTCGGCCCGCGAGGGATCCAGGAGGACGTCATCGGGTGCTACGCCAGGTTTCTCGTCGCGCTGCCCCAGGGGAGCCCGAAGCAGTTTGAGGCGTACCAAGCTGTCAGGACGCACGTCCTGTTCGACCACATCGCAGACGCGCTGCAGGCCAAGCGTGCCTCAGGGGACACCCCGCCACCCCACGCCGCATGGCACCTCCCCAGCCCCGAGGGGTTGGCGCAGTGCGCTGCCCTGCAGCTGGGGGAGTCCGGGCTCTCCTCCCCAAGAGCTGCCGCGGCAGGGATCCCCCCCCGGGAGTCAACCTCAGGGGTGCTGTCCCTGGTTGCGGTGCTCAACAGGATGCAGCAGGAGGGGAAGAGAAAGCCGGGGCAGGACAGGCTGCTGCGGTGTGTCTGGGCGGCCCTCTCCCTGATGAACACATGCGTCGCGGTGCTCGATGCGGACAGCAAGGCGAAGGCGGAGGGGGCCCCGGCAGGCCAGGCCGACACCTCTACAGGAGTTGAGGATGCCAAGGAGGAAGGGAGCCCACCCGCGGAGGCTGACGACCCCCGCTCCCCCCTGGCAGCCGGTGAGATTGCGGACCTCCTCGTGACCTACGCAAACTGCCAGGAGGTGATCGAGACGCTCCTCAAAGGGTTTGCCGAAACCATGCGGGGCGCCCCCTCCCTAAGACTCCCAGGGGGCTGTGCTGACCCCGTCTCCCCCCTCGAATTCTACATGTCTTCCTATAGGATCGTGCTGGAGAGGGCGTGCGCGCTTCTCTGCCATGGAGGTGTGTGGAGGGTTTCGAAAACCCTCTCTATTGCCAACGCAGGGGGGGCTGGCGTGGGGGTGCCCTATTCTGGGGTGTACCTCCCCAGCGCGCAGGCGTTTCTGTCGGAGGAGATTGGGGGTGGGGTCAGCGGGGTCTGCCCGGAGTGGCGGTGCCTCGAGGCGTCCTGCGAGGTTGAGGCAAAGGCGATTGTGGCGCAGTCGCTGGGGTTTTTTATCGACGCGCTCAACCTCATGGCACGCCACCGCGCCACGAGCCTCCGGGATGCGAAGGACGATGGGGTGGAATCTCCTGGGTTCTCTCTTGAAATCCCCACCGAGGTTGTCTTCGGCAGGGCTGCGAACATCACCTCCGAGGTGCCGCAGGGCGCGGGGGAAGGGGAAGGCGAAGGAGAAGGAGGAGAAGCGGAGGGGGAGAAACAGGGGGCATCCCCCACCACCCCCGCACCGCACGTCTGGGTCGAGACGCTCCTCTTCCTCGCGAAGCACCCCGACAAATCCCTGGCGTTTTTCAGCAGGAAGCACATCCTCAAGCTGTTCTACATCAACTGCGACACGAGGTCCCGGGGGACCAAACGCGCTTCCTACAAAATGGACTCCTCAGCCACCCCAGGCCTCGATAGAGGCTCGGGAGATGCCCTCTCCGACGTCGACCCCCCTCCGGGGGCTGCCCCAGAGGGGGCGCTTCCCGGATTCCGTGAGGAGGCTTCAGATGCGGATCTTGCCCAGCTCAACTACACAGTGCCTGCGGCGGCTGCAGAAGCGCTCCCACAGAGGGAGTGCCTGCAGTGGGTGCTTGCGCTGCTCTGGAGTGATGTGTCGCCCTCCGCGCCCTACCTCGTCCCGACCTGCGAGGTTCTGCTGCAGTGCCACGGGGTGGAGCCCCCGGCGTCGCTTCTCGCTGCCCCGCCCGCCGGGGGGCACCACCCCCACGCCGCCCCTGCGAGGCGCTTCGGCGAGCCTGCGCCCTCCAGCGCAGCGCAGGCGGGGGGCAGCACGTCCCTACCCCCTTCCTCCGCATCCCAAACTGTCTACCACAAGATGCTCAGCAAGGTGATGCTCGACGACCTGATGCACAGGACAGGGGGAGGTTATGCCGCCGTCGCACCATCCGGGAGCCCCCCCTGCATCCTCTCGCATGCGGAGAGCACCGACGCGATGTCGCCATGCATGTCCCCTGCGGGCAACACCGGGATTCTCCTCGGAGGCGTTGCCGCGGCATCCAACAGCGGCAGCCTGGGAGATGCCTCCTGCGACAATGGCAGGGGGAGCTGCGCCCCCGGGATGAACGCATCTGGGGGCGGGTCCGTGGATGTGCTGGACAGCTCCCTCGGGGGTGGTGTGGGAGGGTTCGTGCCTGTTGTCACGACGCGGAGGCGGAGCGCGGTGCTCTTCCCCGGGGCGGGCGGGGTGTACACCTCCTCTGCCCCGGAGGAGAAAATCCTGAGCTGCGAGGGGTTCCAGAGGTTCTGCACGGTGTTCGACGCCACGATGCATCTCGGTGCGGGCGACCCTGTCATCTTCAGAGAGCCCCTCCGCCTCGTGCTGGACTCACTCCGCTCCGCATCCCCCGTGGAGAAGGGGAAGGGGGTCCGGTTTCTGACAAACACATCGCGTGCCTTCAACGTGCACCGCCTGCTCGACCCCTATCTCCTGATGCTCTTCCAATCGCAGGAGGAGGCGGATCCGGAAATCCTGGAGTATGTCGTGACGTCTCTCGGTCTTATCGTCGAGAATGCACCTCCGCGGTTCATCCGCCACATGCTGGACACAAAGTTTGCAACAAGCGGGTTGACAGATATGTACGCGAGGTTCTTAGGGGGGGCCGAGCAGCCCGCATCGACAGTGCAGGAAAGCACCGACTGTTATGTCGCGGTTTTCCTCGGGATATGCATCCACATCGTGACATTCCACATGCATACCAACGATGTGATTGCGGGGCAGTGCACCAACCTCCTTCTCTCGCTCCTCTCGAAGGCAGCCCAGGCGGGGTGCCCGCGCAACTCCCGCATCATATCCTGCAGGCGCACCGCAGCGCTGTTCACCAACCTCCTGGATGCGCTGATCGCCACTCTGAAGCACGCCCTGACACCCCCTCTGCGTCACCACCTCTCCCTCCAGCTCTGCGAGGTGACGGCTGTCGCCATGACCGCGTTGGGGTACAGCTCCGACACCCCGCCCCACGAGAGGGTTTGGGGGAACCCCGCGCAGGGCGGGAGCATCGGCGGGTGGCAGGCCCACGCCGTGAGGTCCGGATCCCCGCCCCTCGCAACCAACGGGTCGCCCGGGGGGGGCAAGCGGACACCTGTCGGGTTTGAGTCGGAACAGGGGGTGCCCGGAGAGTTCGCCTTCCCCACCACCAATGGGGGGTCTGCCGGGGGGAACGGCTTCACCCATGCTACGGCGGCGGGCGCCGCGGGCAGCTCCGGGGGAGGGGGTGCGGAGGACAACCCACCTCCAGCCTCGTCCATCCACTGCCTGGTGTCGGTGCTGGCGAGCTTCGTGTCGCAGTCTGCAGCGAGCGATGACTCCTTCCTCTTCAGGCAGTGGTGTGACACATTCGTCGCGATGATGCCCCTCTTGTCTAGCGTCCTCCCCAGCTTCGCAGGGGCCTCCCGCGCAACATTCATCGTCGTGATCGACAGCATGGTGGAGAAGGGGGAAACCGCGGGCTGCCTCAGCCTCCTCCAGCAGGAGGTCATCACCGCCTCCCTCAGCGTTATCGCGCAGATCGGTGAATACGTCCTCTCCATGGATGAGGACGCCATCATGCGCGAGTCGTTCGGGGAGGAGGGGCGCCAGATCGTCCCCGATTCTTCATACGGGGAGGTTCTCTCCTCGCATGTCACCTCTTCGCTCTACCCGACAGGGCGGAGGGCAGCGGGGAGTGCCCACTGGGATGTGTCGCCGGCAGTGCCCTCAAGCGGGGGCTATGTCGTGGTTGATGGGATGGGTGTTGCCGCAGCGCAGCAGGAAGCGGCGGAATCATCCCAGGCAGCCCCATCTGGCGGGGGCAGGGGTTGGGGCCCTGTGAATCTGCTGACGGGCATCTTCTCCGGCTCGAAGGAGAAGGGTGAGGGGGCAAAAGACTCTGCCACGGTGACCCAGGCGGGGAAGGCTGCGTTCTGCGAGGGGTACGACGACTTCCTCGCGGTGCTTAACAGGTTCGTCCGCGCCTCGTCAGGGGAGGGGCTCGGGAAGTTTGCGGTTCACACCGTGTCGTACCTCCTGCAGGTTCTCCACAGCCTGCACCCCTGGCACTTCATCAACTCGTTTGTCCACAGGTGGAGCGAGCAGATTCTGCTCCATTCCTGGAAGCCTGTCGTGGAGGGGCCGAATGAGTCTCAAGAAGCCTATCTCTTCCTGCTGAGCCTGACGCCAAACGTCGCGCCGGATGCGATTGTCTCTGCAGTTGTGGAGCTGTCGACGGAGATTGTGACGAAGAGGCGTGCGGCGGGGGACAGGACGCCCCGCACCGAGAGGCACCACAGCGACTTGGGGGTGAGGCGGAACCCCAGCTTTGTTATCGACGGGACGGAGGAGGAGGAGGTTGCGGGGATGACGCTCTGCGCGACCAAGTATCGCGGCGCATCCTGTGGGAGTTTGGATGCAACCACCACCGGCGGGAGCTTCGCGGGTTGTTTCGACAAGAGCCCCACTCCCAGCGACCCGCTGAGCGCTGCCGCTGCTGCGGGTGCGGACGCGGCTGCTGCCGCAGCCGCTCCGCCCGTCGCCCCGCCTGCAACCCCTGCGGGGAGCGCGTCCGCATTCCCTGCCTTCTATGAGGTGTTCTCTCCCGACTTTATCTTCCACTACATCAAGAGCCTGACGGAGCGTGGGAGATACTTCACAACCTTCCTGAAGGGGAAGGGGGCAGTCGCCGCAGCGGCTGCTGCTGCGCAGCAGCAGCAGCAGCAGGGGGCGCCGCAGCGGATTCCACTGCAGACCGCAGAGAAGCTGGTGCGCATCGTGAAGGTCATGCCTGCGATTGTGGGGTATCTGAAGGAGATGACCGGGGCGAAGGACAAGGATCCTGTGACGCATATGACGCACGCCTTTGCGCACCCGCTGTGCCTCAGGCTTCTGGCGCACCTCGTCAAGCTCTTCACGGAGATCTCCAGCGCGCCGCAGACCTACGGGCAGGAGCTCAGTGGGGTGTGCAGGGCGTTCCTCGCTGACAAGAAGGGGAACCGGCTGCAGGACATGTTGCAGCGGATCCTGGAGACGGTGCCGAAGCTGATGCACGTCTCCTGCTGCGCCTCGGAGGGGAGCAGCGTCGCCGTGCTGACGCAGAACACCGCTGCACCGGATGCGCTGGCTGCGGCGATGGACCTGCTCTCCAACGAGCTGGTGGCGCTGAAGTCCGCCCAGTTCCTCTCGTCTCCCGATAAGATCGGCCCGATCCTGGCGATGCTCCACCAGCAGTACTTCTCAGGGATCTTCAGGCTGGGGGAGGACCTGCCAGACCGCGCTGCTCCTCTTCGGAAGTGCCACGTCCGCAAGATCAACGCGTCGCTGTCCTTCCTGGTGGAGGCGGTGCGTGTGTTCACCCCGATGGCGGTGTGGCAGCTGCGGGCCCCCGTGTTAGAGCATGTCAACGACGGGCAGTTCTTCCGCGTGGATCACCACACCCTGACGCTGTGGCGGAGTCTATACACAGCGCTGGTCGGCGGCTCTGACGCCGCGGTTCGCTCGATGATTGAGGGGACGCTGTCGCGGATCCAGCTGCCAACAGGGGTGGGGTCGGTGTTCCTGTCGGCGGAGAAGGAGGCGCAGAACAGGGCGCGGAGCCTCCGACGTCTCGCGTTCCTGATGGCCTGCTCCGGGCAGCATCTCTCCAATGCACAGCTGCTGACGGCGATATTGGAGCGGCTTATCGAGTCTATGAAGTATGCTTGTGGGTGGTTGGGGGAGTGGGGGTGGGTGGGTGGGTGAGGCCTTTTGCTGTCGCCTGGCACAGCAAAGACCCTCCTGCAGTGATACTCGTTGTTATGTTTTGAGGCTCTTGAGAGGATCGCCACATCCCACCCTCCTTACAGGCATTACGCAGAGTGGCCTGTGGTGCACCGCCAGATAATGATGTGCTTCCGTGCTATTCTGCACAAAACTGATGCGCACAGCCTCGCGCCCTTCTGGCCGCTGATCATCACGGAGCTGATGCACCTGCTGGCAAGCCCGCCCAAGGGGGACAAGGGTGCTGGGTATGTAGTGCCTTGGTGCGGAGAGGTGATTCTTCTGTCAGTTCGGCGGAGCCAACACAGAGGGATTTTCACTGTGCACACCGAGCACCTGCTCTTGACGTGATCTCCATTGTCGCACACACCCACACACATCCCTGCAGGCCGCTCATCACAGAGGCGCTGAAGGTTATCGATGTCGCGAGAGTTGTTCTCCCAAGCGTATGCAGTGCGAAGAGGGGGCGTATTTTGTTTGGGGTGTTCTCGCGATCGACGAATACCCTTCGGCTCTTCTATTGTTTCACTTTCAGATTTGCACTAAAACACAGTTTGCTAACTCAGGCCCCGACCTGCACGGTTCAGGAAATGGCTCGAGGGGGGTGTATTTTTTTTGAAAGCATCCCTCAGGGTCGGTCGGCTCGCTCGAAAAAGGATTGCCGGGTTTCTTTTGTGTTGTTTGTGCAACCTTCCGGTCACCTGCACGTTGGGGCGTGGAGTGTAGGTGTACAAAACATTGCTCCCACTACAACCTTTTAGTTCTGAACGCCTTCCGTGAACACGGTGCGTTTGACACAAAAATCACCGCTTTCAGCACCGCAGCAAAAAGACGCCTTCTCGGTTGTTGCATTGGTTTCGCAAGCGGAGCTGTTCCCCCCTGTCTGTTTATTCTGCCAGGTGTTGCCCCGCCACCCTCCCAACCCCCACCACCTCCACAGGACTTCCACATCTACCGCTGGATCTTTGTGGAGGGGCAGGAGTGGAGCATCCAGGGCCCGGGCGATGTGGAACGCTACGTGCCCCTCCTGGAGCGGATCAAGCAGAAGGGCGACGCTGTGCTCGACATGAAGCGCGCTGTGGAGATCCTGCAGGCGGTTCGTGTGAAGCGGCGTGAGACTGGCAGCCTCCGCACCGCACTGGCCGTGCCGGAACGTCTCTGCGAGGATGTGGCGAAGCGCGGGCTGGGCGTGCCTGAGATGATCACAGTGCTGCAGGGTGTCTGCCGCGGCGGGGGCGGGCTTGACCTGAGCGAGAACCTTGTGGGCGCAGAGCGCCCCGACCTGGACTACCTGTCGAAGGCGATGGACGTGGATTTGGCAGACCTGCATCTCCTGGTCCCGCCGGCCTTCTTCGACCATCTGCTTCCCTTCACCACTGTGCCTGCCACGAGCCTGCCGCGCGTCGAGTCCAACGTCGTGACAACCCGCACCGGCGGGTGGGGCGGCTTCGCTGGGGGCAGCGGGGGCGGCTACGTCGGGGCTGCCACGCAGCTGATCTCCAACACATCCCTCTCCCGCCCCCGCACCACCACGCGCCTCGCCTCCACACAGCTCCTCGCAATGCACCGTAACTCCTTCGGTGCGGCGCCTTCGGATTCCGAGGCCTGATTGACGGATTGGTCGGTGGGGTGGGTAGGTAGGTGGGGTGGGGGCCTGGGTCATCCTCACCCACGATATGCCAAAGGGCTCCGGCCGGGAAACGATACGCCCGAAGGGCGACAACCGCTGCCCCGTCGGGCTTGCAAGGAAGGGTGATGGGTGGGTGGGTGGGGCCCCGAAGTCAATGCCATCCTCCCGTGTGGGGTTCAGTGTGTGCTCGGTGTACTGCCGCCATGCCGTTTTTTGAGGCAGAGTGCTATGCATATTTTGTATTTCGCGTGTGTGTTTTCTTTTCTCTTTGCGCAGAGTGGCGTGTTTTTTTGCATCCTGCGGGGGGTGGGGGAGGGGAGGGGGTCCGATGTGACCTGCTCCCGAACCAGGTGTGTATGATACCGTGCCCCCCGCCCTAAATTATATATTCAAGGTGCCCGTTGCTGGACAGGCCATGCCTTCGCAGGGTGTGTGTGATGACCACGTTTTTATGTGGTGAGGTCCTGTGTGGTTCATTGCCCACTCCCCGCCCTGTGATCCTACTATCATCCCTACGATACAGCGGAGGCCTCGCTCGGGTAGAGTGTGGGCCAACTCAGTGAGTCTCCGCTCCGGGAGGGAGGGCGTGCAGCACAGCCAGCATGATGCGTGTGGCAACAGTGTGCGTGTGTGTGTATGCCCAGAGAGTATTGCAGGAAGGCACATATTCTGTGCCCCCCCACCCCCACCCCCACACCACCCCGTTGCGCTCCACCTCACAGCACCCCCTTACCCCCCCCGTCCCACCCCTCTGAATCTCTTCTCAATTCGGCCTCAGCCCACCCCACGGGCCTCCACACACCTTTTTCCCAAAAAGACTGTTGGAATCGCAAGGGGGGGCGCGGCCTGCTCGCAGCAGAAGATAGCCCGTGGGCACATCAACATGATGCCGGTCCTCCGGGGTGTGGTGTGGGATGCTGTGTACAGCCGCTGATGTGGCTCATGCAGCATTTCCAGGGCGGTATCCCGCCCGACGTGTTGTGCGTGATATCGTGACACGGCAGGGCACACCATCTCATCAAAGGGCGTATTGACGTGATATCTGACTGATAGAGATTGGCGAATGATCGGAGAGGACGGCAGACATCTGATTTGATCTGTGCGCCGCCTCTGCTGCTATGCGTTTTTTTTAGTTCAAAAAGATAAGGCTGTTGTTTGTGCGCCAAATCCAGTTCTATTTTTTTCTGCCGTCACACACAACGCTTTCTGCTTTCATTTTTATTTTTTGCCCGTGGGTGCACTGTTTCGCTCTCCTGATTCTTGGGATGGGGAGTGTGTGTGTGGTGGTGTGTGTGTGTGTGTGCTGCGCGCGAGGGAACAGGCGTGTTTGCGATGGTGGGAGCATTGCTGCCCCCCCCCCCTCAATCACAAGAAGGTGCTGGGAGTCTTACTTTTCCATTCACTCTCGACGATCAAACACCCCCTCAATCACGCAAGTTTTTCTCGCTGTGGTTAAGAACGAGCCGTGTCTGTACCCCGGCGAGTGTGGGCGCCACTGTCGATCTGCTCGTCTCACCCTCCCGGTTGGTTCTGCCTGGTGGTCGATTCCAAACTCGTGACCCTCTTGCTTTTTATAGGAGAATCACTCCGCCCGGCAACTGTAAAACCTAAACCAGCTCCGAGCTACGTTTCGTTGAGCGCACAATGTGTCTCAAGGCTGTGTTGAGGCCCTGTGAAGTGGCAGTCGGGTGCGAAATCCTAGAATTTCAATCGTACGATTTCCTTCGTTACTTCGCGACCCCCTCCGCTCCGCTTCGTCGCTCGTCACAAGTAAAAATAAAATTCAAAAAAAAACAGAACAAAAAAAAAGTATGGCCGTGTCGCTGCGTGTCACCCGCACACACAACACCGTTTTTCAGCCTATCCGCTAGCCCCCTCGCCCCTTGCCAACTGAGAAACCATGTCTTTCCTCGTCTTTTGGGGTGTGGGCTTGGTGCCTGCTCACCCCTTTCTGACTGCAGCGGGTTTGCAGCGAGTGCATTTTTGCGATACCTTTGGCTGACGGGGTGCGCCTCTACTATTGGGCACAGTGGGTGCCTTTGCTCTGTGCCAACCTGTGCCTGTATGCCTCCCCTATTGTGAGGTGACTCGCTGTTCTGCACTACTGAGCGAAGGCCCCGAGTGATCGGCAGTCTTTTGCGTCGTTCTCACAATACAAGGTGAACTGTACCCAGAGTGCGAAGGCCTGACGATGAAGAGTGGTCCACGCGGTGTTCGTCCTGGTCATGCCGCAACACCTTGTCAAGAAGTGAAAATGCGCTCGTCGGCACACCCGCATCGAAGACCCCCTGAAGCAAGGGGCAGTCGGGTGGCAGAGAGGGGCTGGGGGTGGGGGGTGACAATCCTGGACTTGCCCGCAAACCTAGCCAATTTGGATATCATGGCCTCCGCCTCCCCCCCCCCCCCCCCCGACCCCACCAAGCTTCTTTTTGTGGGATGCCAGCCATTCGGCTGGACGAAGCGTTTGTTTCCGCCCACTGCCGTCACTCCCTGCCCCACCCCCCGATTCTTTTTTGTTGCGGTTGTAAAACGGAAGTCAATGCGTCAAAACGGAGGTGACTGCATGTGCGAGGTGTGCACAGAGCAGACCCACCACCCCCGCGTGCGAAGATGCGATGTGTGGGTGATTCGATCCCGGTAACACCCACACCACGCATGCTGAATTTGTGTGGCACAGCGGAGACTACCTGGTCACCAAGAGGAGGTGCTCGACGCTACCACAGGAAGGTTCGATTCACGTGTGTGTGTGTGTTGATCACTATTTTAGGTGGGTTAACCCTGCACGGGTCCTAGCCCCTCCTGTGTGTGCGTGTGTATCAACGGGTGTGTCATCAAGGAAACGGTAGCAAAAGTGACACAGAAGGAGCGCAGCGAAACTTTGCGTCGGGGTGTATCTTCCAACCTACAGTGCGGGCCACGATCCTTCACAGGGATCGGCACCAAAAAGTAGTTTGGTACTCCACGCGCATTCCCAGCGGCACGCGGCTCCTCTGCTGCGCTGCCCCTGCGGCGTGTGTCCAGCGCATAACAGACACGAGACACCGCCAATCGGTAGTCAGGGCCGCAATGCAATGATGCTGTCCCGTCCCCACACCCTTTCCGCGGGGATGATGTAACCCTGTGGGAAGAGGACCAGCCTTGCTCAAAAAAGAAAAGTCGTCCAAGATTATTCCTCAAAAACAATGCAACTGCCTCTACCTCGTTTATTCGCTTGGGATACGTCCTCCCCGTAAATTGTGGTTGTGGTTATGGAGCATGCCTGCGTCTGCCGATCTGCCTTTGCTGTGTGCGGGTAGCATGGGCACACCTCTCGATACACAGGTGCAAATGCCAAATGCAGAGTAGAGGCACCCAAGGCACACTTTTCTGCACCGCTTCGGTAAGACCCCCCCTTTGCAACCCTGCCCCCACCCCCACAAGCAAGGCTGTGGGAGTTGCTTTTGTTTACCCCGGCCTTCGGCGCGCAACACAACCAGCCCGGTCTTTTTCCGATGCATGCGGCACCACTTCCACCGCCCCTCCCTCAGCCCCCTTGCCCCTTTGGATCCTCTCAGTCACTTTCCGACCCAAGCCAGGCCTGTTGTGCTCGTTTTGCTATGTTTCTCTGCTTCTCTCAATTCATGTTCGCAACAGATATAGCAAACACCGGCAACTCTGGATATCATCGCAGCGGATACAGAATATTCCTACAGGGCAGCGGAGCTCTTCACACTGGGTGTGCCGACTGAGGCGCCCTGTCAGGTGTGTGGGCAGCTCGCTTGTGTGCATCTTAGGTCACGAGAGGGGTCGCCGTTTATCCTATCGCACCCCACACCCCCATGTGTTCACCCCGCCCCCGTTACCGGCAGCAGGATATCCTTGGGGGTACTCTTCTTCAGAGGTGACAGGTAGTGGTGTGTGGCTGACGGCCTCAGCTCAGGTTCTTGTTCGCTGCACTTCTTTCAGTGCGGCCTCGGGTCAGGGGGAAAACTGTGCATTAGTGCAAATCTGAAAGGGAACCAAAGAGAAGAGCCGAAGGGTATTCGTCGATTGCGAGAACACCCCACGCGCCTGTCATGAAGTGTGGTGGGTGATGTTCTGCAAGGATCTGCACTGGCACAGTTTCCTGCGTTGTTGCACAACTCTCAAAAAGAATAGTAGGCAGGCAGCGCACTTGCGATGCGCAGCAGGAACAAAACGTTGCTGCCACTTCATGTTCCGGCAGGGGAGCACAGATAGTTTCCGGCGTGCCCATACCCGCTCGTTACGCACTGCGGCGCCGTCGCGTTGGCACACTCGTGCGAGTTTTTTGTCACTGTTTTCACATTTCAACTGTTTGAATTGGTTGCTATCCAAGAGGCAACCCACCCACCCAACCGCTATCTGTCCACTGCCGCCTGGCGTGTCCCCGCCCCGTGGCCTTCCCTTTGTAGTGTGTGTGATACAGCTCCGTGTTATAGTTTGTGTTTTGGAACGATTTGTACGCACCCCTTGCCGCAACGCACCCTTCCACCCTCACCCGAAGGGGTTGGTGTGTGGCATGTTATATTCCCGAAGCTCGGGGGCAGCAGCAGAGTTTGCTCGATGGAGCCGCCACGAAACAACAGAGCATACTCGGGTGTGTGCTGCTCACGTTTTGAAGGTGTTGTGGGTTGGCCTGCGGTGTGGATTCCTATGTCCACTGTGCGCGGTGTGTGGGTCTTGTTGTCGTCGCAGCATGCGCCAGTGGACTGGGGGTGGGGGTGGGGGGTAGGGGCTGCTGCCATAGGGTGCCTCCCTTGCAGAAGAAGGGTGTCCCAACGTCACTGCACGGTGGGGTGGGTGTGTCCTCAGTGTATGCATGTGCGGCTAGCGGGAGGGTGGCAGGGCAGCAGCTCTGCCTGTCGGGGCAGCAGGGCTTTGCGGGGGAGGTGGTGTGTTGGGGCATGGTGTGAGGAAGACCTGCATGTGGGCGTGTTGGGTGGTGTGTTTTGGGCGTGCTCCAGCCGATCGAGGTCTGCACACAAGGGTTGCCCCCTCTTCCCCCCTCGCCCCCTTGCCCCACCCCTTCCCTGCCTGCCGTCCCCTTCCTGGCTGTGGGCGGATCTGCTTGCACCCCTCTCCCCGTGTCAGCTGCTTTGCAGGCCTGTTGACCTGCGGACCCTACCAGAGGGGTTGCGTGTGTTGATAAGGTGGCCGTTGTGACCACGACAGGTCTGGCTTGCACACTGCACTGCACCCACAACCACAGGTGTGAACACAACTGCCTTTGCACGCAGGCGTGAAGAGGAAGAGACATGTTGGTGTTCCTGGCGAACAGGAGGACAGGTGACCAGCATGCTGCCGACATCGGGCTCGACGACACGCCGGACAAGGTGAAGGAGTTTGCACTGCAGGCGTTCCCCAACTTTGTTGGTGTGGAGGTGGCTGACCTGCAGCTGTCGGTGGGGGGCGAGGTCTTGTGTGACGACGAGCCTCTGAGCAGTGTTGCAGCTGTCGGAGACGGGTGCACAGTGGACGTTGACCTGGTGTGCCAGCACCACCTGGATGACCTCCACAGCGGTCGCAAGCAAGTGTGGGAGGTTCCGCTGTGGGTGTTAGAGAAGGCGGACGTCATCAACGCTCTTGTGCATCGCCCGAAACGGCTCAAATCCGCACACAGTACCGTGAAAGCAGACCGTGATATAGCTTTGGCAGCGGTGCAGGGGTGATGGGTCGTCAGGGGAGCGGACCTGGCGACTACGGCTGGCACCTCCACGTGGTGAACCCTGGGGGCCTTTGCGAACAGACCGTTGAGGTAAGCTACGCTGCACGCTTTGGCTTAAGGTAGCGCATTGCGTGTAGGCTGGATGTATCCCTCTGGAGACCCGGTGTTTCGCTTAGGCCGCTAAGACCAGTCAGGCTGCACGCGGCGCTCATGAAGCGCGCCGCGTGGCCAGAAGAAACTGTGGGCGGCAACCGTGTTACGTGTTTTTCACCGGGGCGCGTGGGACTAGTTTAACGCACATGCGCACGTGGGACAAGTTCACCGCACGCGTGGATCCCCCGGCTTTGCCTTCCTTCGCCTTCCTACTTTTAGTTCTTTTTCACCACGATCTTTTGCCCGTCACCTGTTGCTCGACCAGTCGAGCCGCGACCAGGAACGCCTCTGGAATACCCTGTGGTGGTGAGTGTCCGTTCGTTCTGTTTAGACCAGCCGTTGTTCCCGTCTTCTCCTTTTTACGCCCACTGGGTTGGAGTTGATCAGTCAATCGTTCATCCGACCGCAGCATTATGCGACCGGCGCGGTGTTAACAAACGAGTGCATTAATCGTATTTTGTTGCACATTGCTTCCTTCCTTTCTACCTTTTAGCCTTTTCCCGCCAGCTCACAGAGATAGGAGCACGCTCTCCCTTTTTATTGCTGTTCTTGCTGTTAGCTTTTAGCTGGGTCCGCCCCGGCGAAGACCGGCGTCTTCTGGCCGTCTGGGGGGTCTGGCAATTGCGCCGGGCTCCCTGAATCCTCTGGATGAGTCAGTCTATAAACAAAATCAATCAGCTTTGGCAGCGGTGCAACAGGACGGTTCTGCCTTTGAAGACGTCGACTCCTCCCTGAAAGCCGACCGTGAATTCTGTCTCGCAGCGGTGCAACAGAACGGTCGTACCTTGGAATACGTCGACTCCTCGCTGAAAGCCGACCGTGAAATCTGTCTCGCAGCGGTGCAACAGGACGGTTCTGCCTTTGATTACGTCGACTCCTCGCTGAAGGCCGATCGTGATATCTGTCTCGCAGTGGTGCAACAGAACGGTACTGAATTGGAATACGTGCACCCCTCCCTGAAGGCCGATCGTGATATCTGTCTCGCAGCGGTGCAACAGAACGGCTGGGCCTTGGAATACGTGCACCCCTCCCTGAAGCCCGATCGTGAAATCTGTCTCTCAGCAGTGCAACAGAACAGTTCTGCCTTTGAATACGTCGACTCCTCCCTGAAGGCCGATCGTGAAATCTGTCTCGCAGTGCTGCAACAGAATCCTTCTGCCTTGGAATACGTGCACCCCTCCCTGAAAGCCGATCGTGAATTCTGTCTCGCGGCGGTGCAACAGCGCGGTTCTGCCTTGGAATACGTGCACTCCTCCCTGAAGGCCGAATGTGATGTCTGTCTCGCAGCGGTGCAACAGAACGGCTGTGCCTTGAAATACGTGCACCCCTCCCTGAAGGCCGATCGTGAACTCTGTCTCGCAGCGGTGCTACAGAACGGTCGTGCCTTGCACTGCGCGCACTCCTCCCTGAAGGCCGACCGTGAAATCTGTCTCGCAGCGGTGCAACAGGACGGCTGTGCCTTAAGATACGTGCGCTCTTCCCTGAAAGCCGACCGTGAACTGAACCTCATTGCGGTGCAACAGGATGCAGCTGCCATGGAATACGTGAACCCCTCCCTGAAGGCCGATCGTGAAATCTGTCTCGCAGCAGTGCAACAGAACGGTTATGCCTTGCAATGCGTGCACTCCTCCCTGAAGGCCGATCGTGAAATCTGTCGCGCAGCGGTGCAACAGAAAGGCTGTGCCTTGAAGTACGTGCACTGCTCCCTGAAAGCCGACCGTGAACTGAACCTTACTGCGGTGCAACAGAATGCAGCTGCGTTGAGATACGTGCACCCCACCCTGAAGGCGGATTGTGAAGCGCACCTCCTCGGGATGCGAGAGGACCCCACTCATGGTGTGAACAGGCAGGAGCTCGTGGAGGCCGTTGTGGAAGCAGCAGACACCCCACCTGCAAGCAAGCGGCAGAGAACATGACAGCCACCCCGTGGGCTGCGTGCTGCACCCACTGAGGCTCATCCCCACCCACGATATGCCAAAGGGCTCCGGCCGGGATACGATACGCCCGACGGGCGACAACCGCTGCCCCGTCGGGCTTGCAAGGAAGGGTGATGGGTGGGTGGGTGGAGCCCCGAAGTCAATGCCATCCTCCCGTGTGGGGTTCAGTGTGTGCTCGGTGTATTGCCGCCGTGCTGTTTTTTGAGGTAGAGTGCTAGGCATTTTTTTTATTCCCGGTAATATAGAACCTCAGTCAAAATTGTGAGGAGCCGGGATCGTACAGTCATATTATTACCGGGCTGGAAATTTTTTTTCCCGGCTGGTTTTCAGCTAAATTTTGCAGGGAGCGGGAAATTTTCTATATTGGGCGGGAAATATAGTGATTTTCAGCGGGAAAATATAGTAAATGGCTGAAATCCCTGCTAAAAATCGCCGGGAAAATATAGTAAATTTTTCCCGGCCAAAAAGTGAAAATTTTCACCCAAAATTTTCACCCAAAAAAATGCCAAAAAATTCCAAAAATTTGGAAATTTTTGCATTTTCGGCCCCAAAAACCGAAAAATGGCTGGTTTCTGACCAAACAGGCCTTCCTGTCACAGGAATGTCGCCTAGATCGTGCGCTGTGGCTGTTGTGGGCGGGGAAGGCTGCAAGAAGGGCAGAACGTCCATTTCCTGGCGGTGCTCAGTCAGGAAATGCACGAGGAAGTACCCTCACGGCCCACACATCAGAAGATATCACCCAACTTCATGACACACTCGAGAATCAGGGCACAGAAGCCCACCGAGGACAACTTTTGTTGTCAGGAGCACACAGACAAGATGCCGCTCACACAGTCTGCTCAACGTTCTCGAGAATACAGTGCCCGAGGTCCCAGGAATCTGCCAGGAGAAGCTCCAGGGTAAATGATCAGCATCTGTAGCCCCAGCGTCGCAGGATTGAGGGTGCAAAGTATCGGGAGACACCTCTCCCACACACCCTTCCCTCTCCCAACAGGCCTCCAAGTTGCTCCTCACAATTTTGACCTCGGTCTATATTACCGGGAATAAAATCACAAATTACCGGTAAATATAGGGAATATTTCCCCTCGGGGCCTGTCCAGCCCCTCGGATTTTTGATTTCCCTCGCTTCGCTCGGGAAATCAACCACCTCGGGGCTGGACAGGCCCCTCGGGGAAATATAGTCCCTATATTTCCCGGTAATATATAGCTAGTATTTCGCGTGTGTATTTTCTTACCACAACAGGGAACCTGCCAGTGTCAAAAAGATAGTAGGCAGCGCTTGGGCAACAAATTCAACCTCCTCATCAGGCTGCGGAGTTGCTGTTGTTTTGCCCGGATTTGGCGCACAAACAACAGCCTTATCTTTAAAAAAAAAAAACAACAGCCTGGTGCCCCTGATTTACCCCTTTTTCACTACGCACAAACTACGCAATCTGGGGGGGGGGTCTCGCTTTTTGGTCCCCCCCCAGTTTTTTTTGGTCCCCCTTTCTGTGTGGCTACTGAGACAGGACTGGAGGCACTGCGCTGACCGAGCAAAAAATTATTGCCAGAACTCACTATACACCGTACGAAAGAACGCACGACATGTGGGGCGGGACTCCAGAAACACCTGGGCAAGGTTGCCCCATGCCCAGAAACACCTGAGAAGGAAGTGAGTTCCAGGAGCCGCGTAGAACACCCTCGAGATTGTGAATGATGATACGATCACAGCCTTCAGGGCGCTGCGAGGTGCCACCCTGAAGGTGGCCCTTGACATCAAGGAGAGCGTCGGCCGAGGGGTCGACGAAAAGCTGAAGAAGGCGCTACTGGCACTGGATCCCGCGGGGTATACGGAGGTCACCGCCACACAGGCAACCTCCGCTGACAACGTCCAGGAGACGTTATCCGAGGGGATCACAACGGCACTAGAGATCTGTGTCACGGGATCCAGGCGCCCACTCTCCCTCGACGGTCTGGGGATTGTTGTTGGGTATGGTGTCGTTTCCTGCAGCTGCAAAAAAGCGTAGCAACTGTGCTTCCTTCTTCCTTAATGATGCGTTGACGCTTCCACCCGGAGGAGCTGAAGCAGGCACCGCTTAATGATGCGTTGATGCTTCCACCCGACGAGCTGAAGCAGGCACCGCGCCAAAGGGCACCCCCAAAGAGACCTGCAAAGACTGCGTCGAAACCCGCACCGAAGGCTGCCAGCGCTGCAGCACCTGAAGAACCTGCAGCACCTGCAGCACCTGAAGCGCCTGCACCCTCACTGACCCCGGAACAGCAAGAACTCCTTGAGTTTGGGGTCCCGGCATAGAGACAGAGAATGGCTGAGTAAATCAAAAAATGAGACCCCCCCCCCCTTTTCACTACGCACAAACTACGCAATATGGGGTCGTCAGGGGCACCAGTAACAGCCTTATCTTTTTTCCTTGTGGTGACACCAGGGTATAAGATAGACTTTTTTTCTGGCGCCGTTTTCCGGTTTTTCTGGGTTTGAAAATTTTTCGCGCGCGCCTTCGGCGCGCGCGACCCGCGCAAACCCTCCCAGAATCTGAGAGGGCCCGGTGCCTGCGCGCGTCCTGTCGTACTGAGGCTGCTTGGTGGGGCAAGCGCATCAGGTTCTATTTTTCTTCTACGGACTCTTAGCACCAGGGTGCTGGTCTGGGCCAAAAAACCGGTCTGGTGCAATTTTTTTACACAGGGGGGTCTGGGGGGCGGAGCCCCCCAGCCGCCGGAGGCCATGGTAGTGAACATCTGTTCCCTGCAGTCTGGATTCGCTTGGAAGTAGGAAGGCTTCGCTGTGTCGCATCCCGGCCAGCAGGAGATCGCTGGTTCTTGAGGGTTCAACCTTCAGGGTGGAGGAGGACGGGGGAGCGACCACTCGTGACAGGTGTGCGTTGTGGGTGGAGTGGGTGCACGAGATCTCTGCAGTGTGTCCGGCCACGTAGAGCCCAGACCACCTCTCTGCACATTGGATCAATATCACACGACCGACCGTCTTCTCCAGCTTCACCTGGGGCAGGACTGGAAGCCCACCACCACGTGCTCATGTCGTGTACGTACACATTCCGTTATCGAGGAGATGCACCTAGCTGTGACGACAGGCAACAAACAAATCTCATCCGTTAGTTGCCCCCAATAGGCTTGGCGACCTTCAAGACTGCTTGAAAGTCGTTCGTGTTCTCGTCTCAGCCCTCCAGACAAGCAGATCTGTCTCGAGTTGGTGGGCTGTCGCCATGTATTCGATGGCACCGAGTGACGCTGCACAGAGGCATCTCCAGTACAGACTGCAGTCTTAGACTCCCTCTTCGACACTCGCTAGGGTGGCTGGAGTCCACCATGTGTGCACTTTCAAAACAGAAGAGACCTGCATGACGAGGGCACCACCACCCACCGGGCCACCCGCTAGGTCCATTTTTTCTTCTCCGCTTCTCTGCCTTCTTTGGACTATTTGAGCTCTGTGCGGATCACGATGGGGTCACTTTCTATTTTTTTATGGCGTTTTTTCTGACTGTTTTACTGTCCCAAAGTCACCAAAAAAAACGCCAAAAATGAGACCGACCTTTTTTTTTTGCGCTAACCAGGCTCCTGGTCTCTAGCAAAGAAGACTGTTGGCAGCGCATGTGTTCACCCATGTACCCCACAGGTAACGAACCAGCGCACAAACAACCGGGAACCGGGAAACCCTGGTTTTGAAAACCGGAAAACCAGACCTATCTTATCCCCTGGGTGACACAGGTATGGTTGTAACCGCGACAGGTCTGGCTTGCACACTGCACTGCACCCACAACCACAGGTGTGAACACAACTGCCTTTGCACGCAGGCGTGAAGAGGAAGAGACATGTTGGTGTTCCTGGCGAACAGGAGGACAGGTGACCAGCATGCTGCCGACATCGGGCTCGACGACACGCCGGACAAGGTGAAAGAGTCTGCACTGCAGGCGTTCCCCAACTTTGTTGGTGTGGAGGTGGCTGACCTGCAGCTGTCGGTGGGGGGCGAGGTCTTGTGTGACAACGAGCCTCTGAGCAGTGTTGCAGCTGTCGGAGACGGGTGCACAGTGGACGTTGACCTGCTGTGCCAGCACCACCTGGATGACCTCCACAGCGGTCGCAAGCAAGTGTGGGAGGTTCCGCTGTGGGTGTCGGACAAGGCGGACGTCATCAACGCTCTTGTGCATCGCCCGAAACGGCTCAAACACGCACACAGTACCGTCAAAGCAGACCGTGATATCGTTTTGGCCGCGGTGGAACAGAACGGTTCTGCCTTTGAAGACGTCGACTCCTCCCTGAAAGCCGACCGTGAAATCTGTCTCGCAGCGGTGCAACAGGACGGTTCTGCCTTTGATTACGTCGACTCCTCGCTGAAGGCCGATCGCGATATCTGTCTCGCAGCGGTGCAACAGTACGGCTGGGCCTTGGAATACGTGCACTGCTCCCTGAAAGCCGACCGTGAAGTCTGTCTCGCAGCGGTGCAACAGAACAGTTCTGCCTTTGATTACGTCGACTCCTCCCTGAAGGCCGATCGTGACATCTGTCTCGCAGCGCTGCAACAGAATCCTTCTGCCTTGGAATACGTGCACCCCTCCCTGAATTTTTTATGGGAACGAACATGGGGGTCTTCGCTCCGGGTCAATTTGGGTCACCCTGGGGTTTTTTACCTTAGGAATATGGGGCCTTCCCAAGACCCAACACCGGCTCCGGCAGATCTGCCGCAGGCATGGCTGCACGCATAGAGGTCTGGCTTGCACACTGCACTGCACCCACAACCACAGGTGTGAACACAACTGCCTTTGCACGCAGGCGTGAAGAGGAAGAGACATGTTGGTGTTCCTGGCGAACAGGAGGACAGGTGACCAGCATGCTGCCGACATCGGGCTCGACGACACGCCGGACAAGGTGAAAGAGTCTGCACTGCAGGCGTTCCCCAACTTTGTTGGTGTGGAGGTGGCTGACCTGCAGCTGTCGGTGGGGGGCGAGGTCTTGTGTGACAACGAGCCTCTGAGCAGTGTTGCAGCTGTCGGAGACGGGTGCACAGTGGACGTTGACCTGCTGTGCCAGCACCACCTGGATGACCTCCACAGCGGTCGCAAGCAAGTGTGGGAGGTTCCGCTGTGGGTGTCGGACAAGGCGGACGTCATCAACGCTCTTGTGCATCGCCCGAAACGGCTCAAACACGCACACAGTACCGTCAAAGCAGACCGTGATATCGTTTTGGCCGCGGTGGAACAGAACGGTTCTGCCTTTGAAGACGTCGACTCCTCCCTGAAAGCCGACCGTGAAATCTGTCTCGCAGCGGTGCAACAGGACGGTTCTGCCTTTGATTACGTCGACTCCTCGCTGAAGGCCGATCGCGATATCTGTCTCGCAGCGGTGCAACAGTACGGCTGGGCCTTGGAATACGTGCACTGCTCCCTGAAAGCCGACCGTGAAGTCTGTCTCGCAGCGGTGCAACAGAACAGTTCTGCCTTTGATTACGTCGACTCCTCCCTGAAGGCCGATCGTGACATCTGTCTCGCAGCGCTGCAACAGAATCCTTCTGCCTTGGAATACGTGCACCCCTCCCTGAATTTTTTATGGGAACGAACATGGGGGTCTTCGCTCCGGGTCAATTTGGGTCACCCTGGGGTTTTTTACCTTAGGAATATGGGGCCTTCCCAAGACCCAACACCGGCTCCGGCAGATCTGCCGCAGGCATGGCTGCACGCATAGAGGTCTGGCTTGCACACTGCACTGCACCCACAACCACAGGTGTGAACACAACTGCCTTTGCACGCAGGCGTGAAGAGGAAGAGACATGTTGGTGTTCCTGGCGGACAGGAGGACAGGTGACCAGCATGCTGCCGACATCGGGCTCGACGACACGCCGGACAAGGTGAAGGAGTTTGCACTGCAGGCGTTCCCCAACTTTGTTGGTGTGGAGGTGGCTGACCTGCAGCTGTCGGTGGGGGGCGAGGTCTTGTGTGACGACGAGCCTCTGAGCAGTGTTGCAGCTGTCGGAGACGGGTGCACAGTGGACGTTGACCTGCTGTGCCAGCACCACCTGGATGACCTGCACAGCGGTCGCAAGCAAGTGTGGGAGGTTCCGCTGTGGGTGTCGGACAAGGCAGACGTCATCAACGCTCTTGTGGAGTGCCCTGAAGGGATTGAATCCGCACACAGTACCGTGAAAGCAGACCGTGGTATCGGTTTGGCAGCGGTGCAACAGGACGGTTCTGCCTTTGAAGACGTCGACTCCTCCCTGAAGGCCGACCGTGAATTCTGTCTCGCAGCGGTGCAACAGAACGGTTGTGCCTTGGAATACGTCGACTCCTCCCTGAAAGCCGACCGTGAAATCTGTCTCGCAGCAGTGCAACAGTTCGGTTATACCTTGTGTCACGTCGACCCCTCCCTGAAGGCCTACCGTGAAATCTGTCTCGCAGCGGTGCAACAGAACGGCTGTGCCTTGAAATGCGTGCACCGCTCCCTGAAGGCCGACCGTGAACTGAACCTTATTGCGGTGCAACAGGATGCAGCTGCGTTGAGCTACGTGCACCGCACCCTGAAGGCCGATTGTGAAGCGCACCTCCTCGCGATGCGAGAGGACCCCACTCATGGTGTGAACAGGCAGGAGCTCGTGGAGGCCGTTGTGGAAGCAGCAGACACCCCACCTGCAAGCAAGCGGCAGAGAACATGACACGCCACATCCCCTTGCCTGAAGACAGCTTCCTTAACCCTCCACCATTTTGCCACCACCAAACCCCAGCTAAAATCGTTTCACGCATCAGGTGGATCCGGCCGGGATACGATACGCCCGAAGGGCTACAACCGCTGCCCCGTCGGGCTTGCAAGGAAGGGTGATGGGTGGGTGGGTGGAGCCCCGAAGTCAATGCCATCCTCCCGTGTGGGGTTCAGTGTGTGCTCGGTGTATTGCCGCCGTGCTGTTTTTTGAGGCAGAGTGCTATGCATATTTTGTATTTCGCGTGTGTATTATCTTACCACAACAGGGAACCTGTCAGTGTCAGAAAGATAGTAGGCAGCGCTTGGGCAACAAGTTCAACCTCCTCATCAGGCTGCGGAGTTGCTTTTGTTTTGCCCGGATTTGGCGCACAAACAACAGCCTTATCTTTTTTCCTTGTGCAGAGTGGCGTGTTTTTTTGCATCCTGCGGGGGAGGGGGCGGGGAGGGGTCCAATGTGACCTGCTTCCGAATGAGGTGTGTACGATACCGTGTCCCCCTCCATTATTCAAGGTGCCCGTTGCTGGATAGACGATGCACAATTTGCGGGGGGGGGGGGGGGGTAAGGGGTGCTGCACGGTGGGATCTTGTAAATTTTACATGTATAACTACAAGTATATACATGAATCTGCCCCGTTAACGGCTACCGGGTATTACCGGGTATTACCGGGTCGAAAAACGGGTATTACCGGGTCCGGTAATACCCGTTTGCCCGGTAATACCCGGTTATAGCCCGGTAGCGCTACCGGGTATTTTCCATGGGAATTTCCCTTTGTTTTGTGGGTTGATTCCCTTCCCCTTAGCAGTGTGTTGTGGTCGACGTTGGATTCTATGGCGCATGGGGTGATCGAAAGCCGGGTTCCGCAGTTCACGTCTGGTTTGTGTGGCTCACTGCAGACTTTTCGAGTTTCCGTCGCAGCAGTGCTGACTACTGCACGGTGCCCACACACCACCCGAGCCCTTCCAGAGCCGGCAGTGTCGTCAGATCAGGCAGTCGATCACACACACGCATAACATGAGACAGGCGTGATCGTAGGGCCACCTTCCTCTCCCAAAGTCTGCGAGCACCATTCCATTGGGGGCAGTGACTGCCTGGGCCAACAGGGTCTTGGGGCAGGCACATTCTGAACCAATGAAGGTTCCATCACAGAGAGGCACTGTTCCCATAGCTTCCATCATTTAAGGACCTTGGCTCAGAAATGCAGAAACGGTGCGTCACCAAACTGGTTGCAAAGTGGCACAGTTGGGCACACAGTGGCACAGAGCGAAGGGCTCCTCGTTTCCAATTATCGATCCTTCGTTCAGGGAAACCTCCTAGGCGTGCATCTTCTCCTACTCCAGGCTCGAGTGATTGGTCACGCCAGATCCGTTATTCGGTTACATCGCTCTGCTGGCTGGGTGCTTGTCGCAACACTTACCTGCGAGCAGCCAACGAGCATTATGGTACCGAGAGGTGCTTCTTGGCGTGGCCGGGCTTGTGGTTCCTGCCACAGCAGGTCACAGTACGGTGAGCGGACTTGTATTTGCTGGGGTGGCTTCAACACGGGCCCGCCACTGGACTGCCCCCGGGCCAAGGTGGATAATCGCACCTGCCTTCGGGACGCTGAGGGTATCCGCCCCGTGTATGATGAGCGGAAGCTAACCAGCCTGCAGTCGACCCACGTGGTGGCCTCACGACTCCCAGACAACGGCTGGTTTGGGCAGGTGGACGGGAAGAGCTGGTTCTGGAGTTGTGGTGTCGACACGTTTCCATTTTGAGAAATCCTCTGTGATACGCTCCACAGCAAGACGCCCATTCCCATGTGAAGCCTCTCTGGCGACACCCTTGACAAGAGCACCTGGCACTCTGTACCGGACCTGCAGCTAAGATCCGGGCTAGTGCGGCAAGGTATTTGAGCGACCCCTTACGATATGATGCAATCCAGAGAAGTCCCAGCAAAACGTGGATTCGACCAGGCCCTCAATATATGCACGAGTTGCGCCTGCTTCTTGTCATCTTGCTTGGCTACTGGTCCCTCTGATAAATCATCAGCTTGGTTCGAGTCGGGACAAGTCATGATGCATGTTTCAAAGAACTTAGCCTCGTGGACGGCCTGTTGTGTGACGACACGCTCTGCCTCCGTGGAAGCGGACCAGGCCATGAAGTGCATTGAAGAGGGAGGGAGAGGAGGCAACACACGGAGGACACAGGCACAGACAGGGGTGTGTCCCTCATAGATCTTGGTTGAACGAACAGGTGTTGGAATCAGGGCCTGGGCTCATTATCTCGACCTTTGTTTGTGTATCATCGGGGCATGCCACGCCAACACAGCCCCCCACCGCCATGCCGCAAAGCCTGCCTCATAGATCTTGGTTGTACTGAACGTGGGTGTTCCCCAGCCGTTCCCACTCCCAGTGTTCCCAGGGCCGCCCCTGTGAGGGGTGGGCCAGGAGGGGCTGCAGAGGCTGGCCTTCAGAATAACGCAGGGGGGTCACCTAACACCTGACATTCCCCCCGCGCACCTTCCCTTGGACTGCCAGACGGAAGATCACCAGAACCCTGCAGTTGATTCACTGCGACACCCCACGAACCATCCCTGTACCAAGGAAATCCCCACGGAAAATCCCCGGTAATACAAAAACGGGTATTACCGGACCCGGTAATACCCCCGATTTTACCCGGTAATACCCGTTTTTGACCCGGTAATACCCGGTAATGGAGGCCGATTACCGGGTTTCCGGTAATACCCGGTAATACCGGTTACCCGTTAACGGGGCAGATTCATGTATATACATGTATTATACATGTATAATACTTGCATGTCAACTATTATACATGTATAATACATGTATATGCCTGAAATATACATGTAAAATACATGTATATCAAGTAAAAATACAAGTATAATACTTGCATGTCAACTATTATACTTGTATTTTTACTTGATATACATGTATTTTACATGTATATTTCAGGCATTTACATGTATTTTACATGTATAATACTTGTCATGCAAGTATTATACATGTAAAATACTTGCATGACAAGTAAAATACATGTATAATACTTGCATGACAAGTAAAATACTTGCATGCAAGTAAAATACATGTATTTTACTTGCATGCAAGTATTTTACTTGTCATGCAAGTATTATACATGTATAATACTTGCATGACAAGTATTATACATGTAAAATACATGTAAATGCCTGAAATATACATGTAAAATACATGTATATCAAGTAAAAATACATGTATAATAGTTGACATGCAAGTATTATACATGTATTTTTACTTGATATACATGTATTTTACATGTATATTTCAGGCATATACATGTATTATACATGCATAATAGTTGACATGCAAGTATTATACATGTAAAATACATGTATTATACTTGTAGTTATACATGTAAAATTTACAAGATCCCACCGTGTGTGAGGTGCACGGTGGCCTGGTCAGACCCTGACCAGGTCAAAACCTGGTCAAATCTTGACCAGGTCATTTTCACCCATTTTAACCGGGGGAACATGTTGAGTGGCCAAGCAAGAGGAAGAGGACTCCACTCACGGTGTGAACAGGCAGGAGCTCGTGGAGGCCGTTGTGGAAGCAGCAGACACCCCACCTGCAAGCAAGCGGCAGAGAACATGGCGGCCACCCCGTGGGCTACGTGCTGCACCCTCTGAGACTCATCCTCACCCACGATATGCCGAAGGGCTCGGCCGGGATACGATACGCCCGAAGGGCGACAACCGCTGCCCCTTCGGGCTTGCAAGGAAGGGTGGCGCTCGGAGCGCCCCGAAGTCAATGCCATCCTCCCGTGTGGGGTTCAGTGTGTGCTCGGTGTATTGCCGCCATGCTGTTTTTTTGAGACAGAGTGCTATGCATATTTTGTATTTCGCGTGTGTGTTTTTTTGGTAAAACACACCCCGTGTGGTAGAGAAAATACGGCAAGAGTCTCGGTGGGTCGGAAGAGCAGATGGTTCCCGCAACAGCTCCCGGGGAGCGGCGGGTATTTCGCATAGGATGCCGGATGTGTGAACACGTTTGTGCGGTTTGCCCTGTGTTGTGTGAACATATGTGTATGTGTGTGTGTATGCTCCACCCAACCCGACACATTTTCTGTACTTCAGACAGGTAAGGTCACTCGACACGCGGGGGGGGGGGGGGGGTTTTGTTGTGTGTTTTTTCTGCCAGCCGACATCACTAGCGCCAGCGAGAAAAAAAAACGCGTGACGAGTGACGGGTTGAGGTGGAAGCGATCAATGCAAAAATCATCTGAAAGGAAGACTCGAGAGACTGCTGCTGTATTTTTCCTGTAGCCTCATGCAATGAAGGAGGAAATGGACCACAGAGAACGCAGGTCCGATTTGAGTTTACGGCACGCGGTAGTGCCGTAGTTGCAGAGCCACATCTCACCTCATCACAGGTCGAGGTTTGTGCGTTTCACCACAACCTCTCCCCTCCCCATTCCCGGTGTTCAGTGACATGTGTTGATCGTGTTCCGGGTTTTCTTTTTACTACCACTTGCAATACGCACACGGTGGGGTACGACAACCAGAGGGTAACCCTTTTAGGGAGCCAAATCGGCCGAAAATCCGAAAACGCATTTAGTTACTGGGGGGGGGCAATTAATCGTAAGTAGTCGAATAATCGTAAGGGGGCGATTAATTGTACAACATTTTCTGGGCCATTTATACGTAAATTTGTTTTGAATAATCGTAGGGGTTACGATTATTCACTTTTGGCCAAATTTCTGACTTTTCCCCAGAGGATCAAGCAACAGGAACAGCAGGGATACCACTCAGGCTGTACAAAGTGGAGAATCGGTCGTCATAGACCAGTGATTGAGTCACCCCACATGTCGGAGCACACATGCCCCGAGTTTAATGGGTGGAAGAGAGTATGGTTTGAGGCCCCCCCGCCCCCAGGTTCCCTGCCAGTGAGGTGAGCCTGGGGGGGGGGGCACCAAAATTCTGGGGTGGCCCATACGCAACCTCAGGAAGATGGACACAGTCCAGAAACTGTACCCCACAAGGAACAGATGTCCACTACCGTGGCCTCCGGCGGCTGGGGGGCTCCGCCCCCCAGACCCCCCTGTGGACTCTCTTTGCATTCTCTGTACCACCTCGAAGGGTGCACCCGAGCCAAGCACCCAAGCATGGGAACTAGGCTGGAAACTGATACAGTCATTGAAATAGATCGGGACAGCCAGGGCTCCCAGTCACCGTCATACGAAGGGACTATGCGAACTGGAGACGGCGCAAGAGCAGGTGCAGCTGTGCTGTATTCTTGAGGGCTCCCGCTACGTCAAAAACCACGCCCTCATCCAAACGTAAGGACTGAGCCAAGGCGTCAATCCCTTCGGACCTCGTCAGCGCCCCAGGAACACAGGCCCCGTCATCGGTATTCGACGCGTGCCCCGCGCACGCCAGCCAACGACGCTCTGGTGCTGGGGATGGGGTCGAGGGGGTGGTGTGGCAGGCAGGGAAGTGCACGGGACCAGAAAAACCATTCGACGGTCGAGCGCGCACTGGGTGTGGAGGGTACCTAAAAAACGGGTAACCCACAGGGTCCGACATCGGGTGTCGGACCCCACCGTGTGCCCATCTGGATGACTCAAGCGCCTCTCTCCGGGTCCCTCCCCTCCTGGTGGCCCACCGGGGTGCTATGGCCAGTTTCCACCGGTGCTGTTGCTGTGTGCACGGAACGCCGGTGAGACAGGCCGAGAATGCGACCCACACCCACCCCCACCCCACCAATTGACATTCTGAACAGCAAAACGGGTAAATTTTTGCCAAAAGTGAATAATCGTAACCCCTACGATTATTCACCACCGTTGAAAATTTGTAAATTTTGGGACACCCGATTTATACAGACCGCGTCGCTAAATAATCGTAGGGGTTACAATTATTTGACCCCCCCCAGTAACCAGGGTACCGAATTTAGGTACCCAGGGTACCTAAAAAATGGGTTACCCACAGGGTCCGACATCGGGTGTCGTACCCCACCGTGCAAGGTTGGAAGGGGGGGGGGGGGCTGAGGGGAAACACCGCACAACTCACAGCAGGATTTGTGTCTCTGTGTTCCCCGCTCCAGCCCCTCCGCACGCGAACTGACACTACAAGCCTCCCCCTATCTCCTTTGTATCCTCTGACCGAGCAAGACTCCCCCGGGAGGGAGGGCGTGCAGCACAGCCAGCATGATGCGTATGGCAACAGTGTGCGTGTGTGTGTACGCCCAGAGAGTATTGCAGGAAGGCACATATTCTCTGCCCCCCCACACCCACACCCACGCCACCTCGTTGCGCTCCACCTCACATCACCCCCTTACCCCCTACCCCTTTCCTTTCTTCGACCTCACGCCCCCTCCCCCCCTCCGCACAGATGGTGAGCCAGACTCTCTCCATCGCCCCTTCTCCCGTCTCTGGTGTGATCCGTCTCTGCTGTTGCAGTCACATCAAAAAAGGTGCGAATGCCACAACAGGCCTGTGGGATCGAACCTGGCACTGCTGTTATCGCCCCATACCAGCACGGGAAACCACCTCGCCCAGGTGGTTTCGGGTCGTGACGAGGCCTAGTGCTGGTGTGGGGTGTCCTTTGTGAAAACCACTTCACACACCGGGTGGGGTGGGGTGGGGGGATTCCTAATCAGAAGAGGAAGCCACCGAAACGGGGCCTCACTTAACAGCGAAACGCCAAACTTGGGAAGTGGAGGGGGGGGGAGCCGGCTCTGCACTACAAGTCGCGGACTCACTCTAGACGAAGAGGGTGTCGCGGCCGTGTGGGGAACCGAAACCTGATGCAGGAGATCCGTGTGTAGTGCCCAAACACGCCGTGACAGCCTCGCCAACCATTTCAGCCAGTGGGGTATCTGCCTGGAGCACAAAAAACGCTCACAAAGGAAACTGCCAGTGCTCTCGCTGGTCGCCACGATCTGACAAACGGCATGGCGAATTTTGAGGTCGAAAAAAAGAGGCGGAAAAAATTTTCCGCAGGCGCTTCGCGCCTGCGGCGTCGATCACGTCGACACGTGACACACTGAGTGGACAGCGCATAACCTGCCCCACACTGATGTGGGCTTCATCGTCCGGCAGACATCGTGTGCCGCAGCCATGCAGTGCATGGACGGTGGTGAGAGACTCATCCGGCAGGCAGTTCCCTAGCCATCTTGAGGACCTTCTGGAGGTTTCAAACAGGGGGGTCTGGGGGGCGGAGCCCCCCAGCCGCCGGAGGCCACGGTAGTGAGCATCTTTTCATTGTGGGCGCACAGTTTCTATATTGTATCCATAGTCGTAGGGCTGAACGCACGTTCAGCCACCGAGGGCTCAGGGAGTACGCGATGTTGCACCGTACTACACAGCACTGGGTATTTCACCCATCTCCCAAGGAGAAATATGGGAGACCGTCCTTTTCCGGGCTCCACCAGCAATTTTGGCCCCTGTGAGGACAATACACTCCTTCAAGTGCGGAGAAATCCGCCACGTGAAAAAAATTCCGGGGGGAAAAAAAAGGCGAAATTCGCCACGCAAAAAAGTGCCGTGAAAAAAAAAAGGCGAAAAAAACCACTTTTTCGCCACCGCGAGAGCACTGGAAACTGCACGTCTTCTTTGGAATCCGGGTGGGGTGGGTGTGTCCTAGTGTATGCATGTGCGGCTAGCGGGAGGGTGGCAGGGCAGCAGCTCTGCCTGTCGGGGCAGAGGGCTTTGCAGACCTGCGGTTGAGCAAGTCCCCTTCTCCCCCCTCGCCCCCTTGCCCCACCCCTTCCCTGCCTGCCGTCCCCATCCTGGCTGTGGCGGATCTGCTTGCATCCCTCTCCCCGTGTCAGCTGCTCTGCAGGCCTGTTGACCTGCGGACCCTACCGGAGGGGTTGCGTGTGTTGATAAGGTGGCCGTTGTGACCACGACAGGTCTGGCTTGCACACTGCACTGCACCCACAACCACAGGTGTGAACACAACTGCCTTTGCACACAGGCGTGAAGAGGAAGAGACATGTTGGTGTTCCTGGCGGACAGGAGGACAGGTGACCAGCATGCTGCCGACATCGGGCTCGACGACACGCCGGACAAGGTGAAGGAGTTTGCACTGCAGGCGTTCCCCAACTTTGTTGGTGTGGAGGTGGCTGACCTGCAGCTGTCGGTGGGGGGCGAGGTCTTGTGTGACGACGAGCCTCTGAGCAGTGTTGCAGCTGTCGGAGACGGGTGCACAGTGGACGTTGACCTGCTGTGCCAGCACCACCTGGATGACCTCCACAGCGGTCGCAAGCAAGTGTGGGAGGTTCCGCTGTGGGTGTCGGACAAGGCAGACGTCATCAACGCTGTGGAGTGCCCTGAAGGGATTGAATCCGCACACAGTACCGTGAAAGCAGACCGTGATATCGGTTTGACAGCGGTGCAACAGGACGGTTCTGCCTTGGAACACGTGCACTCCTCCCTGAAGGCAGACCGTGAAATCTGTCTCGCAGCGGTGCGACAGTACGGTGATGCCTTTGAATACGTCGACTCCTCCCTGAAGGCCGACCGCGAATTCTGTCTCGCAGCGGTGCAACGGAGCGGTTCTGCCATGAGATACGTGCACTCCTCCCTGAAGGCCAGCCGCGAAATCTGTCTCGCAGCCGTGCAGCAGGACGGTTGCCTTGGGTTACTGCACCCCTCCCTGAAGGCCGACCGCGAAATCTGTCTCGCTGCGGTGCAACGGGACGGTTATGCAGTACGACACGTCGACTCCTCGCTGAAGTCCGATCGTGAAATCTGTCTCGCAGCAGTGCTACAGAACGGCTGTGCCTTGAAATACGTGCCCTGCTCCCTGAAAGCCGACCGTGAACTGAACCTTATTGCGGTGCAACAGAATGCACTTGCGTTGAGCTACGTGCACCCCACCCTGAAGGCCGATTGTGAAGCGCACCTCCTCGCGATGCGAGAGGACCCCACTCATGGTGTGAACAGGCAGGAGCTCGTGGAGGCCGTTGTGGAAGCAGCAGACACCCCACCTGCAAGCAAGCGGCAGAGAACATGACACGCCACATCCCCTTGCCTGAAGACAGCTTCCTTAACCCTCCACCATTTTGCCGCCACCAAACCCCAACCAAAATCGTTTCACGCATCAGGTGCGTATTTCGTTACGTTACGACTTTCTCGCGGAAAGTGTCATTCAGCACTTCCAAACGTGCTGTACACCGCACCCCCTTCATCAGGCAAGTGGGTTTGTAAGTGTGTGTGGAAGCATCAACGCATCAACCCAAGTGTCAAGCAGTAGAGTAGCGGCAGAGCTGAAGTGACACTTTACCACACCCGCCCCGACACACCCTCCCCACACAGCAGGCACCACCGGTCCCCACGATGTCAAACGTCCCCCTTGCTTCCCTCGACAATGGCTTGAAGATGCCGCTGCTCAGGCTGGCAGAAGGGGGGGCTCACGCCAGTAGAGCCCCCCCCAATGCCACTTCACAGGGCCCCAATACAGCCTTGAGATACAAAGTGTGCGGCAACGAGGGTGAGCTTTTTCGGAAGGCTTCTGTTCTGTTGGTGTAGCAGTTTTCCGGTGGCAATAGCATCATGGCATTGTATTCCCACAGTGAGAGAGAGGGGGCTGGTTCTTGCAGTGCCACACTGACACTCCTGCCTCGCGAGATGTTCATGCTGTGTCTTCCCTGAAAACACAGCATGAACCCCCTCTCACTGAGGGTAGCACGAGACTGGAGCACAGCAGGTTCGAAACGAGACAGCATTGAGAGCGTGGCCCACGTGGTGTGTTCGCACTGGCCATGCTGCAGCACGTTGTCAAGAAGTGAGACACGGCCAAAAGAAAATCGTTCAAATCGTTCAATACCATCGCGGGCCTTCAGCTCAGAGATGCATAAAGTGTGCCAAAAAGGGTGGGCTGTGTTGTGAGTGTGTGGTCAACATGCACAGCTGGAATGTCTCTCCACACACATCACCGGTGCAGGCGTGTCTGTGCCACGCACACACGGAGGGGATGTGGGAGAGGTGCATGGCTTCGAGGTGTGGTCCACAGCTCTTGCGCAACAGCAGGTTTGTGCTGCACACTGTTCGGAATACATGTGCCCTCAATGGCCTATGGGGCAGACCAGCACAGTGGGGATGGTTGGGGGTGTGTGGGGGTCACCCCCTCGTACCTCGTACCTCTCCCCAGGTCCCCCACGGGGGGGAAGTTTCAAATCACGAAAAAGCAAAAAGGAAATGTTGTTTGGGCTGCGAAAAATAGAGGCAGGCAGTGCAGGCATCCCCCCCACTCCACTCCACCCCCACACTGCCCACACCGACACAAAGCGGTGAGGTGGATGGCTCTGTGAGTGCACTTGTTGACTTCATACCCGTCCCCCCGCTGTGCACGGCGGACTTATTCTGAAGAATTGAAGCCAGCCCGATGACTTTTCCCGCAGGCAGCACCCCTGCCGAGCCACGGCAACGTTGAAAAGAGCCGGAAGGAAGGTGGAGGGGTGGAGGTGACGGTGACCCATGCGGCGAGCGGGCAGAGCTGCAGGGACACCGGCACTGTGCTGGGGGCTGAAGACACGCGCAGTGGGGGAGATCTTCCCAAGACGCAACACCGGCTCCGGCAGATCTGCCGCAGGCATGGCTGCACGCATAGAGGTCTGGTTTGCACACTGCACTGCACCCACAACCACCTGTGTGAACACAACTACCTTTGCACGCAGGCGTGAAGAGGAAGAGACATGTTGGTGTTCCTGGCGGACAGGAGGACAGGTGACCAGCATGCTGCCGACATCGGGCTCGACGACACGCCGGACAAGGTGAAGGAGTTTGCACTGCAGGCGTTCCCCAACTTTGTTGGTGTGGAGGTGGCTGACCTGCAGCTGTCGGTGGGGGGCGAGGTCTTGTGTGACGACGAGCCTCTGAGCAGTGTTGCAGCTGTCGGAGACGGGTGCACAGTGGACGTTGACCTGCTGTGCCAGCACCACCTGGATGACCTGCACAGCGGTCGCAAGGAAGTGTGGGAGGTTCCGCTGTGGGTGTCGGACAAGGCGGACGTAGTCAACGCTCTTGTGCATCGCCCTGAACGGCTCAAATACGCACACAGTACCGTGAAAGCAGACCGTGAGATCGGTTTGGCAGCGGTGCAACAGGACGGTTTTACCTTGGAATACGTGCACTCCTCCCTGAAGGCCGACCGTGAAATCTGTCTCGCAGCAGTGCAAGAGAACGGCTGTGCCTTGGAATACGTCGACTCCTCCCTGAAGGCCGATCGCGAAATCTGTCTCGCAGCGGTGCAACAGTGCGGTGATGCCTTGGAATACGTGCACTCCTCCCTGAAGGCCGACCGTGAACTCTGTCTCGCAGCGGTACAACAGTGCGGTACTGCCTTGTTATGCGTGCACACCTCCCTGAAGGCCGACCGCGAAATCTGTCTCGCAGCGGTGCAACAGAGCGGTTCTGCCTTGAGATACGTGCACTCCTCCCTGAAGGCCAACCGCGAAATCTGTCTCGCAGCCGTGCAACAGGACGGTTGCCTTGGGTTACTGCACCCCTCCCTGAAAGCCGACCGCGAAATCTGTCTCGCAGCGGTGCAACGGAACGGTTATGCAGTACGACACGTCGGCTCCTCGCTGAAGTCTGATCGTGAACTCTGTCTCGCAGCAGTGCTACAGAACGGCTGTGCCTTGAAATTCGTGCCCTGCTCCCTGAAAGCCGACCGTGAACTGAACCTCATTGCGGTGCAACAGGATGCAGCTGCGT
The DNA here is from genome assembly GCA_963210315.1 of Rhynchopus euleeides. NCBI lineage: Eukaryota > Euglenozoa > Diplonemea > Diplonemida > Diplonemidae > Rhynchopus > Rhynchopus euleeides. Next base: position 3,749,569 of record OY723237.1, read on the forward strand.
TGAGCTACGTGCACCGCACCCTGAAGGCCGATTGTGAAGCGCACCTCCTCGGGATGCGAGAGGACCCCACTCATGGTGTGAACAGGCAGGAGCTCGTGGAGGCCGTTGTGGAAGCAGCAGACACCCCACCTGCAAGCAAGCGGCAGAGAACATGACAGCCACCTCGCGGGCAGCGAAGAATCATCGGAGGACGATTCGACGACACCCCTGTCCTCGGCAAGGTGAAGGGGGGGGGGGGGTGCACGAGCAACGTCTTTTTGTCAGGCCGTTCTCCTGGTGGTGTCACCATACATTCCCCTGGTGGTGTCACCAGGGGAATGTATGCGTTTCGCCTGTAGCCTCCCCAGTGCAGTGCGCATGAGGAGAAGCAGCGAAGCCGCAGCGAAGCCGCAGCGCCCCATTGTATTTTTTCGTTGATGTCGTGGCCTGCCTCATGAGGCAGGTCGTGGTTGCCAACGTATCTGACTGATTACCACCCTTGGGCCTCATCCTCGCTACCATGTTGGAGCACTCGCAGAGGGCGACGTGGGGCCACCGTTACTGCCTTTGTTTAGTGCACAGGCACTCTGTCATCAGACTCCACTCACACTGAGGTGGGGTGGGAAGTGTGTCGTAGTGGTGTCTCGCTTCCACCCCACCCCACCCCACCCCACCACAAACTTGTTTGAGCACCGTAGGTGCGTAGGGGGGAGTCGTGAGGTCGAGGAAGGACGGGCGATCTGACCTGTCGTGTTTTTCTTTTTACTACCACTTGCAATACGCAAGGTTGGAAGGGGGGCTGAGGGGAAACACCGCACAACTCACAGCAGGATTTGTGTCTCTTTGTTCCCCGCTCCAGCCCCTCCGCACGCGAACTGATACTACAAGCAGAACTGGATGAACTGACCTCCCCCTCCCCCTATCTCCTTTGTATCCTCTGACCGAGCAAGACTCCCACCCCACCCCACCCCACCCCTCCGCCCTTTATAAGGCTCTTTCGTGCTCTTTCGGCGGCTCTTCAGCTCTCTGGACCCCGCATGCAGAATCAACACCATTGACAGCAGACAGATTCCTATTCCCTCTCTTCCCCCATCGGGCAAAACAGATTCCGAGCACCCCGACTGCAGCTCGGGCGGCTGCTTCCAGAAGTTGCAGGAAGGAGGCAGAGCAGCTTCGGCAGGTTTATACCTTGGGGAGCTGTTGCGTCTTTTGTCTTGGGGTTGGTGGTCTGCCCTGTGCAGCTCGGTAACTGGAAGTTGGGCCCCTAACCCCGATGCACGGAACAGCTAGCACAGAGCACTCTGCCTCGTCCCACCTCTCTGACGGAGCAACAGCAGATTCCTTCCACCACCACCACCACCACCACCACCACCACCACCACCACCACCACCACCACCACCACCACCACCACCACCACCACCACCACCACCACCACCACCACCACCACCACCACCACCACCACCACCACCACCACCACCACCACCACCACCACCACCACCACCACCACCACCACCAGGGAGCACACGGCGGTGGCGGGAGGACCACCCCCCCCCCTCCTTCCTCAACCCCCCACCCCACCCACCACATCCCCTTCTCCGCAATGCTCTCAAGAACCCGGGTGGCGACTGGGGCCGTCGCATCGTCAGCCGCTGCATTGCTGGGCCGCACACAGCGAACGGCACCCCCGCCAACCCCCTGCTGGCCTCGCCGAAACCCTGGGCCCGCTGCCTCTGCCACTCCCAGCGCCTGGCAGCTGCGCCCGGCACTGCGGCAGGCACGGCACTGCAGCGGGCCTGCCAAGGCTGCCGCCACGACAGCCGAGGCGGGGCCCGGCGTGACCCAGGCACCGCCGCAGGGCCAGGGTGGGGCAGAGGGCGCGCAACTGCTGTGGGACGACTGCGACACAGCCAAGGAGATCCGCGACGTTGAGGCGACCGAAGGCTTCGAAGATGTCGAGGTCCTCCCCGAGCACTACGCTCTCGGCGTGCGGGCTTTCGCATGGGGTACAGTGCTTGCCGCGCTCGCCGTGTCGTGCATCAGCGCTGTGGGTGGGTGGTACCTCGGGTTCTCCTCGGTGTGGGATGCGGTGGATTTTGTCAAAGGGGCTCCGGAGCGCGAGGCGGCGAGGCTGGCACAAGAGGGCGGGCAGGTCTACCACCATCACATCGACCTGATGAACCCTTCCAGCTGGAGCGATACGTGGGCAGAGATCATCAGCGATCTGGAGAGGATCGAAGCCGAAAATAAGGCAAAGCAGAGCGAATGACGAGGGTGTGTGTGTGTGTTTGTGTGTGGTATCTGCATCTCCTCTGTGACTTCTGCATCCCTGGCTTTTGGCGCTGCCAAACCACACAGCGTATCGACTATCCCCGCCTTGATGCCGTGTTGCTGCCCGAGAGTCTGGGTCCGTTGCCCCCCCCCCCCCCCCCCTCCTCACCCTCCTCCCTCCCCCACGGCTCAGCCTGATGAGCAGCCGGCGGGGGGGGGGGGGGGAGGGGCGGGAGACGGAGCGTAGCAGGTTTGAACCTCCGCGCTGCTCAGTGAGACTGACGTGAGGCCGCTCTCTCCCCACACCCCACACCCACCCCATCCCCCCCCCCCCCCCCTGCCAAGGTGTATATTTCTGACAACTCGTCTTTCTCTTTTGGGTGTGTGCACAACCTGCCCACCGATTTTTTATTGATTTCACGTGTCAGTGTTTGACTTTTTCGCAACTTCATTTCTTCCTTTTCTCCCTCTCCAACCCCACCCGTGACACCACCAGGGTTTAGCTAGCCCTGGTCCGATTATCCCCGGTTCTTCGCTGAAGAGACGCGGCCGGGGGGAGGGGTACGAAGAGTACGCGTCGAAACCGGTGTCACGTCGTGTTGGGGAATCCTTCGGGAGTGCGATACTGAAGGGGAGGTGCTACTGCCCGTGCAGGGCGACACCGCCTTAAAACTTTATAACCACACACACACCCAACCAAGCATGGATCCGAGCTGCTGACCCGGGGGTGGATTTCTTTATCTCTTCCTTCTCGGCAGAGGGGGGGGGGGGTGGTGGCACACGACAACAGTACACTACACCACACCGCTCCGCCACCTCCACCTCCACCTCCACCCCTTTGGTGTGTCTCGAACTCACCTACCCTCTCCAACCAAACCCTCTTCTCTGAACTGTTCCTTCCTTCTCCTTCTATTTCAGCACCCCCTGTCTAAACTGCACCGTGCCCTATGGCGAGCGCTCCCTACTCAGGGGATGCACCCCACCCCGACATGAAAGCGCGGGAGAAGGAGCTCCGTCTCGCCGCAGAGAGGAGCCGCATGCGTGCCCAGCAGCACCGGGAAGAGGCAGCCTTCGCATCCCGGGCCGCACCGCCTCCGGCTGATACCCCGGTGTTCGTCGGCGGCCTGCAGCCCAGGCAAGGTGCAGGGGGTGCAGGGGGTGAGGTTGTCCCCGCGTCGTCACCCCCGCCTCCGGTTGCCGCGCCGGCGGCGTCGCCGCCGCCGAAGCGGCCTGCAATGTCCGCCGTGGCTGCGGCAAATATGTCCAAACAGGGAGGGAGGTCGGACAGGTCTGAGAGATCCAGCAAAGCCTCGGGGGGGACACGCGGCACCCTCCGCAGCCGCTCCGCCCCGAAGCACCGCGGGGCTGCCTCCAACGCATCCAGCAGCCTCGCAAACCGGCCTGCCTGGGGTCAGGCCGGGGGCAGCGGCGGTGCCACCTCCAACCCAGCCCGGGGGCACGACGCCATCGCCTCCTCCAACCCAGGGCAGCAGCGTGGCGGGAGGACCCCTTCACCCGCCTCCACAAGGCACGGCGGCAGAGGCATTTCCTCTGCTGCTGCGGGGAGGCGGGGCCAGCCTCTCGAGGAGGAGGCACCTCGCAAAGGGAAGCCTGGCCTGCCGGAGGCAGCGAGGGCGAATGTGTTGCATGTGAGGATGGCGCCTGCGGATGACCCGCAGGATGGCGGGGTGATGCGGAGGCTGGAGGAGATCGAGCGGGCCAACGAGGTGATCCGGGACCAGCTCAATGTGAAGGCGCGCGCGGAGGAGGGGGACAGGCTCCGCAAGCTGGAGGGGGATAACTACGCCCTGAGGGAGCAGATCGGGGTGCTCCTCCGGTGCCACCCCCTGGTGGCAAAGGCGATGGGGTCAACCCCCGGGGGCACCCGGGGTCCCCTCGCCACACCACCCCCTGATGCAAGAGCCGGGGGGGCGCGCGGAGTGCGTCGGACGCCCAGCAGCCCCAGCCCCAACCCTGCGGCGATGCGCGATGCGTCCCCCCCTGGGGACTACATGTCCCCGCAGCAGCTGCCGCCACCCCCGGGATATCCACCTCCTCAGGAAGCACCGGTGTACGACTCGCAGGGGGGTGTGTCGTATCCCTGCCCCACGCCCGGTGGGGTGTCGCCCGCATCGCCGCCGGTAGCATGGGGGGGGCAGCAGCAGCTGCTGGCGCTGCTGGAGGATACGGAAGAGGGCTGTCGGGACCGGCTGGAGCGTGCCGCGGCGCAGACGCTGCAGAGCATCAGATCCTGCGCGCTGGGGGTGATGAGGACCCTCTCCAGGATGGACGATGCGGCTTTCTCTGCGGAGAGGTCGCTGAAGGAGCTGGAGGGGGCGCTGGCCTCGGCAGCTATGTATGAGCAGGCCCTGCAGCAGCAGCAGGTGGCTGCCGCTTATCGGGGTGTGGGTGGTGGGTATGCTGCGCAGCAGCAGCAGCAGCAGGCATACGCCCAGGCGCAGCAGATCCAGCAGCAGCCTGCTCCTAGCGGGGCCTACGGCGGGGTGCCCCTGCCCCAGGGTGCCGCGTATGCCCAGGCGTTCACAGAGCAGGGGGTGTCGGTGCCAGGGGGTTTGCCGATTCGCACCGAGACGCTGCCTGTGCCTGTGTCTCCGGAGAAGCAGACCAGCGTGCCGCATAAGGAGAAGGAGCAGAGAGGGAAGCGGAAAAAGCAGCGGCCGAACGGCGGGGCTGGTGGTGGTGGTGGCGATCAGGAGGCGCAGCAGCGGGCCAGGCTGCTGGAGGAGATGCGCGCAGCGGAGGCTGCAGAGAGGGATGCGGGGGCGCAGAATGCGGCGCTGAAGGCGGAGCTGGAGAGGATACGGAGGCAGCAGCAGCAGCAGCAACGCTACAGCCAGGAGGCGCTGCCGCAGTCCTTCCCGCAGCAGCCGCGGAGCCCGATGCCGTTTGCAGGGTATGATTTGTGTCGTAGCAAACGGCCTGGGTGGGGTGTGTGTGTGTGTGTGGCCTAGGGGTGGGGGGGTGGGGTGCCCTGGCAGTGGCAGATGTGTGTCCCTGCGTTATGGTTCAGTGACATGTGTGTCCTCCCCTCCAAGGAGTGGGGGGGGGGGGGTTTTATTTTCCGGTGTTCTCGCGATCGACGAATACCCGCTGGTTCTTCTTCCCTCCGCCTTGCCGATTTGCAGACGCAGAGTTTCCACGACACCACCTCCCCCCAAAACAAACGGCAGGCAGCCCATTGCGGAGATCCAGGCGCCTGTTGCATCGCCCCCGAGGCGGGCACCGCCGCGAATGTCTGCGTGATGGGACCCGATCTGATGCCATGCCCCTGCGGGATATCCCTCCTGCGAGAGGCCCTTAGATACGACGCGGGGGATGGGTGTGGGGTGGGATGTGTGGCTTGTATCTGCCTTCGTCTGCCCACTGGGCAGATGCTGGGTGTGATATTCCTATGGGCAGCGTCTCCCCCCCCCCCACCCCCCCCCCCCCCCTGGTAAAACGATAAAAATACGACCGCTTCCTCCGCATGATGAGTGTGTCATTTGGAACATTTCCTCCCCTCGGCAGTGCCGCTTTGCAGCCGGGGCCTGCAAAGCGCACATCTCTACCCTCGCCACTCCCCGCCCCCCCCCCCCCCCCACTCTCTGGGGAGCCGCTCGCTCACAAGTGCAGCACAGAGCTTCCTCATAGAAGAGGGGGCAAACTGCACAGTTTGACACAGAGCGGGAGGCGGCAGCCCCTATGACTCCGTTTATATTATACTTCACTAGTGTAGTATACCCTGACCCCCCCTTCCGTTCCCTCCCTCCCCCTCTCACGCCCACCGACACGCGTCCTATCTCTGCCAGTTATCACCTGTATTTTTTTTGGCGATATGACGTCACTAACTCCGCTACCACCACCTCCCCTCAAAAACCAACCGCTGTTATTGATTGCAGTGCCGAACGAACCAGGTGGATTTGTATTGATGAAATTGTATTGTTTTTGCCCGCTGGGATCACATTTCAGTCACCCACACCCCCCAGCCCTATTATCCACCCGAGGGCACGTTGCTGAGTGTGGGGGGGTGCAGTCCTGCCCGTTTTCAGTCATCTCAACACGCCCATCCGCACCACGCATGGCGGTGAGCTGGCTGTGCATTTTTCCCCTTACCAGTTACGAGCGACGAAGCGTAGCGAAGTCGCGAAGTAACGAAGGAAATCGTACGACTGAAGTTTTATCCGGATCACCTTCATGCCACTTCACAGGGGCTTACACAGCCTTTGACACAGGAGTGCGCTCAACGAAAAGTAGCCCGGATCTGCCTTTTTGCAGTTGCTGGGCAGGGTGTTTCTCTTATTACCTACCACCCCCCCGTGTATATGTCACCCCCCAAAAGGGGTGTGTTTATGTCACCCCCAGGCGGCCCTGGCGGGTGGTGACATACACTAACCTACCACCCCCCGTGTTTATGTCACCCCCGAAAAGGTGTGTTTGTGGATGTCACCCCCCTCCCGATTTTTGCACCTGGGGGGGGGGGGGGGTAGGGGGGGTCAAATGCCACCCTTTTACGTGGACAAACACGATTTTTCAAAAAACCGGCGCAGAGGCCCCAAAGCCCCCGTAAACCCTCCAAACCCCCCCAGATCGGTCCGGAAACCCATCGAACCCCACTTTTCCACCATTCCGGGCACCTCAGGTGCCCGAATTGGGGTACCTAAATTTTGTGCCACCGTTTGGTACCGGACAGTGCCACTGTGTGGGAGGTTGGAAAAGAAAATGCCCCAACACACCACATCTGAGGGTTGCAATGCATGTTGCTTGCCAACCACGTCATCCGGTGGGTGTCAGGCGCTATGTAGGTGGCATTAGCCAGGTCTTCGATGAGTTCTGGCTTGTATATGTACCTCCCTGCCACCATGCACCGGGAGGCTGCCTGTAGGTACGGAACAAGTCCAGATGGTCGTGTGATTCCTGTGCAGCAGTGCTCCACAACCGGGATGTGTTGACAACGACTGTTGCAACACGAGCTGTACATTCCGGGAACACACGAAGTGCGCTGTCGTGGTACCCATTGTGCCAGAATTGGTAGTTGCTGCGGTCTACTTTGCCTGGCCCAAGAGCACTGGTACTGAACGGTGCAATATGCGTGGCGAGGTGAATGCAACGGAAGGGCGCAAAGTCAATACAGCTCTCGGATGGCGGGTGGTGGTGCCACTAGTGTGTGACGTTCACTCGAGGATACAACGCATCACAATGAATCAGCAACCGTGGACCGAGTACAATACGCTCTCTGTGGCTGGTGTGGGGGACAAAGGCAGTGCCTGTGCCGCAGGCAGGGAGGTACATATACAAGCCAGAACACATCGAAGACCTGGCTCATGCCACCTACATAGCGCCTGACACCCACCGGATGACGTGGTTGGCAAGCAACATGCATTGCAACCCTCAGATGTGGTGTGTTGGGGCATTTTCTTTTCCAACCTCCCACACAGTGGCACTGTCCGGTACCAAACGGTGGCACAAAATTTAGGTACCCCAATTCGGGCACCTGAGGTGCCCGGAATGGTGGAAAAGTGGGGTTCGATGGGTTTCCGGACCGATCTGGGGGGGTTTGGAGGGTTTACGGGGGCTTTGGGGCCTCTGCGCCGGTTTTTTGAAAAATCGTGTTTGTCACCCCCATTTGACCCCCCCTAGGGGGGGGGGGGTGACATATACACGGGGGTGGTAGGTATAGCGGAAGGAGTACGATTTGCTTGAACTGTGCCTAACACCCCGCCCCCCCCCGCCTCTGCACTTGCACGCATACCAAGTGAATGGCGGGTTGGCTCGAGATGCCACGCCTTCCATTTCTCGACTTGGCACGGAGGCAGTAGGTGGCTGTCGTGTAGCAGGGATTTCCAGAGTGCGGCTGCAGGTGGTGTGTTGGGGCATGGTGTGAGGAAGACCTGCATGTGGGCGTGTTGGGTGGTGTGTTTTGGGCGTGCTCCAGCCGATCGAGGTCTGCACACAAGGGTTGCCCCCTCTTCCCCCCTCGCCCCCTTGCCCCACCCCTTCCCTGCCTGCCGTCCCCTCCCTGGCTGTGGCGGATCTGCTTGCACCCCACTCCCCGGGTCAGCTGCTCTGCAGGCCTGTTGACCTGCGGACCCTACCAGAGGGGTTGCGTGTGTTGATAAGGTGGCCGTTGTGACCACGACAGGTCTGGCTTGCACACTGCACTGCACCCACAACCACAGGTGTGAACACAACTGCCTTTGCACACAGGCGTGAAGAGGAAGAGACATGTTGGTGTTCCTGGCAAACAGGAGGACAGGTGACCAGCATGCTGCCGACATCGGGCTCGACGACACGCCGGACAAGGTGAAGGAGTTTGCACTGCAGGCGTTCCCCAACTTTGTTGGTGTGGAGGTGGCTGACCTGCAGCTGTCGGTGGGGGGCGAGGTCTTGTGTGACGACGAGCCTCTGAGCAGTGTTGCAGCTGTCGGAGACGGGTGCACAGTGGACGTTGACCTGGTGGGCCAGCACCACCTGGATGACCTCCACAGCGGTCGCAAGCAAGTGTGGGAGGTTCCGCTGTGGGTGTCGGACAAGGCGGACGTGATCAACGCTCTTGTGCATCGCCCTGAACGGCTCCAATCCGCACACAGTACCGTGAAAGCAGACCGTGAACTGAATCTCGCAGTGGTGCAACAGGACGGTTCTGCCTTGGAATACGTGCACTCCTCCCTGAAAGCCGACCGTGAACTGAATCTTGCAGCGGTGCAACAGGACAGCTTTGCCTTGAGCTATGTGCACCCCTCCCTGAAGGCCGATCGTGAACTGAATCTTGCAGCGGTGCAACAAAACGGATTGGCCTTGGAATACGTGTCCTCCTCCCTTCAGGCTGACCGGGAACTCAATCTCGCAGCGGTGCAACAGGACGGCTGCGCCTTGCAATACGTCGATGATTCCCTGAAGGCGGACCGTGAACTGAATCTCGTAGCGGTGCAACAGAACGGCCGTGCCTTGAAGTACGTCCGCCCCCCCCTGAAGGCTGACCGTGAACTGAATCTGACAGCGGTGCAACAGAACGGTAATGCAGTACGATACGTCGACTCCTCACTGAAGGCGGACCGTGAACTGAATCTTGCAGCGGTGCAACAGGACAGCTTTGCCTTGAGCTATGTGCACCCCTCCCTGAGGGCCGATCGTGAACTGAATCTCATTGCGGTGCAACAAAACGGATTGGCCTTGGAATACGTGTCCTCCTCCCTTCAGGCTGACCGGGAACTCAATCTCGCAGCGGTGCAACAGGACGGCTGCGCCTTGCAATACGTCGATGATTCCCTGAAGGCGGACCGTGAACTGAATCTCGTAGGGGTGCAACAGAACGGACGTGCCTTGAAGTACGTCCGCCCCCCCCTGAAGGCAGACCGTGAACTGAATCTGACAGCGGTGCAACAGAACGGTTATGCCTTGGAATACGCCCACCCCTGCCTGAAGGCCGACCGTGAACTGAATCTCGCAGCGGTGCAGCAGAGGGGTCGTATTTTACAATACGTCGACTGCTCCCTAAAGGCCGATCGTGAACTGAATCTTGCAGCGGTGCAACAGGACGGCTGGGCCTTACGATACGTGCAACCCTCCCTGAAGGCCGACCGTGAACTGAATCTTGCAGCGGTGCAACAGAGGGGTCGGATCTTACAATACGTCGACTGCTCCCTAGAGGCTGACCGTGAACTGAATCTCATTGCGGTGCAACAGGACGGCAATGCCTTGGAATACGTGCACTCCTGCCTGAAGGCCGACCGTGAACTGAATATCGCAGCGGTGGAACAGAACGGCTGTGCCTTACAGTACGTCGACTGCTCCCTGAAGGCAGACCGTGAACTGAATCTTGCAGCGGTGCAACAGAACGGCTGGGCCTTACGATACGTGCACCCCTCCCTGAAAGCTGACCGTGACCTGAATCTGACAGCGGTGCAACGAACCGGTTCTGCCTTGGAATACGTGCATCCCTCACTGAAGGCCGACCGTGAACTGAACCTCATTGCGGTGCAACAGGACGGTGATGCCTTGCATTACGTGCACCCCACCCTGAGGGCCGATTGTGAAGCGCACCTCCTCGCGATGCGAGAGGGCCCCACTCATGGTGTGAACAGGCAGGAGCTCGTGGAGGCCGTTGTGGAAGCAGCAGACACCCCACCTGCACGCAAGCGGCAGAGAACATGACAGCCACCTCGTGGGCTGCGTGCTGCACCCACTGAGGTGCAAGTGTGAGTCTATTGTCAGCTCGAAGGAACGGCCGCTCGTGATGTCGTCTGCCTTGATCCCCGTTTATGCTTGAGGAAGCGCGGGGAGGCCGTATCAGAGGAGGTTCGAAACGAGACGGCACTAAGGGTGGCCCACGTGGTGGTCATACTGATCGTGCTGCAGCGCATGTTGTCTATAAGTGGAGGGGTGGGACGTGTTGTGCCGGTGCACCACACAGCGTCACGCTGGTCTCTCCCTGGAGGGTGCTGCCCTTGGGCCTTGCCCCGACACATTTCAGCCTGGGTGGGGGGGGTGTGATCGGCGTGCTACAACTATGCAGACTATATACCGTATACCTGGGACCCCCCGTGTTTAGCCCCCCCCCTCTTACCCCCGTGTTTAAGCCCCCCCTGGGGGTCTGGCAGGGGGCTGAAACACAGGGGGGCCTAAACACGGGGGTGGGCTGTTCTGGAGGGGCACCAGGTGGCCCCTGCAAACAAAAAGTGTCACTGCGCTTTGTTCGGCACTTTTTGCTTTGGTTTCTTTTTTGCGTTGACGCTTCCACACTCACACTCCTGCTGATGATGGTGTCGTGAGTGAGGAGCACAAGGGCACGAACAAGCACGCGACACTTTCCGCCCACATCGAAGTGTGCTGAAATGTCGTTTTTTGCGTTTTCTCCCAGAGACGGACCCCCTCAGTGCCCCGGTAAACCCATCAGGTGACCCCACAGGGGTACTGTGGGCCCATCAAGCTGGTGCTGGGCCGATACCTCGACCAGTAGCTGGAAGAAACGGTGAAAATCGACTTTTTCACCCTTTTCCCCCCTATTTGGGCCCTGGGGACTGGGAGACCCCTTTTTTGGCCATTCTCGGCCATTCTGAGGCGTTTCTGGTGCCCCAGAGTGGGCACCAGGGTGGTTCCCGACACCTAAAAATCAGTTTCCCATGGGGTGGGTCATGGCTGACCAGGAGACAGCCTGAAAAAAACCCGAAAATCGTTCTGGTAATTGGAGGGGGGGGGGGTGTTTCCGTATTCACCCATATATTGTCAGGGGACCGGGGTTCCCACGAGCGATTGCCGATAGTGCAGGTGGATGTGAAGACATCATGCGTCTCCTTCCCAGCAGCCCCCCTCCTTGGTTCCGAACACCACAGCTCTTCAGTGTCAGGTGCAGCCCGATGCGCTGAGTCGTCGCTTGTTGGCCACACAGCAACCCGCGGCTTCTTCTCTCCAACCAGGCAATGCCTGAAGAGGCACCGACCCTACCCCCACTTGCCCAGCACGTACCAGCGGCGGTGGGGGCAGCAGCAGCAGGGCCTACTCAGGACATGCGTGAGGACATGTGAAGTCAGGTTCAAGGAGATCGATGTTTATGCAGGCGTACACCGCGATGCTCGTCATCCTTCCACACCAGGTTTCCCTGAACCAGGAAACTATCCCCCCCACAGGGATGTTCCGATTCAAAGGGTCTCTCTTTTTGCGAATCGGATTGAGATCGCGAGATTTTTGGGGTTTCCCCAAGGCCGGATCAGCCCATATAAGTAAGGCTCGACGACACGCCGGACAAAGTGAAGGAGTTTGCACTGCAGGCGTTCCCCAACTTTGTTGGTGTGGAGGTGGCTGACCTGCAGCTGTCGGTGGGGGGCGAGGTCTTGTGTGACGACGAGCCTCTGAGCAGTGTTGCAGCTGTCGGAGACGGGTGCACAGTGGACGTTGACCTGCTGTGCCAGCACCACCTGGATGACCTGCACAGCGGTCGCAAGCAAGTGTGGGAGGTTCCGCTGTGGGTGTTAGAGAAGGCGGATGTGATCAACGCTCTTGTGGAGTGCCCTGAACGGATTGAGTCAGCACACAGTACCGTGAAGGTCGACCGTGAACTGAATCTCGCAGTGGTGCAACAGGACGGTTGTGCCTTGGAATACGTGCACTCCTCCCTGAAGGCCGACCGTGAACTGAATCTTGCAGCGGTGCACCAGAACGGATGTGCCTTAGCAGACGTCCACACCTCCCTGAAAGCTGACCGTGAACTGAATCTGACAGCGGTGCAACAAAATGGTTCTGCCTTGGAATACGTGTCCTCCTCCCTGAAGGCCGACCGTGAACTGAATCTTGCAGCGGTGCAACAGAGGGGTCGGATCTTACAATACGTCAACTGCTCCGTGAAGGCCGACCGTGAACTGAATATCGCAGCGGTGCAACAGGATGCAGCTGCGTTGAGCTACGTGCACCCCACCCTGAAGGCCGACCGTGAACTGAACCTTATTGCGGTGCAACAGGATGCAGCTGCGTTGCGCTACGTGCACCGCACCCTGAAGGCCGATTGTGAAGCGCACCTCCTCGGGATGCGAGAGGACCCCACTCATGGTGTGAACAGGCAGGAGCTCGTGGAGGCCGTTGTGGAAGCAGCAGACACCCCACCTGCAAGCAAGCGGCAGAGAACATGACAGCCACCTCGTGGGCTGCGTGCTGCACCCACTGAGGTATCAGAGGGGACAGCATGCGTTCATAGCAAATCAAATACACTGCCCCCCTTCCCCCACCCTCCCCGACCCCCACACCTCACATGTGGTCCCAACTTGCTCATCCTGCTCAGGGGATCCACCACACGTCGAACTGACCCGTGTTGTGGATGAGCATAATAACAAAGGAATTAACTTCCCCCCCCTCCCCTCCAGTGTTGAGCGACCGCCCAGGGTCCGTATCGTGTGAAGACCGACGCCCCGGCTTGCCGGGGCCGGGGCCGGGGCATTTGTTTTGTACTCCCTGCGAATGCTACATCTCGCTGGTCCGGCCCTGTTTTTGTCCCGCCAGCACTGAGTCACCAGCAGCGCAACCCCGGCCAGTGCGCGGTTTGTTTTTCTTCGAAATTCGAGGAAGGACGGGCGAGCGCACCTGTCGTGATTTTCTTTTTATTACCACTTGCAATACGCAAGGTTGGAAGGGGGGGGGGTGGCTGAGGGGAAGCACCGCACAATTCACAGCAGGATTTGTGTCTCTTTGTTCCCCGCTCCAGCCCCTCCGCACGCGAACTGATACTACAAGCAGACCTGGATGGCCTGACCTCCCCCTGTTTCATTTGTATCCTCTCACTGAGCAAGACACCCACACCCCACACCACCCACACACTCCCCACCACCACGAGGCCACATGTCCCTCGGATGCAGCGGCACACTTGGCTCCACACCGAAGGGCTGGAGCATCGCAACCCCTGCGCTGCCTGGGGTCGGTGTCTCCGATGAGGCTGTGCCTGTGGGCCCTGCAGGGGGTGACCCACCGCCAACCGCGGCCGCCCCACCACACGGATTTGACACTGCGCTGATCGAGGCTGTGCTGCACGGGAGTGCTGCAGATGCTGAGGCAGCACTGCTGCACGGCGACGACCCAGACGCGCAGGACGAGAACGGAGTGCCTGTCCTCCACCTCGCTGCAGCGCGCGGTGCGATCGGCACTGTTGTGCATCTGGTGCGCCACGGAGCAACTGTCGACCTCCCTAACGAGACGAGTTCCCGCCGCACCGCGCTGCACACCGCGACGCTTCTGAACAACCAGGATGTCGTGACCTACCTCATCCTCAGTGGGGCAGATGTGAACGCCGTGGACGATTCTGGCATGACCTCAATGCACGTCGCAGCCCAGCACGGCTTCCGACCCCTCTGCTTCTACCTGCTGGGGAAGGGCGCAGACCCCGCCCTGCGGGACAGCACCGGGCAGACTCCCGCAGACTACATGACCTCGTCACGCCACCCTCGGCAGCTCAACCGGAACATCGCAGGGTGCTGCGTGTCGGATCCAGACATGCGTGCCCTCTATGAGTTGCACGCAGGGGAGAAGGGGTATGTAGCGACAGCAGACTTCCTGGCTCTGTGGGAGAGCCTGGACCCGATGGGCGCCCCTCCGCCGAAGGCGTTGCTGCCGCCGTCCTGTAAAGAGCGTGTGGCGTACCATGACTTCTGCATACAGCTGCTGCGGCTAGCGAGGATGTGACTGGGTGTGGAGCCCCCCCCCGCCTTCTATCTTGCGCCGAAGTTGCGGTGCACCTGGTTCGCCACGGCCCCGTTCTTTTGTTCTTCCGAATGCAAGGAACGGAAGGGTTCTGTGGCGGCCCCCCTGACAATTGTATCATCGAAAACTGCGGAAGGAAAAATTGCACACAAGGGTTGCCCCCTCTTCCCCCCTCGCCCCCTTGCCCCACCCCTTCCCTGCCTGCCATCCCCTTCCTGGCTGTGGCGGATCTGCTTGCACCCCTCTCCCCGTGTCAGCTGCTCTGCAGGCCTGTTGACCTGCGGACCCTACCAGAGGGGTTGCGTGTGTTGATAAGGTGGCCGTTGTGACCACGACAGGTCTGGCTTGCACACTGCACTGCACCCACAACCACAGGTGTGAACACAACTGCCTTTGCACGCAGGCGTGAAGAGGAAGAGACATGTTGGTGTTCCTGGCGAACAGGAGGACAGGTGACCAGCATGCTGCCGACATCGGGCTCGACGACACGCCGGACAAGGTGAAGGAGTTTGCACTGCAGGCGTTCCCCAACTTTGTTGGTGTGGAGGTGGCTGACCTGCAGCTGTCGGTGGGGGGCGAGGTCTTGTGTGACGACGAGCCTCTGAGCAGTGTTGCAGCTGTCGGAGACGGGTGCACAGTGGACGTTGACCTGCTGTGCCAGCACCACCTGGATGACCTCCACAGCGGTCGCAAGCAAGTGTGGGAGGTTCCGCTGTGGGTGTTAGAGAAGGCGGACGTGATCAACGCTCTTGTGGGGTGCCCTGAACGGCTTGAGTCAGCACACAGTACCGTGAAGGTCGACCGTGAACTGAATCTCGCAGTGGTGCAACAGGACGGTTCTGCCTTGGAATACTTGCATACCTCCCTGAAGGCCGACCGTGAACTGAATCTTGCAGCGGTGCAACAGGACGGCTTGGCCTTGAGCTCTGTGCACCCCTCCCTGAGGGCCGATCGTGAACTGAATCTCATTGCAGTGCAACAAAACGGTGAGGCCTTGCAATACGTGCACTCCTCCCTGAAGGCTGACCGGGAACTCAATCTCGTAGCGGTGCAACAGGACGGCTGGGCCTTGCAATACGTCGATGATTCCCTGAAGGCCGACCGTGAACTGAATCTCGCAGCGGTGCACCAGAACGGACGTGCCTTGCATTACGTCCGCCCCCCCCTGAAGGCTGACCGTGAACTGAATCTTGCAGCGGTGCAACAAGACGGTGAGGCCTTGGAATACGTGTCCTCCTCCCTGAAGGCAGACCGTGAACTGAATCTTGCAGCGGTGCAACAGAACGGCTGGGCCTTGCAATACGTCGATGATTCCCTGAAGGCGGACCGTGAACTGAATCTTGCAGCGGTGCAACAGAACGGACGTGCCTTGAATTACGTCCGCCCCCCCCTGAAGGCAGACCGTGAACTGAATCTGACAGCGGTGCAACAAAACGGTTCTGTCTTGGAATACGTGTCCTCCTCCCTGAAAGCCGACCGTGAACTGAATCTTGCAGCGGTGCAACAGAACGGCTGGGCCTTACGATACCTGCATCCCTCCCTGACGGCCGACCGCGAACTGAATCTGACAGCGGTGCAACAGAACGGCCGTGCCTTGGAATACGTGTACTCCTCCCTGAAGGCTGACCGGGAACTCTATCTCGCAGCTGTGCAACAGGACGGCTGGGCCTTGCAATACGTCGATGATTCCCTGAAGGCGGATCGTGAACTGAATCTTGCAGCGGTGCAACAGAACGGCTGTGCCTTGCAATGGGTCCACTGCTCTCTGAATGCTGATCGCGAACTGAATCTCGCAGCAGTGCAACAGAACGGCTGGGCCTTTGGATACGTGCACCCCTCCCTGAAGGTCGACCGTGAACTGAATATCGCAGCGGTGCAACAGGATGAAGCTGCGTTGAGCTACGTGCACCCCACCTTGAGGGCCGATTGCGAAGCGCACCTCCTCGGGATGCGAGAGGACCCCACTTATGGTGTGAACAGGCAGGAGCTCGTGGAGGCCGTTGTGGAAGCAGCAGACACCCCACCTGCACGCAAACGGCAGAGAACGTGACAGCCACCTCGTGGGCTGCGTGCTGCACCCCCTGAGGTATCAGAGGGGACAGCGTGCGTTCATAGCAAATCAAAATCACTGCCCCCCTTCCCCCACCCTCCCCGACCCCCACACCTCACATGTGGTACCCCTGGTCCACCACACCAGCCTTCCCTGTGATCTTATCCTGCTGTCACACCACATCACACACCGTCCCAAGGGGGCCAAGACACCACCCCTCGCTTCGATTTGACGGACACACCCACACACCCATCCTTTGCAGGCTGCGCAGCAGCGCCTTCCCCCCCCAGCATGGGGACCAATGCGGGTGCTGCGCCGCCGAAGGGCCGTGACAGCAGGGCTGCCGACCCCACCGCCCCTGCTGCTGCCGCCCCAACCGCGTCTACACCCTCCACACCTGCACCCACGGCTGCCAGGCAGCAGGAGGCTGCGAAGCCCGACGCGGTGCAGCAGCAGCAGCACCGGGATGCGGCGGTGCCGGCGAAGCGGCCGAAGAAGAAGATTGTGCCGAAGCAGGTCCAGATCAGCAACTGGACAGCCCCGCGGCGCCCCTTCCAGCCCATCGTCGGGATGACGGGCGTCACAATGAGCCGCGGGCAGGGCATGAAGGGCGGCGGACTTCGCGTTCTGAACATCGACGAGGGCGACACCTCTGACCTGCTCGACGACACGACGGATGGCAGCTCGCGAGGTTCGAAGGACCACGGAAGCAGGCCAGGCGTGAAGGGGGGTGCACAGGCCAGCCCGCAGGCCCAGCCCCTGGCTGGCCCTAGTGACAGGGCAGAGGTGCCGCCGCAGCCCACGCCGCCGCAGGATGTGCAGCCGACGATGGAGCACCTCAGGGAGGTTGCGGGGATGACAGAGGATGAGGCAAAGCGTTCTCAGATCCCGCTGTCGTTCTGGACCAACTGCAAGCATGTGTTGGGGCAGTATGCGGAGTGGTGTGGGGACGGCGACTCGGGTGTCTCGTCCGAAGCGCTGTGCCTTCATGAGGGCATGCTCGTATGCATGGGGGTGGGCGTGCCGTGGGAGGGGGGGGAGTGATGGGGTGGGTGTGACGCACATTTCGCCCCCTTTTTTTTGCAAATTGCCCGTGAGAAAGCAACCGCTGGACTTTTGTCTCAAACTTGCCGGTAGCGAAGGCACGCACACACACACCATGGCGGAGAGTGGGCGCAGGGTCTCCCCGCATAAAGGTCACACATCGTTCCTCCCGCCCCCACCCTCTTCTATATCCCACACACACCTTCAGATCTCGCTGATTGAGAACGCCCAGTGCTCCAAAACACGTCTTGTGAGACGGAGGCTCCGACGAGAGGCTGCTATGGAGCAGCTTGCATATGGGCAAGCAGTATGCACTTGATCCGCTGCGGGTTGGCTGAGGAGGAGTGGTTGGCGGTGGTGGGGCAGGGGGGGGCAGGGGCGGGGGGTTCGCTGGGGCCGCGCGTCTCCGCAAAGTACATTAGGGTGGGTGGGTTGGGGGGGGGGGGGTGGCTGGGCCCCCATGTGACACACATGCACCGCACCCACCCGCAACGCACGCAACACCCGCAACAGGGGGGCGCCTACTCGGCTCCGACGGAGGGCGTCAAGTTTCAGGAGGTCCGCAGGCAGATCTCCGAAATCGAGGACAGAAAGAAGGCGCTCGAGGTCTGCAAAACACGTTTTTTCAGGGGGGGGGAGAGAGGGGCAAACCGCGCGGCGTGTCCCCCGTGTTGGCGTTGTGCCACAGAGATGAAGGCGAACCTCAGCCACACGGGGTGGGGCTGCGGGGCTGTGGGGTGCATCTTTGCCACGAAACACAAAACAAAACCGCCGCATGATGGCGTGGCGTTCCCCTGTCTCTCCCATCTTGCTTCTCCATGGTGGTTCTAGTGGTAGTATGCCTAGTGGCCAATTCCCCCTGCTGATCACTGAGGCAGCCGTGGGCCGGGCAGGCGAAGCTGTGTGCAGGGGATACTACTATATCCCTCGGCTGCTGTGCCCCACCACGCCCACCACTGACACCCCCACAGGCTTCGATTAACGCACGCGCAAGAGCGATGGAGGCTGCTGACCGGCAAGGCAACGCGGCTGCCTGTGCAAAGGAGAAGGAGAAGGACAAAGAGAAGGAGAAGGAAGGGAAGCCTGCCGCAACCGCTGCCCCTGATGGCATGTCCGCCCCACCTCTGCCCGAGAAGGAGTGGGCGGAGCCGGAGTACATCCAGGACGCTGCGGAACGTCTGGAGCTGCAGTTCCTCCGGAAGGACCTGGCGGAGAAGCAGCGCCTCATCGAGCGGTTCGAGGTGGAGCGTGCTGCGCTGGCACGCACGTGGTCCCTCTACAAGAGTGAGGATGCAAGCAGCCTCAACAAGTTCCCGGTTCTTAACTCCCGCTACCTTGTCCTGGCGCTTATCGGCAAGGGCGGGTTCAGCGAGGTGTGGAAGGCTTTGGACCGCACCACGGGGTGCATGGTTGCCGTGAAGGTCCACCAGCTCAGCAACTCATGGAGCGAGGAGCACCGCGCCAACTACATCCGGCACACCCGCCGGGAGAGCGAGATCCAGAAGCAGCTGCGCCACCCACACATCGTCCGCCTCCTCGACTGCTTCGACATCGACGGCTCCTCCTTCGCCACCGTGATGGAGTACACCCAGGATGAAGACCTTTCCAACTACCTCCTGCGCCACGGCTCCATGCGTGAGAAGGACGCCAAGGTGATCATCCGGCAGGTCCTGCTCGCCCTGAGCTACATCGCTGACCCGGCGAGGGGGCGACAGATCATCCACTACGACCTGAAGCCTGCAAACATCCTCCTCTTCGGGGAGATGTTCGTGAAGCTCACCGACTTCGGGCTGTCCAAGGTGATGGCTCAGGACACGCCTGATATCGAACTGACCTCCCATGGGGCAGGCACCTTCTGGTGCCTTGCCCCGGAGTGCTTCGGCAGTTCAACGGATGATGGCGTGCGCATCAGCACAAAGGTGGATGTCTGGTCTGCCGGTGTCGTGTTCTACCAACTCCTCTACGGCAAGAAGCCCTTCGCAGGTGACAGCCCGGGGCAGCGCGGTGGCGGCGGGGGTGGCGGTGGCATGGACATGTCGAGGCAGGCACCCCTCGAGTTCCCTTCACAGCCCCGGGTATCCGCCTTCTCGCAGTCGCTCCTCAAGAAGATGCTCTGCGTGTCACCCACAGACCGCCCCAGCGTGGCGGATCTGCTGAAGGATTTTGCGGTTGACGAAGAGGAGGGGGACCACGGGACGCCAGAGGATGCAGCAGCAGGGGCGGGAGGTGCTGATGCTGCCGCGGTGCCCCGCCCAAGCCCGTCCCGCCCGAAGCGCAAACGGGTGTCGAAGGAGGAGGCGGAGAAGAGGCAGCAGCAACGCACCGAATGAGCTGTCCGGATTGGGTTGGGGGTGGGAGAAACCCCCAAGACATGTGGTCGGAAAAGGAGGGAGTGTGGTGTCGTGTGGTGTGTGCGACACTGTGTGTCTGGAAGTAGCGTGGATGCGGGTGGGGGGGGGGGGGGAGGAAGAGGGAGACTTTCGTCCCGCCGTGTTCTGAACGGAGGGAGGGTGTTGGGAGCAACCGTGTCATGGCACACTGGTTGTTGGGGCTGGCCGAGAGAAGGGGGTGAGAGGGGGAGAGGAGGCGCAAGCACAGACAGTCTTCGAACATCCCCACCAACCACTCCGTCCCCCACCCCCACCCCTCCCCAAATGCAATGAGAATCTACACCCCGCCCCCGCCCCTTTAAAAAAACAGAAAACCACTGCCACTTGCGTCAAAGGCGTGGTTTGTGGCTGTTCTTGCGATCGAAAGAAAGATCGTATTTCAGACCTTTCCCCCTCTTCAGCATGCCCCCAAATCGTGTGAAGACCATCCTTCGTCAAGGGCCATGTGGTGCTGGCGTCGCCCGTCGTTTTGTTCCTCAAACCGGGGGGGCCCTGTCCCTCCGAATAGCCAGCATGTGGTGGTGTGCAAGCCGCCAAGCCGCAACGGAGGAGTGAAACCACCCCCGGTGTGGGGCCAAACAAACAAACAAAAAAACGCTTCCAAAAACATTTCCCGCCCACCCCTGAGGGCCCAGCAAAAAAAAAAACCGGTCCAAAAAATAGAGTATTTTCTTTGAAGGGAAGGTCTGCGCTACCGGGGCGGGAGGGGGGTTGGGGGTTGGTGGTGTCCCGACGTGTCGGAAATCCACCACCATCCCCCCCCTGTCCAGTAGCGGAGGACTTCCGGAACACATAATATGTGATGTGGTGGGGTGGGGTGGGGTGGGGTGGGATGGGATGGGGGATGGTGATGTGCAGGGGCTGTGTGAACCTTCAGGATACACCAACGTTTGTGTCGATGTAGAACCGCATAGATCGTAGGGGCAGGGCCGGGTCATGTGGATGGGGGGTGCGCCTGTGGCGTGTTCTGGAAAGCATGCCGTGGAACATCCCGTGCAGCACGTCTCTCGTCGACTTCTGTTTTGATGCCCGGCTCGCGACCTCCAACATGACCCCACGCGTGTGTGGTGTCTGTTATTTGTGAGGATATTTATTTTAGCCCCCCCCCCCCCCCCCTGTTTTGGTGGTGTTTAGAGAGTAAAGACGCACTCTGCTGACTCCCCCCCCCCCCCCCTGACGCCCTCTCCTCCCCTCCCCCCACCTTCCCGACGCCCTTTTCTGTTGTGACATGTGCCCGCTGCGTTCCATCTGCCGAGCAAGGCTCCTGGCCTGGGTAGGGAGAAAAAAAGGAGTCCGTTGGACAGCGTGTTTTCACCTCCACACAAGGCAATGAGGCAGCGCACAAACAAGGAGGAGACTCGATGGCCAGCATCATTCCCATCTGTTGTTCTCCAAGGCTTTTGTGGGGAGGCTCGACCTAGCCCAATCGGGGAGGACCTCTTGTGCCTCCTGGTGGACATGAATGGCAGAAGCAAGCACCACCACCCCCGACAGCGGGCGAAAATATCTTCCTCAGTCGAGCTTGCTCGTCGAGCCGACTCGGCATTGTCTCTATTGCAGCCATCCACACACATACCCGCATCCACAGGCATTGGCATCGAGGCTGCCCCTTCCCACCTGTCCCTCAAGATGCAGTGCGTCATGCTGAAGCAGGCGGACGGCCACGACACTGTGGCATTCCGCCCGTCGATCTCCGCGAAGCACACAGAGATGCTGACCAACGGCACGGTCGCAGGGATGGTCCGCCGTGAGGGCGAGTACCTCTGCATCGTGCTGCGCGACGGCCGCCAGGGCTTCGTGAAGGTGCGCAACGCCAAGCTGGTTGTCCAGAAGCCCGCCCCGAAGCAGGCCGTCCCTGCGGCGCGCCCTGCCGCACCGGCTGCTGCCGCACCGGTTGCCCGCCCGGCGCCCAGGGCTGCGGCGCCCGCTGCCCGCCCCGCGGCGCCCCTTGTTGTCAACACGCCTGTGATCCAGCCGGCGGTGCAGACCGCATCCAGCACTGTGTGCTCCTTCACGGTGAACGGCGTGCCCTACACGATTGACCTCGCGAAGACCACCATGGATGCCGAGCTGTCGGTGCACGACTGGATTGCGGCGAACGTCCCCAACTCTGGGGCTCGCAGGTCGTGCGGCGTGGGGCGGTGTGGGTCGTGCGTTGCGATGCTGACGTACACCAGCGGCGGCAAGCACGTCTCCCGCTCGTTCAACACCTGCCTGCGCCCGGTGCTGAGCTGCAACGGGATGGCCATCACCACCGGCACCGGCATCGGGAGCACCGCAAAGCCTCACGCGGTGCAGAAGGCCCTGGCAGACTACTCCGGCACGCAGTGCGGCTTCTGCTCTGTCGGGATGGTGATGAACCTGTACTCGCGCCTCGCCCAGCAGGGCTCCACTCCCCTGTCGGAGTCGGAGCTGGACCAGATGGTGGACTCCAACTACTGCCGTTGCACTGGGTACCGCCCGATCCTGGAGACGTACAAGTCGTTCGCGGGGAAGGCTGTTGTGACGGATGTGCCGTCTGTCCCGGTGACGTCGTCCAACGTCGTGGGTGTTGATGACACGAATGTGCCGTGGACCCAGGTGAGCACGGAGTCTGAGCTGGTGTCGGCGCTGACGACGCTGAAGGCGCAGGGCGTGAAGGACTACTTCCTGGTGGGTGGGTACACCAGCAAGGGGCTGTGGCCTGAGCGGAGCCCGGCGGCGCTCGTGTCGATCGGGGGTGTTGCGTCGCTGGCCCAGACCAGCGTCGGCACCGGTGGCGTGCACATCGGGGCGGGCACCACCATCACCGACACCCTGGCCTTGCTCGAGTCGGTGGTGAAGTCGCAGCCGGCGACTGCCACTGCTGCCATCACCGAGTTCATCAAGCACGGGAAGCTGTCGCCTGGTGGCAACATCCGTAACATGGGCACGATCGGTGGCAACGTGATGATTGCCTATGAGCACAAGGACACCACGCCCTTCCCCACGGAGTGGCCCCTCCTGTTTGAGTCCGTCAACGCCGACGTGACCTACGTGCAGGGCGGGCAGACCAAGGTGGTGAAGATCGGGGACCTCTACTCGCAGGACCTGTCGTACGCCTACCTGAAGTCCTTCTACATCCCCTTCTCCAAGGCGGGTGACGTGTACCGCACGTACCGCACGGCACAGCGCCACATCTACTCCGAGGCGTTTGCCGCAGCGGTGATGGGGGCCAACGTGCAGAACAACGTGATCCAGAGCGCCACCCTGCTGCTGAACAACGTCAGCAAGGTGCCCCAGCGCCTGACCGCCATCGAGGCCCAGATGGTCGGGATGAACGTGACGGACGAGACCAAGTTCCAGGCCCTGGCAAACGCGCTGTACCAGACTGTGACGCCCTCGGGTGCGCACGGCGATGCCGAGTTCCGCCGCTCCCTGTGCGTGGCGTACTTCTACAAGTTCTTCCTGTCCCTGCAGCCGTCGCTTCCGGACCGTCTCAAGACGGGTGCCGAGCCGTGGCTGCAGAAGGGCATGACGAGCGGCAAGCAGACCTTCGACGAGGACAGCAGCGTGTATGCCTGTGCCTTGCCACTGCCACCCCACGATGGGTTCGCTTCGTTCTCCACCCCTGCTGCGAACCGACACCCTTCCCCCCAGCATCGCAGTGTGCGGCAGTGGAGACCACACCAACGCGGGTGCTCGGTGTCATCTGCACTACAAAAATAAAGATTCACGTGTGTGCAACATTGCTGCCCCTCCCCACCACCCCCGTACCATTGCCCACACCGCCTCCCCTCACCGCCTGCATCCCACCCGCAACACAGCGCGCCGCTGAACATCCCTCTGCCGAAGGTGGATGGTCTCAAGCAGACGACGGGTGAGGCTGAGTACATTCAGGTGTGTAGGGTGTTGTGCTGTGGCTGTGTCTGTGATTGGGGCAATGGGCTCTGTTAGAGAAGGATTCTTCTGATCCCGTGTCTTTGTCGCAGCAACATGCATGCCTTGTGTGATTTGCTTGCTTGTGCCTGGCTCACCACACCTACTGCAGAACATCTCGCTGGCGGCCAACACGCTGCACGCCGCACCCCTGCTGGCGACGAAGATTGGGGCATTCACCCGTATGCCACTCCTTTCGAGCTTGCTGCTGCACTGCAGCACATGTACATCCGATACCAACATGGGTGGGGCGACGCCGTGCCTGCTTCCGTGCCACCCAATACTCGCCCACCGCTTAGTGCACATCACCACATTTCAAACACAAGACTGACACGCACACACGGCACTGTGGGATTCTCATATATCGGAGGGCAAGTGGGCCATGACCCACAGGGTACCCGCTCTAAAGATGTTACCACATCCACACCCACACCTACACCTTACCTCACAGTGGACGCCTCGAAGATCCTGGCGAAGGTCGCCGGCTACCGGGGGCTGGTCCTGGCAAAGGACGTGCCCGACAACTCGTCGAACCTGATCGCCGATGGTTCCAGCCTGTACATCGGTCAGCCGCTGGCCCTGGTCCTCGGTACCACCCCTGCCGCGGCTGTGAAGGCGTCGCGCCTCATCGAGGTGGCCTACACCGGGGCGAAGACCACTGTCATTCGCACCATCGCCGAGGCACGCGCCGCCGGCTCCTTCTGGCCCGACAAGGACTCCTACAAGCTGCAGAAGGGCGACGCCTCCGGGCAGTTCTCTGCGTCGGACTACACGGTGTCCGACAAGTGGGGCATGCGCCCGCAGTACCACTTCCACATGGAGACGCAGTCGGCGTACTCTATCCCCAGCAACGACGGCCCCCTGGTGGTGCACTCCGCCACCCAGATGCCCACCTTCGTGGCCGCCACGGTGCGCCAGACGCTGGGCGGCCTCTCCGAGAGCAAGGTGGTGGTGAAGAACCGCCGCTGCGGCGGTGGGTTCGGCGGGAAGCTGGCCAACTCCATGGTGCCTGCCTCGCTGTGCGCCGTGGCTGCCAACGCACGCAAGGTGCCCATCTCGCTGGTGTACGAGCAGGGGGTGAACATGCTCTCGCTGGGGCTCCGCCCCGAGTGGGAGTGTGAGTCGAAGATCGGGTTCAACAAGGACGGGAAGATCAACGTGGTGCAGATGCGCCCCTTCGTGTCCAGCGGGACCACCCCCGCCTGCGGCGGGCACATCTCGACGCTGCTGGGCGCCTTCGACAACTGCTACAACATCGCGGCGTGGGACATCGTGGGGAGGGACTGCAAGACGGACCTGCCCTCCAACACCTCGATGCGTGCCCCGGGTTGGCTCCCTGGCATCTTCTTCATGGAGCGTGTCATCACGACCGTCGCCCAGACGCTCGGCGTGGACCCCTACGTCGTGCGTGAGGCAAACTTCTACAAGAAGAACGACGTGACGCCCTACGGCCTGACCCTGAAGGGTTGGGACATCGACACCCTGTGGGCCAAGGTGAAGTCCACTGCAGGGTACCAGGCCCGCCTGCAGGGCGTGGCGACCTACAACGCCAACAACAGGTGGACCAAGAAGGGTCTGACCCTGCTGGCGTCGAAGTTCACCGTGGGGTACTCCGGCACTGCTGCGGAGAACGCATCCGCGATGGACGTGCACATCAAGGTCAACAAGGACGGCACGGTCGCCCTGATGTGCGGCGGGACGGAGATGGGACAGGGCCTGACCACCAAGGTGGTGCAGACCGTTGCCTACCAGCTGGGCGTGGCGGTTGACGACGTCATGATCGTCGAGCAGGACACCAGCGTCATCGGCATCACCGGCGCAGACGACGTCACCGGCGGAAGCGTCGGGTCGGAGCTGACCTGCTGGTCTGCAAAGAACGCCTGCGCCAAGGTCAACACCGCGCTGGCCCCCGTCAGGAAGCTGCTGCCCTCGGGCACCTGGAAGGAGGTCGTGGCTAAGGCCTACGACCTGGGCATCGGCCTCACCTTCCTGACGAAGGACGAGGGCATCACGGGCGGGTTCGACGCCGACGGGCACGTCTACTGCACCTACGGTGTCGTCGCCGTCGAGGCGACGCTCGACGTCCTGACGGGTCAGGTCGACTTCTCGCGTGCCGACATCCTCTACGACCTGGGCCGCTCTGTGAACCAGATTGTCGACATCGGGCAGATCGAGGGCGCCTTCGTGATGGGCCTCGGCCTGACCATGACGGAGAGCATCGACTACTCGCAGGACGGCAACATGAACTGGTCCGACTACGTCATCCCCACCCCGTGGGAGATCCCCACGGAGTTCAACGTCTCCCTGGCGAACCAGATTGTCAACCCCTACACCGCTGGCGGCGGGAAGGCCATTGGCGAGCCCCCGCTCACCATGACCTACGCGGCGGTGGAGGCTGTTGAGCTTGCCTTCAAGGCGGCTGCGAAGGAGTCTGGCGCGTCCCCCTCCACCTACAGGTCGGTCCAGTCCCCCCTCACCATCCAGGACCGCCAGAAGATGGCTGCGGTCCAGATCAGCCAGATGACCCTGTCCCAGTAGACAGGTCAGCGTGTGGGTGCCAGGTGTGGGATCGATGCCTTCAGTATTGTGTCGGGGAGGGGAGGGGGTGGTGGTGGTGGGGGTGGTGGGGGTGGGGATTTGGGTTTCTCTCAGCCCAAGCCACCCACCCCCACCCCCGCACCCACTGCCCCAACCCTCCACCAACACCCCCACCATCGGGCTTTCGGTAGGACTGTTCCCCACTGTGTGTGACGGTTGAATGGGTGGTGAGGCCGCCTTTTCGCCGCAGAAACAAAGTAAGGGTCTCAGACAATGCCCCCATTTAGTGTGCTGTGCCTCAACTACTGTTGCATAAGGCAAGGGAAACGAAATGCGTGACAGTATGCCAGTGTGGTGTGACCCTCCCGACCCAAGCCCCATCTGCCCCATCCCCCCACCCACCCTCCTTCCTATTCTCCCCCGACGACTATTGCCGCTGGAAGTGGAGCTTGAGGGAGCTAGGCCTTCCCGGCAAACATTGTGTACATCATATATGCCCTGTAAAGCGCCACCAGGCTGGGTGTCGTGATACTAACCACAAAAAGACATCTGTTTTGAGGGGTCGGTGTGGCCCGGCCCGATCGCGCAGTTCTGGGTGTGTGTGTGGGGGGGCGGGGTGGTGGTGACGGGTGATCCGCCATCATCTTCCTGAGAGTATTTGCAAGCCTGCCGTCTGCCGCCGCCATACGCATGCCATAGGATTTGCCTTGTCAGGATGGAGACGGTTATGCACGCAGATGCAGTTGCAACCTCCCGCCCCAAGTGAGAACGAAACAATTCCAACCCCGGGTGAGAGTTTGTCTTGTTGACCAGACAAAACGTATATTCTTTGGGGGGTATTTTTATATTTTGCCTGATTCTTTTGGCATCTTTTTTGCATCTTTATTTTGCTCTGCTCCCCCGCGCCCCCCCCCCCTCTGATTTGACATACGCAGCAGAAGAAAAAAAACATATCGCCTCACAAATGTCGGGATTGGCACACAAAAAGGCTGCAAACTGCTGCAAACTCAACAAAAAGATAATGCTCGTTTTTTTTCCATCATAGTTCTGCGTTCAGAGCACCACCTCGCTGCCTTGAAGGACTCCCCCTCCCCCATCCCTATTGCGAGAGCGTGTCTTTTGCCACGCACGCAAACGGAGGCTGGATGTGCCCGCCCTATGGCTTCGGGGGAGGGGACTCATAGCCCCTGCGCAGCACACAGCACACAGCTGGGGTGGGGGAGGGGGAGGGGGGGATGGGCAGACGAATGGGTCTTCCGCAAAAAAAAACAGATATCAGAGTGGCGTGCTCCACTGGACTAGGGTTCGAAGGGGTTGGGTTTCGCAGCCCCCCCCCCCCCTTGGGTTCTCCCCCCCCCACACACCCCCCTACTACTGCGCCACCCGACACTTTCCAAAAGTCCAAAAATGAAAGCCGAAACAGCGGACCCCGCTTGCCGGGAGGGGATGCGAGAGGCGCGGTCAAAATATGTTTCGATTGTTCAAAATATTTGTATGTGTTCCTAAAGGGGCTCTCGGCTGCACTGCACTGCAGTGCAGTGCGGCTGGGCTGGGCGGTGGCTCGCCGAAAGCAGTGGCGTGCCTCCCCGTCTGTCTGAAGGGGAGGGGAGGCTGGGAGCGAGAGGGAGAGAGCTCGCCCCTGCCTCCGTAGACCCATCCGACACTTTCCAGAAAGCTTCGCGCGCGCGCGTGTGTGTTACAAAACCACCCCCGCCCCCCCCCTTTCACCCTTGTTCGGTATATTTTGTCCATTTGGAGTTTTTTTTGGGAAGAAGATGTGTGTTGGGGCCTGCCAAAGGAGATGCTATAACAGACTGTTGCCGGCGGCACATATGGGGCACACCCATACACGCTACACTAGGTGCGCACAAAAAAAAACCATCCCCTTTTTCGTTTCCCCCTCCAACCCCTGCTCTCGATCGGGCGCTTCTGGGATTTCCAACTTTCGCGTCAAAAGCGATGTTGGGTTGGTTTCCCAGAGGGGTCTGCGGCACTCCCTGCCCTGTTGCAAATTGGACTGTTGCTAAGGTTTCGAGCAAATCCATTATGTAAAAACGTAAACAGGCAATTTGGCATTGTGTTGCATTTCCGACGGGATGCAGAGGGAGAGCGGGCTGTCGCTTTCCTGCAAACGAAACGGTTTGCCAAAGGCGGTACTCTATACCAGCCACGGCGGGTAGGTATTGTTGTGTGCAGGTGTGTGGGGAACCTTGTATGTCGTGCCGGATGGGGTATATTCTTGGGTCTTTTTTATTGGAACCGTTTTTCAATTCATACACCCCCCACCCCCCCTCCCTCCCCTTACCCGCCCGCACCTCCCAAGAGTTACCAAAAAAAAGAGCTTCGTGCCCACAACGCGGGAACCTGCGGGTCCAACCAACGCAAATCCTGACAACGTCACCGCCACATCAGGGAGGGTTGGTGGGGTGGTGGTGGTGGTGCGGTGTTCTCGCGATCGACGAGTACTCCTCTTCCCTCACCTCTGCACCCCCCCTCCACTCCCTGAGCACATCCCATTCCTTCGGATTTTGCTGGTCTATTGTCTTCCCCCAGTTGCCCTGTTGTGTTGATTGCGATGCCAGAAATAAGCAAAAAGGCAACATCTCTCACGCCGGGCTTATGGGCCGCCGAGGCCCAACAGAAAGGCGAGATCCGGTTGGTGAGGGAGGCACTGGGCCCCCTCTCCTAAAAGAAAGGCGAGATCCGGTTTCCCCCACCCCCTCATCTTTTTTACCTTTTCTGGAAGCGTCGGCGCATCGTATAAGGGAGAAGGAGGAGTCATTGTGTTAGCTGCTATTTTTCTGCATTTCTGTGCATTTCAGAGTGACGAGTCGACCCCACATGTTATATTCAGACCAGAGTGCATGCTCCTTGTCGGTGCCGATCAGCGTGTGTAGTGCATGCCAGAGACTGGGGCTAGGGGCGCGAGCGAAAGGCGGATGGTGGGGGAGAGAAGGGCATGTGATTGTACCATCTGCGTGCCTTGGGGAAGTGTATCAGTTCTCGTGTGTTAGTCTTTCGTGGACTTCCTGCACGATGCAGGTCCGCTATGCAATACAGCCAACGGGGAAGTGTGTATGTGTGAACCATCCTGTTTATTATTTGCCACAAGGAACGCCGGCTGTCGGATTCCTTGTTTTGGGTTGTTTTTTTCGCATTCATTCGAGGGGTGTGTGTGTGTCTGCGTGCGAGGCGTGTGGTGTGTTTTGTGGTTGTGGTGTGCGCCACCATATCTGTCTTGTGCCACCGCGCCACCGCGCCACCACTCCCCAACCCCCAACCCCAACCCACCCCGCCCCCCCCCAAAAAAAAATGGACAATGCGAACCAAGCAAACCGCAACCAACACAGATGCATGTCATTTGGCCTGTTCGACTTCTGCATGCCCTTCCCCACGCCCCACCTCCCCCTCGCACCCCCATCCCCGTTGGTATCACCTGTGGGTAGCAACACATGTCATTTAAAATTTTGCAACACTGCCACTACCACCCACAGGGATTGTATGTCGGGCGGATTTTCCCAGACCCCCCACCACTGCTGTCGGGGCTGAACGCAATCTCCCCCACACACCCTCTCCCCCCCACATGGTGGAGAACAGCATTTGTCTTCGGACTTACCGTTAGCTTACCGATCTCCCCCCTCCCCCCCTATTCGCACCCGTTGTGCATTGATCCGCCTTGTACAACATATCTGGCGTAGTGACTACAAAAAGGACTAACATTGCGAGAAGGTGCTGGGAGATTTACTTTTCCATTCCCTCTCGACGATCAAATCCCCCCCTATTCGCACCGATGCCCCGAGAACCCTACCGACCCACCACCACTACCCCCCCCATCCCCGCCGACCTTCGTACACGGTGGACTCCCACACGTCAGGGTGCACCTTTTTGGGATATCGGAATATCGGGGGTCCAGACCCCCGCTCGCGGGGGTCGGGACCCCCGCGAGTGGGGGTCTGGACCCCCGCTGTCGGGGGTCTGGACCCCCGCGAGCGGGGGTATGGACCCCGCTCGCGGGGGTCGTCTGGGCACCAAAAATAGCAGGGCAGACTCCCGCTAGCGGGGGTCCAGACCCCCGACAGCGGGGGTCCAGACCCCCACTCGCGGGGGTCCAGACTCCCGCTAGCGGGGGTCCATACCCCCGCTCGCGGGGGTCCAGACCCCCACTCGCCCAGACCCCCGCCCCAGACCCCCGCTCCAGGGGGTGGGAGTCCACCGTGTAGTTGAGCCCGAGGGGGTGGGCAAAACAAAAAATAGATACGCCTGTCAAAACCTGACCACCTCTCCAAGATGTCCCACCGCACCTATTCTGGCGCAACTCCGCAGCCGCATTCCCCATCTTGCACCGCAAAGCCTTCCACCCCCTCACTCCGCCCTGCCTCGCGCAGGCAGTCGCTGCGTGGCGGGGCCCAGTCCGCAAAGGGGCCGCGGGATGTCCAGCTGCGGAACCCCACCCCGCCACAGCCCAAGGGGCAAGTCAATTGGGGCCTCACGAGCAAGCTGTTCCGTGGCGGGGGAGACCGTCGAAGGCCCCCTGTGGGGCAGGCCGGGGTTGTCAACTGGGCAGCGGTGGAGGAGATGGTGATCCTGCGCAACGCGGTGCCCGACAAGGAGGGCAGCGGAGAGCCGCCGTTCTCCGGAGGCGAGACGCTGGGCCTGCTGGAGGGGATGGACACCGCGTCGGAGCCCGACCCACCCCCTCCGGAGAATGGGGCACGGCAAGGCAGGGACATGGGCACGTCGGCGGTGGCCAGCCCCACCACATCCCCGTTTGGCGCAGCACCCCTAGACCCCCCACACCCCCCATACCCCACACCGGGTTTCCTCAGCAGGAGGCTGCTGAAGGGTGGCGGCGGCGGTGGTGGTGTTGGAGGAGGAGGAGGAGGAGGGGATATCAGCGCCACCACCACCACCACCACCTTCCTCCACCCACGCCTCACCCGGGCCTGCTCCTCACCAACCCTCTCCGGCGAGCGTGCCGTTCCCCCTGTGTTCGGATGTGGTGGTGGTGGCGCCCCCGCCCAACGCCAGGCCTTGCTGCTCCAGAGGGATGAGCCGGCAGGGGTGGCGCGGGGTGGCGGTGGTGCCGAGACCCCATCAGCCCAGATCGCCGCCGCCGGCCTGGTACGCCGGGGCAGGCCACAGGGGCGGGGAGCTGCTGCAGAAGGGGCACACCGCTTCAACGGGGTGGGGGTGGAGCCGCAGTGGGGTGCTGCTTCTGACGTTGCTGGCGGTGGTGCTGCCCCCTTCTCGCTGGGGGGCCAGGTGTATGTGTTTGACGACTCTGGCACAGCGGTGCGGTCGTGGTGTGACCCGACTGTGAAGCAGTTCCCGCAGTGGGCTGTCGCGCCGCCCGAAAACCTCACGTTGGATCACGTCGAATTCCTCCGGTTGGTTGCAGCGGACTGCGCGGAGGCGGCGGACTACCTGGAGTCCCTGAGGCTAATGAAGGTGAAGTTTGTCCTCGACAGCCTTGCCGCGTTTGTCAGGTCTCTGGCATGCGCAGAACGCCTGACGAGTTTGGCCATCACACGGTGTGGGATTACAAACCAGCTCCTGGTTGCCGTGATGAAGGCCCTGCCGGAGTCGGTGCTGCGGCTCGACATGAGCTACAACACCATCACCCCCCTCGGCGTCTCTTATTTCTTTGAAAAGTTCAGTGAACTCACCCCCTGCGTGCAGAGCGTGTCCTTCCACGGCGTCAACCCCCAGGGCTACCCAACGGAGACGATGTGCCGCAAGCTATGCGACCAGCTCACCACCGCATGCCTCGATGTGATGGAGATCGATCTCTCCTTCTCAGGCATCGACGACGAGTCAGTTCTACACTTCGCACGCGCGCTCCCCAGGATCACGCAGCTCCGTTCCCTGGTGCTGGAGGGTGCGGCCGTCACCCTCAGCTCGTCGATCCGGCTCTGCGAGGCGCTGAAGCGGAACCACTCTCTGACAGCCCTATCGCTGCGGCACTGCCGCAACGTGCCTGTGATGCTTGTGAAGGCGATCAACGCAGAGCTGGACAGGAACAACGTTGCCTATTCCAAGGCGAACGTTGCCATGCAGGGGAGGAGCAACAGCGTGTTTACCACGCATACCGTCAGCGAGAAGATTGTGCCGCACGAGGCGCGTGGGGTTCGCAAAGGAGGCGGCAAGGGTGGCTCCTCGGCGCCAGAGCTGCGCTTCACAGTGTATCCCTTCGCGTCGAATGAACCGACCCGGAGGCGGCACCTTGCGCACCGGTATGAAGGGGAGTCGACTGCGGTGTCATCCGTGAGTACGTTTGTCTGATGGCATGCCTGGGTGGATGGGGGAGGGGAAGGGGTGTGGTGGTGTGGGCCGAAGTGGAGAGTGGTTTGTATTCTCAAGAGGTGGCGTGCGGCGCGTGCGGTGTGTCCCCCTTCTGATGCATCAGCAGGGACAAGGCCAAGCTATCCCGCGTCAGCACCCCCCTTGTCTCTTCAAGGGTTCTCTGCAAGCCTTGGCTCTGTGGGCTGTGGCCCTAACTTTCCGGCCAGATCCGATGTCAGTGCCGTGCTGCCCATTTCCATGGTGCACGCAGGCAGTGTCTCGGCCATGTGGTGGCGATGATGTGCAGTCTGGGCCTATGTTCCCATCGGCCTGCTGTGTGTTGCAGTGATGAACACATCAAGAGAGCAGTGTGCTCTCGGTGTGCTCTGCACTGCTGCAACACTATTCACGTGTGTAGTTCGGGTGTGTGCAGATGTTTTGTGTGTGCCAGGTATTGCAGCCTGGCTTGTCTTGTGGGACAGGCTGCTGATTGCAGCTGTGCGCGGTATCGTGGGTATTGGATGTATCCGAGGCGCAGCCCCAGCCCCTTGCGCCACGTCGCACCCTCTGTTTTCATTGAAACCTGTGCTGCGGAACCATGCCCTTTTGTGTCTTCAGGTCATACCCACACCACCACCTGCAGTGACTGTAACACCAAAACCAAAGCAACAAACGATAAGAATAAATGGTGCCCCTGATTTACCCCCTTTTCACTACGCACAAACTACGCAATCTGGGGGGGGGGGTCTCGCTTTTTGGTCCCCCCCCAGTTTTTTTTTGGTCCCCCTTTCTGTGTGGCTACTGAGACAGGACTGGAGGCACTGCGCTGACCGAGAAAAAAAAATATTGCCAGAACTCACTATGTACCGTCCGAAAGAACAGGGGAAACACCTGGGCAAGGTTGCCCCATGCCCAGAAACACCTGGGAAGGAAGTGAGCTCCAGGAGCCGCGTAGTACCCCCTACACACTTCTACGAAACAACAGCTGCAGAGATGGTCCGGATGCCCCGAAAAAAAACCTACACACACACTCCATCATCCACACTGCACCTAGGAACAACAATGTCTGGGGAAGAGGAACAGCTCTTCACCATCGTTGCCTCTGTTGAGGGGTTGAGATGCCTCGCGGGGACCATCGCAGGATGTGTCACCCACGAGAAGCTGCTGGCGCTGCTTGAGGAGGTGGGGCTGCAACCGGAGGGTGACTGTCTCGAGGTGCATCTGCTGAAGGGTGGTGACGTTAATTCATTGGAGATGCGGCCTCTCCCAGAAGGCCTGTGGCAGAACGCGCTCCCGGGCTCGGCGCTGTTCCTTCCGGCGAAGGCAGAGACAGTGCCAGCATCCCGCCTGGACGTGCGCGACTGGGTCGACACCGCCATGCAGTGCCACACCCCTGTCTCTAACATCCACACCCTCATCACCAAGTTCAAGGGCGAGACGGTGACCCGCCATGCGGTGGAGATGTCGTGGCAGCAGTCGCTACTGCTACGGGATGTGTTGTTTTTACGGGAGACGCAGGGCATCCGGGAGAACGGCGAACTTGTGTTAATTCACGACCTCACACCAGTGTTTGCGGACCCGTCAAACACTACCAAGCTTGGGCACTTTACGGTGCAGTACAGGGTGAACGGGATCCTCCGCTACCACGTGCTCGCCACATATCTGACGCTGTCATCTGATGGACCCACTACCAGAGTTGACCTGGCCGTCGCCTTTAAACGGTTTTCGGACCTGGCCTCTTCAGGCCAGTTCTCCGTCCTCGGCAAGGATGACGTGGGGTTGTCCGAGGAGTCGTTCTCGGCTTTCTTTCTGGACCGCGGTGCCAGTCTGAAACCCGAGCTGCAGAGCGTTGTCGTTGTGTTCGAGCCCCACCACCGCCTGCATCTGGCCTTCCGGCGAGTCATTGAGCCTGACTTGCCCTTCATGACTCTGATGTGCTATGCTGCCAACTACTGTGCCGCAGCACCAGAGTTCGCCGCCTACCTCCACAGCACGGTAGGCATCACCATCAGCAGCTTCCTGTGGCAGCGGGCCACAAACGGCCGCTTCCTCAGTGGTGCAGCTGCCTGCTTCTCGCTGTCGGCTCGCTGCGGGGAGCTCACCGTCGCTGAGCACCTGCACACCTTCTTCTCGATGACGACGACGGAATCGTCGACAAAGAAGGTGGCAGTGAAAAACTGCCTTGCTGATCGCAGCGCCATCGACAAAGTGTGCCTCTACGGGAAGCTTTTCAGCAAGGTCTTGTACCCTCTGCTGACCACCATCGCAGACTCAGGGAGTTTCACCACCGACCCCAAATCGTTGGGATGGCTGCAGATGTACTGGCGCTCGGGGGCCTTCGACCTCTTCTCTGCGGCCAGGAGTGAAGCGACGCTGGAGGCGTGCAGCTCTGACGGGGACCTGACCGTCTTCCAGAGCGCCACTTCATGCAGGATGGTGACGGTAGGGCGGCTGCGCTTCCACACCTCGCCGCAGTGTCCCTCCCTCGACATCCGGGAAGTCAGCGATAGTGACCTGGACGGCGTCCGGCCGGATGACTTAGTGCAGCACGGCCTCGATGCCTACTTTGGGAAGCAAGGCATCCCAACCGAAAGCCGGCTCATGCCCGTAGTGTCCTTCGACAGCGGCGTGGAGTTCTTCCGCACCGCCCTGGTCATTATCGGGACGAGCATGCTGGTGGAAGCGGTGAGGTTCGGGGCAGCCAGCGAGGAGACACGCGCGGTGCAGCCGTCGGTGTCGTTTGGCCCGGCCCTCTTGGAAGGGATGTGCGGGAGGTCTAAGCGTGTCATCGAAGTGGCTGGACACTCATCCGTTCGTGACGACTTTGTCCGTGCTCACTGCTGTATTCCTGAGCATTTCTCTGATACTGATTTGAAAACTCTGCATGCTGAGGTTGGTGAGCCGAAACTCACTACGATAGTGCGTTCCCGTATTCCGGAGACTACGAAGGAGCGCAAGCTTCGGATTGGGAAGCGGAAACTTGAAGACTTGAAATCAGCATTCGAAAAAGAGGAATCAAGGAAGGAAAAGCGAATTGCAAGAGAGACTGCCCTCAATGACATTGTCCTCCGTTTTGATTATTCCGATAGCTTCACAAACTCGGAACTGATTAATCAAGCTCAAAAGCGTGGCAAGCGAGGTGTACAGAATGCCTCGAAATCACGGTTGATGCAAATCCTTCGTGAATTTGATAAAGCCCGCACAAAAGAAGAGCTGCAGGAGATTTGTGCCGAACGTGGGATTGAACGAAACGTTCAAAATGACCGCGTGGACTGGCTGCTGGCAGCTCTCAAGAAGCAGGATAAAAAGGATCATGCGTGATAAAATGAAAGGGCTGCTGCTACTCTTCACCCCCCCCCCCCCCCCACCCCCCGCTTTGATTTCGTTGCTGGATCAATGCAGTGCCTTCAATCACACACTTCGCCCACTCCAGGAGAATATTATACAAGGCCCAATGCAGTGCGTAACGGTGAAGTACAGCCTGCGGTATCGCGAGAAGGAGTTCGGCAGCTTTGCCGAGCCGTTGCTCGTGACGAGTGTCGACACGTTCGACACCGTGTGGAAGGCGTTTGAGACACGCCTTCCTCCCAAACAGGGTCGCAAAAAATCCGAGAGTGAGCGGGACTACAAGAGGCGCGTCCGAGCGATCTGGAGAGCGCACTCCTTTCTCTGTGGCAAGGACGCAGTCGTGGTTGGGTCGGTGCAGTTCGAACACGGGGAGAACACCTTGGAGATTGCAAGTGATGATACGCTCACAGCCTTCAGGGCGATGCAAGGTGCCACCCTGAAGGTGGCCCTCGACATTAAGGCGAGCGTCGACCGAGGGGTCGACGAAAAGCTGAAGAAGGCGCTGCTGGCACGGGACCCCGCGGGGTATACGGAGGTCACCGCCACACAGGCAACCTCCGCTGACAACGTCCAGGAGACGTTATCAGAGGGGATCACAACGGCACTAGAGATCTGTGTCACGGGATCCAGGCGCCCACTCTCCCTCGACGGTCTGGGGATTGTTGTTGGGCATGGTGTCGTTACCTGCAGCTGCAAGAAAAAGATTCCGAGCCACGTCGGAAAATTGAGCAGTACCGATGCATTTCTACGCCACGCAACGAGCTGCAAGACACTGAAGAAGAAGCTGGATCATCCCGACGAGCTGAAGCAGGCACCGCGCCAAAGGGCACCCCGAAAGACAGCTGCAAAGCCGGCGTCGAAACCCGCACCGAAGGCTGCCAGCGCTGCAGCACCTGAAGAACCTGAAGAACCTGCAGCACCTGAAGCGCCTGCACCCGCACTGACCCCGGAACAGCAAGAACTCCTTGAGTTTGGGAACCCGGCAAAGAGACAGAGAACTGGCTGAGGCCGGAAAAGGGGACCAAAAAATGAGACCCCCCCCCCCCTTTTCACTACGCACAAACTACGCAATATGGGGTCGTCAGGGGCACCAATAAACCTGTCAGAGGCGCGCCTGTGCTGCACGATGCGCAGCACCACGATGTGGTGCACGCTGGCAGCCAGCATGCTGCTGGCATGTGCCGGTGGTGCGGGGGCCACGTCACAGACAGAGTCGTGTGACGCGGTGTCCGCTGCCTACCAGACGTCCATCAAGACGGCCATCACCAACTTTAACACGCTGCTGGTGGAAGCACAGTCGCGGCTGAGCAGCCGTGAGCTGCAACTGATCGGTGCGGGGCAGAGCCTCAGCTTCATCAACACGCAGCTGGCCACTGTGTCGAACTACACGTCGGAGCTGTCCAACCTGCTCGACGAGGTTAACGACGTGACGGCGTCGGCGCTGAACGCAGCACTGCCGACAGGCGCAAACGTGACATGCAACGTCGGGATCGATGTCGCAAACGTTTACCTGTCGGTGGCGCTGAACGTGTCAGGCACGACGTCACTGTCGGTGGACCTGTCGGGGCTCCCTACGGCCGACGTGGCAGCACTGGGCCTGTCCATCACCGACCCAGCTGTCTCGCTCGACGTGGCTGTGGAGGTCGCCGGGACGCTCGAGGTGGACGTGATGGTGGAACTCGGGACGGTGGCAGTGCGCGTGTCGGACCTCAGCGCCACCATCAGCGCAAGCGGGAGCGTCGACACCACGGTGGCCTGGACAGACGTCGGGACGGTCGGGCTGAGCGGGGCGGTGGCACTCACGGGGGTTACGGTGCCGCTGGAGTTCCCGAGCGGGTCTACGCTGTCGGAATTCCTGTCCAAGGTGGGTGAGGTCCGTCTGGGAACGGTGTCGGGCGCGCTTCTGGGGCAGCTGTCCGTCGACGTCGCTGTGGACGCCGTGCCCGTGGGCCAGCTCCCCTCCCCCGTGCTGACGATGAACGACACCGACATCTTCGACACCACCCTGCCCACCGTCACCGTCGACATGGACATCTCCTCCCTGCAGGCCACAGTGGTGGAGCTGCTGACCCAGCTCGGAAGCTTCAACATCGACCTCTCCGCCCTGGGCCTCGCCGACCTGGAGGTGGCCGACGTCGACGTGTCTGCTGTGATCAGCGGGATGACCGACCTCCTCCAGCTGGCACCCGTCGCCGAGCAGTACTTCCTGCTGCACACATCCTCCTCCTCCTCAGGGGAGTACCCCACCTTCGAAGGCCTGGCGCTGTTCCTCCGTGAGAACCTCCCTGCGCCCCAGGCCGCATCGGGGTCGCTGGACTTCGGCGGCGCCAACATCACAGGCGGGTGGTACCCCGAGAAGGGCGAGGTGCAGCTCAACCTGCAGGTGGAGCTTGACGCCGACATCGCATCCCTCGACTTCTCCGGCAGCATCCAGAACGTGCTGGGCGACATGCAGGCTCTCGACGTGCTCTTCGATCTGATCGGCGCCAGCGCCCCCGCTATGTCCCTCTCCGTGCCAGACATGTCTGCCAGCGTGGTCTTCGGCTCCCGCATCGTGCTGGACGTCACACTCGGCCTGAAGACATCCTTCATCAACACAGGCACACTCACCGGATCCGCCCTCGCCGGCAACGCCTTCGTCCGCGTCAACGACCTCTCTGCTGCAGTGAGCGTGGAGGTTGACCCTATCAACTTCGAGGCGGAGCTCCCCCTCGACAGCCAGCTGGAGGTGCGTGATGGGAGCTTCCGCATGGCATTCGGGGTGCGCGCCGCCTTCGACGCCACCACCGA
The DNA here is from genome assembly GCA_963210315.1 of Rhynchopus euleeides. Lineage (NCBI taxonomy): Eukaryota > Euglenozoa > Diplonemea > Diplonemida > Diplonemidae > Rhynchopus > Rhynchopus euleeides. The sequence goes on from OY723237.1 coordinate 3,788,332, forward strand.
TGACGACGACGTCGACTACGACACGCCTGTCACAGCCTCCACCGTGGCAGCGGTTGCCGAGATGACCGTGCTGCAGCTGCTGACCGGCGGCACCACCGCGGTGCTTGACTTCATCAAGCAGCTCAGCCTCGAGGTGTACACATCGCTGGATGTCGTCATCCCTGTGGAGCTGACCTCCGGCTTCCAGGGTGCCGACCTCAGCGTGTCGCCCATCGTCGAGCTGCACGACGACAACCTGCTGAGCGGCGGCCTCCCCTCCTTCAGCCTCGACATCGACCTGAGCCTCCTGGTCCCCTCCCTGCCGGGTGGCATCGGCGCGTCGTCCGACTCGACGAACCACGTGTCGAACATGATGGGCTCCCTCACCACGCTGCTGGATGAGATCTCCGGGATCTCCCTCCCGACAGTCTCGCTCCCCGGTGCCGCCTCCCTGCCGGACCTCCTCAAGAGCATCGGCGGTGCGCTGGACTTCGGATCCGAGCTCAACACCTACCTCGACCTCCTCGTGAAATTCCGCGAGCTCGACACCGGGCTGAGCCTCGACCTGTCTCTGGACCTCCGCCCCGCAGAGCTTCTCCTGGCAACCGACGCGTTCCAGACGGAGATCCTGGGCCTGCTGAAGGCGGCGTATCCGACTGTTTTCTCCGGTTTCTCCGACGGGCTCACCAACCCCACATCCGGGGTTGTCTTCAGCGCGGTGAACTACCTGAAGTACTTCCAGGTCGTCTTTGGGGAGGCATCCACTATCGCGTCTGCCGATGCCTCCTGGGGGGAGGCTGACCTCACCTGCTACCTTGCGGCTCACGGGAGTTATGCGCTGACTGCGAAGAATGCGCGTGCCTTCGTGCGGCTGCTGGGTGTGCAGGACGATTACCCTGACACAAACAGCGATGGGTACCCTGCGACCAGCGGGGGTGTTGCGTTTGACCCGGCGTCTCACCTCGATGCGCTGCGCGATGCGGTGGGTGAGTCGGGCACCTTCACCCTCGGGAGCCTGGCCGGTTACCTCTGCTCCAGGTCTGTGTCGTTCGGCGTGAATGTCAACTTCCAGAAGGCGATCTTCGCGCTGGTGTCGGTGAGGTTTCCCGACGTCACGGCGGCGTACACCGCCCTCACTGTGGGGGATGCGCTTCCCTACAACCCTCTGACAGGCGATGTGTTCGACTGGCGGAACTACCTCACCGAGGTTGGCACGGTGCTGGGGCTGGGGTCATCCAACATTGCCCTCACCGACATCGCAGACCTGCTGGGCAAGCGCCCCACCATCCAGGGCCTGGTGCGCTTCCTCAAGGCACGCCTGCTGGATGGGCTGAGCACCTCCCTGTCCGTCGGGGGGCTGTCCTTCTCTGGAGGCCTCACCACAGGCAGCAGTGGCGGCATGGAGCTGTCGGCGGTGGTGGGTCTGGCCTTCGAAACCCCCGCAGTCACCGCGTCTGAGGTGGTCGCCTCCCTGGAGGAGGCTCTGACAGGGCTGTTCGAGCTGATCGGTGTGGACAGCGTGATTGGGTCGATTGCAGACATCGGGGCGGGCCTGCAGGATACGCTGAGCGGGCTGGACGACACGCTCTCCTTCGGTGCCTCGGTGTCGGTGACGGTGGAGGCGGGTGCGGACATCTCCCCGCTGATCGACGGGACGGGCAGCACGCCACTCTTCTACGTGCGTGTGACGGAGTTTAACTTCGCCATCGTGGCGAACGTGACGGACTTCTCCACAGCGCTGGATTTCGGCGACCCCTTCACCTTCACCGGCATCTGCAGCGCCAGCTTGGCCTTCCGTGCAGAGTCGAGCGTCTCCGATGCCGCCCCTGCAGTGCTTCTGGACGACGCGGCAGGTGTGGACAGCTTCAGCCTGACGCCTCTGACGGATTCGCTCACCCTGACGGGCAGCGTGGTGGGGAGCGTGGAGCTGGCAGGCGGCCCCCTGGACTCCTCCCTCTACCTGGGTGTGGAGGACTACGCACTGTTCGACGACGTGTCGCCCTCCTTCACGGTGGATGCGGAGATCCCCTACGAGCTGATGGTGGTGCTGAAGGATGCGTTGACGGCGGTGGGCGACCTGGGGCGCGAGGTGAACGCGCTCTCCGCGCTGAGCACCACCGTGCCGCTGATGAACCGCACGCTGAACGACCTGCTGAAGACGGACGACGTGGGCCCCGACTGGGGTGACTACCTCATCTGGGACACCGCCATCGACGAGGCCATCGCATCGTCTTCAGACTACACCGACTGCCTCGCGAGCTCCGCAGGCAAGTGCCCCACAGCCCGCGAGACACTGTCTGCACTTAAGACACGCATGGAATACCTCACAACGGCAGCCTTTGTGGGCGACGGCAACGACACGGTCCCCGTGTCTGCAGTGCGCGCAGGCCTGGTGGGTAACTTCTTCGAGCTCGGGTTCGCAGTGAGCGGCACGCTGGAGATCGCTGTGACCCCTCCCCTGGCAGAGCTGATCGACGACGACGAGATTGAGTTCAGCGGGACGGGCCTGCTGGTGGTCAGCGTGAGCTTCGGGCTGGCTGTGGATGTGAAGGTCAACACGACGAACGGGCTCTCCTCCGTCACCGCCAGCGACATCACCGTCCAGGTCAACAACTTCACCATGGGCATGGAGATCGTGGCTGACGTGTCGGCAACGGCACAGCTCGGCATCCTGGAGGCCAGCATCGACGGGGGCGAGGGGACTCTCCTCGCTGCATTCTCTGGAGCCCTCAACGGGGGGGCCGCAACGGCACTCAGCGACATCACATCCTCGAAGTTCAGCTTCACCAAGAGCGCAACCGTCGACGCCTGCCTGCCCTTCAGCGCCTCCATCGGCGAGGTCGACCTGGGCTCCATCGCAGACGACGGGGCGGGCACGCCGCAGATCTGCGTCACCGACACCGACCTCTTCGACTCCACAGCACCCACCGTCTCTGCCCTCTACATGTCACGCCTCTACGACTTCCGCGGGCTCTCCCCCATCCAGATCATGGGCATCGTGAGGGGTCTGATCAACACCGTGCAGGAGTACCGCGAGTCCCCTGTGTTCGACGTGTCTGTCCCCTTCACCGATGTGGACCTGGGTGACATGCTCGACTTCTCCGACACCCTCACCGACGCGCTCTACGCCAAGATGGTCAAGGTGCAGGATGCGGCAGACCGCACCACCCTGGTGCTGTGTGTGGAGGGCGACGCCCTCCCCGACGGCTGGGCCACCGACGGGTCGGAGGGGCGCGACACTTTCACCAACAACCTCGACCTCAAGGTGTTCAGCGTGGTGCTCAACGAGGAGCTGCAGGTCGAGCTCAGTGCGCTCGACGCGGCATCCATTGAGGGGGCTGCGACAGCCAGCGACCTGGCGGAGCTGCTCAACTCCGCGCTCTACGCTGCGGGGCTGGGGCTGTCTGTGGAGGCGAGTGTTGTTGAGGGAGCGGATGCCATCCAGCTCTGCACCAACGAGTCCATCGCTGCGACAGACGTCCGCATCGGGGTTGGCCTCAAGCAGACGGGCAACGCTGCCTACAACGAGTCCACAACAGCATATGCACCCTCCGCTATGCTCGGGTTCGCCGACGGGGCTGTGAAGGAGGCGCCCCGTGTGCCTGCCTTCTCCTCCATCGCTGGTCTGGTCGAGGTGCTCGCGGCAGCGCTGGGCATCAGCGAGGATATTCTTGAGGTGACCTACGCCGCCCGTGCAGGCGAGCCTACTCAGTATGAGCTGCTGTTCGCGGTGTCGCTCCCTCTGACGCTGCCGTCGCCCACCGCGTCGCTGACTGTTGGCGCGGAGGTGGAGCCCCTGCTGCAGGTCAACGCCAGCGCAGAACTGTCTGTGTCGACGAGTGTCGACATGGGCTTTGCCTTCGGGGCACGCATGGGGCAGACTGCGGGCAACCTGTCCCTCTCGGGCACACTCCCCAGCGGGAACTACCTCAACACCTTCACGCTGGACAGCGAGCAGACCTTCAAGCTTGTGCTGGACAAGGTCTCTCACAGCGTGACCCTCCGGTCGGGCACAGTTTTCGAGGATGAGCTTGACTACCAGCTGGGCGTTCTGACTGCACAGCTGGAGGCAGGGCAGTCGCTGTCGGTGCTGAACTACGCCAACACGACCTTCCTCATCCAGAGCACAGGGGTCAAACGCCTCGAGTCTGTCGTCACGGCTGACTTCGAGGCCCTGACAGGGCTGGGCAGCGACAAGACGAAGGCTGTGCTGTTCACCCCTGTGGTGCAGAACCTCTACTTCAAGGCGGACGCAGCGGTCGCCGTGACGGACATCAACCTGGAGGCAACCCTGGCTGTGCTGGAGGCATCTTCCTACGGCGGGATCGGCTCCATCGCGCTGCAGGCTGCAGCAGAGTTCGGCACGCAGGGCGTGACCATGACGCTGAGCGAGATCCGCGATGCCGTTGTGGAGGACCCCTTCAGCCTGGTTGCGGCAAATGCGACAATCTCCGCAGCTCTCGAGGTGGACCTCACGGTGTCAGTCCCCGGGCTGGCCTCCGTGACGGGTGGCATCGCCGTGGCGCTGACCCCCGACTTCTTCGTCGAGCTGAAGGAGAACTTCACGCTGCCAAACTCCTCCAACTTCGAGGTGACGATCAACGCGCCGGACCTGCCCAGCCTCAGCAACTTCAAAAACCTCTCCCTGGCTGAAATCGTCGTGCTGATCGGCGACGGCGTCGACCTCCTCTTCGGCAACGAGGAGGAGGGCACCACGGGGCTGCTGTCGAACCTCCCGCTCCTGGACACAGAGATCCCGGTCGTCTCCTTCACGCCGCGCGAGGTGGTGACGGAGGTGCAGGAGGTGCTGGCGACGATCGAGGGGCTCCTGACGGACACTGCGGGCAGCATCCACCGCCTCGAAGACATCGTCGAAGAGGTGCTGGGCCTGGAGGACCCTGAGGACGACACCAACGGGTGTTACAAGTCGTGCGTGGTGGAGTTTTCCTACGATTCGGCTGCAGAGACCCTCGTTCTGCAGCTGCAGTACACCGCTTCGCCGACCCTCCCCACGCTTTCCCTCGACCTCAACCTGAGGACGATGATCGAGCTCGCCGGGCTGGACATTTCGGATGACCTCCTCGACGTCCTGGGTGACTTTGTCGATGTGGAGGCTTCCCTCACCTTCAACTTCGAGGCAGGGGCGAGCGCTACCCTTGAGCTCGGCCTGGATCTGTCCTCTGGAACCCCCCGGGCGTTCATCGGAGGAAACACGGCGCTGCTCCTGGAGATGCAGGCAAACGCCACTGGGTCCCTCACAATGTCTCTGGGTGCTCTGGAGTTCGGCATCGAGGATGGGAAGATCGCGCTCGACGCAGGCACCAGCAACAGCAGCGACACGGCGGGGAGAGTTGCGCGTGCTCTGGAGGACAGCCCAGGCCCTGCCTACTTCAGGTATGGGCTGGACTCGGCAACGAAGTATTATCTGGACAGCGGGTCGGACTTCAGCAGCATCATCAGCGGCTTCTCCCTGACGTATGAGGGTGGCGTGTCGGTGGAGCTGCCCCTGACAGGGTTCGACACGATGGCGATCGAGATCAGCTCTGTGAAGGATTTCATGGACAGGACCTCCAACAGCGTGAGCGACCTGGTGGTGTTCAAGGGGGCGACCCCCGCAGACCTGCTGTCGTCGATGGGCGACCTTTTCAGTGGGTTCAACCCGATCACCGCCATCCTGACGGACCAGGAGACGCTGCTGAAGGGCATCAACAGCACGTTTGACCGCATCGAGTTTGCCATCACAGCGACAGACGGGGTGCTGGGGTCGCTGGATGTGCCTGTGGTGGGCGACAAGCTGCGCGAGGTGGTTGCAAGCAACTTCATCGGGGTCTGGCGCGAGTCGCTGGTGACGACGGTGCGGTCTGCCCTCGAGGGGCTGACGACAGACGACAACAAGCAGAACATGGCCACCCTCCTCCGCACCGCCATGAATTCCGTGTTCGACACCGACTTCAGCATACTGAAAGACCCCATTGAGATCGTGGTGCGCGACACATCAGGCGAGATCATGGACAACGTGCTGGATGACGAAGGCCTCATCCTGGAGTCCGCCCTCAACTCCAACGCATTGGATGACGCGGATGCCGTGGAGTGGCGCGTGGCCCTCGGGAAGGAGATCCTGTTCGACACATCCTTTGATTTCGACCTGGGTGTGGACGGCCTGCCTCTGGAGCTTGATGTCTCCAGCGGGATCGAGCTCACGGTGGGGTGGTCGTTCAACCTCAACTTCGGGGTCAGCGTGTCGAAGGGCTTCTACCTCCACACGGCAGACACGGAGATGTCGGTTTACGCAACGCTGAAGCTGCCCGACCTCAACGCCACAGGCGAGCTGTTCATCCTGGATGCAAGGGCGGAGAACGCCAACGACATCACAAAGATGGTGGGGCGTCTCGCGGTGGATGTGACTGACAAAGACGGAGACGACTTCCTGACCTTCAAGGAGCTGAAGAGCGGCGCCTCGGGTCTGGTGCGCGCCAGCGCGGAGTTCGGGCTTGCCTTGGGGATGAACCTGACCCTGGGGCTTGCGAACACCGAGGGGATGCCTAAGTTCACAGCAGGCGTCTACTCCTATTTCGGGACAAGCTGGACGCAGAACACCTCAACAGGCACTGCCGTTGGGGAGAGCATCGCCCTGCCCGAGTCTGAGGACAGCCTGTCCGACCAGCCCGTGGAGTCGGGGACGGTCCTGCTGCTGGACGTGGGTCTGGACCTGGGCGAGTTTGTGACGGGCGTGCTGAAGCCCATCTTCGCAAAGCTGGACGGCTTCCTCAGCCCCATCGTGCCGATCCTCGAGGCGCTGCAGGAGCCGCTGCCCGTGCTCTCCGACATGGCGGGGCGGGACGTGTCACTGCTGGAGCTGCCTGAGGTGCTGCTGAACGGGCTGCTGGGGGCAGGAGGCCCTGTGCGCGGCAGCGTGAAGAACCTCCTCAGCTACCTCGCAGCCATCCAGGAGGTGGTGGACCTCGTGCTGCTGATCGTTGACGTGATCAGCGACGTGGCGGACTACGAGGGCAACCTGAAGATCTCCTTCGGCAACTGGCAGGTCGGCACGTCGGGCGTGGAGAGGTACACCTCTGACGCCCTCCCGTCGGGGTGGGAGTCCACCGCACGCAGGGCCAGGGTGCTGGCTGACAGCGACGACGTCAACTCCGACGCCACCAAAACAGGCCCCTCCAGCATGATCAGCCTCTTCAAGCGCCTGACAGACCCCGACGCGGTGTTCACCCTGCCCTTCCTCTCCGCCAGCGGCGTGCTGTCGCTCATCACGGGGGGAGACGTCGACCTGTTCGTGCTGCAGACGCCGCAGATGGAGATCGACGTCACAATCGACTTCTGGTTCCCCATCGCTGCGGGCCTCATCGTTGTCGACTTCTACGGGTCATTCCAGTTCAGCGCCCAGATCGCTATGGGGTACGACACGAGCGGCATCAGGCGTGCCATCGAGCAGAACAACCCAGCCCTGGCACTGGATGGCTTCTTCCTCTCCGACACAGATGTCTCCACAGGCACAGGCGGTGTGGACATCCCGGAGCTCTACTCCGCTGGCTCCATCCGCGTGGGGGCCACGCTTAACATCGGGCTGGCAAAGCTCAGCGGCAGTGGGTCCTTCAGCTTCACCGGGTCGATCGACCTGTACGACCCGAACGATGATGGGAAGATCCGGTTCAGCGAGATCAAGAGCATCATCGAGGAGGGGTCGTTCCTCGACATCTTCAACATCAAGATTAAGATGTGCGCCTCGGCCTCCTTCAGCCTGGACGTCTTCAACCCATTCGTCAACTGGAAGTGCAAGTGGTACGGGTGCTGGCCGCGGGGTAGGTGGGAGTCTGTCTACAAGTTCTCAGCCAGCGCATGCTTCCTCGAGCTGGACACAACACCCCCGGCCCTCCCAGTCCTGGCGGAGGTGTCGGACAGCACGCTCCGCCTCAACATGGGGAAGTACGCCGGGGATCGCGAGGAGGGCACCACCGACACCGGGGAGTACTTCACCATCCGCTACATCAGCGGGAGCGTGGGGTCGGAGGAGGTGGAGGTGCTCCTGGGCACACCGCCCTCCAGCGGGCAGAACGACAACAGGCAGGCGCAGAGCTTCAGCGGGTTCGTGACGTACTACGCGGAGGCTCGGAACTACGGCGACACCATTCTGCTTGAGAACCCTGTGTCGCGCGGGTCGTTCGACGGCGGTAGCGATTCTGGGAAGGACAGGCTCATCCTGGACTTCTCCGGGTCTGTGTCTGCGGTGGGTGCTGGCACCATCACCTCCACCTCCATCAGCGGGTTCGGCATGTCGGGCGACGGGATTACGTACAGCAACTTCGAGGAGGTGTACGTTAAGCTGCCCAACGAGGCTGACACGGTGACCATCTCCTCGCTCCCCAGTGACTGTGCGCTGTACCTCTACCTCAACGGTGGCAACGACAAGGTGACGGTGGCTGCCGGTGACGCGATTCTCGGCAGCATCCACATCGTGGGTGGCAGCGGGCAGGACACCCTGGTGGCTGACGCGCAGAGCGGGCCTGCGGTGGGGTCGCTCACGGACACGCAGGTGGTGGGGCTCGGCCTCGTGGGCGCTCTGTCCTATGAAACGATGGAGGTGGTGCGCGTGGAGCTGACGGGCGATGCCGATGAGTTTGTGGTGCAGAGCACACCGAGCGGGGCGACCTCTGTGGAGGTTGCGGCTATCGGGGGTGCGGACGTCATCACCATCGGGTCGGGGGCTGTCAACGACGTGGTGACCCCGGTGCGTGTGTCGGGGGCAGGGTCTGCGACGCTGGTGATTGATGACGAGCTGGACACGACGAGCGGCAACTCGGGGACGCTGACGGCGTCGCGCATCAGCGGGCTGGGGCTGGGTGCCTCCAGCGGTGTGCAATACAGCAACGTGGCGGTGCTGGAGATCCGCCTGGCACTGGTGAATGCTAACGCCTTCGAGATCCAGGCCACAACAGGGTCCACCACCACACGGCTTTACGGTGGGAACCAGGCGGACGCGCTTGTCATCAGCAGCGTGGCGGGCCCCACAGAGGTGTACGGTGGGAACGGGACAGACACCCTGCAGGTGCCGACGACCAGCGGGGATGCAGGCACGCTGGAGAACAGGATCTTCGGGGCGCTTCTGCTGGATGGCGGGAACGGAGACGATGCGTATGACATTGGCTTCTCTGGGACAGGCAGCTCGCGCATCAACGTGTCGGACAGCGGGTACACGACGAACTCGGGGACGGAGACCAACACGCTGGTGCTGTCGGGGACGGATAACGATGATGTGTTCCTGCTGCGCAGCAACTTCATTGCCCTGGTGCACAGTGAATCGGCTGCAGAGCGGATCGACATCGACAGGTCCATCAACGGCGGCATCACACTGAACGGGCACGCTGGCGATGACACCTTCGCCACCGACGGCACGGCAGGCGTGGTGACGCAGAACGGCGGTGCCGGTGACGACCTGTTCCTGATCGGGCAGCTGTACAACTCGGAGCGTGTGGTGGCGAACATGAGTGAGGCTGGTGACGCCTTCACCACCACGCTGACGACGGCGGGGTACCTGAGCGACGGCAACTCGGAGCAGCTGAACTGCAACGGGGAAAGCGGGGAGGACTCCTTCGTGGTGATGCGCAATCTGGGCACGCTGTCGCTTCGCGGCGGCGTCGGCAACGACCGCTTCACCGTGCGTGCGTTCGCCCTGGCAGACGCAGAGGACGACTCGACACCCGACCCGGACCTCGGGAGCACAGACGTGTCGACAGACGAGGGCGACGACACTGTGTACTACACCATCAACGCGCCTGTGACTATCGACGGTGGGGCTGGGTTCGACACGCTGGTTGCATTGGGGACAGACTACCCCGACACCTTCGTCGTCACACGGAACGGCATCTACGGCGCAGGGCTGTACATCACATTCACAGGCATCGAGGCTGTCGAGCTGTCGACGGAGGCAGGTGACGACGTCGTGTATGTGATGAGCACGCTGGACTCTGTGCAGACGAACATCTACACAGGGCTGGGGAGCGACACGGTGTACGTCACACCACGGTACTCGGTGCCTGTCCAGAGTAATGACCTGCGCGGCCACAACGGCATCGTGGAGCATGCACTCACCAGTGCTGCTGACACTGGCTACGACGGGCTGGAGACACACGGGGTCACCGTGTTTGTGGCAGACGAGGACCAGGCCAGCGTCGTGGTTGTGGGCAGCCGCGGGACGCAGGACGAGCTGGAGGTGGTGGAGCCGGTGGACAGCGGCAGCAGCGGGCAGACGGAGACCTACACGGTGCAGCTGGTGCACCCTATCACGTCCTCTGCCTACCCCGTCTCCATCAACGTGGTGGTGCCTGCGGCGCCGTCGGAGATCCCTGATGCGGCATCGGTGACTGTCTCGCCCAATGTGCTCACCTTCACATCGTCCAACTGGGAAACAGCGCAGACGGTGACGGTGACGGTGACAGACGACGACGCTGTGGAGGGCAACGAGGTTGTGTTCCTGGGGCACTCGGTGTACCAGGAGAACAACGTCGACGGCTACGATGCCCTCACGATATCGTCACAGGCAGTGCGTGTCATCGACAGCGACCAGGCAGAGATGTACGTCGTGGAGCCTGCGGACAAGACTGTGGGGATGCGTGTCAGCGAGAGCGGGCTGGGCACCGTCGGCGCGACCCTGACATACGACGTGCTGCTGCGCCCGTGCGTCTCTGCTGCCTCCCCGTCGGATGTGACGGTGACGCCGCGCTACGACACCACAGAGGTGACGGTGTCGCCTGCGTCGTTCAGCTTCTCGACAGCATCGGAGTGCAGGCAGACCATCACGGTGACCGCAGTGGACGACGCAGACGTGGAGGGCTTCCACTTCGTCGCCATCTACCACGACGTGAGTGGCGGCAACGCAGTCTTCTCCGCCTCGTCACTGTCGGTGGACACGGTGAACGTGGAGATCCTGGACAACGACGCACCCGGCCTGGTTGTGCTGGAGTCGGACGGGTCGACAGACGTGCAGGAGGGCGGCGATGCTGCCAAGATCGACACATACGAGGTGTACCTGACGAAGCCGCCGGCAGATGGTGCAGAGGTCAGCCTGGCCATCACGGTCGACCTGAGCCTCATCTACGGGTCGAGTGCCGCAGGGGCGAAGCAGGTGGCCGTGTCCCCGACGTCAGCAGTCTTCACATCCGCAAACTACTACCTGCCTGTGACGGTGACGGTGAGCGCGCTGGCAGACGCAGCGGTGGACACCGGCAACACCACGCAGCAGTTCGCGTCGCAGCCGGCCCTGGCGTACCAGATCCAGGGGGCGCTGAGCGTGGGGGGCGCAGAGGCACCCAAGTCTGTGTCGCTGCTGAAGGCTGTCATGTACCCTGGCGAAGTGGACCTCGAGTCCTACCCGGGGCAGGAGAACGAGTGGCTGACGGTGCGCGAGGTGCAGCAGGTGGACACGCTGGTGATCGAGAACACAGGCGGCTACCTCGCGACAGAGGTGGTGGTGGCCACACAGCACATCACCGGCATGGGCATGGGCGCAGACCGTGTGCTGGGCGGCGAGGCGGTGCAGGGCGGCATCGCCTTCACAGACTTCGAGGTGGTGAAGATCAACCTGGGCCCTGCCACCGACACGGTGGTGGTCAACGGGTCGGAGGCGGGCAGCACTGTGTACGTCAGCGGCGGGGAGGGCGACGAGAACTTCACAGTGCTGGCGGCAGACGGTGTGGTGGTCCTCGACGGGGCGGCTGGTGCGGACACCTTCACCTTCGGCGACTCTGACGGCACGCTGACCCGCACGACAGACGTGGTGGCCGCAGTCGGCGGGGAGGGTGTGGATACTGTCTCTGTGCAGAACACGGCCGGCAACCCGCTGTCGCTGAGCGGCACGCTCACCCGCACGATGCTGTCGGGTCTGGGCATGGTCAACGGGGAGCGCGGCACAGGGTCCACAGCCGTGCAGCTGGTTGCTGTGCGGACCACAAGCGCGAGCGCCAGCCCCGGGCAGTTCACGTGGACTTGGAGCGTGTCCGGTGTGGAGTACTCGCTGACCTTCGACTACGGTGCCAGTGGTGCGACCATCACAGCCGCCATGCAGGAGGCGGTGTTCCCCTCGTTGGCAGGGGACACCTGCGGCACACTGGGCACGTCGCAGTGTGCGGTGAGCTTCGCAGTGGACCAGCTCAGCACGAGCCTCTACCTCGTGCAGTACATGGGGGAGCTTGCCTACGAGGACGTGCTGGTGAGCGCCATCGAGCTGGATACATCTCTTCTGGACGGGGCTGCGCGCGAGCTGGCGGCAGACGGCCTGACAACAACAGACGTCCTCTCGGTGACGGCCGGCATCGTCTACGCCGACGTGGAGTCGCTGGACATCGACCTTGCGACAGACGCTGCGGACGCACTGGACATCCGCGGCACGTCCGTCCCCACGGTGGTGCGCACGCACGGCGGTGACGACACGGTGGCTGTGGGCTCTAACGCGCTGCTCTTCAGCGTGTCTGCTGCGCAGGCCACGCAGGAGGTGGTGGGCCGCATGGACTACGTGGAGGCGGCACTGACGATTGACATGGGCGAGACAGGCCGCAACCGCCTTCTGGTGTCCGACAGCGTGAGTGCAGAGGGTCGCGGCGCTGTGGTGCTGTCGCAGGGGCGCATCAGCGGGCTTGCCCCTGTGGATGTGGTGTACACGGGGTCCGACTTCACGCGCGGCATCACGGTGTGGCTCGGGGCGCACGCCGACACCGTGGCAGTCACGGGCACAAACGGCCCCGACACAGGCGACGCAGGTGCCGGGACCCGTACCATCACTGCGCTGTACACCGGTGCCGGTGCGGATACGGTGACGGTGGCGCTGTTGGCAGGCACGGATGGGTTCTTTGTGTGCGGGACGGAGGAGGGCGACGACGCGATTGACGCCTCTGGGTCCACCCTGCCGCTGGTGCTTGTTGGCGGGACTGGTGCGGACACCATCATCGCAGGCCTGAGTGGCGATATCGTGCTTGGGGACACGGGTGCCGTGACGTACGGCACAGACACAGTGGGTGTGCCTCGATCGAGCACAGCTGCAGTGAGCGGCACGAACGCAGAGCTGTCTGTCGTGTACACGGAGAACTGCGACAGCGCTGCCACCGGCGGTGCAGACACTGTGACGGTGTCGGACGAGGCTGCGTCGTACGTCGTGCTCGGTGGGGGTGATGTTGATACCATTACAACGTCGGGGGGGCGCGACGCCGTGATTGGCGACTTCGGGATCATGTACTTCACGTCGGGACAGCGCCTTGCATCGCTGGAAACGCAGTGCACGTCACAGGGCGGAGACGACGTTATCTCGACGGGTGCCGGCGAGGATGTGGTCGGTGGTGGCAACGGGGCCGACACAGTGTACGCAGGCACGGGTGCGGACGTGGTGCTGGGCGACCACGGTGCAGTGGAGCTCTCCTGGGCAGCTGACGGTACCCGCCTCGTCACCAGCGTGGCGTCGACAGACTCGCAAGCCGCCTACGGCAGTGCCGACTACGTGGAGTCCGGGGACGGTGACGATGTGGTGCTGGGTGGCGCAGGGGCTGACACGGTGTACGGCGGTGAGGGCGCAGACATCGTGTTTGGGGACCATGGTACTGTGGCATCCACGGTGGCCGGTGACTTCACTTTTGCATCGTCGAACACAGAGGACGCAGCGGTCGGTGGGGGCGACAACCTGCACGGCGATGCAGGAAGCGACTTCCTCCTGGGCGGCCAGGGCGATGACATCGTGTACGGCGGGATCGGCGATGACTGGATCTATGGTGACCATGGCAACGGGTCTGTGACTCCGAGTGTGGGTACCCTCGTGTACGCACGTGCACTGGCGGCGCTGTACGGTGGTGCGGATACACTGTACGGCGAAAGCGGCAACAACGTCATCTTTGGCGGGCATGCGTCAGACACAGTGTCGGCCGAGGACGGTTCAGACGTCGTGTTCGCGGACTACGGCTACTACGCGGCACAGCTCGGGTCTGCGGAGCTTCTGTCTGTGGAGACGGAATCGGCTGCCAACAATGAGAACAATGTGGCTGCGGGCGCTGGCAACGACTACGTCTTCGGGGGGCAGGGTTCTGACACACTGGCAGGCGAGGCTGGTGCGGATGTGATCTTTGGCGACCACGGGCATGCCGTGCTGTCGTGGGATGCCGACACACCGAGCACGGACCGTGCCGGCCACGTTGCGCCTGCAGAGACCAGCTTCGTGGCGCTGACGGCGACTTCTATCGATACAGCATCAGGGCTGGCCGACGTGGTGTCTGGCGGTGACGGTGACGACCTCCTTGTGGGCGGCGCAGGTGCGGACGGCCTGACGGGGGCAGAGGGGGCTGACATCCTCTTCGGGGACCACGCAGCTGTTGTGCGCAACACGACCGGGTCTGGCAGCACGCTGGTGCTGCAGGAGCAGTACAGCACCACAACGTCCCCAGTGTCGGCATCCATCGACGCAGTGGGCAGTGGTGATGTGCTGAGCAGCGGGGCTGGCGACAACATTGTGTTTGGCGGGCACGGCGCAGACACGATCACCAGCGACAGCGGCGCGGACATCGTATTTGGGGACTTCGGCGACGTGGCACGCACAACGCTGTCGGGAGGCGAGTCGCAGACGACATTGGCAGAGTCTATGGACGTGGGGTACGGAGGGTCCGACAACATCACCATTGCTGGCGGGACGAACGTCGTGTTCGCAGGGTTTGCAGACGACACAGTGACCACGGGTGATGGGGCAGATGTGGTCTTTGGGGACCATGGCAACACGACGCTGCAGCACACCTGGGGCGTGCTTGCGGTGGCAGAATACGCGTCTGTGTGGACTGAGACGGACAGCTACGGCAGCGGCGACGTTCTGCACGTCGGAGCGGGTGACAACATCGTGTTCGGCGGGCAAGGCGCGGACGATGTGCTGTCAGAGGACGGTGCTGACGTGGTCTTTGGCGACTACGGGTCTGTGGCGGTCTCGGTGGCACAGGCGGCGCATGACCTGCAGTCGCTCTCCCCTGCCTTCGGTAGCGGGGACATCATCGTGACGAACGACGGTGCCGACATTATCTTCGGTGGCGCTGCCAACGACTCTGTGGAAGCAGGTGCAGGCGCGGACATCGTGTTTGGCGACCACGGCAGCGTGTCACGGACTGGGAACGCGACAGACATTGTGTCCACCAACGCAGACAGCGCAGACCTCGGCGGTGACGATGTGCTGCACGGCGGGGAGGGCGAAGCGGCAGACATCGTGCTCGGCGGTCAGGGCGCAGACCACGTGACGACAGGATCGGGGGACGACACCGTCTTCGGCGACAACGGGCACGTTGTGATCGACAGCCTTGGGCGCACGGTGCTGCGCGAGTCGACAGCGTCTGCCGTGGGGGGTGACGACGTGGTGACCTCTGGCAGTGGTGCAGATGTTGTGTTCGGAGGGGCAGCGGCCGACACGCTGACCACAGAGGACGGCGCAGATGTGGTGTTCGGGGACCACGGGTCTTGGGACGCACAGGTGTCCGCCAGCGACATCACAATCATGTCCACCCTTGCGGGGGCAGAGGACGCAGGTGGGCAGGACATCATCTCTGCCGGAAGTGGCGACGACATCGCGATCGGCGGTGTCGGTGGGGACCAGATCGACGGTGGTGCCGGGAACGACGTGCTCTTTGGCGACAGCGGGTCTGTGGTGTACGACAGCAGTGCGGGTGAGAGGCGCGTGACCTCGACATACACGACGTCGGAGCTCGGAGGGGCAGACACCATCGTCGGGCAGGAGGGGGACGACTTCATGCTGGGGCAGCAGGGTGCAGACACGATGGAGGGCAACAGCGGCATGGACATGATGTTCGGTGACCATGCAGAGGCAGTGTTGGCATACGCTACGCACTCTATTGTGTCGGCTCGCAGCACGGCACCGACAGACGGGCTCGGCAGCAGCGATGCGATGTACGGCAACCAGGGTGAGGACTACATCTTCGGTGGGACCGGCAGCGACACGCTGCGCGGCGGGGGTGCGGCAGACGTGATCCTCGGAGACTACGGGCTGTTCGACAGCACCCTGCCCCTGGCACACCAGTACACAGCGCTGTACACATCCGATGCAGACGAGGGCGGGCCCGACACTATCTACGGTGACAGCGGCGATGACATCATCCTCGGACAGCAGGGTGCCGACACCATCTTTGGTGGCGACGGGGAGGATGACATTATCGGCGGGCACGACGTGCTGGCCGGGGCCGACGGCGGGGACCAGATCTACGGAGAGGGCGACGCAGACGTGGTCCTCGGCGACAACGGTGTGATTGACCGCACGGTGTACCAGGACGGCCAGGGCGTGCTGGAGTACACACAGGGGCCGCCGTACGCCAACGCCAAGCGCTGGGTGCGCTACGCAGGGGCTGCACGCTACGCAGATGTGGTGCGCACAGTGCAGCGCTTCGACGACGTGGACCGTGTGGCAGGCTCTGACACCATCGACGGCGGTGCGGGTGACGACATCCTGCACGGGCAGCGCGGCGGGGATGCGCTGTTCGGGTCGACCGGCGACGACGAGCTGTTCGGCGAGCAGGGTGCGGACGTGCTGCACGGCGGGGAGGGGGCAGACGTGCTGCTGGGGGACATGGGCCACGTGGTGCGCGCACTCATGGACAACGGGGAGCCGCGCATCAACGCGAAGAACGCGGCTTGGGTGCGCAACGTGGTGCTCGAGGAGCAGGGCATGCTGACCGGGCAGTGGAGGGAGACCGGCGGTGTGGGCACCACGACCTTCACGCCTGCCGAGGCGGCAGCGCTGCTGGACGCAGACCTGCTTGTGTCACTCGGGGGGTACACCTCATCGGCAGCAGGCGCACCCAAGGTGCAGCTCGCACGCGGGTGGCGCACTGCACTGGCAGGCGTGAGCCTGGTGGAGGCATACGCCGACGAGCTGCACGGCGAGGCAGGCGACGACATCCTCATCGGGCAGCGCGGCGATGACACGCTGTACGGCGGCGACGGGGAGGACCTGCTGTACGGCGACAGCGTGTCTGCTGCACACCAGCAGGACAGCAGCCTGCTCCTGGCCACGACAGTGCTCCGCATCCTGGCGCCTGTGGACGCTGCGGAAACTGCGGCACTCGCCGCGACGCCCCTGTCCATTCCCACCTTTGGGCAGAGCGTGCATGTCCCTCTCTGGGTGCAGCCGGAGCAGGCCTCGCGCGCCGCAGCGCTCCGCCCCCTGGACGACTCTGCTGTGGCCACCGTGTTCGGCGACGGCCTGTCTGCGCTGGTCTCCGCAGTGGGTGCTGGTGACTTCACCCAGGCACAGGGTGCCGCAGTGCTGCGCCCCTTCGCCGCTGTGGTGCCAGACGTGGTGCGCCACACCGGCGCGACATACGGCAACGACATCCTCGAGGGCGGCAACGGCAACGACCTGCTTGTGGGCGACGCAGCCCTCCACACCTCCCTGCTGGGCTTCCACGACCCCACACAGCTGCAGACACTGCGGGAGCGCGCCGCCGCAAGGTGGGGCGAGGTGCAGGCACGCCTCGCACGCATGTCGGCAGACGTCGGGACATACCAGGAGCAGGCCGGCACCTACACCCTCCCAGCCACCGCGACCTGCGGGAACGACCAGCTGTCAGGCGAGGCAGGCAGCGACACCCTTGTGGGTGACAGGCTGGAGGCCTTCACAGACGTGGTGTACCGCGAGGAACTGGTGGGCACCCCTAACCTGTCGGACAAGATCGAGGCCCTCATGACAATGTACGCCGACTTCGAGGGGCTTGCTGTGGACGTCTTCTTCACGCTGTACGAGGCACACCACGCCGTGGTGCAGCACCTGTGGGACACACGCGGCATGTCCGCCGTGGCCGCACCTGCCCTGCAGCTCTCTGTGTCGAACGACATCATCCAGGGCGGCGACGACGACGACATCGCCGCAGGCGACTCCCTCCTGCTGGTGATGAAGGGCGTGTCGCACGACAACGCCCCCGAGCCGGGGCCGAACCCGCGCTACTTCAACCGGGTCTCCTGGTCTGCTGTGCAGAACGCCCCTCTCTCGCAGCTCTACAACACCCTGCGCAACGCCCTCGACGCGCACATGCGTGATGACTTCAACCCTACTGTGTCGCGCTCCCCCCAGCAGCTCTCCCAGCGCGCCCAGTGGAACCGCCTCCCCACCACTCTGTGGGGCAACGACGACGTGCAGGGCGATGCGGGTGCCGACACACTTGTGGGTGACTTTGCACTGCTGGCGGTGACAACCTTCGACGGAGACCACTTCGAACCCACGTCGCCCCAGCGCCGCCAGAACATCAACCGGGCACAGGATGAGCACCTGGATATCATTGAGGACCTGCTGCAGGAAAGGCTCACGCGGCCCACCGAGAAATACCATGTGGCTGAGCTGCGTGACAACAGCTTCGACGGGGCACTCTCCAACCTTGCGATGTACCACAACAAGGGGAATGGCAACAGGGGGCTGGACGAGGCAGGCGCCGTGTGGATGGGAGACACGCTGCGCGGGAATGCGGGCGAGGATGCCCTGTCCGGCGACAACGCGGTGGGTGTTGCCAACGTGTGGGGCCCGACGCAGCAGCTGCTGACGCAGCAGGAGATCACGCAGAGCTCGGGCTTCCTCCAGATGCTCAACAGGGAGCAGTGGCGCCGCCTGGAAGCCTACGACCAGCGCCAGCCCAACTTCGACAGGGACGAGCTGCGTGGCGGATCCCCTGGTGAGGACGACGTGCTGCTGATCCACACCCCCTCCGAGGATGCTACCCCCGACAGGGAGGGCCGCGACCTGCTGGGCTCCACACCCGGACAGTACGGTGTGGTGTCCGTGCCTCTGCGGGACAGCTTCTTCGCTGCAGTGCAGGGGACTGCTGTGCAGCAGGTTGCGCTGGATGGGCTGCAGACAGCCACCCAGCAGGGGCAGCGCACGTACACCCTGGTGGCAGGCCTGCAGGGGCTGTGGGGCCTTGCTTGGGGTGCCTGAGAGAAGCGGGGATATCCCCTGTGATGCCAAGGCTTTCAAGCCCTCTTCTGTTGGGTTCGGCTTTCTGTCAGAATAATAATGAAAACTATCTCCCACCCCTCCCAGTTCCTGATTTTTGAGCAGTTTTGAACATGGTTGAGAGCAGCTTTTTGTCTTTGGACTTACCGATCATCCCCCCCCTCCCAGACACCCCCTCACACCCCACCTCGGCCCCTTCGTGATATCCACCCGGGCATAAAAAGGTTTTGTAAGCTCTGCAGTGCAGCCAAAAAAAATGGGTTGCTGCAAGGGGAAAGAGGTGTCTTTTCTTGATTTTTGTTTGCAATGTAACTTCACCGCCCCCACCCACCCCCCCCACCCCACCCACCCCCCCCCTGCCTCCATGTATGGTTGTCAACACCGTCCGGCTTTGCGAGGGACAGGGCAGCGCCGCTTGAATAAAAGCACCTCTTCTGTGGGAAGAACGATGAGATGGAAGGAGAGCAAAACAAAAAAATAAGGCTATCCACCGAAAGACCGATGCCCTTTATTTTTTTCTCCACAATGTTGAGATACGTGCCGAGCAGCGGCGTTCGGCCCCTCTCTCCCGCAGTTGCCAGAAAACAGTTGTCGCTATGCATCCCCCGGGGTGAGGGTGGGAGGGGGTGGAGGGGGGGGGGGCTGCTGGTTTAACCCTCCACCTCATCTCGTCTCACCCCACCCGACCCCCCCGACCCCCCCCCCCCCCCACCCTCCGCTTTGATTTCCTTACCCTTTGTGTCGTGCTTTTCAATCCATCCCCTCTCCCCCACTCCCCACCCTCCCCATTCTATTACTCCAACTAATCTCTCCAAATCACCCGACTTCCCCAGTCGCCTCACCGATCCCCACCGGCGTGTTGATCATCACGCCCTCACCACCGTCCCGACTATAGTGGGCCCGAACACCTACTGGGTTCACTCTGCGGGATATCTTGACTTGACCCACCATCATCACAGCGGTGCTGCATGGCTGCCCGATGGCAGTGTGGCGTGTCAGCGGAGGTAGCTCTGCTGAACTGGCGATCCGGGTGGGAAATGGCAGGTGTGGGTTTGGCAAATGGTTTTGTTGTGTCTGCGGTGGGGCCAGGGGAGGGGGGGGGGGTTAATCGGAACTCAATGAATTGAGCCGTGAAGACCCCCCTATTTTTTCTGGCCAACCCGCATCAGCAACGCGCCCATCCCACCACACCCCCCCCACCCTGAAGGACCCGCGGGTCGCCTTTGCCACTCTGCGTGGGCTTCGTGCACCCCGCTGTGCTAACGCTTTCCTCCTCACACCCACCCCCGCACAATCCCTCCGCCCACATCGTTCCTTTTGCCTCTCGAGTGGCCTGTGGCTTTCGAGATATAGTGAACCGCCTGTGGGAAGACGGGTGGAGTGGTTATATATTTTGGGCCATCGACCTGCTGTGTGCCAGCCATCCCAACCGCTGCATGAGGCGGAGGTGTGTGGGGGGGATGCTCGAAGGATCTGTGGCCAGGGTGGGACGAGGTGTCTGCTGAGTAACGCCCTGAGGTCAGATCATTCGATGGAAGCAGCCTGCAGCATCAGTTGAAGCGGTTCGGAATTTGCCAGGTTTGTTTTTTTTTGTTGAAAAACTCCTTACGAGCGATGAAGTATGAAGTAGCGAAGTCGCGAAGTAACGAAGGAAATCACACCACTGAAGCTTTTTGGGTTAACACCTTCATGCCACTGTGCGCTCAACAAAAAGTACTCCGTAACTTTTTACCCCACAGTTGCTGGACAGGTCTACAAAAGAAAGTGGTTCGATTTTGAAGCACACACCATTGCGCTCGGGGCGGAAGTGACAATACAGTCCTGCTAAACCCGTGCTCTGCGCACTGCACACTACCCCCTTCATCAGGCAAGGGGTTAGGAAGCGTGTGTGGAAGCGCCAAAGTTAGCAGCACAGGAGCTGACACCGCGCCTTTTGTTTGTGTTGCGCCAGAAGGGACAGGGGGGGGCGGGGCTGGGGGGGGTTATATGGAAGTGTGGGGCGCACGGCTCTCTCTCTCTCTCTCTCTCTCTCTCTGCACCCCACACACACTGCCAATTTCCCCCCCCACCCCTCACGTGGTAGAATTTTACCACCGCATGTCAAACACTCATGTGCCATCGTCCAAAAAAATTTGTTTTCCGGAGCACCGTTTCGCTCGACTGCGTCAGTGACGGCCCTCCCCGACATTAGCGGAATTTCCCCGTTTGTTGCTTTTCGTTTTTTCCACCCCCACGCACTCCCCGGCAAGCCTGCATTCAGTGAGGGAGTGGGAGCTGCCCGGCTTCTTGTCACCACCCAACTCCGCCTGGCATCCGTGTGCTCTCAAAAAGCATTATTGGAGTGCCTGGGAGGAACCCTCTGTTTGGTTCGATTGGGGTGACGTTGAGGCAATCTGAACGACAGCCCACCCCCACTCCCTTACAGCGCAGCTGCCGCAGGGTGACGAATCCTTTCCGAATTTCCCCACCCCCACCCCCACCCCCACCACACATTGCCCAATCAAACCAACATGCCCCAGGTAGACCGGCGTTTTGCGCCGCTTTTATACCACCCTTCTCTGCATGTTCTGCTCGCCACCCTGACTCCAAACCATCCACCCACCCCCTGATTTCCTCCCCCTTTTTCTCCCGCTTTCGATCTGTCCCCCCCCCCCCCCCCCATCCAATACACCACGTTGTCTTTGGCTAACATCATCATCAGACCTTTTTCCGGTTGCACAAACAAAACAAAAGAAACCCGGCAATCCTTTTTTTTAAAAAGGGCTGCAACCCCTTTATACTTTTCTTCCGTTCACCCCCCTTCTCCTGCCCCTTTGGCCGAGAGCCACGTGCCAACATGTCTCTTCATCTGAAATTGCAGGGTCCCAATATCCTGAGCGTTCTGTCAAGCATGCTGTACCACAAAGGGTCCGGTGTCCCCACGCCCTTTGACGCCGATCCCCGGAGGGGCCTTGCGCAGGCCAGTGCAGCTCCAACAGAGAATTACGAAACGCACATCATTTTTTTGGCCGAACCTTGCAGCTGGTGGGGGGGCTTTCCCCGACTTTGCTGCGCCTCTTCTTTTTGTTTTCTTTTATCGTGTTTTTGCCCGGGGCCCGTCGGGAAGGCAGGAGCGGAAAGCTCGGGTGCAAAATCACAGAAAAAAACATCATCACGGAACCTTGGGAGTTCTCTGCAATTCTCTGTTGCCCTTGGATGAAGCGGTGGAAAGTGAAAAAAAAGGAATGTGAAAACTGTCTGGGATGGCAGGGTGGAGATTGCGTGGAGAAAGCAACAGGGTGGCGTGGCGTTGTGTTTTGGGCGCGCCGGTGTGTGGGAGGTGCCGGGCACGGCACAGAGCAAACACGTAACACAGCTCCGCCACTGGGCAGGCGCGAATACTTCCAGATCCCGCACCACACGCCAAACCCGCGACGTTTTCAGCCTTCCATAATTTCTTGTTGATTTGTTGTACATAATCTTGGGCCGTCTCCCAAACTTCTGCCCAAAAATATCTCCCCGCCTTGCCCCACTCCCGCAGGGTGTGTGACAGCTGTATACAGTCACACACTCCCTTGCTGTCAGATTATGTCAGATGGCAGCACCCTGTTCAAGGGTGGGGGGTGTGGGGGTATCTGGAGTGGGAGGGGGGGGGGTGTCGGCCATGAGCCCGAGTTCACCCTCTTCTCTTCGCATGCTGATCCACTGTTTGGATCAGAGTGAAAGCCAACTGGCATCGCCCCTCCTTCTCCCACACCCCCCCCTTCCCATCCCCCCATCCAGGCCTTACCGACGACCTTCTGACTCCAGTCTTATTCCCGCGCTCCATCCCTGAGCAAATCGCCTGCAGCCTTAAAAAAACAGGCAGGCCCTCTTGATCCAATCCTCTCCCTGGTTTCCCTTTGTTTCTTTTGCTGTTTTGCTTGTCTTTTGAACTCAATTCATACAAAAACATTTCTTATTTCATTTCGGCTGCATCTTTCACTTTTTCAGCTCTTCTTCTTCTGTTTTCTTGGGGGGATTTTTTTTGCATTTTCTTTTGCTGCAGTAAAACCTGGGTCTCCCTCAGGCAGCGGTAAAATAAAATTGGCAAAAGAAGGCAATACGAAGAAGAATGGCTGGCTGTGTTGGCCAGAAGAATATTAAGAAAAGGGCAGCGGGCAACGCGCGTAGGGACAGCCCAACACGCACACGGCGCCCCCTCCGTTTAACCTCTCAAATTTCATTACCCCACCCTCCCCTCACCCAGCGCAGTGTTCGCTGAAGTGGGGGGTGGAGGTGGGAGGTTTTTTTTGCGGTTACACTTTCTGCCTTTTCTGTCTGCCAGCCCTCCCTCCTCTCCCCTCCCTTCCCCCGCCCCTCTGCCGCCAGCACCGCTGGCGGCAGCTGCGTTGTTAGGGCCCAGAGAACGACGCAGACAACAGGGGTGTGGGGTGGGACAGGGTGGGTATCGGCAAGAAGAAGGGCGAACGTCGGGCTGTTTCTGAGATGCTGTCCGGAGCACCCACACACGCAGTAGCACCCTGCCCCCCTCCCCCGTCTTGCTTGGTGCACGTGGCCCGGAGGGGCGCCGTCCGTTGAGGGCGTGTGTGTGCGTGCGATCTCGTGTGTGTGTGCGGTCTTGCAGCAGATGCCCAGCGCTCTCCATCACCACAATGAGGCAGGCTCGACGTGGTGTGTTGCCCACGACACACGGGTGGCTGTCTGTTGTTGGGAGCCTCCCATTGACCCGTCGGACTGCTCGGCCACGTTGTCCGACATCCCCTCCTGCACCTCGTCGTCATCGAAGTCCTCCTGCGGCAGATCCGCTTTTTATGATCAGTCCAGTGCGACATTGCGGTATTCGCATTGCGATGGGAGGCCTCCATCGCCGCACGGTCGAATTGGGACCCCGCCTGGCGCAAAAGGACACGGTTCAGGTTGGATCATCCGACAGTGGGCAGTTCGGGCAAGCCCCACTTGAACCGGAAGTTGTGGAGGTGTGCAACAGCAGTGATACACGTGTCAATCCACCTGTCCCCGAGCCTGGTTGCCGGGACGTTCCACGGTTCCCGCATGACGGCCCACCCCGTCTTCAGCCGCCCGATGCAGCGTTCCACACAGGAACGGTCCACAGCGAAACCCACCTGCATGCATGCATCTCTGCCCTGACGAGCCACACAAATGCAGATGTTAGTTGCCCACTCCTGGGGCCCTGCCACTCTGCCACCAGTTCCTCCCACCTACGCCCCCGGTCCCACCACAACACTTTCACCCATGCCAGAAGAGCAGGTCTGTGCCTGAGCACGTGTGGTTGTCAGGAGGAGGAGAGCAGCAGAATGATGGATGTGTCAGTGCGGCATGTCGACAGCGGGCGCAGCTGTGTCGTCGGGGTTTCGGGTGGCGGGACCGTGCGCAGCCTGAAGGTGGATGCGCTCAAGGAGATGTTCGCGGGTTCCACCAACGCAGACCGTGAGGCGGCAGGGCTGGCGGCACGTATCGAAGGGTGTGAGGAGGAGCTGGACGATGCAGAGCTCGTTGCCAACACGGGTCTGGAGGCTGGGGATGGTGTGCAGCTGGTGCGGAGATGGCCGCATGTCAAGGCACCAGAGGTGTACAGCGGTGGGCATGGTGCATCTATAGACATCGCAATGTCGAGGTGTGGCACGCTGTGTTCAGTGGCGTGCCTTGGAGGACACATCACTGTGCTTGACACCAGGACTGCTGGTGTGGTGGCGGACCTCACACATGGGCAGCACAACGTTTGGTGCACTGCGTTCTCCGTCTGTGGGACATGGTTGGCAACGTGCTCATATGACAGCACCATCTGTGTGTGGCTGACAACAACGTGGGAACAGGTGTGGTGTCTGGTGGATCACCTTACAGACGTGTACAGCGCAGCGTGGACACACTGTGGACGTCTCGTGTCGGGTGACTTCAATGGGAAGGTGCGTGTGTGGGACTTGGAGGGCACACCTCGTGCCACACTGCTGGGGGTAAATCATGCTGTTTACAGTATTGTGGTGTCAACGACGAGGATCTTCGCCATGTCAGACGACAGCACCATCCGTGTATATGACGTCAGCACCCTCACCCACACCGACACCCTGCATGAAAGCAGGAATGACCTGTGCCACATTGCTCTGACCAACGACGGGCAGCACCTGGTGTCCTGTTCTTCTGAAAAGTCTCTGAAGGTGTGGTGCGCAGCCACCCTCACCTGCATGCGTACTGTGGCTCTGTCTGGTTCCCCGTGCCTGCTTGCCGTCTCGCAGCCAGGTGATGTTGTGGCGGTGTCCATCTGTGGTCGTACCGAGCTATTCAGCCTCAGCACCTTGCAGTGCTTGGGACAAGTGGAGTCCAAGGGTGATGGTGTTGCACTCAGCCCCTGTGGGAGGTGGGTCTTTACATCAAGCGGCGCTTCTGTGAATGTGCGTGCTGTGTGTGAGGTTCTGCGTGAGGGCAGCACTTCGGCAGCCTCTTCTGCTTCCCTGCTTGCCGCACACAGCCTTGCTCCTAGCCTCCCAGCACCCCCTGACCTGGAGGCAGTGTGCACTGCATCTCCACCGCAGCGCCTTCTGACCTTTGTGTACTTTGTCAGGGTTTTAGAGTGCAGCGTCTCACCACCCTGTTCCCTGCCTTCGTGTTTGGTGTCGTGTTGCACCTGCTCCCTCAGCTGCCTGCGTGCTGTGCACCTACGCTCCATTCCGACCTCACTTGCTGTGTCACAGCCAGGTGATGTTGTCGCGGTGGCGTTTCCGCAAACCCGTTCGGACCAATCTGTACCGCCTCACGCACTCGAGAGAGCAGTCGGTGTAACCTACGAAACACTAGAAAAAGAATCATACAGGGGGCCTTCGGTCTGTGCCAAAGTGTGTCAGGTGTACAGCCTATGTCGCCGTAGCCAACTGCAACTGCACCCCACACCCACCCCAACCCCACACTCCCTTGCGCGCTGTTCTTCATGCAGCGCATGCGCAGCTCAATCGGAGGCGACACCAGCACACACCACCACCACCACAGGAGGCAGCAGAATGTCGGAAGAAGAACGCATGTTCCCACTGTCTGCGGTGACCGTTCTGCCCGGCGGCCTGGTGGAGGTGGACCTCCCGTTTCGCCGGCGACCCTGTGATGTGGGCCAGCTGACACGCGCGATCGAGGCGGTGCTACATCAGGAGTTGGGGTATCAGATCTGCGCCCCTGCTGCAGAGGTGAAGGTGGGACACATCCATGCGTACAGCGGCCGTCTCAAGAAATGGGTCCCGCTGCTCACCACCTCGGAGCTGCGTGAGCATGACCAGCTCTGCGCCTTATATTCGGGAATGGATCCCGTGAAAGACCTCCCCAGTAGTCCTGCCCCAGGCAGCATACCCTTGGTAATCCCTAGGGTGCCCCTCTTTCCAGGAACCTCAGGGGACAAGCCTGCCGAATCCGGAAGCACCGCCAGCCCGCGAAGCCCAGATGCTGAGAGCGGTGTGCCCTTCATGCTCGCGGCCTGCTGCAAGCTCGGCGGGGAGATGGTAAACCTGGAGATTATATTCCCCTTCTCCAGAAGGCCGACTGTGTCTGAGATTGCCGCAGAGGTTCAGAAGGCTTTCCGTTATGAGGCAAAGGGTCTGCAGCGGCCCGTTCCCACGCTTGTGCCAGGTGACATGTCTACCCTTGATATGATCTTCGACAGGTGGGTACCGCTGTCCCAGGCAATTCTGTGCGATGGCAGCCAGGTGGTCGGATTCATCCCGGATTCACGCGATGTCCAAGATGATTTGATGATTCCTGCAGCACGCCGGGCGTACACCCTTCCCATCCCACCCCCTCCTGAAGGTGTGGACAATGGCAGCTGCACTGATAGCTTCCTCAGCGTCGAGACCGAAGAGCCCGTCACTCTGGTGGTCTCCTCTGACATAGACGGGGAGACGCTGAACATGAAGGTCGAATTACCCAGAAGGCCGACTGCGGATGAGCTTGTCCGAAAGGTCCAGGCCACATACGAGTCTGCGGTGCAGAACCTGGGGCGACCCCTCCCCAAGTTCTCGCCGTCTGAAATGGAAATGAGTATCTTCGACAAGACCTTCCAGATGTGGGTCCCGCTGCATCAGGCGGCTATCTCAAATGACACCAAGATGTGCGCGTTCACCCCGGATACAGGCGATTATCAGCATTTAATTCCTGAACCACGCCCGGCGTTCGCCCATCCCTCACCCCGAATGCCGGAAGGAGCCTCTGTATTTTTCCTGACAGTTCATACCGTTCTGCGCGGTGGCAGGGTGGAAGTGATCCTCCCGTTTGGCACGCGACCCCGTGATGTGTGCCAGCTGGCACGCGCAATCGAGGCGGTGTTAAAGCAGGCGTCAGAATACCGGCGCCCCGGCGCCCCTGCAGAGGCTGCAGAGGTGAGGGTGGATCACATCGAAGCCTACAGCGACAGTCTCAAGAAACAGGTCGCGCTGGTCTCCACCTCGAAGCTGCGTCAGGGGGAACAGCTCTGCGCCTTCCAGTCGGGGCTGGATCCCGATAATATCCCCAGTAGTTTGGCCCCTGACAGCATACCCATTCTCTACCCTTACGTACCCCTCTTTCCAGAAACCTCAGGGGACAAGCCTGCCGAATCCGGAAGCACCGCCAACCCGCGAAGCCCAGATGCTGAGAGCGGTGTGCCCTTCATGCTCGCGGCCTGCTGCGAGCTCGGCGGGGAGATGGTAAACCTGGAGATTACATTCCCCTTCTCCAGAAGGCCGACTGTGTCTGAGATTGCCGCAGAGGTTCAGAACGCTTTCTATTTTGAGGCAAAGGGCCTGCAGCGGCCCGTTCCCAAGCTGCTGCCGTATGAAATGCGTATCCGCGATGAGATCTTCGAGAGGTGGGCACCGCTGTCTGAGGCAATGATCTACACTGGCATCCAGGTGTTCGCATTTACCCCGGATTTCCGCGATGTTCAAGATGATTTGATTATTCCTGCAGCACGCCGGGCGTACACCCTTCCCATCCCACCCCCTTCTGGATGTGTGGAAAAGGTAAGCTGCCCTGATAGCTTCCTCAGCTTCTTTAGTGTATACCTGCTGCCCTTCTCTCTGCTGGCCTGCTCTGACATTGGCGGGGAGAAGATACACCTGAAGATGGAGTTCCCCAGAAAGCCGACTGCGGATGAGGTTGATCTACAGGTCCGTATCGCATTCGCTTCTAAAAAACATCCCACCCCCTATCTCTCGTTTGAATTGAGAATCTTCGACGAGGCCATCCCGATGTGGGTCCCGCTGCATCAGGCGACCATCTCTAATGGCGCCCAGGTGTACGCATTCACCCCGGATACAGGCGATTGTCAGTATTCCCCTCCAGAACTACACCCGGCGTCCGCCGATCCCCCACCCTCTCCTGCAGGTGTGGGCAAGGAAAGCTGTTCCCCGGTGCCTGGCGGGCAGGGCCAAGCAGCCGGGTGTGTGCAAAAGCCTCGTGACGTGTCGACCTCTCAACCGCGGCGTGTCGCCGGCAGCACCTCCGGGTCTCAGCCACGTGGTTGCGGTGGCGGCCGCGAGGCGCCTGTGGCGGGGGCGGCAGGGGACCCGCTCCCTGTGGGTGCGGTGGTGCAGAGGAATGCGGGTGTGCAGGCGATGGAGCGTCGTGCAGGGATGATCCAGGGCGGGACACCCAACTTCCGCAAGCCCGGGGCGCCGCCAGAGAAGCCGAAGACCTCGTCGTGGAACCGATTCTGCGGGTTGCTCCGGTGCTGTCGCAGAAGGTGATCCCGAGATGTCAGGCAGCGGGTTGTGTGTGCACCCTGTCCTTTTTCTCTTTCCCTACACGTGTTCAAAGAAACCAGACAACCAGAAGACCAGCATCATGTTGGTGCTAGCACTTTTTCCTTTTCATCACACCCGTGCGCCAAGAATAGGTTACCTGGGACCCCCCGCGCGCGGTTCACCCGTCGTCTCGACGGGTGGCACCCGTCGTTTCACCCATCGTCCCGACAAGTCGTCAGGGCGACTAGTCCGTGGCGCGTGTTCAAGTCCACCCCCCCGCCTGGGGGGTCTGGCAGGGGCTTAACCCTTTCGAGACGGGGGGGGGTACGATTTAGAATGCCCAAAATTCGGGTTTCTGACCACTTTCCCCAGGAAATATTTTTCTACTCCACCAAAATCAGAATTTCTTTTTATGGTGAATTGCGTTGTTTCAGAACAGTCCGAGAATCACATTTTTTCTCCCCAAAAAATATTTTTTCATTCTTCCACAGCGGCTGCCAAAGTGACCCCAAATCGAGCAGGCCAAACCGGTACCCCAAACCCGACACCCGGGGCACCCCAAATCACGGAAATTTTGGTGTTTTTGGATCGCCCTGGCCCGGCAGTTCCCACGGCGGCCCGATTTTGTGAAAAAATCGGGGTAAATTTTTTTCGGGGTTTTTGCCGGTGACCGACATATAGGGAAAATCTGGGGGAAAATGGTGGGCAAAAATTGGTGTGGTGAGTAATGACACTTCCACGAAGAATTTTTCAGGATTTTTTTTTGTCGTGAAACGCGCTTTTACGGCCATTTTCGAGATTTTTTTTTCCCGAAAAAATTTTTTCTGAGAAAAAATGGTCCGATTTTGTGCGCTCGGCAGGCCCTGGCAGGATTGTTTTGACCCGGGCAACTGCGAATTTTTCCGGAAAAATGTGCGTTTTTCGCGAAAACACGACGCGTTGAATCCGGGGCATTTCACCATAAAAAAAATCTTGAAAAATTCTTAGTGGAAATCACTTTACTCCAGGAGGTGAAATATGTCGAAAAATCTCGAAAAATCCCAGTGGGGGTCTTCGCTCCATCCGCCAAAAAAAACCAAAAAAAACCGGAAAAAACCCGTGAAAAAGTCGGAAAAAAAGAGTGTGGGGAGTTGGGTCCAGTTTAGCAAAGTGAGCTTATTTTTCGAAAATTGAAAAATTGGGGACACCAAAAGTCCCCAGAAAAATCTTCGACTTGGCCCGCAGAGTGATTTTTTTTGGTGAAAAACGATTTCAACAGTTGTCCAACAGTTGCTGTACAAGACGGCACACCGTTCTCTGCGCATGGGCTGCTGCACGTGAATCATTTGGATGTCCGAGGGGCTATCGGAACGAGGAGGGCCACGAGCCTGAACTACCCGCCAGCAGTGATCCCGTGCCAGGGCTGGCAGGGGGCCGCGGCCCCACCTCCCTTTTTCTGTAATTGTTTGGGAGGGTGGGCCGCCAGGGGTGGCATGGCCCTACCCTCGGCCCTACCTCCCGGGTCAGATTTTGGGGCTTTGGGTTCGGTCTTGTGGCCGAGTTTTCATGCGCCGCAGCGTATGAAAACCCAACGGCATGCTGGGGGCTTGATGGTGTTCATCGAAGCGCACCTCATCATGCCCCAAGCGAAGGACCATCCCCGCCTGGAATGTGCAACAGCACCAACCGGTGTGGGGACTAGCCTTCGAAGACTTTCAGGATGTTCGCTACCGTGGCGGCGGCTGGGGGGCTGGATTCCTGATTTTTGATCGAGCAGGACGACCAAAGGCAGCAACATCCGGTGCCTCTCGAATTGGGTGAAAATGTTCTGTGGCCGTGCATTCGATCCTGTTTGCATCATACCACGGGAAGTCGGGGCGGGGTTGGGCTGCACTTTTTTTCTCGCGAGCTCGGCCACCCTGTGCCCGACTTCTTTTTTGGTTTGCCCGACCCCCAGCGAGATCACTGGCAGCCAGACCTTGTTCAACATAAACAGCAGACAAGAGAGCAGAATGGAGTGTGGGGCAGCTGCCGTGCTCCCACACATAAACATCGCACCTCTCGCGCTGCCTGCACGAAAGGGACGGGTAACCTGCAGGTCACCCACAGCAGCCTACTGCCTACGTTCTATACAAGATCAGCGCCGACCACGCGAAAGGCTGTTCGACCTGCGGCGCAACAACAAGCTCCGGTGGGAACAGAACTGAGCGGCAACAGGATGCAATGCAGGCCCACATCCGTTGCCCTGCGGCAAGAGCAGTCACATCGATATCGTTGACAGGGCCTGCCCACTGGTGTGTGACGGGGTGACCTACAGATGGTGACCTGGCCCACGGCAGAACACCTGGGTCGGGGGATGGCTGCGACTGGGCATTACCTAACTCTTCATGATGCAGGACTGCGGACAAATGGTCCAAGAGAGCAAGTATGGCTCCCGCTCAGCTCTCACTGAAGTTGAACCAGATGCAAGTGGCGGGAGGAGGAGGGGGTCCCGGGGGAGGACACACCGGCCGGCAACCCACGAGGACTGGCCCGTCCCAGTCGACAGAAGAACAAAGCAGGAACACGGACTCACATGAAACGACATACTGAAGTGTGGGAGGAGGAGGCGAGCACAAAAGGGCGTCGGCTACCGCACGCCCTTTGAGCGCAGCCGACGACGACCGAACCGGCCACCGGCCGGGAGGTGCGTGTGGCGTGGGGGGCGAAGCCCCCCACGCAAGGGGGGTCCGGGGGGCGAAGCCCCCCGGAAAAAAATTTGGGGTTTTTTGGCCTATTTTTGGCCATTTTCCGCTGCATTTGTTTGATTTTGGGTCGGGAAAGGTATGGCCAGGAAGTGGGAAAAATTGAGGAAAAAGTCGGAAATTTTCAGGTTTGCCCATATAAACCATGGGTCACAGATTCCGATTTTTGGGTCAGACTCCAAGTTTGACACAAGGGAAAATAGGCAAAAATTTTCACCTATTTTTGGTCACCTAAGGGGGGGGCTTCGCTCCGGGTCACTGACCCAAGCTGACCCAGATTGACCCGGAGCGAAGCCCCCCATTTTCCTAAGGTGAAAAACCCCAGGGTGACCCAAGTTGACCCAAATTGACCCGGAGCGAAGACCCCCATGTTCGTTCCCATAGGAAAAAATTTGGGGTTTTTTGGCCTATTTTTGGCCATTTTCCGCTGCATTTGTTTGATTTTGGGTCGGGAAAGGTATGGCCAGGAAGTGGGAAAAATTGAGGAAAAAGTCGGAAATTTTCAGGTTTGCCCATATAAACCATGGGTCACAGATTCCGATTTTTGGGTCAGACTCCAAGTTTGACACAAGGGAAAATAGGCAAAAATTTTCACCTATTTTTGGTCACCTAAGGGGGGGGCTTCGCTCCGGGTCACTGACCCAAGCTGACCCAGATTGACCCGGAGCGAAGCCCCCCATTTTCCTAAGGTGAAAAACCCCAGGGTGACCCAAGTTGACCCAAATTGACCCGGAGCGAAGACCCCCATGTTCGTTCCCATAGGAAAAAATTTGGGGTTTTTTGGCCTATTTTTGGCCATTTTCCGCTGCATTTGTTTGATTTTGGGTCGGGAAAGGTATGGCCAGGAAGTGGGAAAAATTGAGGAAAAAGTCGGAAATTTTCAGGTTTGCCCATATAAACCATGGGTCACAGATTCCGATTTTTGGGTCAGACTCCAAGTTTGACACAAGGGAAAATAGGCAAAAATTTTCACCTATTTTTGGTCACCTAAGGGGGGGGCTTCGCTCCGGGTCACTGACCCAAGCTGACCCAGATTGACCCGGAGCGAAGCCCCCCATTTTCCTAAGGTGAAAAACCCCAGGGTGACCCAAATTGACCCAAGTTGACCCAAATTGACCCGGAGCGAAGACCCCCAGTTTTTCGATTTTTCCAATTTTTTCCGGATTTCGCATTCGTGACGAAGTTGTGCCCACTGCGGTATCCCGTTGGTTCACCGCGTTTCCTGGAAAGAACTTCAACAGGGGAGTTCACCATAAAAAAAATCGGTCAAAAATTCGGAGTAGAAAGCCCCTGGTTGCCAGTCCCCAAAAAATCCTACTTAACTACTTACCCAGTAAGTAGTTAGTCTCGAAAGGGTTAAACACAGGGGGGCCTACTAAACACGGGGGTGGGCTGGTCTGGAGGTGCATCAGGTGGCCCCTAGGCCACCTGGTGCCCTCCAGGTGCCGTCAGAGTCGAAAAGTGGGGTGCTAAAAGTCCATCTGGACCAGAATCACCCCCCTACGACAGCTGCGGAAGAGGTCACAGTGGTCTCCACCGTGCCATCCCCGTGTGTAAGCCCCCCCTGTGTTTTGTGACAAACGCACCGTGCTCACGGAAAGCGTTCAGATCGAAAAAGGTTGCAGTGGGAGCAATGTTTTGTTCACCTACACTCCACGCCCCAACGTGCAGGTGACCAGAAGGTTGCACAAACAAAACAAAAGAAACCCGGCAATCCTTTTTAGCCCACCCCGTGTTTAAGCCCCCCTGGCCGAAAATGGCCTCCAGGGAGGGCCTAAACACGGAGGGTCCCAGGTAAGGCCCTTTATTGTATACAGGGTGGCTACAAAAAACGGAAATAGTACGATTTCCCATGGGGTCGTTGAGGTTGATTTGCTACTGATGAGCAGGCTGGCCGTCTGCCCTTTTGCCTTCGGGTAAGGGTGGGGAAGCGCACCACCCTCAGCGCCCTTCATCAGGCCACTGACGCCGCTCCCCCGGCTGGCTGCTCTCCCCCAGACGTTGCCTTGCTGGCCAGCTGAGGATTACACAAGAGAGGACACCCCGCCCCACACCCTCCTCTGACCCGGTTTGTGTTGCTGTTGTGTTGCTGCTGCCTCCCCACGCCTGCCACCCTCGCACCTGATCCTGTCATGCGGCAGTGGGTGTGTGCAGAAGCCGAGCCTCTCCCTCCAGGCTGTGTGCAAGGGTGACAGCCCTTGGTGGTGCATTGCAAGGGTGGGGACCCGTGTACTGATGTTTTTGCTCCTCGGTTCGTGAGTGTTGCCACCAGCGAAGTGTCTGGCTTTGTGTGCGTTTTGTGTCTGTGGTTCAATGCGTGTTAGGTGTGTGTGGTTCAATCTGCGCACTGCAGGGTGTACTTTCGATGGCTCTGTCTCAGCACACCTTGTGGTGTGCCATGCGCTTGTGCGGTGTCCGTGCGGGGTGACCCTCCTTCATCACTCACAGCAGTGGGGCAGCACAGAGCCAGCGTGTTCTTTTCTTTTCTTGTTTGCTCTCCCATGCGATCCCCCAGCAGGGGGTGTCGCTGTGTGAAACGTCAACGCATCATACCATTCGAGACTTTGGTAGGCGGGGGGGAACTGGAGCCACACTTGCCCCGAGAAGGGGTGCCACGGTGAAGGAAAGTTCTAAGGTAGTATATAGTCGTGGAATCAGCCCACCCACACCACTGTTTCGTCGACCCACGTGATACATTCAGAAAGAACCAGCCTGTGGAGGTGTGCCGCAAGGACTCTGTGTGGCAATCGCCTCAGCACCCAACCACCCACCCCTATCGTTGTACACGACGCTCACTCTCGACAATCGAACCCCCTATCGTTGTACACGACGCGCTGTCGGGATCACAACCTATTGATTCGACAGGTAACTGGCTGGGAAAGTGAAGGAAGGGTGAACTGCACGTGCACGTGGCCCACCATCCCCCACCATCTCCCCGCGATGCTTGCAGCAGACTCTGTCGTTGCCTTCATTTGCCAACCAGGCCCTCCCGGCGGGGTCTGTTGTGGGAAGGATCTGTGGGAGTGTTGGGTGGTGTGTTTTGGGCGTGTCCCTGCCGCTGTTTCATCTCGACACGCACGCTTTGCCGTGCCACAGCCACAGCCTCTTTGCAGTGCGCGGGGGGGGGGTGGGCAGCATACAGGGGCGATATGTTCACGCTGCTGGTGTGCGCTGATCTGTACGACACCAAGGTGAACCTGGAGTTCCCGTTTGACACCCGACCCCATGATGTGAGCGAGCTGACACGTGACATCGAGAAGGTGCTAAACCAGGAGGCGGTGTACCTGCGTCCACCCGACACCCCTGCCTCCGAGGTGAAGGTGGTCCGCATCCAGATCTACGACGACACCAACCTGAACTGGACGGACCTGAGGAGCAGCTCGCAGCTGCATGAATACGACCAGCTCTTCGTCTTCCAGCCGCAGTCGGCGTGGCACGTCGACCTGCAGGAGGACCTCCTCGCACCCCGCCCCCCCTCCACGGGCCCGGTACCCCCGTCCCACCAGCTGGAGAATGTGGGCGATATGTTCACGCTGCTGGTGTGCGCCGATCTGTACGGCAACAAGGTGAACCTGGAACTCCCGTTTGGCACCCGATCCGATGATGTGAGTGAGCTGACACGTGACATCGAGAAGGTGCTATATCAGGAGGAGGTGTACCTGCGTCCACCCGGCTTCCCCGCCTCCGAGGTGAAGGTGGTCCGCATCCAGATCTACGACGACACCTACCTGAAGTGGATGGACCTGGTGAGCAGCTCGCAGCTTCATGAATACGACCAGCTCTACGTCCTCCAGCGGCCATCGGCGTGGCACGTCGACCTGCAGAAGGACCTCCCCGCACCCCGCCCCCCCTCCACGGGCCAGGCACCCCCGCCCCACCAGCCGGGCACAGCCGAATTGGAAGCTACACCGGCATACACCACCACCGCACAGCCTCTGGGCAGCAGAATTGCGGGAGAGAGTGCCATATTCCCGGTGTCTGCGGTGACCGTTCTGCGCGGTGGCCTGGTGGAGGTGCTCCTCCCGTTTGGCACGCGACCCCGTGATGTGTGCCAGCTGACACGCGCAATCGAGGCGGTGTTAATGCAGGGGGCGGAATACCAGCTCCTCGGCGCCCCTGCTGCAGAGGTGAAGGTGGGACACATCCATGCATACAGTGACAGTCTCAAGAAGTGGGTCCCGCTGCTCTCCACCTCGGAGCTGCGTGAGTATGGCCAGCTCTGCGCCTTCCAGTCGGGGATGGATCCCGTGAAAGACCTCCCCAGTAGTTCTGCCCTCGCCGGCCTGCCCTTCGTGGGCCCTGCCGTACCCCTCTTTCGGGGAAACCCCAGGGGACAAGCCTGCCGAATCCGGAAGCACCGCCAACCCGCGAAGCCCAGATGCTGAGAGCGGTGTGCCCTTCATGCTCGCGGCCTGCTGCGAACTCGGCGGGGAGATGGTAAACCTGGAGATTATATTCCCCTTCTCCAGAAGGCCGACTGTGTCTGAGATTGTCGCAGCGGTTCAGAAGGCTTTCTATTTTGAGGCAAAGGGCCTGCAGCGGCCCGTTCCCAAGCTGCTGCCACGTAACCTGCGTATCCTTGATATGATCTTCGACAGGTGGGCACCGCTGCAGCAGGCAATTATCCACGCTGGCAGCCAGGTGTTTGTATTGAACCCAGATTCAGGCGCGAAGAATGCAGACGGTATTGATTTTCCTGCAGCACGCCGGGCGTACACCCTTCCCATCCCATCCCCTCCTGAAGGTGTGGACAATGGCAGCTGCACTGATAGCTTCCTCAGCGTCGAGACCGAAGAGCCCTTCACTCTGCTGGCCTGCTCTGACATAGGCGGGGAGAAGATAAACCTGGAGATTGAATTCCCCGGAAAGCCAACTGCGCAGGAGGTTGCCCGAAAGGTCCAGGCAGCATTCGATTCTGAGGCGCTGAGCCTGGGGCAACCCCTTCCCAACCTCTCGCCATCTGAAATGAGAATCTTCGACGAGACTTTTTTTGGAAGAACAGCTAGCTTTTCGCACTAAAAAGACTCGTGGCAGCGTTCGGTATCTGCACACATGCACTAGCAGGCACCGTTCGTACAAACAAAAACTGGGTTCGTACTCAGTAGAATATGTCGCAGCTGAGCTCGGTCGATTGGAGCAAGGTCACAGTACCTGTCCTTCCTGAGGGCGTTAAGCCCGCCGAGCCGCGTGCGCGCTGCATCTTTCCGCGCTGTGCCATCGAGCACAAGAGCGCGGAGTCGGAGCAGTGCTGGAGGTGTGGGTGCCGGGGCCGGGTGATCTGCCCTGAGTGGAAGGCAGTGTCAGGCGAAACAGGGGCCCTCAACCCGTTTGTGAAGGGCGAAGGGGCGAGCGAGTGGTGTTGCCCGCTGTGCGCGTTCGCTGTGGGAAGCGGTGAGGACCCGGAAGGGGACCGGACCACGAAAGCGAGCGCAGAGGAAAAGGTGAGTGCGGCCGCGACTGAAGTGGCTGAGGCCTTCTCCGTGCCCTTCCCTAACACACAGCACTCCCCCCAGGCCCCTGCAGAACCTGTCTTCCCTCCCTCTGTCGTGCCCTCCCTCCCCTCCCCTGTCCCTCAAGGACATGTGCATCCCGTTAACGCCCCTCAAGGGCCGGGCTCTGCAAGGCCAGCGAACCAAGTGCACCCACTGCAGGCCCCTCAAGGGCCAGGTGCTGTCGCGCAAGCCGCCCCTCTGGGTTTCGTCCAGCCTACCTATGCCCCTCAAGGGCCGGGCTCGGTGTTACCGACAGGCCAAGTGCACCCCATGTACGCCCCTCAAGGGTCGGGCTCTGCCACTCTGTCCGCTCAGGGGCACCCAATGCAAGCCCCTCAAGGGCTGGGTGCTGTCCCTCATGCGGCCCCCCAGGGGATCGTCCAGCCCACGTATGCCCCTCAAGGGTTGGGTTCGGTGTCACAGACAGGACACTCCCTGTACCCCCCTCAGGGGCAGGGCTCCGCAACACTCCCGTACCCGCATGCTCCTCAGGGAGTGGGTCCCGCCATGCCTGCTGTCCCTCAAGGACAGGGGCCATTCGTGTACGCCCCTCAAGGGTACGGCACGGCGTACGCCGCTCAGAACCCCTACGCAGCCATGCCGAGTTATGGAGGGCAGTGGCCAGCGGAAGAGCTTCCCGATTTGGCGCGGGTTGTCACATGGCTCCCCTTCCTGAACGACCCGAACAAGCTGGAAAGCTTGTGGACGCACCTGATCATGCGCCATGACGCTCCGGCTGCCGCCACCCAGAGCTCCCAGTTTCACGAGCGTCGTGTCCTCCTGAAGAGCCTGCGGAGGATGATGTACATGCAGGGGGCGGCATCTATGGGGGTCCTGATGAACGACATGGTGGTTCGCCTCGAGGCCATCCTAGTCAAGGAGGTGCTGATCGAGGCTGGCCTGCGCCGCGAGCAGGCGGCTGTGGGCGCAGGGGAGTTCGAGGAGCGACTGGCGGCCCTCCCCTTCATGTCGGTGACGCGCGAGAAGATGACAACCCTGCAGTCTGAGGCCCGCCTGGCGGCCCAACGCCACAAGCCCAGTGCGGAGCCGAGCCCTCGCAACCCGCAGAGGCCGAAGGGGGGAGACCGGGTTACCGGATACAAGCACAAGGGGGGTTTTCAGCAGGGCGGAAAAGGGAAGCACCCTCGCCAATGACTGGGCCCCTGGGCTCCCCTCCTCGAGCGGCACCAGGTGCGCAGACCTGCACCGCCCGTCTCAGAGGAGGGCTACAACGACTTGCGGCACGAGACGTCGTCCTTCCTGACGGGGTGCTACCGGGAGAGTTCTCTCCGGGCGATGATCTCCGTGGAAGCTCGTGCCGCGCAGTTTTACGCAAATCTTTCTCCCCACGACCCCAACTTAGATCCCGAGATGGCCTTCTTGATGTGGCTCAGGTCGCTCATGCAGCAGTCGAGGATCTCCCCCGCGAGTGCCAGGCAGTACCTGACGTACCACGCCATGGCGAAGATCTCCTCCGGCGAGGCGTTCCGGAGGGCAACCCTCCAAATACCCAGGGAGGAAAGACGGCAGCCGGAGATAGTGAACCCGAACAGGGTGTTCAACGTTGTTTTTCGCAAGCCGGTAAGCCTCCCGGCTGTGGCCCTCGCTCTGCAGTGGAGCACGGGGTGCCGGTGGAGCGACATGGAGAGGCTGCGGTGCCGGGATGTCAGCTTCCTGGACTCGGGCTACATCATGGTGGTGTTTGTGGGAGGAAAGACAGATCTCTCCCAGAAAGGACAGGCCCTCCTGCTACCCCCTACAGGCCGATACATCGGCCTCCTGCGCCACTGGATCACTCATCGGCAGCAAGTGTCCCCTCAAGGGACCTTGTTCCAGGGCCTGCAATATGCCCACTACAACACCTACCTGCGGGACTCTCTATGCATCCTGTCCCACGGTATCCGGCGGAGTGCCCTGCAGGTTACCGCGGAGGCGGCGGGACAGCGTGCCGCCCAACACCTAGCTCGGCATCGGAACGCAGCTTCAACGGAACAGTATCTCCCGCCTCAACTATGGCAAGCGACTCTGGAGACGAAGGAAGCGACGCGGATCTTGCAGAGTCAGTAAGTGATTCTGGTGATTCCCTGGCATCAGTGCACAGCCTGTATCGGAGTTCTCCTTTTCGCATGTACCTGAAGTACTACGACTACGCCTCTGCCTGGGTGGACTCGCGCTTCTCCGCTGCCCCCCGGGCTTCCTACGAAGGAATTATCTCAGAGGCTACCCCAGGCACCATCTACATTGTGCAGCTGCTGAGGGACTTCCCAGCCCTGGGGGAGAACTTTCGATGGTTTACTGATGCAGACTTCCTCTACAGGCTCATCGATCAGGGTTTGAAGCCGCGGCCGGGCCCCCTGAACACGAAGATCTTACCACATGTGGGGCGCCTCGACAGCCTCGGGATCACAGAGTCCTCCCCCAAGGCGGCTTCCAGTGTGACCTGGTACCAGGGCGTCTTCTGCGTGCCGAAGAAGGCGGCGGGTTCCCTCAGGTTCATCATGTCCTGCCGAGCCATCAACAGTGCTCTTGACATGACTTCCCTTCCACGCTGCCATCTGCCGTCGTACGGCGAGATCCTCGCCACCGTCTTCGGGGCTTCCCTGGTGATGCAGTTTGACTTTAAGAGTTTCTTCTTTCAGTTCGGCTTGCCGATGGATGTGCGCCCATACTTTGCCTTCAGGGCATGCCGCCTTCACCGACGCATGACTCGACTCCCTATGGGCTACGCACCAGCTCCCCAGGCCGCACAAGCGCTGACAAGTGCACTGATACAGAAGAGCTGCACAGGGACGAATGCGCAGGGCCTGGCGTGGATAGACAACGCCATTTTTTGCGGCGACAGTGTGAGCCTGGCGAGGGTGCATCAAGCGTTCAAGCAGCTGTGCGAGAAGTACAACGTGGTGATCGGCGACTACGAGGCCCCTGCTGCTTACACCACTCTCCTCGGGATTGAGGTTGACTTGCGTCAACGGCGGTGGCGCATGGACCCTACGTGGGTGATGAAGACCCTTCCCGCTGCTCAGAGCCTGCTGTCCAGCGGTCAGGGTACCCTGCGCACCTGGTGGCGTATCTGCGGGGCATTCTTGTGGAGATACCACGCGCTCCGTCTCCCGCTGCATGGCGCCTTGACGATACTCACCTGGATGTCTCAGACCTCTCGGCTTCATCTGCCATGGGATGCTCCTTACGTGATGGGGGACAGAGTCTGTCGGGCTCTTCAGTTACAGGCTGACGCACTGGCGCGAAACGACTGGCAGTCGTGGGTGGTGCGGGAGCGTCTGGTGGTCCAGGTGGTCTGTGATGCGAGCCTATCAGGCTGGGCCGTGGTCCAGGAGGACCTCCGCCCTCTCTATGGCGCCTTCTGGGGCGAGCTTGCAGCTGCGACAATATTCCTGAAGGAGTTGTTTGCGGCCTACAAGGCTGTCTCTACGATGTGTAGCAGGCCCCGCTGGAGGGGTTATCACATCATACTCTTCAGCGACAACCAAGCGGTGATTGGGGCTATTCGCAAGGGTGTGTCCCATGTTGAGGGTGCGCAACGCTGGCTGAACGACATTCAGTACTGCCTAGAGCGCCATGACTGCAGCCTCGAGCCGGAGTACGTAAGAACGTGCGAGAACATCGCTGACCAGTACACAAGGCTCTAAGGGCGTGAATGAAAAAGGGGGGGGGGGGGGCGCGGAAGTTGTGAAATAAAGACCGTTCGTACAAACAAAGAACGCAACTCCAAGTCTTTTTTGGAAGAACAGCTAGCTTTTCGCACTAAAAAGACTCGTGGCAGCGTTCGGTATCTGCACACATGCACTAGCAGGCACCGTTCGTACAAACAAAGAACGCAACTCCAAGTCTTTTTGGCCTGGGGCCCGCTGCATCAGGCGACCATCTCTAATAACGCCCAGGTGTACGCGTTCACCCCGGATACAGGCGATTGTCAGCATTTCATTCCTGCACCACGCCCGGCGTTCGCCCATCCCCGGCCCGGAATGGCGGAAGAACGCCCTGCATTTACGCTGTGGGTGGTGACTGTTCTGCGGAGTGGCATGGTGGAAGTGCTCCTCCCGTTTGGCACGCGACCCCGTGATGTGGGCCAGCTGAAACGGGCAATCGAGGCGGTGTTCGAGCAGCAGGCAGACTACCAGCATCCCGGCGCCCCTGCTGCAGAAGTGATGAAGGTGGGACATATCCAAGCCTACAGCGACAGTCTCAAGAAGTGGGTCCCGCTGGACTCCACCTCGGAGCTGCGTGAGCATGGCCATCTCTGCGCCTTCCAGTCGGGGATGGATCCCATTCAGGACCTCCCCTGTGACATCCGCCCTGTCAACTTCCTCGACCCTTCCGTACCCCTCTTTCCAGAAACCTCAGGGGACAAGCCTGCCGAATCCGGAAGCACCGCCAACCCGCTAAGCCCAGATGCTGAGAGCGGTGTGCCCTTCATGCTCGCGGCCTGCTGCGAGCTCGGCGGGGAGATGGTAAACCTGGAGATTATATTCCCCTTCTCCAGAAGGCCGACTGTGTCTGAGATTGCCGCAGAGGTTCAGAAGGCTTTCTATTTTGAGGCAAAGGGCCTGCAGCGGCCCGTTCCCAAGCTGCTGCCGTATGAAATGCGTATCCGCGATGAGATCTTCGAGAGGTGGGCACCGCTGTCTGAGGCAATGATCTACACTGGCAGCCAGGTGTTCGCATTTACCCCGGGTTCACGCGATACTCACGATGATTTGATTATTCCTGCAGCACGCCGGGCGTACACCCTTCCCATCCCACCCCCTCCTGAAGGGGACAATGGCAATGTGCGCTGCACTGATAGATTCCTCAACAGAAAGAGCGCAAAGCCCTACACTCTGCTGGCCTGCTCTGACATTGGCGTGTGATTACCCTCCTCCGAGGGGAAACTAAAGCAAGCTCTGGTAACTCTTTTTCCGCTGTGTGCCCTGTTTCATATATGCGGAGGGGCCCTTTCTGCACGGCTTTGGTTTTATTGATGTTGTGGTGTGCGTGGTTTATTTTCCCTTTTTTTGTTGTTTTCGCAGCATTTTATGCTGTCGGGTGAGCTTCCGCCCCATGGGAGGCGCTCCTTCCGGCTTGCGCTGCCCACCCATCCCACCCCCGTCCCCTTCCCACATTCTTTCTTTTCTTTTAGGGGAGACGTCCTCGCAGTGGCTGTTTGGCCTGACGCGATTCCCCGCCTCAAAGCAGACCCACCTGGCAGCTACTCAAGGCACATGAGGAGTGAGAGGCGTCAACGGGCGCAACGCCCCTCCCTGCGGTCCGGCTTCCGCCACGTGGCTGACTCAAAGCAGCGAAGTGACCAACGGGAGCGACATGAAAAAAAAATTGGCGGGGAGACGCTACGCCTGAAGGTAAAGTTCCCCAGAAAGCCGACTGCGGATGAGGTTGCCCGTGAGGCCCAGGCCGCATTCAGTTCTGAGGTGCGGAGCCTGGGGCAACTCCAGTTATTTATGTTTCCGCCGCCCGAACTGAGAATCTTCGACGAGAGTGTCCCGATGTGGGTCCCGCTGCATCAGGCGACCATCTCAAATGGCGCCCAGATGTACGCATTCATCCCGGATAGAGACGATTGTCAGTATTCCCCTCCAGAACTACACCCGGCGTCCACCGATCCCCCACCCTTTCCTGCAGGTGTGGGCAAGGAAAGCTGTTCCCCGGTGCCTGGAAGGAAAGCAGCCGGGTGTGTGCAAAAGCCTCGTGACGTGTCGACCTCTCAACCGCGGCGTGTAGCCGGCAGCGCCTCCGGGTCTCAGCCACGCGGTTGCGGTGGCGGCCGCGAGGCACCTGTGGCGGGGGCGGCAGGGGACCCGCTCCCTGTGGGTGCGGTGGTGCAGAGGAATGCGGGTGTGCAGGCGATGGAGCGTCGTGCAGGGATGATCCAGGGCGGGACACCCAACTTCCGCAAGCCCGGGGCGCCGCCAGAGAAGCCGAAGACCTCGTCGTGGAACCGATTCTGCGGGTTGCTCCGGTGCTGTCGCAGAAGGTGATCCCGAGATGTCAGTTTGTGTGTGGCAGCTGTTCCTAGCACCCTCAGGGTTTGTTTGGTGTGGCGATCCGCACGAGCCAAGTAGGAACCCCGGCGCATCTTGTGCTGGGTTGCATCCACGTCTGCCACTGTCTGGATGCTGCCTTCTTGTTTGCTGTTGTGATTGGGTTTGGTATTGGGTGGCGTGCTTCCGCAGCACGTGCCAGCACTGCTCGTAGACGGGCAGAAGTGTCGAGACACAGCACACCCCAGCATGTGGTACACCCAGGCACAGCAGAGCCTCGTTGCCTTGGGATGCCTCCAGGCGTGCAGCAGAGACGCTGACACCTGGTGGCCTATTCCAAGGAATGACGGGGCGGGGTCGTATTGCGATTTCTTGTTACCATGTTCAATCATTGATCAGTCCTTCCCGTCCCTGAGGGGGGTTCCAATGCAATGCGTACGGCTTCGATTCCACTTTGTGGGTCTTGGGGGGTTTCCTGCTTACAAACCCCTGAAAACTGCCGAGTGGAAGCCGCATGCCTTGTATTTGAACCCCCCGACCCCCAGTAGCCTCGCCCTTCACTTTCCAAGCTCCTGTGCGATGCCAGAAACCTGGCGGGCAGCGCTTTGGGCATCGAGGACAACCTCCACAGCCAGGCTTGTGAGAGTTGTTTTTGTTTGCCCTTGATTAGCCGCACAAGCCACCGATTCATTGTCCCTTTTCTTTCCCAAGTAGCAGTTGAGGTTGATTATCTATTGATTATCATGCTGGCCGTCTGACCTCTTGCCTTCGTGTAAGGGTGGGGAAGTGCACCAGCCGCCAGTCAGCGCCCTTCATCAGGCCACTGACGCCGCTCCCCCGGCTGGCTGCTCTCTCCCCCAGACGTTGCCTTGCTGGCCAGCTGAGGATTACACAAGAGAGGACACCCCGCCCCACATCCTCCTCTGACCTGGTTTGTGTTGCTGTTGTGTTGCTGCTGCCTCCCCACGCCTGCCACCCTCGCACCTGATCCTGTCATGCGGCAGTGGGTGTGTGCAGAAGCCGAGCCTCTCCCTCCAGGCTGTGTGCAAGGGTGACAGCCCTTGGTGGTGCATGGCAAGGGTGGGGACCCGTGTACTGATGATGTGTTTGCTCCTCGGTTCGTGAGTGTTGCCACCAGCGAAGTGTCTAGCTTTGTGTGCGTTTTGTGTCTGTGGTTCAATGCGTGTGAGGTGCATGTGGCTCAATCTGCGCACTGCAGGGTGTACTTTCGATGGCTCTGTCTCAGCACACCTTGTGGTGTGCCACGCACTTGTGCGGTGTCCGTGCGGGGTGACCCTCCTTCATCACTCACAGCAGTGGGGCAGCACAGAGCCAGCGTGTTCTTTTCTTTTCTTGTTTGCTCTCCCATGCGATCCCCCAGCAGGGGGTGTCGCTGTGCGTGAAATGTCAACGCATCATACCATTCGAGACTTTGGTAGGCAGGGGGGAACCGGAGTCACACTTGCCCCCAGAAGGGCGCCACGGTGAATCACCGTTGTACGAACAGG
Source organism: Rhynchopus euleeides (assembly GCA_963210315.1). Lineage (NCBI taxonomy): Eukaryota > Euglenozoa > Diplonemea > Diplonemida > Diplonemidae > Rhynchopus > Rhynchopus euleeides. The sequence goes on from OY723237.1 coordinate 3,832,698, forward strand.
CCCCACAAGACGGTAGTTCTGAGGTAGTTTATAGTCGCGGAATCAGCCCACCCACACCACTGTTTCGTTGACCCACGTGACGCATGCAGAGAGAACCAGCCTGTGGAAGTGTGCCGCAAGGACTCTCTGCGTGACACCTCACAGGAGGAGTGTCCGCAGCGCTGCCGCGATCCACTTCGGGAGTGTTGCAAACTCCCCACACGCTTGGCACCGTGCGGTGTTTGTTGGGACCATCCAAGAAAATCACGACAGACCGAGGTGTGTTTCTCGCAATCGACGACTCACCTCGTGTATCAGGACGACGAGTGAGCCCATGGTTGGGCAAAGGCAGAAGGCGGGGACTGGTGGTGCCACACACACACACCCCACCCCACCCCTGCCCCACACAACCTTGGTCTCCTCTGCATGCAGCGCATGCGCACGGCCGAATTGGGAGCTACACCAGCATACACCACCACCGCACAGCCTCTGGGCAGCAGAATGGCGGGAGAGAGTGCCATATTCCAGCTGTCGGCGTTGACCGTTCTGCGCGGTGGCCTGGTGGAGGTGCTCCTCCCGTTTGGCACGCGACCCCGTGATGTGGGCCAGCTGAAACGGGCGATCGAGGCGGTGTTGAATCAGGAGGCAGAATACCAGCATCCCGGCGCCCCTGCTGCAGAAGTGAAGGTGGGCCACATCCAAGCCTCCAGCGACAGTCTCAAGAAATTGGTCCCGCTGCTCTCCACCTCGGAGCTGCGTGCGTATGACCAGCTCTGCGCCTTCCAGTCGGGGATGGATCCCGTGAAAGACCTCCCCAGTAGTTTTGCCCCTGAAAGCGTATTACACTTCGGCCCTCGCGTCCCCGTCTTTCAGCAAACCTCAGGGGACAAGCCTGCCGAATCCGGAAGCACCGCCAACCCGCTAAGCCCAGATGCTGAGAGCGGTGTGCCCTTCATGCTCGCGGCCTGCTGCGAGCTCGGCGGGGAGATGGTAAACCTGGAGATTATATTCCCCTTCTCCAGAAGGCCGACTGTGTCTGAGATTGTCGCAGAGGTTCAGAAGGCTTTCCGTTATGAGGCAAAGGGCCTGCAGCGGCCCGTTCCCACGCTGCTGCCACGTACCATTCGTATCCTTGATATGATCTTCGACAGGTGGGCACCGCTGCATCAGGCAATCATCTGCGATGGCAGCCAGGTGGTCGTATTGAACCCAGACTCAGGCGCGAAGAATGCAGACGGTATTGATTTTCCTGCAGCACGCCGGGCGTACACCCTTCCCATCCCACCCCCTCCTGAAGGTGTGGACAATGGCAGCTGCACTGATAGCTTCCTCAGCGTCGAGACCGAAGAGCCCTTCACTCTGCTGGCCTGCTCTGACATAGACGGGGAGAAGATAAACCTGGAGATTGAATTCCCCAGAAATCCAACTGCGCAGGAGATTGCCCGAAAGGTCCAGGCAGCATTCGATTCTGAGGCGCTGAGCCTGGGGCAACCCCTTCCCAACCTCTCGCCATCTGAACTGAGAATCTTCGACGAGACTTTTTTGGTCTGGGGCCCGCTGCATCAGGCGACCATCTCTAATGGCGCCCAGGTGTACGCGTTCACCCCGGATACAGGCGATCGTCATCATTTCATTCCTGCACCACGCCCGGCGTTCTCCCGTCCCGTCTCACCCTCTCCTGCAGGTGTGGGCAGGGAAAGCTGTTCCCCGGTGCCTGGCGGGCAGGGCAAACCAGGAGGGTGTGTGCAACAGGCTCGCAATGTGATGACCCCACAGCCGCGGAAATCGGCGTGGAACCGCTTTTGCGACCTGTTCCGATGCTGTCGCTGAAGGTGATCCCAAGGAACAACGGGGGGCTTACCAAGCTCCTGTGCGATGCCAGAAACCTGGCGGGCAGCGCTTTGGGCATCGAGGACAACCTCCACAGCCAGGCTTGTGAGAGTTGTTTTTGTTTGCCCTTGATTAGCCGCACAAGCCACCGATTCATTGTCCCTTTTCTTTCCCAAGTAGCAGTTGAGGTTGATTATCTATTGATTATCATGCTGGCCGTCTGACCTCTTGCCTTCGTGTAAGGGTGGGGAAGTGCACCAGCCGCCAGTCAGCGCCCTTCATCAGGCCACTGACGCCGCTCCCCCGGCTGGCTGCTCTCTCCCCCAGACGTTGCCTTGCTGGCCAGCTGAGGATTACACAAGAGAGGACACCCCGCCCCACACCCTCCTCTGACCTGGTTTGTGTTGCTGTTGTGTTGCTGCTGCCTCCCCACGCCTGCCACCCTCGCACCTGATCCTGTCATGCGGCAGTGGGTGTGTGCAGAAGCCGAGCCTCTCCTCCAGGCTGTGTGCAAGGGGGACAGCCCTTGGTGGTGCATGGCAAGGGTGGGGACCCGTGTACTGATGTGTTTGCTCCTCTGGGCTGGTGGTGTTGCCCCTTGTATGACATTGCGTGTCAGATGTAGATGGCTCTTATCTGCGCGCTGCAGGGTGTACTTTCGATGGCTGTGCCTCAGCACACCTTGTGTGGTGTGCCATGCGCTTGTGCGGTGTCCGTGCGGGGTGACCCTCCTTCATCACTCACAGCAGTGGGGCAGCACAGAGCCAGCGTGTTCTTTTCTTTTCTTGTTTGCTCTCCCATGCGATCCCCCAGCAGGGGGTGTCACTGTGCGTGAAACGTCAACGCATCATACCATTCGAGACTTTGGTAGGCAGGGGGGGGGGTAACTCGATTTCCCTCAACAACGGGTGCCACGGTTTACCACCGGACGAACATGCCCCACAAGACGGTGGTTCTGAGGTAGTATATAGTCGCGGAATCAGCCCACCCACACCACTGTTTCGTCGACCCACGTGATACATTCAGAAAGAAACAGCCTGTGGAGGTGTGCCGCAAGGACTCTGTGTGGCAATCGCCTCATCACCCAGCCACCCACCCCTATCGGGTAGGTGCCCGTCCCGCTCCTCACCACCCCCTCTCGATCCCCATCTCCCTGGCAAGCCTTAGCCTTATTTCCCACCGAACGGGTCTGCTGCTGCTGCTAATGGACAAGAGAGGAGCCCCTCGGATGCCACACACACACACACCACACAGGACACAAGTCACACATCACCCACCCCAACTCCCCGCCTTCTGTTGACCCATATTGCCCACCCCCACCCCATCCAGACTTTGTTCTTGTTGCCCCACCATGCGCTACTTCCTGCGCCTTGTCGTGTCTCTGTTCACACGCTTCCCCTTCAAGCTGTAGCGCTGCCTGGGATGTGGGTGACGGCGGGTAGTGGGGCTGGGCAGTGGGACGGGCATCTGAGCTTTGGTGCCACCCCACCGCCACCCACCGCCACCGCCAAACATCCCCTTATCTTTTGAGTGGGGGTTTTTTTTTGTTGGAGAGAGCTCAGAATAGCAGCGTTTTATTTTGTCTTTGAACTACCTAACGCCCTCTCTCAACCAAAAGCGCCTGTTTACCAGCAGGCACGCGAGAGAGGGGGGCTGATATGATGTTGTTGCTTCGCCACTGCCGGTCTCTCTCTCTCTTTCTCTCCCTTCCGCTTTAAGTGTGAATCCCTCCCCTCGTCTGATTAAGCCTTAAAAGTTGTGAGTGGATCCCCCCACCCCCCCGAGACGGGAGACAAATGTTGCGATGCGAGAAGGTGCTGGGAGTGCTTGCCTTTGCCTTTCACTCTCGACAGGTATGCCCCCGAGAGGAGAGAAGAGGAAGAGGCTGCTGCCACCTCCCCGCAAGGGGGTTTTGGTTGCTCACACACACACACACGCACTCCAGGAGCGTCCCGCCGCGACCCCCCCTCAGCCTGGCACGCCGAAGGCTGTGCGCGAGCTGAAGACGCAGCTGGAGGGGCAGGGCGTGGAGCACGCCCGAGTGCACGGGGAGCTGCGCGGCCTGCTTGTTGGCCTGCGCAAGGACGCGGAGAGCGGCCTCGGGGAAGAGCGCCGCAGGGGTGAGGCCCTCGGCGGGAGGGCGGCGAAGCTGGAGGCGAGCCTCCGGGCAGTGCGGGAGCAGCTGCAGCAGCACGCCACCCGCCACGACCAGGGCGAGGAGCACCGCAACGCCCTGCTCGCGGAGGTGCAGGGGGCCCGGGAGGCGATGCTGGGGCTGCAGGGGAGCGTGGGGGAGGCGCAGCAGGCACTGCCCCAGCTCCAGGCGAAATCCCTGCAGACGGGGATGAGCGGCCTCCGCAAGGAGCTCAAGTCCTTCAAGGACGAGCAGAGGAGGGTGAGCAGCGCGGGGCAGGCAGAGGTCGCCCGCATCACGGCCGCGCTGAGCGAGCAGCAGCAGAAGGGGGTGGAGCTGCTGTCGCGTATGGCCGCCGTCGCCGATGAGGGGCGCCTCAGCCAAGCCCAGGCGGACGCGCGCCTGACAGCCGCCCTCGCCGACGTGCAGGCGACAGCGCAAGCGACTGCGGAAGGCCTGCGGGCCGCGAGCGAGCAGCAGCTGGGCGAGCTCCGGGAGGAGCTGGGCAGGCAGCGCGTGGGCAACGATGCCCAGCAGGCCATGGTGGCGGACGGGCGGCGGCAGCTGGAGGGGATGCGCGCCGAGCTCGCTGAATCACAGCGGGCAGTCGCGGAGGAGACGAGGGCGCACCTCGCCGAGCTCCACCACCACTACCATGCCCAGCCCGCCCGGGGGAGGCCAGGTGAGCAGCGCAGGAGCCGGTGCCGCTCCCCGCGGCGGGCCCGCAAACGCGAGGGCAGGGACACCTCCAGGGAACGGGAGAGGGCCTCGGCGACCCTGCAAGAGGTCATCCGCGAGGATGCGCAGGTGAGGGAGGCGCTGCTCCATGCAAATGCAACGGCAACGGCAGCAACAACAACAGCAACAACGGCGCCACCCCCCCCCAGTGGCGGCAACAGCGGAGCCGGCCAAGACTGAAACGGCAGTCGCGCCACCACCGGCGGGGGCTGACCAACCTGCCCCTACAGCCAACGCTGACCTCGAACCCCCCGCGTCTGATAGCAACAACAACACCACCACCGCCACCTCCGCAGCGCCCGCAGCCGCCCCTGCGCCCGGGGATACACCCGTGCCCGCACCGCAGCAGCAGCAGCAGCCTGACCCCGGATGCGGAGGCGAAGGGCAGCCCCCGGCGTCCGAGCAGCTACCCCCCCCTCAGCAACCCGCGCTCGGGAACAAAGGGGCCGAGGCCGGACAAGGGGACGCGGCAGCTGATCAGGACGTCAACGACACACCCCGGGTGGCGGGGAAGGGCGCGGGCAAGAACGGCAAGGCACCCCGACTGTGGAGGGGGGCTAAGCGCTACACCCCCTACTAGGGGGTGAGGCGCCCCCTCAAGGGGGGACCCGGCCTACACCCTAAGGCTTCCGGTTCCCCCGGCGGGGGCGCCGACCAGGGGATAGGGGGAGCGCCCGTGGCGCAGCACCCTCTCGCCGCCGGCGAACCCTCCCCACAACCCCCCCATAGAAAACCAAAACCCGCAGGGACAGGAGTAACCTCTGCGGGACCCTTAGATAGAGCGAGAGAGCATAGAAGCCACGCCCCTGGGGCAGGAGAACCCCGGGGGCTTCGGGGAGGAGGGGGACAGGAGTACTCCCCCTCCTCAGTAGAGCAGGACGACCGATGGCTGGCAGAGATGGCGCAACGACTGCTGGCAGTGCGAGAGGCGGTGGCGAAAGATGGCAACTGCCAATACACCGGCCTCGCGGTGCAATGTGCGGGATGGACGGCGGCCTCTCTCAGAGCAGCTGTAGTCGAAGCCCTGGGACAGGACGCCGAGAGGCGAGCAACCTACGCGCCCGATATAGATGACCCCCGGGCACCCCCGTCCTACGACGACTACATCGCGGCGCAGGCACAGAGCGGGGTCTACGGGGACGGGGCTACACTCAGGGTAGCGGCTGAGGTGTTGGGGGCCCAGGTGTGGGTACTCGGCACTACGGATAGGCTGTACCTGGGGCGCGTCGGGTCAGGCGACAAAGTGATATGCCTCACGTGGAGGCCCTTCCACTACGACGTGCTGCGCATCCCCCTCACGCTAGCCAGGGAGTTAGCAGCCTCCACCACAAACAGATGGAAACTCCCCACCGCGACTCCCACCCCTCCTCCAGTAGCTCCAACCGCAACCGCTGCTACCACAATCTCCCCGTTACGCGGCCCTGCTCCCAGGCCGCCGCCGCGACGCCCCGCGCCGCGGCCAGCGTCTCCTGGGGTACTCAGGGTGGCGTCAGCCAACGTCACGTCGCTGTCAACCCACTTGTGTGATGTGGCGGACCTGAAGGCAGACGTTGTGGCCCTGCAAGAAACACGTGTCCCGGACCCCAGCAAGGGCACGCTCAGCAGCTACTTCGCGGCCCACGGCTGGTCCATGCACTGGGGTAAGGGCATGCCCAAGGTCAAGGGGGCCAATGGCTACGAGCAGACCCGACCCGGAGGAGTGGCAGTCATGGCAAAAGAGGGCCTGGTAGCGCAAGTGGTGCAACCGAAGACCAAGCTGGAAAAGAAGCTGCATGACAGTACCCGCCTGGTACACGTGGTGCTCGCAACCAGTAACGGCAAGACGGCGCTCCACATCCTGTGCGTTTATGGTCACTCTGGGATGGAGGTGCGAGTGCAGCGGGAGACCCTCCTGCAGGAGGCGCTGGACCTCGCAGCCGGCCTGGGGCAGGTGCCCGTGTTGCTGCTGGGGGACCTCAACACCAACCCGGAGACCAGTGCCGTCCTATCCCAGGCCTGCCGGGTGGGTGGTTGGACCGATGCGGCAGTCTCATACGCAGAGCTGAAACAGCAGGAAGTTCGGAACACCTGCTGGGCATCGAAGGAAGGCACCAGACTGGACATCTGCCTGCTGAACCCCTGCGCGGCGCCGGCCTTGCGCTCCGTCGAGGTGGCAGAAAAGGGCGAATACGGCATCCCCACGCACTGCCCGCTCTTCGTCGACCTCGATCTCGCCGCCTTCCGCCGACCGAAGCAAATCTGCATCCTCCCCGCCCCCTTTCCTAAGTGCAGGCCCACGCTCGGGGGCGCTGCCGCCAGAGAGGTGCTGCTGGATGTGCTAACCGCAGAGGAAACGAAAGAGGGTGCAACAGGAGCGCAACTCCTCCGCCGGGCCTCAGCCTGCAGCGAGAACTTCCTGAAGCGTGTCCACGTGGGCCAACTCGGAAGGCAGGAAACGGCGTACACGGGCAGGGCGGAGGGTTACCACATGCAGCGGTCGAGGGTGGCCACCAAACACCGCCCCGCCTCCGCCCGAGGAGCGGGCGACAAGAACACCCGGGCGAAGGACAAGCTGTTGGGGAACCTCCGGACCCTCATCCTGGAGGGCCGCCACCGACTGCTGGAGTCTGCGCCATACCCCCCCACACCCAACGAAGAGCACGCCTGGGGCGCTGCGAAGAAGCGGCTGAAGGGAGGGGGCCTTCCCCCGGGGCTGGAGGCGGCGCTGGCGGGCACCACCTCACAACTGCCGGACCTCGAGACGATGGAGATGGCCCTTGTCGCCCTGGAGGGATCTCAGCGAGGCATGTTCGACGCGCTCCGCGACGAAAGACTCCGCACGTGGAAGGCGAGGATGCAGAAGGCCTGGACGCAGGAGGCGGGGATAGTGTTCTCGTACCTCGCAGACCGCTTCTGCGCCCCTACCACCTTCATGCGCCGCGAGGATGGCTCCTTCACGGCCTGCCCCAAGGAGGCGGATGAACTGCTGAGGAGCGATACTGCGTGGGGGGGCTACTTCCGGAAGTATGCGACGACGCCTGAGCCTCGCTGGGACACCTTCCGACAGAGGTACAGCGACTTCCTCCCTGACCCGGCCGAGATGGAGTGTAAGACCATTACGGCAGAAGACGTTGGGACAGCGCTGGCTAAAATGTCTACATCCACCTCGCCGGGCCTACACGGCTGGAGGGTGCACGAGCTGCGGCAACTCCCAGGGGACCTCCTCAAGTTGTTCGCGGAGGTGTTCAATGAGGTCGAGAGATCGGGCGAATGGCCGGAGCAGCTGATGCACGCCATGATTTGCCTCATTCCCAAGCCCGGCAGCTCAGGTGAGCCGCTGTCGCAGCGCCCCATCAGCATCACTCCCGTGCTGTACAGGGTGTGGGCAGCAATCCGAGTGAAGCCTGCGCTGAAGTGGCTGGAGAGCATTGCGCCTGAGGACTTGCACGGATGCAGACCTGGCCACGGCGCGGAGGACCTCATCTGGCACCTGGCAGCACGGATCGAAGAGGCCCACCTCACAGGACAGCCACTGTACGGTGTCGCCCTAGACTTTAAGAAATGCTTCGACACGGTGCCGATTGACCTGACCCTCTGTCTAGCTGCGGAGCTCGGCTTCGACGGCCGAGTCCTGCGCACCCTGCGGGCAGCGTACGGGTCAATGCAGCGGCACTTCCGGGTAAGCGGCACTATCGGGGAGGGCTTCCTGCCAACCAACGGCATCATGCAGGGCTGCCCCATTAGCGTCGTGCTGATCAACGTGCTGGTGGGTGTATGGATGCGCATGGCGGAGCACCGGCAGGGCACGAGGGCGTTGTCGTTTGTGGACGATGTGTACGCGGTGACCCCCAGCCCGGGGACCTTGCAAGCAGTGGTGGATGACTCTGCAGATTTCTCCCACGATACCGGGATGGTAATATGCGCAGAGGTCAAGTCACATGTCTTCTCGACGTCCCCCGAGCCGTTGACCCCGATAGTCTACCGGACACGGGACGGCACGGCTACCCCCCTTCGACAGCGCGATAGCTTCGACTGCCTCGGGGCCATGCTGCATGCGCGCCCGCTCGAGGGACCCGAGGTGCCCAAATCGGAGCGCGTCGCCCGCCGAAAAGAGGGCGCAGAGCAGAACCTGCGCAGGACCTCGGCACTGCCCCTACCGGTGCAGTGGAAGGGGCAGGCAGCAGCGATGACAGCGGGGTCCAGGCTCTACTACGACGCCCTGGTCACCCGCTGGGAGGACGCCGACATCAGGCGATGGAGGGGGCTCTTCGTCGCCGCGCTGTGGTCCGGACCCCCCCGCAGGGCGCGGGAGGCTGTGCTGGATGTCCTCCACCATGCACATCGGGTGGACCCCGCCGTCGCCCCCCGCTACCGGCAGATCACCACCTGGGCCATGCAGGTCAAGAAGTGGGGCCGCTGCAGGGTTCTGTCTGAGACGGCTTGGGATAGCAGAGTGAGGCTTACAGGGACAGGCCCCTTCGCGCTTTTCCGAGCGGCCCTTCGGTGGATAGGATGGAGCTGGAGCACGGCGACCACCCTATCTTACACTGATGAAGCGGGACGGAGCATAGTCTTCGACCCCACCGCAGCAACAACGAGCGGATGGGGGATCTTCGCTCATGACCTCCGCCAGGCCCTACGTACACAGGTGGCCAAGGCGCTGGCTGGTCGTCGTGACGACTTTGCGGGCGCTCAGCACGGCATCGACGGGCAAGCCACACGCTGCGTCCTGGAGGGAGAGGGCGCCGCGGTCACGGGATACCAACGGGGCCTCCTTCGTTCCGTCATTGCAGGGGCGGTGCCTGTCCGAGGGCGCACGGGGCAGGGCGGGATCTGCCGATACTGCAACGCAGGCACCCCCGAGACGGTGATGCACCTATGGTGGGAGTGCTCCGCGTGGGACCCAATCCGACAAAACCACCCCATTACGGCTGTGGACCGGTCAACCTGGCCACCTTGCTTGGCGTTATGCGGGGTGGCGCCCGCCTTTAGACACGGCATCCCGGAGGACAGGCAGCCCCTGCCACTATCCTTCGCACGCAGGGTGGATATAGTGGCGCAGCTGCACCGCTACTTCATTGCAATCCTCTCGGCGCGGCAGGAGAAAGATGGACTGCTCGACCGCTCCGCGCGCCACCACCGCACCCTTCACTATCCATGGGGGTGGTGCACACCCAACCCCGAACAGGCCTGCATCCCTGTGCGGGCGCCGTCCACTGTCAAACAGACGTGGGGCAAGCGCCCCCCGGAGCTGTGGGTGGCCCTCTGCGACTGGCTGCGGGGCCTGAAATGGGGGCCGCAGGGAGGGGAGCACACCGTGACCCTCATGGAGTTGGCTGTCGACTTCGAGCTGTCGACCGGCCTCACCCTCCCAGAAGTCGAAACGCGCCGCATCCGCCCCCACACACCTGACCCCCCTGAGAGGGGGCCGCGGGAGGCCCGCCCACGCATCCCCGAGGGCGCATCCCCGGGGCTCACCCTCTACTTCGACGGCGGAGCAAGGGACAACGGCACCCCCTTCGCCCTGGCGGGTGCAGGTGCGGTGCTCTACCGAGACGGCCTCAAGGTGTCGGAAGAGATCCTCCCTCTGCTGAACGTACGCAGCAACAACATCGCTGAGTACGAAGGGGTTCGGGCGGGCCTACGGCTGCTCAGAAGGGGCGACCCGCCCCCTGAGGGGAACGTTACGGTGCGGGGTGACTCGCAGGTGGTGCTGCGACACCTAAAAGGGGAAGCGGTTTGCCGCGATAAATCCCTCCGCCCCCTCTTCCTCAGCACGGCACGGCTGGCTGCCGACCTCGGGCCCCGGATCACCCTTACGTATGAGCACGTGAAAAGGGAACTCAACGTCGATGCGGACGCCCTGAGCAACGCCGCCATGGACGAGGCTGAGAGGCAGGGGGAGACCTCGCAGGAGCAGCTGCGGCAGGACTTCGCAGCCTTCCAGAAGAGCATCCTGGGCAAGGCTCACTCGTTGAGGCAGCTCTGCGAGGTGGTGCGCAAGACTTCCAAGCAACCATGGCACTGTGGCCACACTGCGAGCTCCACTGTCCTCACCGCGATCGGGGGAACCGTGGCAGGGGGCCTGTCCAGGAGAGCCCAGCTCAGCCCAGCCACCGAGTCGGTGATGCGCAGCCTCCAAGCGCACACGGCAGGCCCGGGCTTGAACCAGCGGGACACAGCCTTCCACTCCCGCGGCATGGCGTGGGCCGCAACCTTCGCACCGCAGCCCCACTACCCAGAGGGGTGGCAGCAAGCGGCCCAGCAATGGACTGCCAGCAGCCGGCAAGCCAACGCCCGGACAGGACGGTCATGGGAACGACGGGGCGCTGCTCCCCGGACTGCCCCCCCTGGAGCCAGACGGAACGCGAAGATGCTTACCTGCGCTCTGCACTGGAAACCCCGCTGCGTGGACTGCCGGCGCCGGCGCCTCTCGGAAGAGGACTGCTGCCGGGACCACCACGGGAAGAACGACGGCTTGCAAGTCACCATGGAATTTTGCAAGACGCATCGCATGGGCCGGTGCGGGGACTGCCACAGCAGTGCGAAATCACTCACACACTGTTGCGGCACGCACCACGCTGGCTATGCCTCACGCCCTCCTCGGAGTGGCACTGAGTTGGCCCCACACTCTAACCCGAGTGGGGCATCCGCTGTGACGTAGGGGTGGGCGGGGAGTGGGCACAGATCCGCGCAGGGTTACCCACTTAAAACCACTATCACTACACACACACGCAAGCAGGTTGATTCTGACAGCGCTCTGCCGCACTCCAGAGTATTCCAGAGCAGGCCGAGGAGGAACTTTGTAAAGAATCACCGCTGTCTTCCGACCACAACTCGCCAGCAAAGCAGATGCTTGTCTGGGGTGCCACCCCAAGCAAAGGCATGCGCCTGCAGCAACCTGCCCGGGCGTGCTTTTCATATATCTCTCGGCACAGCCTTGTGACAACAAATGTGCGCTCAACAGAAGGCAGCCCCCCCTCCCGGTTATGCGATTGCGAGAAGGTGCTGGGAGGGCTCGCGTTCCCATTCGCTCTCGACAATCAAAACCCCCCTCCCGGTTCCCCCCACAGTTCGATGGACAGGGCGTCTGCCATGTAGCCAAATGAGTAACGCGTCTTATTTATATTCTGCCAGTTCGGCCGCTAGCCAAACTGCAGTGACTTTCACCGTGTGGTGCATCCTTTGCGGATTTCCCACCCAGGGGAGGATCATATGTCCTCTCCCGGATGGGATGCCGTTTGGTCTCCCCAAAAAAGAATATGGGCAGTCTCCCACAATGGTGGTCACCCACTTGGACCTTGCCACCGTGAACACTTCACACGCCCGGTGGGCTGTGGGGTGTGAGTGTGTGTGTGTGCGTTCAGCGTTCGAAGAACACCAACTGCCGCTCCCCTTCTCTGTGTGATTCGCCCCGTTGCATCAGTTGCATCCTGATGCCCCATTGCAGCTCTGCACACCCAGTGAGCCAGGCGGTGTTGTGTTCCCACAACACCCGCTGTTCTTTGTGATATGCGTGGTGCGGGATAGGGGGGGTGCTTCCGGCACGACCCTGCTCCCTTCTGTGATTGGTATGATACCCAAACTACATCAGAAGGCAGCAGGCTGTCGGGTGGGTGGAAGCGTCAACGCATCAAAAGGAGCGGAATCAAAGGGACAGTGCTGGGCGCATCGTGCAATGTAGGAGTTGGCTGGTTTTGTTTTTGGTTTTCTTCCACCCATATTGCAGCGACAAGATTGTTTGTCGCAGCGAAAGAGCCAGTAGGGGTACGGCACAAGCCCACGGGCCACAGCAGACTGCCGGACGTGCGCACAACCAACGCCCGGAATCTTAGATACACACACAGCACAGCCTCTGTGCAGCAGAGGGGTGGACACTATGAAGGACACCATGTTAACGCTGCGGGTGTGCGCCGATCTGTACGGTGAAAAGGTGAACCTGGATGTTCCTTTTGTAAGCCTACCTACTATGAGCGAGCTGACACATGCGGTCGAGAAGGTGCTAAACCAGGAGGCGGTGCACCTGCGTCCACCCAGCGCCCCTGCTGCAGAGGTGAAGGTGTCGCGCACCCAGATGTTTAACGACGTCTCCGCGAGATGGGTTGACGTGACGAACACCGCGCAGCTGCAGGATTGCGACCAGCTCTACGTCTTCCAGCCGCCGTCGGTGTGGCACACCGAAGTGCAGGCTGACCTCCCCTTACACCGCCACCCCACCTCGGGCCCGGTCCCCCCACAGCCGGGGTCCGCTCCACCTGCCGTGGGTGCGGTGGCGGCACATCTCAAACGCGGGGGTTCGCGGGGGGCAAAGCCAGCTGTCCCCGTGGTGGTGTCTGACGATCGTGCCAACATCCCCCACGTGCAGAAGCTGGAGAATGTGGGCGATATGTTCACGCTGCTGGTGTGCGCCGATGTGTACGGCAACAAGGTGAACCTGGAGTTCCCGTTTGACACCCGACCCGATGATGTGAGCAAGCTGACACGTGACATCGAGAAGGTGCTAAATCAGGAGGCGGTGTATCTGCGTCCACCCAGAGCCGCTGCTGCAGAGGTGAAGATTTCGCGCATCCAGATCTACGACGACGCCATCATGAAATGGATGGACCTGGCGAACACCGCGCAGCTGCAGGATTGCGACCAGCTCTACGTCTTCCAGCCGCCGTCGGTGTGGCACACTGACGTGCAGGCTGACCTCCCCCCACCCCGTCCCCCCTCCACGGGCCCGGTACCCCCGCCCCACCAGCCGGGGTCCGCCCCGCCCGCCGTGGGTGCGGTAGACAGCAGAGGGAAGCAGCTGCCATCTGAGGTGGGTGCCAAGCCGGCCGGCCCCTTGGTGGTGTCTGACGAGCGTGCCAACATCCCCCACGAGCAGAAGGTGCAGGCAGTGTTCCGTGAGATCGACGGGCAGCAGAAGGGCTGGATCGACTTCGGTGAGCTGGAGAACGCATTCTCCACCCGAGGCCTCCACTTCAGCTCCAACACAATACAGGAGCTGTTCTACAAGGGGGTTCTACAAGGGGGACATAAACCGCGACGGGCGTATCGACAGGAATGAGTGGGTCAGCTGGGCCGCTGTCTACCCCAACGCCCTCGAGGTGATGTACTACCGCGGGCGGGACACGGCTGACAAGGAGATGCCGGTGCCTGTGTTGGATGACTACGAGGCGCGGCTGCTGGAGTCCGAGGTCAGGCTGGAGCGGTGCAGGGATCAGATGCGCAAGGCGCTGTCCCATTGCTGTGATATGGAGCAGTCGTTCAACACGGGTGCTGCAGGGCATGGGTCTGACAGGAGGTATGGCAAGGCGTCCCGTTGTATTCATGTCGAAGCACAGAGACGTGGGTGGTTGTGAGTAGGCGAGTCAGCAAGAGTGCATAGAGTGAGAGTCGGTTCTTTGCCCAAACAACGTGGTGTTGACTGGCCATGCTGCTTCATTCTCAAGAAGTGAAGCAAACACCTTTGTGAAGTCGTCAGTGTTGTGGCCATCAGCAGGCAACTAACCGCCTCTTCACGGCAACACCCCCTTCTGCTTGGGCCACAAGGCGCTGCCGCTCATGCGCACTCTATCAGAGCGGTGTTGCGCTTCATTTGGCTCCACATGCATGCCGCATCTGTCACAACACACAGGGCCGTTCGACTGGCATACGACATACAGCCGCCCACGGTTGCGGTTCCACCCGCCCAGCCCCACCCGCAGCCACCAGCGGTTTACAACGGAGTGCCCAACTTCCGCAGCAGCCCACCTGGCATGAAGCGAGCGGATGAGGCTCCGTGCAAGAAGAAGCGGGGCTTTGTCTCCAAGTTGTTTTGCAAGGGGTGACAGCCCGATTGAGGAAGCCCCCCTCCGCCCCCGTACGATATTCGCGGGACCAAGTGGAGGCGTATTTCAGGACCTCCCAGCCAAATCGGGGGTTTTCTGGACCTTGTGTATCTGCCAATTGTACCTGTGCGTCTGCAAATCAAGAGGCAGAGAAGAGCCAGTGGGTGTTTGCCGATCGACCCACTCAACTCACCCTGCTCTCTGCCCCCCTGGCGGAAGCTGCCAATGCGCACGCCCAACCGAGAGACTGGCACAAAAATTTTCTCCCAACAAGGTATTGTGTCAAGCGGGTAACCGAAGCGACAGGGAAGGGCTAGGTGCTTGCCGTCGCACACAGCCCCATGCTCCTGCCAATTATACACCGCACTTCCGCAGGCAAGATTATTTTACTCCATGTGTTTCGTCAACGTAAATGAATCATCCCTTTCCCATTTGCTGCTTTTGTATTGAGGCGTTCGGGGTTCGAGGACCACCTAACGCCATCGCACCCTTTTCTCTTATGTGGTTCGCCTGGTTGCATCGGTTGTGCAATACGCGGTGCGCTTGGGAACCAGACGGAACCATTCCTTCTCTTTCCTTTTCTCCCAATAACAAGGTGTTTTGTTGTCAGGCGGATATGCAGCGATCGGGGAAGTGTAAGGTGCTTGCCGCCACACTCAGCCTCATGCGCCTGGCAATCACACCAATCATTCAAGCTGTTGTTAGAGATTCCCAATCAGTGCGCTGTGAGGTGCATTCTCCGAGGCTGGCCTAACGGGTGTCTCCTAGAGTAGTTGTGACACATCCGCGGCAGAGGGGCCACGATAACCCAGACCCCAAACACCAGAGGCTGCTCTCGCGTTGCAGCCATAGTGGGAGGCAAAGGAAGCTGTCTGGGTGTTCAGCATAATGCTTATTCCTTTTTCGGATCTCTTCCCCTGTGGATCGGGGAGGGGGGGGGGGCGAGAGGCGCAGCCAGCAAACTGAAAATCAGCGCGGTTTCCTCTGACCTGTGCGGCGCGAATCGGCGGATGAGGAACTCTGGAGGGGGGGGGTGTGGGGGTGGTGGTGGTGGTGGTGTTAAATCGCGAGAGCCTCAGTTATATGGGCGGAGAATTTTCTCTGCCAGCTCTTCTGCAACACCATGCCTTTCTGACAATGCGAGCTTGTGATTTCATGCGGCGAATGCCCTCGCCACGACCTGCCTGGAGGGTGTCATCTGCTTGTTCTTGTTGGGAGAGGGTGGCGATGATGCTAGAACCCACCGACAGACGCGTGCCCATCAAGCGTTGTGTGCCGGCACACCCGCTCCCGGTTCTACATGATGGTCCATCCTTTTGACATCAAGACGTGCACATCATTGCGCGCAGATGAACCCAGTAGGCCATCCAGCCGTGCATGGCTGGGAAAATGAAGAAAGGGTTAACTGCACGCGCACATGACCCACCGCCCCCCACCATCTCCCCGCGATGCTTGCAGCAGACTCTGTCGTTGCCTTCATTTGCCAATCAGGCCCTCCCGGCGGGGTCTGTTGTGGGAAGGATCTGTGGGAGTGTTGGGTGGTGTGTTTTGGGCGTGTCCCTGCTGCTGTTTCATCTCGACACGCACGCTTTGCCGTGCCACAGCCACAGCCTCTTTGCAGCGGGGGGGTGGGCAGCATACAGGGGCGATATGTTCACGCTGCTGGTGTGCGCTGATCTGTACGACACCAAGGTGAACCTGGAGTTCTCGTTTGACACCCGACCCGATGATGTGAGCGAGCTGACACGTGACATCGAGAAGGTGCTAAACCAGGAGGCGGTGTACCTGCGTCCACCCGACACCCCTGCCTCCGAGGTGAAGGTGGTCCGCATCCAGATCTACGACGACGCCAACCTGAACTGGATGGACCTGGTGAGCAGCTCGCAGCTGCATGAATACGACCAGCTCTACGTCTTCCAGCCGCCATGGGAGCGGCACGTCGACCTGCAGGAGGACCTCCCCGCACCCCGCCCCCCCTCCACGGGCCCGGTACCCCCGTCCCACCAGCCGGGGTCCGTGGATGCGGTGGCAGCGCATTCCAGTTGCAGGGGTGTGGGTGCAAAACCGGCTGGCCCCGTGGTGGTGTCTGACGATCGTGCCAACATCCCCCACGTGCAGAAGCTGGAGAATGTGGGCGATATGCTGACGCTGCTGGTGTGTGCCGATGTGTACGGCAACAAGGTGAACCTGGAACTCCCGTTTGACACCCGACCCGATGATGTGAGCGAGCTGACACGTGACATCGAGAAGGTGCTAAATCAGGAGGCGATATATCTGCGTCCACCCAGAGCCGCTGCTGCAGAGGTGAAGGTTTCGCGCATCCAGATCTACGACGACGCCATCATGAAATGGATGGACCTGGCGAACACCGCGCAGCTGCATGAATACGACCAGCTCTACGTCCGCCAGCCGCCGTCGGTGTGGCACACTGATGTGCAGGCTGACCTCTCCCCACCCCGTCCCCCCTCCACGGGCCCGGTACCCCCGCCCCGCCAGCCGGGGTCCGCCCCGCCCGCCGTGGGTGCGGTAGGCCGCAGAGGGAAGCAGCTGCCATCTGAGGTGGGTGCCAAGCCGGCCGGCTCCTTGGTGGTGTCTGACGAGCGTGCCAACATCCCCCACGAGCAGAAGGTGCAGGCAGTGTTCCGTGAGATCGACGGGCAGCAGAGGGGCTGGATCGACTTCGGTGAGCTGGAGAGCGCATTCTCCACCCGAGGCCTCCCCTTCAGCTCCAACACAATACAGGAGCTGTTCTGCAAGGGGGACATAAACCACGACGGGCGTATCGACAGGAAGGAGTGGGTCAGCTGGGCCGCTGTCTACCCCAACACCCTCGAGGTGATGTACTACCGCGGGCGGGACACGGCTGACAAGGAGATGCCGGTGCCTGTGTTGGAGGACTACGAACCTCAGCTGCTGGAGTCCGAGATCAGGCTGGAGCGGTGCAGGGACCAGCTGCGCGCACAGCTGTCCCAATGTTTTGATATGGAGCAGTCGTTCAACACGGGTGCTGCAGGGCATGGGTCTGACAGGAGGTATGGCAAGGCGTCCCGTTGTATTCATGTCGAATCACAGAGACGTGGGTGTGGTGTGAGTAGGCGAGTCAGCAAGAGTGCATAGAGTGAGAAATCGCATCTGTCACAACACACAGGGCCGTTCGACTGGCATACGGCATACAGCCGCCCACGGTTGCGGTTCCACCCGCCCAGCCCCACCCGCAGCCACCAGCGGTTTACAACGGAGTGCCCAACTTCCGCAGCAGCCCACCTGGCAAGCGAGCGGATGAGGCTCCGTGCAAGAAGAAGCGGGGCTTTTTCTCCAAGTTGTTTAGCAAGGGGTGACAGCCCCTCTTGCTGGTAGGTGGCGAGGGGGCAGGGGTGGTGCTGCACGACGCGCTTGTGGCCCCGACCAGTCGAAATCGGCATCATTCCGGATGCTTCGAAACCGAATGGTTCACTAACCCCCACCACCAATCAGCGCGTCGTGTTGGTGTTCCCGTGCAGGCACTGAAGCAGGGGGGTTGCGTACACCCATGCATCCTGATGCGTTTGCTCCTAGGTTTGTGGTTGTTGCCACCAGCGAAGTGCCTGGCTTTGTGTCTGTGGTTCAATGCGCGTGAGGTGTGTGTGGGTCTGCGCACTGCAGGTTGTGTTTCGATGGCTCTGTCTCAGCACACCTTGTGGTGTGCCATGCGCTTGTGCGGTGTCCGTGCGGGGTGACCCTCCTTCATCACTCACAGCAGTGGGGCAGCACAGAGCCAGCGTGTTCTTTTCTTTTCTTGTTTGCTCTCCCATGCGATCCCCCAGCAGGGGGGTGTCACTGTGCGTGAAACGTCAACGCATCATACCATTCGAGACTTTGGTAGGCGGAGGGGGTCAACGCATCGCACCAATTGAGACTTTGACAGCGGTGGACCTGCGCGTTTACCCCAAAGGGCGTATGCAGTTGTGCCACGTTCGTTGCCTTTCTGCGAAGAGAATTGGTTCCATACATCCTGTGGATCCCGTGGAGTACTCTTGTCGATAGTTTTGGCGTTTCCCCCCAACAAGAGAGGAACCTTCCTGTGCCTTTGTTGCTGGGATCATCCAACCAGCCCTTCTTCTACCTGCATATCGAGTGAACGGAGATCAACCTTGTGTTTCATTCTGCTTCTAGAATCTTGAACCCCCGTTCTTCTACTTCCCACGACCCACCCACCCCCTTCTCTGGCCAATGCGAGGCCAGCTATCCTCTGAGGTGGCCTGCTTGCCCCTCCCGCAAACCCGCATCATCTCCACACACCCGCTTTCCTGTGCCACAGCCACATGCCGCCGCCACCATCACTACCACCACCACCCACCACACGGCCTCGTGCAGAGGGGTGGGCAACATGAACGGCAATATGTTCACGCTGCTGGTGTGCGCCGATGTGTACGGCAACAAGGTGAACCTGGAGGTTCCGTTTGCAAGCCAACCGACTGTGAACGAGCTGACACGTGTGATTGAGAAGGTGTTTGAGCAGGAAGCGGTGTACCTGCGTCCACCCGGCTTCCCCGCCTCTGAGGTGAAGGTGGTGCGTATCCAGATCTACGACGACACCTACCTGAAGTGGATGGACCTCCTGAACAGCTCGCAGCTGCATGAATACGACCAGCTCTACGTCTTCCAGCCGCAGTCGGCGTGGCACGTCGACCTGCAGAAGGACCTCCCCGCACCCCGCCCCCCCTCCACGGGCCAGGCACCCCCGCCCCACCAGCCGGGGTCCGCCCCGCCCGCCGCGGGCGCTGCCGCCCCGCCAGCATCCGCCTCCCCGCCACCGCAGTACTACACCTCCGCACCTCCCACCTTCCAGCAGCCTGCTGCTGCCGGGGCACCCTACCAAGGGCAGCCGCAGCCCACACCGGGGTACCAGCCGCAGCCCGTGCATGCCTACACGGCTGCGCCGCAAGGAGGCATGGCCCCGATGGCACCGATGGGCGCCGTCACACCGCAGGCGGGTGCGATGGCAGCGCCGTACAACGGGGGTGTGCAGGCAGCGCCTGCAGCTGCGGTGGGTGCACAGCCCGTGGGCCCCGCGCTGGCATCCGGCGAGCGTGCCAACATCCCCCGGGAGCAGAAGGTGCAGGCAGTGTTCCGTGAGATCGACGGGCAGCAGCAGAAGGGCTGGATTGACCTCGGCGAGCTGGAGCGCGGGTTCCGCACCCGAGGAATCGACTTCAGCTCCGCCACGGTGCAGGAACTGTTCTCCAAGGGGGACGCAAACCGCGACGGGCGCCTCGACTGGGGCGAGTGGGCCAACTGGGCAGAGCTCTACCCCAACACCCTCGAGGTGATGTACTACCGCGGGCGGGACACGGCGGATGAGGAGATGCTGAAGCAGGAGCGCCACCAGGTGCAGGAGGGCATGGAGCGCAACAGGCAGCGAGAGGCTGACCTCCGGAGGCAGCTGGAGGAGTGTGCCCGGGAGGCCCAGGTGATCCAGCAGCAGTTCACGGAGCTGGACAGCCGGTCGCGCGAGGCAGGTAACAGGAGGCACGTGCTGGAGCAGCAGGAAAGGGACCTCCTCGAGCAGGAGATCAAGCTGGAGAGGCAGAAGGACCAGCTGCGCGCATCGCAGCACCGCTTCCAGGAGGTGGCGCAGACGTTCGACACGAGCGCTGCGGGGCAGGGGTCTCCCAGGAGGTATGGCTTTGGACAACCCAAGAGAAGAAAGTCCTGCACACAGATGGGGGTCGGGGCTCTCCCCACACACGATGTGGCCACGTGAATCTTTTTTCCAGATTGTGTCGTAAAGAGTGGAGGGTGTGCATTGCATTGCAGCAGTGCATAGGACACCGAGGGCACAGCCCTGATCTTGCGGTGATATACACTGCCACACACATTGGCGGCCCCCGTGTCCTTCAGGCACGCACCCATCACACACCAATCTCACAGGGCGAGGCAGGACCAGATGTTCCAGTTCCGGGGATGATGTCGGCCGTATCTGTGCGCTGCCTGCCCCCCACCCTCAAGCCACGCAGTTGAGGGGTGGGGCGGAGGGGGCTGGGGGGCAGCGTTCCGCTCTGCTGCAGCATCACACCCCCGCTGGCAAGCCCCGCTCGTGCGACCGTCTCCCGTTTCTCCCACCCACACACCCACGGCCCTGTATCGTCCCGCCCCGTCCCCTCCATCCTGCGGAAGGGTCTGCTTCCATTTTTGTAGTGGGATGGGTTCATCGCATCAACCAAATCGAAGGGGGAGAGTGGGGGTGTGGGGGGAGGCAAGAGTGGGAGGGAAAGAGAGAGAGCGTCAATGTTATGTTGTTCTGCTGGGAGCAGGGGGGGTGTAGATTCGTTTTTTTTTTCTTCCAACAAGGTACTTGTCAGGCGGAAATGCAGCGATAGGGGAAGTGCTAGGTGCTTGCCGTCACACACAGTCTTATGCGCCTGCCAATCACACACCAACACTTCCGCAGGCAAAATTTTCTGTGTGTGTCGTGCGATCAACGAAAAACTTTTTCTCGTTTACCTTTCGTATTTCTTCACGAATGATCCTGCACGACTCCAGCTATATTTTGCTTCTTTTTTCTGTGTCGCTGTCGGATCTTCTGTGTTTTTTTTAGTTTCTTTTTGTGTCTTTTATTTTCATGCGCAACAACTCGCCCTCCCCTGTGTGGTGCAGAAAAAGTCACGCATCGCCACGGCTAGCCAACTCAAAAGGGTGTGGTCAACATTTCATGGCCTGATTGTAGAACCGTCAACGCATCAACACATTGGCAAGTGACAATATCAAACATACAGGCTGAAAGCAGTTGCTACTGAACAGTGATGCGACTTATACTTGGAAGGATACTGCTAGTTACGAGCGAAGAAGTAGACTGAAGTCGCGAAGTAACGAAATCACGAAGGAAATCGTACGACCGAATCTGTCGTCGGTTCGGGTGCTCACGTTTCTGCACTTTAGTGCGAAAGGCCCTCCTGATGTGTTTGTAGAAAGGGGTTTGGGGTTTGCGGATGTGTGATTCTTTTCTTTTGCGCCCCCTGTTCCCACCCCACCCGTCACCTGCGCCCCCCCCCCCCCCCCCCTAGGCATACAGTGCAAACGATAATTATTATCGCACATATACCAGATACGATAATTTTCGGAAAATTATCGCATACGATAATTTATTATCGCATACGATAATCCATTATCGTATGATGCGATAATCCCATTATCGTATACGAACGGATACGATAATTATTATCGTATATTATCGCATACGATAATCCCATTATCGTATGTTATCGCATACGATAATAATTATCGTATCCGGTCGTATACGATAATGGGATTATCGTATGCGATACTTACTGGGTTGCACTATTCTTGAACACCACTGCCCTCGTCAGATTCCTTCACATACTCGTCCGTCATCAGGATTCATCGCCCCCCCCCCCCCCCAGTCCCTTCAACACCCTCGATGTCATCAGACATCGAGACAGAATTCGTCATCCCCCCCCCCCACCCGCCCACCGAACAGCACAGGAACCACATCACGGACAGACGACCTGGCACGCCGCCCCCCCCCCCCCATCCCCCCTTCTAAATGATATCCATCTCAGTCTCGGATTCGTCCTCCTCAGAGGAATCATCAGAGACATAGTCCCTTTCGAGGGCTTCTGCGAACCGGTTGCTCTTGTCGAAGTAGCCGAGGAGGTCGCCGTTCCGCTGCAAGAACAGACGATCCGCGTAGGTCTTCGTCGAGATGTTCGACCCCCGCTTGGACTTGCGGGACTCTGCCGTCGAAAACACACTGTCGACCTGTGTGACCGACACAGGCGTGCGGAGCCAAGCCACCACATGTGGCGCCAGGATGGGGAACAGCTTCCTCCCCTTCTCCAGCCAGAACGCAATCGGGGTGTCGGTCTGCAGGGATTCGGCAGGGGCATTGAGGTACTGTGTGAACTCCGCCCAGCACTCGTCGTCAGCAAGGGCATGGAAATCCACGGCCCACACCAGCTGGTTTGTGATGTCGGGGAAGTCGTCGAAGTCAGCCATCAGCACGGTTTCCGGGTCGAAGATGAGCGCCATCTCGAACCTCGCCTTCGACGGCCAAGACTCCCAGGCATCCTTCAGCAAGGTGCGGATAGGAGCAGGATAACTGGTGTTCGTCACCACCTTCTGGTACTCCTCCGTGATAGTCCGCACTTTGATGTGCCCCAGACGGGCTTCCGGGTTCTGCACCCATCGCACGAGCCACAGCACCGGCTCCACCATCTCAGCCACAGCCACCGTCTCGCTGACGTGCTCTTCCCATGTTCCCTTCTGGATGTGCTCAGAGAGCTGCCTGAGAGTGAGTGGCTTCTTCTTCCTCGCCATCTCCACGCTGACGAACTGCAGCAGCATCGCACACCGGGTCTGCAGGTGGACTGTCAGGTCGAACATCGCTGCCCATCGAGTGTCCGAAGTAGAGGCGGGTTGCTGAGGGCTGGACACCTCCACATTGGCGGCGTGGGTGTCGTCTGTTTCCGCCACAAAGGCGGCAGCCCGCTCCAGCACCACCGCATCGGTATCTGTGACGTTCACGGATGGGAGAAGCTTGCGGAGCGCACGCACCGCTCCGCGGTCGAGAGCGGTGCGCACACGCAAATGAGTGTCACGGATGTTCGTTGCAGCATCATGCATCCTCTCCGCCCCCTGTGCCTGAAACTTCTTCCAACGGTGCCGGCGCGACTTGCACCCGAAGAACTGCGACACCAGCGTGCAGAAGGCATACGCCCGGGGGTATGACTGGCGCACTGCTCGCTTCAACGCTGCGTTGAGGTGGTGGCCCAGGCAGTAGATGCCCTCCTCCTTCTTGTCGCCAAACGCCTTGACGTTCACCGACCCGAAGTCAGCGACAACTGTACTGCGGGTAATGCCGTACAGTTCCCGCACCTCGTCAAGCACATCTCCGACGTCCTCTGCGTTGTGCACCTCGCCGTCACCACGCACTTTCGACAGGAGGAGCACTCCCCTGCCTCCCACGTAGGCGACGACCGACATGATGGCAAAGCCAAGATGCCGCAGGCCTGTTCCATCAACGCCCAACGCCACCGGCCGGCCGGTGATGCAGTCGCGGATCTTCTTCTGGATCTCCGCGACGAACAGCGGGGCCTTGCCCAGCAGCGTCCGGGGCTTCGGCAGAGGGGTGGTCATCGGCAGCGCAAGGATAGACGCCTGGTGAGGCGTGATCCCCGCAATCACAAGGGCAAGTGCCCATGCCTTTTGAAATGATGCGGTGGTCGTGGGATCGCTCTTCGTGGTTGAAACACAGGGGGCCTGCACTGGCGCTTCCTTCGATGTGGTCTGGTGCGCCTTCGTGTCGGTCACGTGTTTCTTTGCCACTGTCGATTCAGCATGCTTTACGACGATGCTACAGAGGTTGCACCACAGGACTTCGTCCGATAATGTCCGGGGGGGGTTTGCATCAAGCAGCATGGTGCGAGTTTCGAACGGGAGGTCCTCCACCGACTTGATCGTGTAGGCCGCAGCAACTGTGGCGTCGTACCTCGCCAGTTGCTGCAGCCGCTGCCTGGCTGTTACCAAGGAGATCCTCTTCTTGGCAGCAGCCTCGTCTGCGGCTTCCTCCACCGTTTTTCTGAGTTTTATCGTGTCCAGGCGTTTCTGCGCGCTCTCCGATTTTCCCGCGGGCTTTGGTGCTGTCTTCTTGGGGGCTGGCTTCTTCGCTGCTGGCTTCTTTGGGGGTGGCTTTTTCACGGCCGCCTTTTTCGCTGAGGGCTTCTTGTCCTTCCCCCCCGTGACGCGACGGCGTTTCTGGTCCGGCTCGTCCTCATCACTGCCCTCTTCCTCGTCATCGCCGTCATCATCTTCCTCTGCGTCATCCTCCGTTGTTGTGTCGTCTTTTATCCTACGACGACGAGACATTTTTTGATCCCTGGTGTTTCCTGTGGAGGGTGATGGCGATGCAGTCACAACATAGCGATAGACACACGGGTCGAGAGCGCACACGCAAATGAGTGTCACGGATGTGCGTGGCAGTATCCTGTAACCTCTCCGCCCCCCTGTGCCTGAAACTTCTTCCAACGGTGCCAGCTTCATTGACAGGATGCCCCAGACAGACATAGTGCTGCGCATGTCATGGCACTATGTGTGTTGTGTCTGCCACCCATTTGTGAGGGACATTCTACACTTCTGAGTGAAGCCCCCCGTCACCAATAATTCAAAGAAGCAAAAATGGCAGCTTCCGGCTCCACTTTTACCACTTTTTCAATGTGTTCTGGGCTGATTTCTGGTTTTCCGAAAATCTCAAAAAAATTATCGCACCATTATCGTATATTATCGTATACGATAATATACGATAATGGGAGTACGATAATAATTATCGTATGCGATAATAATTATCGTTTGCACTGTATGCCTAGGGGGGGTCATAAGCCCGTACAAAACCAAAATTTTCGACATACCATCAGAGCCGCCCTAATACCTGATCTGACCTGAAAATCCGACCCATACCCCCCCGGAAACTGTCTGGGGCCCACTTGTGACACCTGATACGCACTTTTGTGATGATTTTTTGGGGTCCTAAAAAATGTACCTCAGTTTCGTACCTTGCCTTTGTACCTGAACCACTCCCGACCGCATTATTTCGTTCTTTGCAAGGGAAGGGTGTCACTACGCTCACTCAGCACGCCGAGCAACACATGCCGCGTGCCCAGGGCCTCGCAGAGGTGTCAGATGCTGCTGCAGAGGAGTACCTTGCTCGAAAGACGCTCGCCAAACGGGAGATGTGCGGGGTCTCGGCAGAGAGCGTTGTGGCAGACCTGCGTAAAAAGAAAACGGCACACGACATCGGTGAGGCGACATTATTTCGGGCGCTCCGTCGGGCTGGGTACATAGGAGAGCGAGTGGGACGTGGTGACGACAGATATATGCAGTGGTGCATCAACTGCACGCACGTGCGGGAAAAGCGGCGTTCCTTGCTAGCAAAGAAAGATGTCACCTGCACTCCTACTCCTCCCACTCCTCCTGCTCCTACCCCCACACCAACTGATGTGGGCAGTGAGAGTGATGGCAGCTCCAGAGCAGCAGATGATCTAGGAAGCAATGAGCGGGTCAGCCGGGCAGACTACCTCAGTCTGTACCGGAAGTACGAAGCGTTGCGGGCCCGCCACCACCGCCTCCAGGAGAGGACCCGAGGGTTGAGAGTAGGGTTGTACAACGCCAGGGGAGGGTATTCCCCTGGCGTTGAGACATCCCTGGCGACCTTGCGGTCGCACTGTGTGGGGGCTGAGTCGGCAGGCAGATGCCGATCCAATGACCTTGTTGAGTCCCCACATGGTACACTCTCATACGTGTTGTCGAGACTGCGTGGTGTGCATATCCTGCGGGGCGCAAATTACACAGCACAATCATAACCACTTCGGCTCTCAGGGCGTACAATATCCCAATCGTGCCTTCACAGGCTAAGATCGACGAAGCAAAAGCATCTACAACGCTGCCTACTAATGCCGATGCAGCCTCCCAGGCGTACGAAGTACTCACAATGACCCATATGCGATCGAAGTACTACACCCAGAAGGTGGCTGAACTCATTCTGCTGACGCAACAACACAACATTCCCACTAATCAGGTCAAGAAAGACCTTGCCGAGGCACTGGGGAAGGCAACATGCGTGCCACCTGAGCCAGAACCACCGCAGAAAAGGCAAAGAACGAAATAATGCGGTCGGGAGTGGTTCAGGTACAAAGGCAAGGTACGAAACTGAGGTACATTTTTTAGGACCCCAAAAAATCATCACAAAAGTGCGTATCAGGTGTCACAAGTGGGCCCCAGACAGTTTCCGGGGGGGTATGGGTCGGATTTTCGGGTCAGATCAGGTATTAGGGCGGTTCTGATGGTATGTTGAAAATTTTGGTTTTCGTACGTTTTTAGGGGGGCTTATGACCCCCCCTACCCCCCCCCCCCCCCCCCACCTCACCCCGCACCTACCATACCGTGCCCACAGGGCCTCTCTCGGGTCAGCCAGGCCCATCCCTCCCTTCACTGGCACCCCTAGAAAATCGTTCAAACCTGCACGGCTGGCCTGTGTGGCTGTATCCAAGTGGAGGCACTCTCTCGTCAGTTGGATTCCTGGGTAAGACGTTAAACTGCCTGGGGGAGGGGCCGTCCCTGCGAATTTCACCGAACATGAGGAGGAAGTGCACCAAAACAACGCACCGGGGCGAGCTCCTGAGTGGGCGAAGCCGTCCACTTTTCTCCGATGTAAGGATGGCCTTGGAAAAGCGCTCCAAGCGTCACCCGTGCGGGATGTGTTGCAGATTCATGTTTTTTTTTGGTTGGGGGTGGTGGTGGTGGTAGTGGTGCCACACCCTTTTGCTTTTGACCCCCCCCCCCCCTCCCCCACCCCACGCTCTGCCAAAGATCCCACACTTCCGTTGACGAACCCCATGTACCCTTCACCCCTTATGATCCACCCCCTCTTCCCCCCCCTCCCGCCCCGCCCCCCCCCCCCTCTTCCCTGCCTCTTCGCACCCCACCCCCTTGTGTGTCGTACAATACGTCATCTGTGTGGATCAGCGAACCAACCAACCCTCCCCTGTACCTAGACATTTTTCCCCCCTTTTTTTACCCTGATTCCCTGCCAGTCATCCTCTGGACCCTTCCCCTTCGAATTCTACTTCTATTTCAATGTACCCACCCCCCCCCTTCGAATGTGCCAGCAGAACCTCACGGGTGGGTGTGTGATTTTGCTCAGACATGCGAAAAATGTGAGAAAAAAAGACGAACCTGCCTCACAAAACTGGCTGTAAAATTAACACAGTTTGACACACAGTGGCACAGGGCGGATGCCCCCTCCCTCCCCTCCCCCCGCCCCCAACTCTTCGAACGCAGAAGACACCCCACAGCCTGCCGGGTGTGAAGTGTTCGAAACGATCCGCACGGTGAAAAGAGGTAATTTCCTCTGAGCTTGGCTACGCCGAACTTCCAAAATGAATATGCGGCGGGTACAGAAGAATTTGAGAACAAGAAAAAAAAGAAAACAGCAGCGGGAGGCACACCCTCAGGCACAGAAGTTACCTTGCCCCCTTCTCACCGGGGGGTGGGGGGTGGGGGCCTGCGCAGATCACTTCCCCGGGAGAAATGGGACGTTCCCGATAGGCGTGTGTCCTCCCTGTGAAAAATGAATTGTGGCATCTTCTTGGGGCTGGAGAGGGGGAACAGGTCGCTGTTTGAGTGGAGGGGGGGTGGGGGCGGGGTAGAGGCGCGCGAATTGTGTGCTGCGCTTTGTGTAGTGTGTGTGTGTGTGTGTGTTGTGGAGTGGAAGTCTCACCGAGAGAGAGAGAGAGAGAGAGTGAGGTGTTTATCCTCTCTGCCTCGGTGCGTTCTGCACCCTGCTGCAAGCAAAATAATGACTTGCGCGTGGAGGTGTTCTGCCCGGTTAGATCTTTTTTTACACTTTCGGCCCGACCGAAAGCTCTGGGGGCCTTCGCTCAGTAGTGCAGAACAGTGAGTCGCCTCACAGAAGAGGAGGCAAGCTGATACAGTTTGACGCAGAGTGAATGCCCCTTTCTCCTTTACATATGGCTTCGTTCATAAACACCCCCCCCCCCCCAGATTGGGCCTTTTAGCCATTTTTGGCCAAAAATTGGGAATAATCGCATTCACCACCCTCGTCTGCCCCCCACCTGCACTTCGGGGGGTCCGGGGGGGCCACGGGGGACCCAGGAGTCCATTTTGCTCTCTCATTGGCATGGGAAATGGGGAAAAATACCTTCTCGCGAGCCTGGTACCGGATCACAAAAGAGCTGCCGAAATCGGCGTAAGTCTTCGTTCGACGAAACAGATGAGGGATCAGCTTGCTCGCGGAGTGGTCGTAGTCAGTGTCTCGGTATGCTGGCACCGAGCATCATTCAGCAGATGACAGGACTTCGACCTGGAGAGCAAACGCCACATCGTCCACGGGTTCCGGGATGACGGATAGTCAGAAGAGTGTCACATGCCCGTAGGTACAGGGTGTTCTCGAGGCAAGGGTGAGCCCCGGCGGTCGACCCACTACGATTCACAGAGGACAACATCGATACGAACCAGTGTTCGACGGTGCTGATTCGGATGCACAGATGAGGGTCCCGCAAATCAGGCATCTACCTGCGCTCATTGCAGCTTTGGAAGGACGCTGTCTGGTATAACCAGACGGTGGCGGACGAGTGTGGTGAAAGACGGGTATCATCTGCACAGCTCGACGACCAATTACATGTGTCACACAAGGCCATCCGACTGGTGGCTACTGCACTCGGGAGGGCAGCCCCCAGACGGAGTGAAAACATCTGCCGCAGCCAGTAAGACCACCACACGTCGGGGAGGAACTGCAGGATTTGCTCCACTCTGATGGTTCATTCTGACTTTTGTTAGGGGTCTGACACTCTGGCGCAACTCTGGCAACTGTATCGACGTCAATGGAGGCGCAACGAACGAAGCCCCTATCAAAGGAGTCCCTGGTTCCCTCGTGGATGACATGTGCTCTGGTCCGGGTAAATACCAGAAGGCAGGAGAGTCGCAGAGACGGCCTAACGGAGCGTGGAAAAATGATACATTCCCCTCATGATTATGGGTCTTTTGCACAAAAATGACCGGAAAAAGGCCTCCCAAGTGCCCCCGAACCTGTTTTCCCACCTCGAGGGTGGTTGCGAGGGTGGTGAATGCGATTTTCCCCAATTTTCGCCCAAAAATGGCTAAAAGGCCCAATCTGGGGGGGGGGGGGTGTTTATGAACGAACCCATATTTTTTACTGCAATAGGGGCTCCTGTCAGTGTCAAAATGATAGTAGGCAGCGCTTTTGGGCAACAAGTACAACCTCCTCATCAGGCTACGGGGAGTTGATTGCCCAAACAAGCTTGCTTGTCACAGCGAAAGAGTCAGTGGGAGCGTACCCGCGCGCAGTGTGTTTTGAGAGAGCAACACAAAGCCACTTTATCACAGCAACGCCCTTCACAGGGGCCACAACACACTGCCGCTCGTGCGCACAAACAAAACCCGGAGTCTTTCTTGTTTTGCCCGGATTAGGCGCACAGACAACTGTCTTCTTATCTTCTCCGGTGAAATATCCGTCAAATAAAGAACAGCAGCAATTGACAACCCGAGGCCTCGGAGAATCCCGTTGGGTCGGACCACTGAAGCTCGGAGGCATGCCTGCACTGGTGGCATGTCGGTCGGTCGTGCATTCCTTCTTGAACCCACCTATTGTGGCCGTCGATGCCAAGCAGCAATGCAGGCGGGCCAACCAACAGCAAGTTGGATTGGGGCGGGAGAGTGTTCTAGGGAAGCAGGCGAAGGCGGGGAACGGGAAGTACTCCCGTGAAACAGCGGGCTTTTGATGACCCCCCCGTGGTTGGGCGGGGGCAAGAAATGTGCGTGTGTGTGTATGTGCGAGAACGTGTGACAGTGGAAATCACGTCAATAACAGGGTGTGTCACTCGGTGTGACCTACACTACGGCAAAAAGATCTCCGTGTGCGTGTGCGTGTCACATTGTTCAGGCAGCAGGGTTACCTCTGATGGTACCCTCAACTCCATCGCCTCCTCCTCCCCATCCCAGCTGTGAGTGAGTGTAGACAGTTCATATGTGTTGATGTGTGCATTGCATGCGTGCCAATCGAAGCGCAGGATACAGCGGCAAGCCGACCTCACCCCTCCCCCCCCCCCCCCCCCACGCTCCCCGCTGCCTCAGTTTTTCTGACATCCTAACTAACGAGGGCCTTCGCTCAGAAGTGTCTGCTCTGCAGGCTTGCATAGATTGCATGGGGGGGCCAGAACAATGAAGAAAACGGTCGAGCCAGCCTCACACACCACTGGCTGCAAAAAAAAGGAACACCGTTTTTGACACACAGTGGCGGAGGGCGAAAGACCCCAGATGTTCTCATCAGTCTGACATCAACACACGCCTCCTGCATCCCCACATCACATCACACAGTGCAGGTTGGGCTACCCAAAGGAGTGGTGGGTGGGCACACCGCCAGCACTAAAGCGATGCACCAGGTATACGCATGCGCTGAGGTGGGCAGCCAGAAGCTAAACCTCGACCTGCTGTTTACGGGGAGGCCAGGGCTCCCCGAGCTCATCGGCTATCTGGAGGAGGTGTTCAACTTCGAGCTGGCGGTTGCCCCGTCGCTGCGTGCCGTGCGGGACGCGATGCAGTCGCGCTTCCGAGCGAGCCGTGTGTGCGTCTGGGACAAGGCCCTGAAGACCTGGCTTGATCTGGTGTCCGCTTCGCAGCTGGACACCTTCAGCCAAGTGTATGTCTTCCAGGAGCAGTGCAGGCGGCATGTTGATACGCCGCATGACCTGCCGCTTCCGCGGCCCCTGACACTGCACAGCCCCATGCCGCAGCGCCCCTACCAGGTGCGGGCAAGCCGCCCGTAGCTCAGCCGGTGGAGCTCCGTGTCGCGATGCCTTTTAGATCCCAAGCTCGAGGGTGTAGACGGCGTGTTATAGAGAAACAGTAAAAGCAGCAGTGGGGTCCCACACACCCACCACCCTCCCCAGCCCCCCTTTCTTCACCGCTCTGGCGGGACCATCCGATCCCCCCACCCCACCCCCACCCCCACCCCCCCCTCCCCTGTATTCACCACACACACACCCTGCACACTTCACAGATAGGACCCCATCCCATCCCACCCCTTTGCCCCAACCTCAGCTCCTCCCCGATGCAGCAGCCCACGATACATACAGCGGCCCGTTCTGGGGATCTGAAGTTGCTGCAGCACTTGGCAGAGAGCCACCCAGAACAGGCGAATGGCTTAGACGCCGAGGGCAACTCCGCGCTGCACCTCGCTGCGTGGAACAACCGCGCAGACGCGGTGGCCCTGCTGGCCCGCCTCGGCGCTGATGTCGCAGTGCAGGATGGAGGGGGTCGCTCCCCTCTCCACGCCGCTGCCGCCAACGGCTCGGTCCAAGCCCTCGAGACCCTCCTGAAGGCCGCCGACCCCTGCAGCAAGGAGCACATCGACGGGGAGGGCTTCACCGCCCTCCACGCCGCAGTGAAGACCAACCAGCTCGCCGCAACCCGGGCACTCAAGACACGCGAGAAGGGCCTCCTGCCTGTGAGCGACATGCGGGGCATGACAGCCGTCCACACCGCCACACAGTTCCGCTCCCACGACTGCCTCCGCGAGCTGCTGGGATGGTCGCTCACGGAGGGCATCCTGAAGGACGCCGGGAGCGACAGCACACCCCACCCTTTGCGCATCGCTTTTGAGCTCTACGATACTCTCGCGGTGAGGATGCTATCCGGTGCCATGCTTGTGGATCTCGAGGCCAGCGATTCGGCAGAAACCGCGGCCCCCGCATGCCTGGGCTGGTCGCCAACGCACCGCAAGGTGTTCTGCGGGGCAGCCCTCGGCATGGATGCGGACCCCATTGCTGCTGACTGCAACGGGGCAACCCCGTTCCATCTCGCGGCGGGGTTTGGGTTGGTGGATTGCCTGGAGAAGCTGATCGAGATCTGCAGGGACATTAAACTGGACAGGCTGCAGCGGGTGTTTAACAACCTCATCGGGTCGCTCACCTCCAACGACACGCAGGTGCTGCATCTGGTTGAATGCCCCGGGGAGACGCAGCAGGTTTTAACCGAAATGAGCTGGGACTACTCCGATGCGATCAACACACGCGATGCGGACGGCAGAACACCCCTCCACGTTGCATGCCAGACGGGCCACAGCGCTGTCGCGACACTCCTCCTCTCTAAAGGGGCAGACATCGACCCCCAGGACCAGTTCTCCTGGACACCCCTCCACCACGCGACAGACCGGGGCGACAGCGTGATCGTCTCCCTCCTCCTCAGCCGCGACGCCTCCCCGGCAGCCACGCCGGGCGACAGGACGTGCCCCGTCACCCTCGCAGCAGGGAAGGGCTACTCCGAGGTGCTCAGCCTCCTCCTCTCCAGCCAAGGCGCCTCCGTCACCGCAGCCGCTCTGACGGCCTGTGTGAAGTACGACCAGATCGGGTCTCTCAAGGTCCTCTGCTCGAAGGTGCTTCCGGAAGGCGTGGTCACCCCTTGCGCTGGCTCGGAAGGCGGGGCCCTCGGCTATGCGCTCTGCGTGGGAAACCTCACGGCGATCGAAGTGATGCTGCAGCTCAACCCGCCGCTCCATTCCACGCTCATCCTGGACACGATCCGCTCCGAAAAACTCCCTGGGATGAAGAAGAGGCAAATCCTGCACTTCCTCCTGAGGAAGGCGGACCCATGCCCTGCAGCTGTGCTTCTCGCTGCGGACCTGGGGCAGGCCGACTGCATCGGGCTTCTCTGCGACGGTGACCCGACCCTCCTCAACAGAGTGGGGGACCTCCGGGACTACGAGTCGGTCACCCCGCTGCAGGTTGCGCTGTGCTCCGAGTATGACCAGGGGTATCGCACCCTCATCCAGTTAGGTGCGGATCCAAACGCATCGGGCACCGGGCTGCTCCCCCCCCTGCTGCTCGCAATACAGTCGGGTGTGGAGGCAGCCGTTCGGCTCCTCCTGTCGAGCGGTGCGTCACCCAACGAGGCGGTGGAGGTGCCATCCGGAAGGCGCGTGCCTATCAACTCGATAACGGCAGCCGTTGAGGCCGGGTCGGAGCTGTTCTGCAAATGGCTCCACAAGCGTGGCGCAGACCTGGAGTGCCGCAAAGGCGGGGTCCCGCCCCTCCTTGCGGCATGCCGTGGGAAGAAGTGGGGCATCGCAGCTCTGCTTGTCACCCTGGGGAGCTCTGTGAATGTTTTCAACCTTGACAGCGATGACGGCGAGGTTGGGCCCATATGGTATGCCCTGGGGAGCATACGGGAGAGGGACTGCGTCGACTTCATCCACACCGTGCTGGAGGACCTGATTCCGCCGCCGAAGGAGGTGGGACAGCGCGCCCTGCTGCAGGATGTGCGCACCTCCACCTTCAAGATCCTCCAGGTAGCTGCGACCCGTGCGGCGCTGGCCGGGATTCGCGACCTCCTCTCCCGGTCGAAATCGGACCGGGTTCACTACGGGTTCCTCTTCGACAACCAATACGCGTACGGCACGACGGAGGTGAAACGCGTCCTCCTGAGATGTGCCACGCAGGTTGACGCCCTCATCTGCGTCGAGTCTCCCCAGCAGGCTGCTGCGGTGATGGCCGAGCTCATTTGGAAGCGGCACCCTCCAAAGCCCTCCAGCGCGGCCCGCTGGGGTGGGGGCTCGAAGAGTGGTGGTGGTGGTGGTGGCGGGGCTGCGGCATCGGGCGGGTATGCTGCGGATGAGACGGTGGCACCCCGGCCACCGCCGAAGCGCCGCGCCATTATCGTGTTCAGGTGCGATGTCGATATGTCGCAGTTCAACTGTGTGTATTAGGCGGGGCGGGGGGGGCAATCCACGAGTATTGTAAACTCTTGTATTCATCCTGTCAGCTTGCGTAATTCGGGGTCAAAAGTATTTTTTTCGCTGAAAGGGCGTCGACCACGCAAATACAACACAACATACAAGGTGGGAGCGGTCAACAAAACAACGAGGTTTCTTCTCCCTTCATGTTTCCCTGTAGCGAATGAGTGAAGCAAGCGGAAACCTATCTTCCTCCTGCATTTGCATACTCGAATGGGTAGCCCTATGGGACAGCGGCTCTCGAATGGACAATATGAGCATCCTTACGGCCTTTCCCAGCCCAAGGCGAACCCCACCCGACCCTGACGACTCCAGACAGGAGGCAGTAATGGTGGCTATGTTATTAAGCGGCGAATACTATTATCCTGGATCCCGAGCAGGGAGCGAAGACCGCCCATCCGTGAGGGACTGGGGGTGGGTGTGGATTTGAACGAGAAGGTATATAACCCGTTAGTTGTGTGATGTTCTATTGTTGTTGGGGTGCCGCTTCGTGGATGGCATATATTTGTTGCTTTCCAGCAGCAATGGTCACCATCCTGCAAAAGCGGCACCGAGTGGGTGTGGGGGCTACGACCGATGAAGGTCTGCACGCAGGGTTCCCCCTCGCCCCCTTGCCTCCTCCCTTCCCTGTCTGCCGTCCCCTTCCTGGCGGGGGCGGATCTGCTTGCACCCCTCTCCCCGTGTCAGCTGCTCTGCAGGCCTGTTGACCTGCGGACCCTACCGGAGGGGTTGCGTGGACCACGACAGGTCTGGCTTGCACACTGCACTGCACCCACAACCACAGGTGTGAACACAACTGCCTTTGCACGCAGGCGTGAAGAGGAAGAGACATGTTGGTGTTCCTGGCGGACAGGAGGACAGGCGACCAGCATGCTGCCGACATCGGGCTCGACGACACGCCGGACAAGGTGAAGGAGTCTGCACTGCAGGCGTTCCCCAACTTTGTTGGTGTGGAGGTGGCTGACCTGCAGCTGTCGGTGGGGGGCGAGGTCTTGTGTGACGACGAGCCTCTGAGCAGTGTTGCAGCTGTCGGAGACGGGTGCACAGTGGACGTTGACCTGCTGTGCCAGCCCTACCTGGATGACCTGCACAGCGGTCGCAAGCAAGTGTGGGAGGTTCCGCTGTGGGTGTCGGACAAGGCGGACATAAGCATAGCTGTTGTGCATCGCCCGAAACGGCTCAAATCCGCACACAGTACCGTGAAAGCAGACCGTGACATCTGTCTCGCAGCGGTGCAACAGGACAGTGATGCATTGGCATACGTGCACCCCTCCCTGAAGGCCGAACGTGAAATCTGTCTCGCAGCGGTGCGACAGAACGGTGATGCCTTGGCTTACGTGCACCCCTCCCTGAAGGCTGACCGCGAAATCTGTCTCGCAGCGGTGCAACAGGACAGTCGTGCCTCGAAATGCGTCGACTCCTCCCTGAAGGCCGATCGTTAATTCTGTCTCGCAGCGGTGCAACGGAACGGTGATACCTTGGGACACGTGCACCCCTCCCTGAAGGCCGACAGGGATATCTGTCTCGCAGCGGTGCAACAGAGCGGTTATGCAGTAGGATGCGTCGACTCCTCCCTGAAGGCCGATCGTGAAATCTGTCTCGCAGCGGTGCAACGGAACGGTAAAGCCTTGGAATACGTGCACCCCTCTCTGAAGGCCGACAGGGATATCTGTCTCGCAGCGGTGCAACAGAACGGTTATGCAGTAGAATGCGTCGACTCCTCACTGAAGGCCGATCGTGAAATCTGTCTCGC